>JAWNNP010002193.1:1200000-2400000 GCA_035044805.1 Leucophenga maculata | reverse complement strand
GCAGGGTGCGCTTTGAAATTAAATAATGTAAATACTTGTGTCGATCGTATCTTTCGAGGCTGCTGTTTGAGCTTCAAAGTGAAGTATTAATTAATTAAGCAAAAAAAAAAAATGTTTTAAAACTTTAGTTTCGTGTTTAAAGCGTACTGCGGCGGTTAATGTTGTATTGAAAGTGTGGAAATGTGTTCATTTAACGAACTTGAATAGGCGCAAGTAACAAATTATTGTTTTTCTCTTAACTATATGCATTATATGCAGCTTAACGCTAAAAAGTATGTAGTATGTAAATGGATTATATTAGTTGTTTACAGTTTTCGAGGCTTTGAACTGAACCAATTATTCGAGATGTTGCACATAAATAGCTTCGATAGTTTATGGCCGACTAATCCATAAAATGAAACAGCTGCAAAGTAAACTCAGACTATTATCATACAATAATATTCATTATTTTGCAAATATTAGGCTACCCAAATGTCTTTGATTTTAGTTCTTACCAACGGTGGCTTACTAACAGATCAAGCTGATTATCCGTATTATAAGCCTTTTGGAATAAACTTGTTAAATAAAATGCATAAATATAGGCAATAATCAAAGTAAGAGGTTAGATTGAAATGGTAAATGCATATATATTGAGTGAAAATTAATTAAGAGCTGCTGTTTTTTGATAGTATATTCATTTGTAACACAGCCTTTTGAGTTATCTTTGCACGTTAACTGACCAGGAATAAAATTTATCAGTAATTTCTATTATTACTTCAAGTTGAAATTGTACATCAGATGTATATGAAGCGCGCTCTACATTTAAACTGAACTTACATATGTGCACTCTGAAAATGTAAACAAACTTAATATAATCTAAAACAAAATCTGTAGATTACAATTGGCAAACTCTACTAATTGGAACTTGCCTTTGTTTATAGTGTTTTGCATGTGTTATTTGTTATTTCCGCGTTGAATCATCGCGCTGTCTTGTCTTCTCACAACTACACTTGTTAAACATACAATGCACAGCGCTTGTTATATCACAATATTAACATTAAATAATTTCATTTAGCAGCGTTCTTCCGGCGGCGTAAAAAATATTATAAAACGTTTCTAATTAAAATAAATAATAAATTTTGTCAAACTGCTTGTCAAAACTGCTGGTCAACAGCTGTTCTCAGTTTGTTGTTGTTTTCCATAGACCGATAAGCGTTTGAGTCCGATAAACAGACCGACTAACGATTATCGGACAGCTGTTGAAAGCAGAAAATAATTCACAGTAAAATTCAAACTGTACAGGGCGGCTGTGCTGATGCCTACCACAGCAATGTAATTGATGTGATGTTCTCAGAATTTGCGAGACATGGTTTTACTTCATCACCACAAAAGGCAGCGATGAGAGCAGCGCGCTATCCTTGATCTCAATCTCAAAGATGTTCTTAATGTAGTTTGGAATTTGCGCCCCCCCCAGGTGGGTGCAGTGCACCACGAGCTGTGATAGGAATGAAAGCGATTTGAATATTACAGTCCATGGTACTTCGTTATTAGTTGCAGCAATAGTAGTCTATTGTGATTAACCAACGAAGTCTCAATGAACTTAAGCTCCTCAGGTGATATGTGTTTACTGTCCTCGGGATTGCTAGCGGCAAAGATATACCAAAATAAGGCCGGATGAACTGGAATAACAAAGCGGCAGGCTCTAATGGGCTGCCAGCTAAGTCTTTCAAGACTGACGGCGAAGAGTTGGTTAAGAGTATGCATCAACTTGTATGTAAGATATGGTCCAATGAAGGCATACCCAATGCCTGGAATCTCAGTGTTCTTTGTTCTAACTTTAAGAAAGAAGATCCCGCTGTTTGCGCCTACTACCGTGAAATTGGTCTACTTTCCATCGGATATAAAATGCTGTCGCGCGTATTGTGTAATAGGCTGAAGCCGTATACGGATTCACTGATAGGGCTTCAGACCATGAAAGTCGACCAGTGAACAAATATACACATTACGTCAAATCTTGGAAAAGATCCGTGAGTTTAACAAAGGCACACACCACCTATTTGTCGATTATAAAGCAGCTTTCGACACGCCGATATGATCGAAGTTTTTTTGAAGCCGGCAAAGATCGTTCGTCTTTGCATGATGATGCGCTCCGACCGCTTTGATACCAAGAGAGGTTTCAGGCAGTTTGTTGTGCTGTCGTGCTATTTTTTCAATCTCCTGATTGTATACATCCTACGCGAATGTCCGTACATACAGAGTATGTCGGGTTCGATCCTCCAAAAGGAAGTGATACTGATCGCTTACGCCGATGACATCGATATCATCGGTACGCAGGAACGGAGGGCCAGCAAGGCGTTCTCATTGTGGTTTCAATCTTCGACATAATAGAGGACGACCGGGCAAGCGTTGGAATAACCACGGAGTATTATTGCATGGTAAAATTATTTAATTTTTTTTTGTTGTGAACATGTAAATTTAATTTGCTATTGGGAAATTAAAGAAATTACATATTTTTAATGTGTTTTAAACAAATTTTATTAATGCTTTGAAGATTTTCTTTTTACTGTTTTAAAACACATTTTGGTGTATTTCTTAAAATTTTTGCGCAATTAATAAATTTCATTAAACAAATCAATTAAATAAAGCCGCAAGGCCAATGTGTGAAACGAAAAAAAACTGTTTTCCACGCTATTTTCTTTAATTTAAAAAAAAAAATTTATGAATTTCTGCCAAAAAAACTGGCAAACATAGTATTAAATTATTTGTCACTTAAAAAAGCAAATTTAAATTGGCAGCGCTTAAATACTGCTTGGTTAATTAAAATAATTTCAAATTACAATTTCCGTTGCTAATTTCCGTTACTTAGCTTACAATTTCCGTTAACAGATGGCGCAGATCAAAAAGCGGCTGTACAGATAGAATTGTACCTGCACCTAGATGGCTTTAATAGATTACCTGCACCTAGATGGCTCTAATGAAAGCTTCTTGAAAAGCTTCTTATAAGAGCTTTGGACACTTGTACACGTGTCCAAAGCTCCCGTTCCATTTCCCGTTCGTTTCTTCGTTCCATTTCCATTTCGTTTGGACACTTGGACACAAGTGTCCAATGGAAATGGAACGAAGAAACGGACCGATATGCATGTTATCGGAAATCGGGAAGCATGACCGTTTCCTTTCATGCGTTCGGGAAATAGTTGGCGTTAGAACCACATTGTTGTTAGGTTAATTCTAATTTCTGAATTTCTGAACAATTTTTTATTCGAATATAACTAAAAAATGGAGAGAACTAACTTAAAAAAAATATCCAATCTAAACATGTAACTTGTATTTTTTAACTGTATGCAACAAAACATATATATTCACTCCAATTACATCAGATGTTCTAAGTATTTTGTTAAATAAAAATGGAATGTATTAAAAGAACTAAAAAATAATTGCGATAATGTTCAAAGTTAAGAAATTAATTCAAAGTTAGTGGAGACGCAAACGGCACAATCGGCAAGTTAAAAACAAATTATCGTTGCGGAGAGCCAGCAGATTGCTTATGTGCTTAGTGGAAAACAATTTACTATTGTTGCACCATTTTATTAAATTATTAATAGTCCAGTCAAAATAGACATTTGACCTAGGAAAAATCCGCATAGAGCTGAAAATTTGTTAGAGACGTTAAATACATCATTACAAATAAAATGTCAAAAGTCCCCGACGAGAATTATTGTAACAAAATTATTTGTATCACTGAAAATAAGTATTCGATGAATTTTTTTTATAATGAGTATCAACTGATAGCCTACTACACAAATTTATTTAATAAATATTTATAAATTTGTTTTTTATTTGACTTTGTCCGAGTCTGTCACATTTTTTCTGTCTAATGGACTCGAAAAAAAATGTTTAATTTTGAATTTTGATTCAAAACTAACATAAAAATTTGAATTTATTTTGGTAATAGGGCCGGCATTGCTTCTAAGTGTGGCTATCTTATATGAGCCACGATTGAGCCTTGATAAAATCTAAAGCAGTACCGTTTGCCAAGATATTAAGGACGCTTCACATAAAAATCTAGGTGCTTTAACCAACCAATTTTAGGTGTAGCTTCTAAACAAGCTACTACTACACGCAATTTAAACCGTGTGAATGGTAACAAAAGTTGGTGACTTCTTAGCTGGATTATGAATTCTCTCCTAACCGTGCCACAACCGCTTTGTAATATCTTTGCTTGCCTGATTCCCCTGGCTTATGACCCAATATTGCTGTGTTAACCTCTACTCGTATTATTTACGACTTAGTATGTCATCCGTTGGCTTTGCAGCTGCTGTTTTTTGGTGAGCCTAACAGCCTGCTCAATTCCCAGAATGTTGGTATGTTCCGGCACTCATAGCAGAGAAGTTCTCCTTATTTTTTCCGAGTACCCAAATCAGTTTGTATTTGCAGTAGTTTGCGTTAAGTATTTTGAACAATGCCTGACTGACTGATAGAATTTTTTTAAAATTTATTTGCTTTCTTGCTATCATTGCAGATCTTTCTTTCGTCCTAAGTTTTTTCAGATGTTCGATCCTCCAAGTAGTATCCAAATCTCATCACTATCGCATAATGCATACGTGGAAGGGAGAGCACACATAGGTTAATCCCCGACGAAGCTAGACGCGCAGTCATTTTCTCGCGAAATCTTGTTTGTGCCGCTGCGATTTGTAATAATTTGTAAGTAAATTCATATTTGTCATATTTACTGCTCATTTTTTGTAATTGTTATTAAAAGCAGCTAATTTTCATAACACGTATCCGACAGTTAAGCCAAAGGAGACGCCGAATTGTTGTATGCATACATACATATATGTATACATACGTGCGGTCGGGAATCAATTTTCGTATATGAAAGAAACATATATATATATATATATATAATCTTTGTTTTATCTAGTAACATTTTCCATCTATATATTACTTGTAGTACTTAAGTCAAACATCTAAAATATGACGTCCATGGAATTTCCAAAGCCGGTATACCTTGATGTCGGTGACACCCATTACTCTTCTTCGCTGCAGACGCTTACCAAGTATCCCGAGTCGAAGCTCGCCATATACTTCGAAGATAAAATGTCCAATTAACATGATTTATTGAACAGTCGCCATTTTATCGATCGCGATGGCGGCATGTTTCAGCATGTTCTGAACTTTATGAGAAACTCGAAACTTTTGCTACCTGATGATTTTCACAATCTGGAGTTGTTGCACGAGGAGGCACGCTATTTCGGGTTGAAACGTAAGTAACGCATATTATGTACTTCATATAATTTCAAAATATTTAAAAATTTATTATTTAAACTCATTCAAGCCATGGTCGAACAGCTGGAGATCATGCTCAAGAAAAGCTCACGCAATGACAACGATCTGGTTGCAAAGCAATCACCTCTGCCACTCAGCACCGAAGTGGTATTAGTGAGTGGAAGCAGCGAATGGGTTTCTAAAATAGTGATGGAGCGCAAGTTATTCATTGAAGTCTTTCCCGAGAAGAAGTGGTCACAATTGAAAATTGATCATTCGTCTTTTTTGACTTTTAGAATACCTAATGAGAATTTGTTGGAAATTTTAACGCGTTTGCTCAAAGCTAACTTTACCGTTATCGAAAGCAATTCACCACAGGAATCAAAATCGAGTTATCTGCTGGTGCGCCGTGTTCCAAAGTAAAGTTTATATCTTACGAATGGCTTCGTCTGCATACCTTTAAAATTTGTATTGATTATTGTTGCTCCAAATGGAAAGATGAAACCTACAATAAAACCAAAAATTGTCACTCACTTTTGTATAGCCTGAGAAGAATAATTCGTCATATTGTTATACTAAGTACCCAAAGGGGATATTATATAGGTTGTCTTTAAATAGGTAGGTAGATATTGATCATCGGTTGATGACGTCTCCGTTCTGTTGGAATCACATCTCAGCAAGATTAATGTCAGCTAAATGAGGCACTAAAAATCTTTTAATCATGTCTCAGCATCGTTCACCGTTCAGAGTATAATTTTGGCCATCATAGTTTTTGAAGACATATGGACCAATGACTACGCCGGCCCGATAATGTTGAGATGTTACGTGACAGAAATGAAGCTCGAAAATTCAATCAAAAGGTCAAGCGTCTGACCGAAGGTTTTAAATCCGGAGTAACTTTTTGTAAGAATGAAAATGGAAATCTGGTTGGGGATGATTAGGAAACAGGATTAGATTATGTAGAACTCATTTTTCTAACATACTTGGAGGCGATGAAGCGCACAATATCGCTGATAGTGTGATGAC
The DNA here is from genome assembly GCA_035044805.1 of Leucophenga maculata. Classification (NCBI taxonomy): domain Eukaryota; kingdom Metazoa; phylum Arthropoda; class Insecta; order Diptera; family Drosophilidae; genus Leucophenga; species Leucophenga maculata. Next base: position 2,393,730 of record JAWNNP010002193.1, on the reverse strand, counting down.
ACCGGAACCACTAGTTAATGATGGCAGTATTGTAGAGCCACCGGACTATAACGTGGTCGATTCGGTTAATAAAAAGCTGAAAAATAACAAAGCGGCAGGCTGTGATGGGCAGCCAGCTGAGTTATTTGTACACCAACTTTTATGCAAGATATGATCCGATGAACGCATACCCAATGTCTGGAATCTCAGTGTTCTCTGTCCTATCTTTTAGAAAGCAGACCCCGCTGTTTGCGCCAACTAACGCGGAATAAGTCTTCTTTCCATCGGATATAAGATTCTGTCGCGCGTATTGTGTAATAGGCTGAAGCCATAGACGGATTCACTGATAGGATCATATCAGTGTGGCTTCTGAACGAAAAGGTCGACCAGTGACCAAATATTCACATTACGCCAAATCTTCGAAAAGACCCGTTAGGTTAACAAAGACACACACCACCTATTGGTCGATTATAAAGCCGTTTTCAACTGCCCGATACGATCGATGTTTTTTGATGCCCTGTTTGCACAAGTTATTCCGGCAAAGATCGTTCGTCTTTGCATGATGACGCTATCACACACACAAAGCGTTGTCAGGGTGGATTGTCCGACACTTCTGATACCAAGAGAGGTTTCAGGCAGGGCGATGCGCTTTTTCAATCAGTTGATGGAAAACATCCTACGCCAGTGCCCGTACATATAGAGTATATCGGGCACGATCGATTGGTACGCAGGAACGGCGAGTCAGCAAGGCATTCTCAGAGATTGAAAAACAGCACCGGCTCATGGGTTTAGCGGTAAATCAGGACAAGACGAAGTACTTGGTGTCTTCTAGAACGCCGTCATCGCGTCGTGGACGGTCAGTGACGATGGATAATTTCAACTTCTGTGTTGTAGAAAACTTCGTCTGTCTGGGATCCGTGACACCCAGCAACAACAATGTCAGCCTGGAGTTCAGGCGAAGAGTCATGCTTGCAAACAGATGCTTTTTTGGGCTAAGCAAGCAAATGAGACGTAAAGCCATCTATCGACAGACTAAAATAAGACGCTGATGCTCCCGTTCCTATTGCATGGCGCAGAGGCATGGACCGTGATTAAGTCAGATGAAACAGCTTTGGAAGTCTTTGAGAGGAAGATTCTACGCAGGATTTTTGGTCGTATAAGAGTCGGCGACGAGTTTAGGTATGTATGTACCGCTAGCTGTACGAGCTATTCGATGAGGTTAACATAGTCCAGCGCATAAAATTGCAGTGGCTGCACTGGGCTGGGCACCTCATTCGAATGGATGAAAGAGCTCCAGCATGCATGGTTTACATGGGGGGCCCAAACTTGATTGGAGGACGCCGAAACAGAGGACGACCGGGCAGGCATTGGAATGACCAGGAATTGAGAGATCTCTCCGTACATGGCATTCAAAACGACTGGCGCCAGCGCGCTTAAGATTACGGAAGCTGGTACGCCTTCCTTCCGGTTAAAGGCTGATTTTGCAACATGAGGCCGAGCGATGCTATGCTGCATAATCATTTTGTCATGCCGTTCTTCGTATTCCGGTAGTTTTTGCTTTAGTGCGCGGCTCAAACGCATAAATTGAATCCAATATACGTTGCTATTTCCGTAACCTAATACCCTATAGGTACAATAAGCAACAAAACCCGTATGCTACCAGTAAGAGAAGAACAATTAGTGTTAGTGGCAATTGATGCATGCAAAAATAAAGCGCATTAAAGCTTCGTAGTCACCCGAATTAACGTGTATTCTCCATATTTCTATATTCATGCCGTTTTAACTTATGCCTTGCTACCGCGCGGTCATACTAAACCAGCTGTGCTCGCGAAACGTGTGTGCATAAAAGAGATAGCATTATGCAATTATGTTACTGCGAAACTCACCAAATTTCAACACAAATTCTACACGAGGTGGGATGCTGCACGGCTAAATCTCCAGTCGGAGTTTGTGTGGTCTGGTGAACGCAACAAAACGCGGAGCAATCAGCTGAAAATGTATACAAAAAAGGAATAAGAAAACAGTTGAAGAAACATTTGAAAAAAAAGTTAAATAGTTAAAAAAAAAAAAAAAATTCAAATTCAAATTAAATAAAACAAATACTTTTGTAAATATTAAAAAAAAAAATAAAATAAAAATTAAATACTGTGTGTATTCTTAAACTCATACAAATTATTGTTAATATTGTTGTTGTTCTTGCATTAAGTGTGTTCAGTGTTAAATTCAGTGTTCATAAAGGCAAATAAAAGCAGCAGCAGCAGCAGCAGCCAGCAGTAGTAGTATAAAAGGTAGAAGAAGAAGCAGAAATTAAAATCGAAATAACTGTAATTGCTGTGGCATTGCTTCGGTCGTCTGTGCGTGTGTTGCGTTGCGTTGCGTTGCGTTCTTTCTTTGCGTTTATTTGTTCGCGTTTGTTCGCCAGTCACAATGCGTGAGTGTGCGTGTTGCTCTTAGAATGTGTAGTGTATAAATGTACATATATAGCCATAAGTTATACATAGATATTACATATATGTATGGAAGATTAGTGTTAAAGTGTTTGCGGCTTGCTTCAAAAGGCCAATAAACTCGACTTAACTTTTAAATGTCAACTGAAAAATAAAACTATTGCAGCATACTTTCAGGCGTGCGTTTTATTCAAAGCAGCTGTTTATGCGCGCATCGAAACGTCTAATAAACACTAAACTTCAAACGCTACGATATAAACTAAAATTTAAACAAAAAATGCAGATAATGAAATTAATAAGACAAGTTGAAACACGCAAAAATTCAAAAATAAAAACGCTGTTTTAAATTTTTGTTGCAAGTAAAAGTATTGCATAGCAGCAGGCGCAGCGTGAAAAACACAGTGAATAAAATTGCTTCAAAAGTGTTTATAAAAAGAATAAAAAATTTTGCAAAATAAAAAAAAAAAAACATTAATAAAATAAATTTCGTAATTATAATAAAAAAAGAAAGAAATTAACAGTAAAAAGAGTTGTGCAAGCAAACAGACACAACATCGGCTGCTACACTACTAAAGCGGCTTGAACTGCTAAGAGGCAACATTTATTAAAAAGCATCCAATCTCCAAAAATAGAAACAGCGAACAGCTAAATACGAAAGTAAGCAAGTATAAAAACGAAAAAGCGAACACAAACGAACGAAAATAATAAACTGGAAGCTGTTTTTCCTTTTTTTTTTTTTATTATTTTGTTTCTTTCTTAGCTCTTTTGTTTCGCTCTGGCGCAGCGTGCTATGCTAAGCGGACGGACGGACCGACCGACCGACAGACCGAGTAAAGCAAAGAAAGTACAAATTTTTGTCATCGACTCTCGTCTGTCTGCGTAAATGAAGAACAAAAGAAAAACGTCACACAGACAGTGAGACAAAATTCGCACATAGACGTGTATGTACGTAAAAGATAACGTTTCCGTTGTTGCCGACGCCAACATTTGAACGTATTCAAAAATTTTCTTTGCTATTTTAGACTTAGTCTGGCGGTGGCCAATTTTGGTGGTTGGGTGGTTGCTTAGGCCGTACTTTTATTTGTATGTGTGTGTGTGTGTGCGTGTATAATTTTTAATTTCTATAATTACAATTCAGACACGTGATTAAGTGCGCGTAGTGTGAGTGTGCTTGTGTGTTTTTGCAGTACGTGTGCGAATGCTGCATCAAGGTCAGGCTACACGCTGTGAAATGCACAAATAATAAAAGTCAAAAAAAAAAAAAAAAAAAAAATAGAACGAAAAGTAATAATAATAGACGCGCATTCTTTTATTGTTTTTTCTCACACATACATACAACACATGCTTTAACTTACAGTTACATGAAAATGTAAGCCAAATAAGCGCCACATGTGTTCTGCAACATACGCGTGCTCAACAATTTCAACATCGACTTCTATGCAAATGAATGAACATCAATCTCTGTCTGTCTGTCTGTCTGTTTGTTTGTCTGAATGTTTGTGTGTGTGTGTGTGTGTGTAGCACTGGAAACATACTGTTTGCATTTCTATTTAAATTTAAATTTAATTTAACTTATTCAATTCTTTTCTATTTATTTTAGCTGCAGTTCTGTGTGTGTTTTTATTTATACTATCGCGCGCGCACTTCCGTTTCCGGTTTAAGTGCTGTACAAAGTAAAAAACAAGAACAACTAATTTGCTTAGCATACTTTTGCGCGTTGGCTTTAAAAAGCTAAGTGGTTGATTAAAGTAATAACTAATAAAATAATAAACGAAAAATATAAACGAAACAAATAAATCAATGTTTTGTAAAAACAATTTTAATTTAAAATAAAATACAAAAATCAAAATTCTTTTGGTTATGTACTGCGGCATTGTTTTTGTACTGTAAATTAATCTAAGGTAAGTTTTGAAGAATTTTTACTAAATTACACAATTGAACTGAATTGAATTTGAATTTGCAAACATTTCATAGTAATTTGAATTATTTGCATATTTGTATATGCATATACATATAATGCATATTTAGATTTACTATAGAGATCTTGTTAGTTATTTAAACTGACTGTTCACTTCTAAAAGGCAGAGGGTCACGCACACTGTATGGCTTAAAATTGAAATAAATTCCACTGATTCTAAGTATGTATGTGCTTTTAATTTATTTGAATAAACAGTTTTTCAATTATATTTTCTTTTATATTTATACTGAATTGAGTTCAATTGCAGCGTTCAGTAAAGCCAGACATAAAAAAAGAAATTATTGAAAATTAACTATTTTAGCGCAATTCTCAGTGGAAATAATTTATACAGTGCAGCGTTCTACTTTTCATTATTTCATATTATATTCTATTTTTTTTTTTTTATTTCTTAGTACACAATGTTTATGCATATATTTTATATTGTTCCTTTTTATTTTTTTAAATTTAAAAATTCAGTCACGTTTATGCTGCAGAAGGATTTTATGAATCAAATTTTGTTTATATGTAGTAGCTGTATACGTTTTTACAATTTTCCGCGTACTGTTGCAATGTTGCTGTTCCACTTTAGAAGTGTAGAGAAAATTTATGCGCAAAGTGAATACACTGAGTAGCAATAATATGCGATGGCCTCCGCACTGCCATCAGAGTCAAAGCGCTTGGCTGCCTCCTTTCTATTCGATGCTTGAATGCTGTAATGGTTGCTCTGACTACTTCCATAAATCCATTGAAGCGCAAACGAAATTATAAATTAAAACAAAACTTCTTTTTTTTAATTTTTTTTTTTTTTTAAAAAAATATTTTTTTTTCTTTCTTTTTCCTTTTAATGAGCATAATTTTAATTAGATTTTGCTTACTTTTATATATTTTTCATATTTCTATTAGCTGTTATAAAATTTGATTGCATAAAGGTTTATGTTTTAATTTATATATGCACAGGTTTTATTCAATTTGTTGCATTATTACAACCGCAAATACAAATGCATTTTGCATTTCAAAAATTAGGCTTCATTTTGTCTATATTGAAATTTGAATATGAAATTGTGTTTCCATAATTTTATTAATTTTATTTTTTTGAAATGTATAAATGTTTCAATTGTCCTTAATGCAAGCTAGAACCTTCAAGTTTAGATATTTGGATGCTCCTATTTCTACTACTGATATAGTGTACAGGCAATTTTTATTGACACTAAATTTGGTCTACATGTCGTTATAAAACATTCCATTTATATCCCGATGGAAGGTACTTACTTACTTGCTCAAATGGCCGTCAACCCACATCTGTTCATGACCGCATTTAGGAAGTCAAGTCAGCCTCCATAGTCTTGTGCGCGCTGGCGCCAGTCGTTTTGTATGGCAAGTATGGAGAGATCTCTCCATAACTGGTCATTTTGACGCGTGCACGGTCGTGCTCTACTTCGTCGTCCTCCAATCAAGTTTGGGTCCTGCATGTAAACCATGCATGCTGGAGCGTTTTCATCCATTCGAATGAGATGACCAGCCCAGTGCAGCCGCTGGAATTTAATGCGCTGGACTATGTCAACCTCATCGAACAGCTCGTACAGCTTGCGATTCATACGAGACCTAAACTCATCGACTACTCTAATAGGACCAAAAATACTGCGGAGAATCTTCCTCTTAAACACTTCCAACGCTGTTTCTTCTGACTCAATCTTGATTTTTGTCTTTCGGGAAAGCCCTCCTTTACTTCTCATTTGCTTGCTCAGCCCAAAAAAGGCATCTGTTTGCAAGCGTGATTCTTCGCCTGATCTCCAGGCTGACGTTGTTGTTGCTGGTTATCTCGGATCCAAGATAGACGAAGTTTTTAACAACACTGAAGTTAAAATGCTTCATCGTCACTGACGGAGCAAGACACGATGACGGAGTGCGAGCAGACACCAAGTACTTCGTCTTGACCTCATTTACCGCTAGACCCATGAGACGAGACTGTTTTTCAATCTCTGAGAACGCCTTGATGTCATCGGCGTAAGCGAGCAGCATCACTTCCTTTTGGAATATCTAGTCCGACATATTCTGTATGTACGAGTACTGGCGTAGAATGTATTCCATTAGCAGATTGAAAAAGTGCATCGCCCTGCCTGAAAGCTCTCTTGGTATCAAAGCGGTCAGAGAGGTTTCTCCCCACCCTGTCAATGCCTTGTGTGTGTGATAGCGTCATCATGCAAAGACGAACGATCTTTGCCGTAATAACTAGTGCAGACGGGCGTCGAAAACCTTCGATCGCATCGGCATGTCGAAAGCGGCTTTATAGTCCACCAAAAGGTGGTGTGTGTCTTTGTTAAACTAACGGGTCTTTTCCAAGATTTGGCGTAATTTGAATATTTGGTCACTGTTCGACCTTTTTGGTCTGAAGCCACACTGATATAGTCCTAGCAGTGAATCCGTATATGACTTCAGCCTGTTACACAATACGCGCAACAGAATCTTATATTCAATGGAATGAAGACTTATGCTGCGGTAGTTGGCGCAAACAGCGGGGTCTGCTTTCTAAAAGATAGGACAGAGAACACTGAGATTCCAGACATTGGGTATGCGTTCATCGGACCATATCTTGCATAAAAGTTGGTGCATAAATAACTCAACTGATGGGCCATCAGAGCCAGCCTCTTTGTTATTTTACAACTTTTTAATAACTAAATTGACCTCGTTATAGTCCGGTGGCTCTACAATAGTGCCATCATTAACTGGTGGTCATTTCTCTCATAGCCTCCGAGTAGCTTAGAAAAATGACTTCTCCATAATCACATTAATTGCTGTTCATCTGTAACCAGATTTCCATTTCCATCCTAACAGAAAGTTACTTCGTGTTTAAAACCTTCAGTTAGACGCTTGACCTTTTGATAGAATTTTCGAGCTTCATTTCTGTTACGTAACATCTCCACATTCTCAAACTCACGCCTTTCATGCTCCTTTTTTCTTGCGTTTCTCTCGATATCGCTCTCTAACAGCTCCCGTTGCTCCCGACTGCAAAGTTCGCTTAAAGGAAGCGTTCTTCTCTGCAGTAGCATTGAGACACTCCTCGTTGTACCAAGAATTATTTACAGGTTTTGTATAACCAATGACATCCTTGGCAGCCTTATTCATATGTTATGATATGTTTATCTCGAGAAGATGGAGAAATAGGAACCGCAACAAGTCGAAAGTAGGTTGAGTTGTGTTTGATAATATTTTCCTATTTTATCATTTTATGCGGTTTGAGCAGATCGTAGTAGATTTAATAAAAAACGCCAGGTTCTACATATATAACTTACTTGAAATTTATTATAATAATCCATGTATGTACATATCGGATCACTAGAAGATGTAGCTTGCATACAAATCTGTTCCTTTTCCTAAGTTTTACAAGTAGCGACGAAATTATCAACTTTACTACAGCTTAGTGCATATCGATATCGAACCGATTACATATTATCAAAATTGCTAAAATATCGAAGCCACCTGCACAGCTCTCGTGTAAGCCTTTCTTGGAAGTGTACCACTCTTTCTTATTAATATATTAAACATGAAGAAGCATTGACTGAGAAAATTTATTTATATAAATCGGTCTGCGGCGTAAACCTTAATCTCACTTATATAACTACTCATAACAATCTCAAGATATATATTGCTCTCAGCTAAGTAATTACGCAGTTTGTCTACTTGGAAAATTATGCCAGTCAAGATGTTGAACAAAGACGCATTTCCGCTTAAATGTGCACAGAAACGGAAAGAGTGAAATGTATAGCGGCGGCGGCGGCGGAAGTGGCGGGCATGCGATTAATTGAAGGAGTGTATGCGAACGTGTGCGAATGAGTACGCTTATATTAATACCCACGGGCAACATTTCAAGGCATGCGTGCATGAACATTTAATTAAAGCGCAACTTATTAAGTATGTAAATTTCCGCAAATGATTAATTTACATATTTATGAGGCTAAAAGCAATAGCAATAATAATAATAATAACAAAAACAACGACAATAAGTACAACTAGCATGTTTAAAAGTTGAAGAAAGCAAGTTGCAGAAGTGATTAGCAACAAAAAGAAATTAAAATAATAATAATTATTTAAAGCTGATGGCAATATAAAGCAACAACAACAGAAACGACAACAAATTATAAAATTGAAATTGTAAATATTGCATTTGCCATGAATTTTATATATATATATAGCGTATATATATATATATATATATATATATATATAGCATGCAGTGTGTGTGTGTGTGTGTGTGAATAATTTGCCTGTCTTTGCCAAAAAAGATATGCAAAAGAAATGATAATAATTACGCGAAGCAGTCATGTTTATTAAGAAACAGCAGCCAAAAAGGAAATAACTAAGGCAGCCATGCTCCGTTATAAGAAAACAAAATGGCGTTGCTTGGTTCAGTGAAAACGGAAATGCTTAAATGAGACTAAATATTTTAATGCCTTTGTCTTATAATTATTATTTTGTTGTGTGCTTGCGAAATTTTAAGCCTTTGAATTCACGAAAATAACTCAAGAAAAGAATTCAAGAAAATTCTGAGTTCAAGGAAATTAAAAAAAAAAAAAAAAAAATTAATGAAACGAATGAGAAAGTATGCACAACTTTGAGATGTCCTGTAACTACATTGAAAAGCAACTAAATTATTTTTTGCAAATGATAAAAAAATTAACTACACTTGCCATTCATTGCTTACTCATTCTTCCGTTAAAGAAAGCATTTTAAAAATTATAGTTGAAGCTGCAAAGCAGAAGCAAAAGCAAATAAATGGCATAAAAAATTCAAATACACCACAGCACGTTTAGTTCTCTTTATTTTCATAAATGTTTAAGTTGTCTGCTTAGTTCCAACTTCTGTTAATGCTTCGGCTGCTCCTCCTACTTTCGTTTTGTTTGAATCCGAAAAATATTTCATTTGCGGTTTGTTCTTGTGGCTTGCCCAGTCGGTGCAAGGTGTGCTGCATATTTGCGAGTAACCGAATATGGCTTGTATAAATATTTGTAGAGGTGGCTGCGCTCTGAACTTGTTTCAATTTCGACACGCGTTTAATTTCTTTAATTATTTAGATGTTTGTCGAGGCGTATAAATTCTGATGACTGTGTGTTTGTTTTGTTAGATTTAAAGCTTTCAGGATTTTTTTATTTTTTCTGTCTTGTTCTGTAGCAGCAACATATCATTAGTATGACATGGCTTTCAATGTTATTTTTTTTGTTTTTTTTTTGTTGTGCGTCCTTTGCATGAGACTAATAAAATGTCAAAACAGATTTGTTTGGCTTTAATTTTAAATTGTAATTTTTTTTTTTATGGAATTTGAGACGAAAAATTTTTATTAGAAAGTCACGTTCCAGCGGCTAGAATATGGTTTTTATTAATGCAGAAATAATACATTTTAAATGCTTTAACAATACAAATTTTAGAGCGTAGACCTTCTCCTACTTTTCATATTTTTTTGTAAGCCCGAAATCTCTAATACTGTAAGTCTAGAATATGGCATGCATCGCTTAAGACTTCTTATCTCTTTACTATTATCGAGCAGTTGATCATTCCTTCTGCACTACACACTATTAAAGTCTTTAATGGGAACCTGTCTCTTTACATGACGTTTGATATAACGAGTTGCCTTTCATAGATTGTGCTTATCATGTTTTTGAGGATACATATTTTCTTGTTTGCAGAATTACACTCCAATAAATCAGTATTGCTGTATAATCTGAACTTATTTCATCACAATGTGCCTCTATACAGAATATTTGAAGGAAGGCGATCAGTGAGCTAATATGTTGGACTTCCTGTGGATAAGATGTTGAGATGATACTCTGTTATGCATTTAAACAGCTCTTGAGCTTTCTGAGGATGTTTTGCAAGAATGCGCTACCAGCATTCTACCAGCTATTAGAGTCGTACCATCTAATTCTGAAAAATGATATTGATCTGAAGTGTGACTCAGATATTAATAATAAGTCAAATATTTTTGAACTTCAAGGCAATGCACACTGGGCGGAAATAACGAAAAATTGGCCAAAAATCGAAATGTTAAACAATTCTCTTGAAACTTGGCATTCAAGGGTTTTTGGCGTTCCTGTTTACGAATCTGCTGGCAAATTCTGAATGCACTTTCGATGTGTCTTGGAACAAATGCCCCATAGCTGGACTCCATACCTCCAAATGGTGGCAACAACAGAGTTGTAAACCGCGCTCTTGCAGCGCAGGGCCACTTTACTTCGTTTATTTATGAGCCAGTAGAGTTGTCTCATTCTGAGGCGACAAGGGCTGACTAGGTTTATGGTGTGCCGCGCAAACGTTAGCCTCTTATCCAGCGTCAGCCCAAGGTATCCTATTTCATTAGAGGGATCCTTCGCCTTAGTGAGAAGCACACGTTGATGCATTTGGTTGGGTTTAATTTAATATTCCACATTCGGGCACAGTGTTCAAGCATGTGCAAATACTCCAGCACACCATCTGCCGCTTCGTACTCGCATTTTGAGTTGTACAAAATGGCAACATCGTCTGCATATGACGCCAGCAGTACTTTGTCGGTAGCCATTATGTTTGCACAGGGCACAGGGAGATCAGCTGTGAAGAGCGAGTATAGTAGCGGGCCCAATACGCTTCCTTGGGGGACACCAGATTTTATAATATGAATGCTGGACAGCTTATCTCTGACTTGGCGTCCTGAAAATGGCGTTCATTAAGATATAACTGGAGCATAAGGAAGTAAGGTGCCGGAAGAAGCGCCTTGATTTTTGCCAAGAGTCCGGCAAGCCACACTCTGTCGAACGCTTCTTGCAGGTCAACAAATACCGCATTGCAATATTCGTTGTCGTCGAAAGCCTGCAGCACGTGGTTCACTACCCTGTGGATTTGCTCAATTGTGCCATGACCAGTTCTAAATCCGAATTGGTGGTCAGGCATAGCTGTTTCTCTCCATCTCCTATCTCTCCAATTTTCCGTTGTTTAGACGTCGAACTGAAATTTCTGAAAACTTAACACTTGGTCGAACACATTTTGAAGTAGAGGAATGAATAACCGAATTATTTGTTCTTAATTCAGAAATTAGAAACGGAGAATTAAGCCATTGCTTTTTTTTTATATTTTAAATTTTTCGTTTCTTATAGAAGTATCGAACCAATTCTTATCAATTTCCAATTTATTTAAAATATATTGAATATGATATGGGGTAGTTAAATGTTTTGTCATTCAAGTCTTGACGTTTTGGTATAAACGTATGAACAGGTTTTGGTATAAATATGTTGGAGTTGGGTCTACTTTTATTGATTAGTTTCCGGTAAATTCTGCAGCCCTTATAGCTTGCTGTGTGGTACAATGCAGGCAATGTATGCATTGTGGAGGCGAATTAACAGATTTTTTTGCATTCCATACTTGGCCAAATTCCATAGTGACACAATTTCCTACTATTTACACTCATTCTAAATGCTAAAAGTATGAAATGTCAATTAAAACACTCAACTTTGAGTTGCAAAATTTTGTTTGCTGCATAAATTATATTTTTTATTTTTAACTTTAATATTTGTATAAAAATTCTCTAACCTGACATTTTCTCTAATTAAGCACACAACTACAGCAAAGCAAATAAGCATAAATAATAGATTATATTCTATTCAATTCTATACACTCTAAACTAATGACTAATTGCACACTTTGTTAAAATGTTTCACTAATTTAAACAGCAAAATTTTCAGTGTGTATCTGTGTATGCGTGCTACAACTATATTTGTGCCTTTTATACTTGTATGTGTGTAAGCTAATTAAAAATGTTTGCCATTTTAGAAGCTTCGGTTGTCTACATTTTTATAGTACTTATTCCTTACGTGTTCCAGCTATGCTTCTATACAAGAAAGTAATTGAAGTACCTTTGGTTTTTTTAGCTTTTTTGTTTCTCTGTCACTCATGCATTAAGTCTTTGTGTAAAGTTGAAAAACTGGAAGACAACTAACTAACTAACAATTTAATGTAATTAATTTGCAGAACTTTTAAAAAAGAATTTTGTTTCGTTTGTCTTTTATTTGGTTTAAAATTTTTCATTGTTAAACAATTTTGTGTAAGCTTTTCAATAAAGCGGAAAAATCGACATTGTTTTGCGCTTTGTCAAGTCTTAAATGAATTCCCAGAAAAAAGGGCACTTCTGTGAAATGATATTTCAAATATTTGCATGAGCATGACAGTTAATATACAAAATTCCATTTAACATGCGTGTCCTGTCAGCTTGTATGAGTATTAGTCTTGACTTGTTGTCTTTAAGGAATTTAATAAATAGCTTTGACACCTCCTGACATATGACTAACAAGTATGACATGTTAGTTTTCTATTTTGTATAAAAGTAGACATCCTCACTTCAATGACTTATGTATTCCAGTGAAGATAGAATTTCTCAGTAAGTATTCATTAATTACTCAAATGGAAATGCATTGGCGAGTTGGAAATGTTCTGTCTTAGGTTTCAAAATGCGAATTTTTTGCGCTGAACTATGTCAACCTCATCGAAAAGGTCGTACAGCTCGCGATTTATACGTCGCCGACTCTAATAGGACCGAAAATCCTGCTGAGAATCTTCCTCTCAAAGACTTCCAACGCTTTTTCATTTCACTCAAACACGGTCCATCTGCATCACCTCTGCGTCATACAATAGGACCGGGATCTGAATTTTCGTCTTTCGAGAGAGGGCTCAGCCCAAAAAAGCATCTGTTTGCAATCGTGACTCTTCGCCTGAACTCCAGACTGTCGTTGTCGTTGTCGTTGTCGTGGCTGGTTGTCTCGGATTCAATATAGACGAAGTTTTCTAGAACACTGAAGTTGAAATTCTTCATCGTCACTGACAGTCCACAATGCGATGATTGTGTGCGAGAAGATACCAAGTACTTCGTCTAATTCTCATTCACCGCTAGACCCATGATGATATCGACGTCATCAACGTAAACGAGCAGCATCACTTCCAGGAGATACACACGCCAAGGGATGGACGTCTAAGATACCTAGACTGTTTGCAAAAGAATCCCAATCTCCCAAATGTATTACAATCTTTTAAATGGAGGTCGCCATTTAATTATGGTGGAGCTATTTACAATTTTGGATAAAGCCACATACTAAGTCCTAAAGCCTAGATAATATGTAGAGTTAAAGAAGCTAGCTCTCATGAGATATATCATATGGTTGATTAATGTATCTAAGCCGAGCTGGCCTAAGATATTACTTAATGAAGGTCTACCGATTCTCTTAGTGCTAGCAAACTATTGCAATGAATCCTACAGGAATCACATTTCAACCAGCATATGAGTGTGTTATACTTGATTAGGGAAGGTTTTATAGTCATCGCAATGACAATATCGATTCGCTATATTGAAGAGGTCCATTTGGGCAAGAACGCTGCAAGTACAGATATCGAGATATACTGCACTCACTGTAATGTTCGAAACTGTTTGTAATGACGTCAAATTAACAATGCAACTCTTTCGACATATTTTATGTCACATGTTCTCCTATGCACGTACGTCGTAAATAATATTTATTAAAAGATTTCCACCTCTTATAATATTGCATATATGTAATAATTAAGCTTATTGTATACCATTGGAGGTATGATTGGAGGTATAAGATCTACACAATTTAGTCCAATTAGTAAGTAAAAATAACTGAAACTGCACGCATTGTACAGCACTAATTAATATTGAATTTTATAAAAATTATATATCCATCTAAAATTAAAAATATTTAAAGTTCTATAAATTTATTTTTATAAAAGTCGGTCAACACCTTTCAGTCTGCATGCATAATATTCAAATTTAAAAATTTATTAACGCGATTTTAATTTGTCTGCAATTGCAATTGTTTCGCTTATTATTTGTAAATAATAGGAAAACTGATATAAACATTCACTCAACGAGTATCTGAATATATAAATTGTTCATTGGTGGTTGTTGTTGTTGCTGCATGCAGCTGCCATTTTGCTTATTAGCATTGCAACAAAAAGAAAGGCACTTATATGCATGTGGCATGCATAATTAATTGCTATACATTTTGTGGCGCAGTGTAAATGTATTAAAAAAAATGAAATATAAATAATCAAAAATACGACTATCGAAAATAGAACAACAACAATTAGAAGAAAAAAAAAAAACAAACATTTAGTTAAAAATTTATAGCCCCATACTGTACTAAACAATATTTCTGACCATTTTTATATCAGCGCACTCTGTCAATTGCAATCAAATTGAAATGCAATATTTTGCATTTATTTGCTTTTAGCATATTTTTGCATAAATAAATCTGTAGAGTCTACAGATAATGTTAGTGAAAGTGTGTGTATGTGAGTGAGTGAGATAGATAGATAGAGATAGATAGAGATAGATAGATAGAGTTGCACAGCATGCGTCCATCAATACTAACAAATAAATATGCCATTGTACAATGGTATTTGCTCTGAATGCGCATTACGCTTAATGCATGCGTTAAAAAATGCTGTTTCCCAAATGCAGTTGACTTGTTTGTCGATTCAATTTCAAGTGGTTTTATTTATGGGTCATTCCATATATACATACATTGTAAAGTTATCCTAAAAATTTATTGCGCAGCTAATTTAAGTAAACATTTTCGAACAAAGCCCAATGCCAGGACGATAAGTTAGCTAAGAATTGGCTTTATCCGCAATTCAACCATATAAATCCTTTGATATCGATGAAATCCTCCCAGCACTATAGTTTGTTCAATGCTAATCATTTTCAGAAGCTGGATCATCTATTCCGAAGAAGTATTACTCTAAATTCTTAAGACAACAACGTTAAAGAAAATTGTCTGTTAGGGCTATATGAGAGCTAAACACTTGTTGAATCTGAAAACTTGAGATTCACTGCTTTTTGTCAATTGATTTCCTCAAACCAAGACGCCCTAAGAGCCAATGAGAAAGGCATTTATAGTTATAGAAGCTATTTTTGACAACCAACCTAAAGATCTTACTCTTACAAGTTGGCTAATAAAACTACTCGACTCAAGCATAGTTGTGACTTGCTTGAGCGGTTAAAACTACAAAAGGTTGCCCAAAGGAGCGTGTAGTATCACCTTTTCTGTGTAGCCTACTAGTTGAAGAATTACTAGATTCCATAACGAAGGAGTTGAGAGTAGTTCGAAGACAAATATGTATACATTGAAAGCAATGATAGAAACACTTACTTACTTACTTAAATGGTCGTCAACCGTCTTCAGTCAGTCGTTTTTAATTGCCAAGTACGAAGAGAACTCTTCATACCTGGTCATTTCAATGCGTGCCCGGTCATCATCTATTTCGGCGTCCACCAATTAAGTTTGGGCCCCCATGTAAACCATGCGTGCTGGTGCTCTTTAATCCTATCGAATGAGTTAACCAGCTCAGTGCAGCCGCTGGAATTTTATGCGCTGGACTGTGTCAACCACATCGAATACTCGTACAGCTCGCGGTTTATACGGGACTTAAACTCGTCGCCGACTCTAATAGGACCGAAGAATCTTCCCCCAAGGACTTCCAACGCTGTTTCGTTTGACTCAATCACAGTCTCAGGCTGACGTTGTTGTTGCTGTTTATCTCGGATCCATTATAGACGAAGTTTTCTACAACACTGAAGTTGAAATTCTTCATCGTCACTGACCGTCCAAGACGCGATGACGGAGTGCACTAATTACTTCGTCTTGTCCTCATTCACCGCTAGACCCATGAGACGAGAGTGTTTTTCAATTTCTGAGAACGCCTAGCTAACTCACACTTACTGCGTTCCGGTGATCAAGCCCGAAATATTCTGTATGTTCGGGCATTGGCGTTGGATGTATCCCATCAGAAGATTGAAAAAGCGCATTGTCCTGACTGAAACCTCGGTAACGCCTTTGGTATCAAAGCATTCGGACACCTCACACTGACAACGCTTCGTGTGTGTGTTAGCGTCATCATGCAAATACGAACGATCTTTGCCGATTTACCTAGTGCAGACAGGGCATCGAAAAACTTCGATCGTATTGGGCAGTTGAAAGCGGCTTTATAATCGACAAATAGGTGGTGTGTGTCTTTGTAAAACTAACGGGTCATTTCCAAGATTTGCCGTAATGTGAATATTTGGTCACTGGTAGACCTTTTTGGTCTATCCGGTGAATCCGTATATGGCTTCAGCCTATTACACAATACGCGCGACAGAATCTTATATCTGATGGAAAGAAGACTTATTCGGCGGTAGTTGGCGCAAACAGCGGGTTCTTCTTTCTTAAAGTTAGGACAGAGAACACTGAGATTCCAGTCATTGGGTATGCCTTCATCGGATCATATCTTACATACAAGTTGATGCATACTCCTAAACAACTCTTCGCCGCCGGTCTTAAAAAACTCAGTTGGCAGCCCATCACAGCCTGCCTCTTTCTTATTTTTTAGCTTATAATAACTGTTTCGACTTCTTTATAGTTCGCTGGCTCTACAAAAGTGCCATCTTTAACAGGTGGTTTCGGTGTCATTTCTCTATCAGCGGAATTGTGCGCTTCATCGCCTCCAAGTGGGTTAGAAAAATGACTGCTCCATAAACTCAGTGATGCCTAGTCATTCGTAACAAGATTTCTATTTTCATCCATACAGATAGAAAATTTAAAACGGACAGACAGATGGATAGACAGACATGTTTATATTGCCTACTCTATCACTCCTGACCATAAAGTTGGTAACTTTGAGTGGTCTTCGACCATTATTTCTACCTGTTACATACATTTGCACAAAACCAATAGGATCTTGTAACTTCGGTACAGAGCCTAAAAATTTGAAGAAGCGGAATTGATGGTAGTTTTTTTTTTTTTTTTTTTTGGTTTGTTATGCTTTCAAGTTCAAAGTTATACACAGAGCGGCCCATATGCAATATGCATTTAAATGTCGAAAACATATTTGCACAGCTCTGTGTTGAGTGGTATCCGAAATGTTCAATTTTGTTATGCATTTGCCTTTTTGCCAAGTAAATGTTTGCAAGAGAAGAATAAGAATAGCAAAATTAAATAAACTACTTTACTACGTATACGTATTATATATACATATATATATTGTAGATTGCGTATACGTCACGTACGCCTAATGTAATAACTTTTCGACTTACGCATCATCAATATCGATCAAGCAATTAATATTTGCTACATTTAATCAACATAAAATCCAGAAACGCCGCCGCGTTTATACTATTTTTAATGCGCTTTTTGCGCTATTTATTCGCTTCAACTTGTTACTATTTGATATCGTTGATATTTCTATGGTTAATAAATAGCTGAATGCTTTTTAGATATACACATAAAAAATATTTTATAGCTAATTAATGTCAGCGGTGTCAATTTGCGCAGTGGACGAGAAGCAAATTGTACAAATATTGAATTTTTTTTCTGATTAATAGAAGTTGCTATTTTTCTAATAAGACAAAGAAAAAAAGAAAAAAAAAACATTTACTGTGTACGCATAATTGTCTATAAAAAGGGAAACTTTATAGGAGGCAGAACGCTGTAAATGGCATATTTAATTTCATGTTTTCCGCCTTCGTTTTTCATTTTCACTCGTTGCGCGCGGCATTGCTTTTCATTTTATGCGGTACGTGATTTTATCAGCTTCATTGTTCTCTTTTTTTTTTATGGTTTATTATTTTTTACGTTGTGCTGGCAATTTGAATGAAGCGCATTGTCATGATAAATGGGAGCAAGCCGCCATGTTTTTTTTTTTTTTTTTGTTTTTGAGAAATTTGTGTTTTTTTTTTGTATATTAAGGCAAGCGTATAAACGTAATGTTGCAATTAATCAAACTCATTTAATTATGTTTCTTTTATAATATGTGCAAACATATATACAAGTATGTGACATAGCGTGGAAGCAGTATATATTATATATATTGCAATAACTGCACGATTTATCAATTTTATTACAGTGATTAGTTAGGTATAGTGCCAATGTTACAATGAAAGATATTGAGTCAAATAGTTAAAACTTAGCCGCTAAGTTTTTCGCAATAGATCTGTGCATCTTTCTATAACAAGTATTGGCTTTAGGCTGCATAATATATGTAGAGAAACTTATATTTCTTTTTCACGTTTAGAGTTTTATAGTCTATTTAAATTTGCTAATTTTATTAAATAATTATTGACAGCCTTTGAAATATTTCACAAATTTTTCGCTTTAACTAAAAATTATTCTTCAATATACATACTTCGTAGCACTGTATATCTAAATCTTCTTCGCATAATTAATGTCAATTTCAGTTTCAATTTGTGCTGCGTTTTAGGTTCCCAAAAACAAATAAAAAACAAATAAGTAAACAAACAAATTGTGCTGCCTATCAGCAATTTGCATCAGCTGCAATGGCTGCCGTTAGAACTGCAAACGATTTAGAATAAAATAAATGCGTGCTGCACATAAAAATCACGTAAAACCGCAAAACAAAATACAATCTTTATAAAACTCAAAAACACAATCACACAAATCCAGAGAATGGCAATTGTGGTTCTGGTTGCTGCTTTATGGTTGACGCGTTTGCATCAAAATAAATATATAAAGTAGAAAAAAAAAGCAAATCACGCATACGCACCGTTTTTTTTTTTTCATTATAATAATAAAAATAAACGCATAAATATCTAAATGAACAATAAAAATGTTTTATGTACGTTTCTGCCAGTGTGTGTGTGGCTGTGTGTGTGTGTGTGTGTGTGTGTGTGTGTGTGTGTGTGTGTGTGTGTGTGTGGCGAATATAATTGAGTGAAATGTACCAGAAGTCGTCTGCAAGTGAATGGCGCATTGAAGTGAATGTGTTTGGTTTATCAGTGATTGGCATAGACATAAAATAATATAAAATGAAAATAAAAAGTATAAATAGGGAATTTAACATTTCTTCATTTAACGTCCTTTTGACAGTTTTAGGCCTCACTCAACTGTCAGAGTTATAAATAAATGAAAAAATAAATAAAGAACAAACCTGCCAACACTAGAGCAACATGTTCAAATGTGGGTTTGCATTGCTTGTCGGAGAAAGCAAAATGTCATAAAAATATTTTCTCTTTTCTGAATAAATAAAGTGTTGAGCAACATTTTCGCATCAGCAAATTGTATTACATATTGTTATACTATGCCATGGAATTCATCAATTCGCTTCTGCAAATATTGTTTATAAACGAATTAAAGTTATTGGAATCTTACGAATCTTATTGAATAAATTTTTTTTTTTTTTTACCTGTATACTAAATTATAATCAGTTGAAGCCAAATCAAAAGGCTTAAACCGGCTTTCCAGATTGCCAGCGATTATCAGTTTCAGTTTTCTACTGAATAGAGTAACATTAATTATTATTATGCATCTATGTAATGTATTAGAACTTCTCGTAATTGAGCAATTTAATTATATAATCTAACGCAATCTATCTGTAGACTGCTCCGGGAAACCTCTCCGTCTTCTCAAGATATATGTGAGCAGTGGAAGTATATTACACGCTCCATGAATAGGGCTCCCAAGAATGTCATTAGTTATACAAAACCTGTGAATAATTCTTGGTACAATGAGGAGTGTTGCAATGCTACTGCAGAGAAGAAAGCTTCCTTTCAGCGAACTTTGCAGTCGGGACCAACGCGAGCTGTTAGAGAATAATATCGAGAGAAACGCAAGAAAAAACAGCAAGAAAGGCGGCAGTTTGAGGATGTTGAGATGTTCGGCGACAGAAATGAAGCTCAAGTATTTTATCAAAAGGTCAAGAGTCTGACTGAAGGTTTTAAACTCGAAGTAACTTACTGCAAGGATGAAAGTGGAAATCTGGTTACGGATGAACAGCAATTAATGTGATTATGGAGAAGTCATTTTTCTAAGCTACTCGGAGGCTATGAGAGAAATGACCACCAGTTAATGATGGCACTATTGTAGAGCCACCGGACTATAACGTGGTCGATTCGGTTAATAAAAAGCTGAAAAATAACAAAGCGGCAGGCTTTGATGGGCCGCCAGCTGAGTTATTTAAGTACGGCGGCGAAGAGTTGGTTAGGAGTATGCATTAACTTTTATGCAAGATATGTTCCGATGAACGCATACCCAATGACTAGAATTTCATTGTTCTCTGTCTTATCTGTAGGAAAGGAGACCACGCTGTTTGTGCCAACTACCGCGGAATAAGACTTCTTTCCATCGGATCAGTGTAGCTTCATACCAAACGCCCTGTCTTTATTAGGTAACACAGCAAAGATCGTACGTCTTTGCATGATGACGCTATCACACACACAAAGCGTTGTCAGGGTGAGGTGTCCGAATGCTTTGATACCAACAGAGGTTTCAGTCCGGGCAATGACGTCGCGCTGGATCTTCCACAACGAAGTGATGCTGCTCGCTTACGCCGAAGACATCGATATCATCGGCACGCAGCAAAGCGTTCTCAGATATTGAAAAAACAGTCTTGATTTATTGGTCTAGCGGTGAATGAGGACAAGACGAAGTACTTGGTGTCTGCACGCACTCCGTCATCGCGTCTTGCACGGAGATTTTCAACTTCAATGTTGTAGAAAACTTCGTCTATCTTCGATCCGAGATAACCAACAACAAAAACGTCAGCCTGGAGATCAGGCGAAGAATCACGCTTGCAAAAAGATGATTTTTTGGGCTGAGCAAGCAATTGAGAAGTAAAGCCAGCTCTCGAAAGACAAAAATCAAGATCCAGGTCCTATTGTATGGCGCAGAGGCATGGACCGTGATTGATTCAGATGAAACAGCGTTGCAAGATTTTGAGAGGAAGTTTCTTTGCAGGATTTTCGGTTCTATTAGATTCATACCTCCCGTATGAACAGCGAGCTGTCTAGCGCATAAAAATCCAACGGCTGCACTGGTCTGGGCACCTAATTCGAATGGATAAAAGAGCTTCATCATGCGGGGCTTACATGTGTGACCCAAACTTGATTGGAGGATGCCGAAATAGAGTACGACCGGGCACACGTTGGAATGAACAGGTACGGAGAGATTTCTTCGTACTTGGCATTCAAAACAACTGGCGCCAGCGCACACAAGATTATGGATTATGCCTTGCTGAATGCGGCCATGACCGGCAGACGGTTGACGGTCATTTAAGTAATCCATTTATATTCCTCTTCTATAAACACATTTGATTTTTAATTTACCCGCTGCCCATTTAATGAACGATGTCTTTCGTCATAAGAGTTTTCACGTAACTCCACAAATTCTATGACTTCAATGAAACGTTTATTTTATCATTGCTGCTGATATATAATATATTCTCAACACACATTGTGAAACTTCATATTTGCCAGGAGGACTTGTTTTTTGGTTCAATATAATACATGGCTGGTATTAAGTTGAAAAAAAAAAAATAATATTTTTTACTGTATATTTTTTTTTCCAAGATTTTATATTAGAATTCTTAAAATATAAATTCATAAAAATAGTTTTTAAGGAAAAATGAAAGGAATTTTTAATATTAAAATGTGCAAATAGAAACTTGAGCTAGATTCAATCTAATAACTAAAATAGCTGCGTCTGCCAACTAAGAACAAAACAGAAAATAAAAATAAAGATTACTATTTTCTATGCTCTTTGCTTGTCATGATTACCCCCACAGATGATATAGCAACAAAAGAGAGAACGTTTATAATAATAGTTGGGTATATGTCTGTTGTTTATGATATGAAATAGAAACAAAAAGAAAATTGCTAGGCAGCAGCCTATATAACATGTGCTGTCCGACGCCTCCTTTTTTAAGGTGTTGCAAAAATTGTGAATAAATATTTGTAAGTGTATAACTATAAAATATTTTAAAACAGATATACATATCTAATAAATATATATGACGCTAGATAACATATAAATGCTTATTAAATTTTTTTTTTTTATTTTTATAGAATGTCTTGTTATGTTGGGCTACTAACCGACTCTAAAAACAAAACAGCAGACAGATAGCATAAGCTTCTTAGCTCCTCATGTGATACATGTTGCTTTGTTGTAAAAAAAAAATATCTTACTTTGCTGTACTCTGTACGCATGTAAATTTTTTACATGCTTGCATATTTCTTGAACATGAATTCCATTATTATTTGCACAAGGAAGGCAAAAAGAAAAAAACAAAAAAATATTTAAGTACATTCATAAAAGATATGTAGTATGCCTTCCTCTGTTGCTGTACGACGACATATTTTTGCAATCAATTTCCACTGCTCATGCTTTGTGCATACGCAAATGAAATACGGAATGGCGATGATGATGATGCCGATGACGAGAAAGAAGTCAACCCAGTCGAGCAGTAGTAAAACAGCGACACTACTGGCAGCCATTGCTTAATTTGTTGCATTTATGCAATTAAAAATATCTTTTTAATTAATTTACATACCTACATACGCGCCAACGCAGGCACGTTTAAACATAAAAAGAAAATACAACGCGTTGGTATAGCGTATGTAAGACGAGGGGTTAATAAAATTTCTGATTAAGTAATTGCTTTTCTTGGAATTTTCTAATGAATTTGCGTTCGCTAGGTAAATGGGTTTAGTTATTCATTAGCTATTCGCTATGGAAAAGTTTTTCTAGAATAATTTTTGTTTTCACTTGTAAGAGCTATAAATATATTGCATTTGCCTACGATTTAATGGTCCTTTAGTGCTTTATTTTTTCTAGCTTTTCTTCATCGAATCGCAAAGTTTTGGTAGTTATTTGAAAATCAATTGCATGAGTACCCATAATAAGTATACAAATTCACAATACTTGTCATACTTAACGAATGTCATCAAAGTTTATTAGACTCCTCGCATATATGTCCTGTTTCACTTATCCCCCCCACCAACATGGCGCTTAATAACTGCCAACATGGCGTATGCGTAATTTCCACAGCTGCATATGATTTTACACAGTCAGCTCGCTGCAAATGGATATAATGAAATGTCAAGGAGCATAGCAGGGGCTATGTAGCGTCAATATGTGTATATGAAAAAGAGTGTAAGTCGTATTGCGCCAGGACAAAATCATGTGTTGCGCGCCAAATTAAGGTAGACATAATTTGCAGACTTTGTGCATGTCATATGAATGTAATACGAATAAGAATCCTTAATACACGCACAGGAACAAAAAAAAAAAAATGAAAAACACCAACGTACTCTGCCTGCCATCCTCAATACAGTAGAAGCCTGGCAAGTCGCACACGTGTTGAAATTAAAATGGAGTTATGACGAAAAACTTGCACAGAGAAATGTTAAAGTTAATGCGGCGCGCGCAAAAACGTGGAAAAATTTCTGACGCTGAATGGATGGATGTTCGAAATGAAGACATCAAAAATTATATGAGTTGCTGTCAAAATTTGGAACGTAATGCCGACTGCGTCATTTGACTATTTTCAGATTCTCTTTATATGCTGAGTGCTTAGCATGTAGAGCGACGTCACACTGCAAGTCAGAGTTGAAAACAAACACACACGTACGCCAAATACAGGGTTGCTGAATCTTAACTCGATATTTCTTATGGCAAACAATAAATTACTGAATACATCTGTCAGCAGTCACACTGGAATATTTGATGCTTTGCTTTGTTTTAAAAGAATATTTTCTATTTGCTCTTCCTTCATAATAGCGATGAGCGTTATATCTGTTAAAAGGTTGTGAAGTTGTTTTCAATGCAACTCAAGTTAATTTGGCCCATTTTATGCGAAGCCCATTTTATAAGAACTGCTGCCGCCGTTTGATTTGTTTCAATTAGTTTTCTATTATCGCTCTAAAGAGCCTACTTTCATGAAGCTCAACATAACTGGTGATGCTTCATGAATCTACGAGTTTGACATGCAAAGAAGTCAACAGGCATTCGATAATGCAGCATCATACTGATGCAGCATACAACTGAATATCTAAAGAGCCTACTTTCATGAAGCTCAACATAACTGGTGATGCTTCATGAATCTACGAGTTTGACATGCAAAGAAGTCAACAGGCATTCGATAATGCAGCATCATACTGATGCAGCATACAACTGAATATATAATCGAAGTTACACCAAAATACTTTTTTACGCACAAAAACCAAGAAAAATGGAATAGATTTGTCTGGAAATTACCCCTTTTAGTGAGACAATCTGCACATAAATAGAATTTTTTTTATAAGGATTAAAGAAAACTACACCAAATTTGGCATTTGTACAAAAACTTTGAATGTGGAGGTTTGCAATTCCCAATTCCCCCTTAGGCAGGGGGAATTTTGAAGCATATACATTAAATACAAGTGATCTGACGAATAAATACGCGAATCTAAATTTTCAGTTGAGGGCGCTATTAGAGCTCAATTTTCATACAGACAGACAGACAGACAGACAGACAGACAGGTGGGCAGAAAGTCAAGTCTATATTGATTCGATATTTTTAGGCCCTGTACCGAAATTTTTGTGCAAATGTGTGTAACAGTTAGAAATAATGGTTGGACACCCCCATTATATAGCCATGTCCGTCTGTCTGTTCGTATGAACAAAAGGATCTCGGAAATGGTAATTGATAGTGAATTCGTTCATTTTGCGTTCGTCTAGAATTTTGACGGAATTTTATGAGCTTATTTTAAAATTTTGCTCCTCCCCCTCTTCCCTTTCATGTTTGGCGACCTTATATTTAATAATGTAGCTAAGCCAGCTCTAGGTCCACACGAAATAAACTCATTGTATTCCAATATATTTCGACCCTCTTTGTGGACTATCTTCAGGTTTATTTTACACGCGAGTCTGTCTGCTTAAGCGTGGAGTTTAAACTTTTTTATTTTTACTAAATTAATTTCTACAAAATCTTGGCTCTCAGTTTTGCTTGTTATGCCGAATGCATACAGTTTTTTCTGTAATGGATTTATTGATTTATATTGTTTAAAAATGATGGCACTACGTTTCAGTCGCCCTGTATTACTTATATGTGCGCTGCATGTGCTGCCTGTAGCATCTTACTTGCTTACAGAAGTGTCTTTGTATTGGCTTTAGTGTGTTTGTGACGCAAAATAAATTGAATGGTTGTCAAGTAAGTAAGTAAGTAAGTAAGTGAATGCACTATTAAGTTAGGGTTGTTAGTAACACCAACATAATTTAGATATATAGTATGCAGATACAAACTGTTAGCTGTTGCTGATCAGCGGGGAGAAGGCTCTTTATTAAATTTATAAAATGCCAGATTTTAAGATACTGATATGCTTTGCCAATAATATGGTTCATGATTTTGTTAGTTTGCGGCTTAAAATTTATTAAATATAAGTAAAAGCTGCCGTCGAGGCACTCGAATATTGTAGGAATTCGATACTTTTGGCGATATTCATTTGAAAGATGCAATCGTTTTTGTATCATCCCACATATTCCATCCCACATATTGTTTATTCAAATATGTATTTGGCTTTTTATTTTACATAATCTACATAATTTATATTGCTTAAGAGTCTGCTTAAGAGTAAAAATTTTAGCATTGAGTTTAATCCACTTAAACGAATTTTGCGAAATTTGCTAAAATAAACCAATAATAGGCCCGTACAACGCTTGGTCAATTTCCACAATATTCTGCGTTAAAAAAATATTATACCCACATGGAATTTAGGTAACTTTAGAGTATGAACTCTGTCTAAAGTAAATCCTATTAGAATTTGTTATTGTGTTAACGCGCTTAAGTGCTGAGCTGCCGCCAACAGTATCAAAGCTGTACCAAAAAAAAAAAAAAAAAAAAGATAGATTTTTTTTTTCTACACTCAATGCTGTGCATAACGGTAAAAGTGTGTATGCAACAAAGTTCTAACATATTTTTGCGCCGTACACTTCCTGTTTCGTACGCCGTGTGGCCGTAGCACATTATGCCAAAAGTGGACGCATACAAGCGGAAAAGCATAAAAAACCAACTCAGAGAAAATTACATCAAAGGTGCTTTTTTTTTCTTTTTTTGAGTGCGAATATGAGTGTGTGTTTATGTTAAGGGCGTAGGGCTGCCAACTTATGCTGTTTCTGTCACCATAGCATCATCATTGCTGTTGTTGTTGACCAATGGAGCATAAAATTTTTTGGCAACTTTGGACACTCGATGTGTTGTTGTTGTTGTTGTTTTTTATATGCCTTTGGTTTTTACGGATGTTTTGCTTTTGTTTTCGTTTTGTCATATTTTAAAAAAAATTTGTTTCGACACGGTTCAGCTTTGTCACGGTTATACAGGAATATGTGCCAAAAAGCAGCAAATAATTTATAATATATGCTCCTCTTTTTATGATAAATGTTGCTCATAATTTAAGTTAATGCGACGTCAGACATATTTATTTATGTCAGTAGTTTGCAAGGCATAACTTTTCACGATTTGTTTTTTTTTTTTTTTTAATTTTTCTTAATTGTGTGGAAAACTATTTTATTTTATTTTATTTTTCTTGTCCCTTTTTTTTTTGCGTTTGCCGGCATGCAAATGTAATTTGACTCTTGCTGCTGCTGCTAATTTGCTTTTTCCTTGGAAATCTAAACGCTTTCAAGCGCTATCAATTAATCATTTCGTCTATTAATTCTAAGATGCTGTCAGTTTTAATTAAATGAGGATGTATATATATTTTAAGTAGGGCGCAGCATATATACAGACTCTGATGGAAATCTAACTGAAACTAATATCTTCTTTAGATACAAAAACAGCTACTTTGACTAAGTACTTAGCTACAATTCTTGCATCCAAGGGCGTGTTCAAACAGCGCATTAAATCCTGCTCAAATTACCTACTAAACAGCACCAATAGAAAAAAAGTTTTATTGCTAATGCGTTTCTCTTTTGCACAATGTAGATACAAATTATATTTTTAGATACATTTGCCAGAGCACATCAAATATTGACATTTGTCGTCGCTATGCAAACGTCGAGAGAACTGGCATCGAGTATAGATAAAAATAAAAATTTCCAATTGTATTAGTGTGCAAATAGTTTATAGTAGTACATAGACGTAAGTATTCCAGGCACGAGTTTTATTTGAAAAGATTTTTAAATTTGTCAATTTGCATCAAATTTAACTTGGAATTTTGTCATCTATCCATATCTGGGCATTCAAATGGTCAAAGTACGTTCATCCCTTTTGCCCAGCAGCGAAAGATTTTTTCGTCTATAATGGACTGAGATCTGACGAACTAGCTATCAGGGTGCAGTATCAATTATTCTCTGACCACTTTCCCTTATTGCTAGACCTACCAAAGTTTAAGGCTCCAAAGAGACGACTGCTACCGCCTCGAGCAAGTATAGCAGTATTTCGCTCTAAATTTGAATATTGAGATTCTGCAGGCTGAGTATATTGAAGTTGCTTACACACTTTTACTCAGCACTCTGTGCTCTCAGTGCTGCTCACTTCTACACTAATCAAGGATCTACACCTTTAAGCAGCCTTCCAGTGGTTATAGATACATTATTGCTGATAAAGAGGCGATATTGAGGCGACTCGACTCGTGACCCTATAGTGGACAGAGTATATCGTAGGGTATCTAATAGGGTCATAAACACCAGGAAACGGACCAATTTCTACAAAAAGTCACAGCTGTTGCGAGCACAAACTACTCACTCTAGACACTGGCTAAGCGCTATAAAACTCAAGCAGCACGATTCAAGCCCTTCTACACGACTTCTGCAGAAACAAAAAAGTGAAGTAAAATTGACGCTAGACAGCCCAGGGCCACTTGAACTCCCAATAGTTCCTATTACAGCTGAAGAAGTTCAGTTGCATATAAAAAGTCTCCATATCAGGCAGACCCCAGGTGAAGATGTGCTGAATAAGTTTTTGCTAAAAGTCATGCCAGCCAAAGCTGTTCTTTTCCTGTTTCTAATATTTAATGCGGTGCTGAGGTGAGGTCATATACCAAGCCAATGGAAAAAGGCACAAATCTGTATGATCCATAAATCAGAAAAGAGCACGTCGACAGTGGATTCATAAAAGCCCATCAGCTTACTTACTGAAAAGTGTTTGTTGACGAGGAGGCTGGCGCTTGATCCTGTCAAAATACGGATACCAACTTTCCTGTTTGAATTCCGAAAAGCCCATGGCACTTCAGAGCAACTAAATAGAGTGGTCAATTTTATTCTCGAAATTTTTGAGGCCAGTGTGCAAAGATGTACTTAGACATGTTTAGCAAGCACAAAACCAGGATTGTCAAACTAAGCTGGCTCCGCGATGGCAAAAATAATTCATCCTTAAAAGACAAGATTAAGGCCATAATCGCGCCAGCCTGGCGATATAGCTTACAAGTATTTGTCATCCCATCTTAACAAAATATGTGTGTTCCAGGCAAAGTTCCTAGGCAGCATATCAAATGCCCCGCAAAAATATAGAAAAGAAGCTAAGTGTTCCCAAGATAGGGGATGTAATTAATCGTCAGGCCTTGCACTATATGGAGCGTCTGAGAAGCCACCCCAATCGATTAACTAGGCGGCTTCTTAAGCGATGCAGAAGGATGGGAGTCAACATGTCGAAAAGGCTTCACAAAATTCATTCTGTCGACCTCGCCGCCAGGCTAGATATACCAAATATCAAGAAAATCAAAAATTTCTTTATACAAAAGACAGATTTTTACAGAAATATTGATACGTTCGCCGAATACTAGTTACCTGAAAAGTGATTACGAGAGACTAAATTGAAGCCTATATCTTGTATAATCTCCAAGTTATCGATGTTTATACGGACAGCCAGCCAGTCTATATTGAACGTACTTTTTCTGTGGAAATAATATTTTACTTTTAGTGCTCCGCTTTGGACCTTTGTGGAAGCTTTTGTTAGGCATGACCCAATTTGGCGTTACTAGCTGAATTAACAACAACTAATACTTTCTTCCCTACACAAAGCCAGCAAGAAACAGTAGATTTGTAGAAATTCGAACTCTTATATATGCATATATATGGGAGATAAAGTACGTTAGACTGATCAAAATTTTAGATAGTCTATGCTTATGAAATCGAGACATTTTTCCTATTTTCTACTTATATCATTGGGCGGACAAGATTACCATAACGTATTATCGACAAAACGCCTGTTCCAGACTAATCTAGCAAATTATTACTAATGAACTGGACATAAAAACCAAAAATGGTTTTTGTTTAAATGTCCTTAACACTGTTTGTGTTAAAAACATTTAAAAGTAAATGAATCTTTTGGAAGCGCCAAAGTGCAAAGAATCTAATTGTAGTAAATTATTTTCTTCGTGTTGAGTCTTTAAAAATTCATAAGCGCGCAAAAAAAAAAAAAACAAAAAAAAATGCTACAAAATGAATGCTACTGCGTTATATGCCCACACTCTCCTACCGCTGATCCATGCTGTACTTTTACACATTTTGCTAAAATAAACAAATTGTACACATGGGACTTGCACAATGTTTAGCAATGTTTGGCGTTCTATCTGCTTTGGTTGGTTCTGGTCCTGGTTCGTTCGTTCGTTCTTTATTTAGTTAGGTAGGTAGGTAGATACGTACGTTGATTTATGTAAATAGCTAAAGGCGTGTGAACGTATATAGTATAACTATTTATGTGCATCTGTGTATATGTATACAGTATTAGTATTAGTAGTAGTAGCTGTTCTATGCCTAAGTCTGTGTATGTGTATATAATTCCCAAGATACAAAAATGAAAGCTGCATAAAGGCGTAGCTGAAGGTACGAATGGATAAGAAAACAGAGAAAAATATAAATTAATTTAAGTGGTACTTAAACTTTTATACCCTATAAACGAACTATTACCTATACTGCCTGAGAAACTTATAAAACTGAGTTAATTAATTAAAAAACAAAAAAATTTCAGTCAGTCAGACGCACGGACATATCTAGTTCGATTCGTCTCATCGAGCTAATCAAGAATATAATAATGCGTTACAAACTCCGTGACAAAATTGAAATACTATACACACTACTACGTGTGACGAGTAGAATAAATAGAGAAGGAACGAAGGAAGGACGGAAATAAATAAATAAATAATAATCGTGAAAGCAAGACAAATTACACTTGTAAGAGTTTTAAACAGGCTAATGGCACTGAGATTGCGTTTATGCCTAGACTAGCGAGTTGCAAGGCAAATCGCATTATGTATATTACTGAAATCCTTGCAACAACAAAATGCACTCGTACAACAAAAGCTTACGAAATACATTATGGCCCCTGCTTAGTTTTTACACTTTCTGCTATGGGATAGCAATAACAAGATAGCGCTGAACTATGATTTTAACCGGACGCAATCAGCTGGTTTACAAACCTAACAGAAGAAGAAACTGGCGCAGGCAGAGCTTTTCAGAACTCTCACCTAATACTTTGAATCGCTAGGGAAATGCATCAGATTTAGTCGTAAGATTATGCGATAGAAAGATGTTAGTCAGCGCGAAAATCAAACTTGAAAAACTCGAAAAACAAAAAATCCGGCTCGAAACACTCGAACAGAAAATCCAACTCGAAAAACTCGAACAGAAAATCAAACTTGAAAAACTCGAACAGAAAATCCAACTCGAAAAACTCGAACGAAAATATCCAACTCGAACGAAAAAACAAACTTGTAAAACTCGAACAAAAAATCCAACTTGAAAAACTCGAACAAAAAATCCAAGTCGAAAAACTCGAACAAAAAATCCAACTCGAAAAACTCGAACAGAAAATCCGGCTCCAAAAACTCGAACAAAAAATCCAACTTGAAAAACTCGAACATAAAATCAAACTCGAAAAACTGGAGCAAAAAATCCAACTTGATAAACTCGAACGAAAAATCCAACTCGAAAAACTCGAACAAAAAATCCAACTTGAAAAACTCGAAAAAAAAATCCAACTTGAAAAACTCGACCAAAAAATCCAACTTGATAAACTCGAACGAAAAATCCAACTCTAAAAACTCGAACATAAAATCCAACTCGAAAAACTCGAACGAAAATATCCAACTCGAAAAACAAACTTGAAAAACTCGAACAAAAAAATCCAACTCTAAAAACTCGAACATAAAATCCAACTTGAAAAACTCGAACAAAAAATCCAAGTCGAAAAACTCGAACGAAAAATCCAACTCGAAAAACTCGAACATAAAATCCAACTTGAAAAACTAGAACGAAAAATCAAACTCGAAAAACTCGAACAAAAAATCCAACTTGATAAACTCGAACGAAAAATCAAACTCGAAAAACTCGAACAGAAAAATCAAACTTGAAAAACTCGAACGAAAAATCAAACTCGAAAAACTCGAACAAAAAATCCAACTCTAAAAACTCGAACATAAAATCCAACTCGAAAAACTCGAACGAAAATATCCAACTCGAAAAACAAACTTGAAAAACTCGAACAAAAAAATCCAACTCGAAAAACTCGAACGAAAATATCCAACTCGAACGAAAAATCAAACTTGAAAAACTAGAACGAAAAATCAAACTCGAAAAACTCGAACAAAAAATCCAACTTGATAAACTCGAACGAAAATATCCAACTCGAACGAAAAATCAAACTTGAAAAACTAGAACGAAAAATCAAACTCGAAAAACTCGAACAAAAAATCCAACTTGAAAAACTCGAACAAAAAATCCAACTTGAAAAACTCGAACAAAAAATCCAAGTTGAAAAACCCGATTCGATTCGAGTTGGATATTTTCGTTCGAGTTTGATTTTTCGTTCGAGTTTTTCAAGTTTGATTTTTCGTTCGAGTTTTTCAAGTTTGATTTTTCGTTCGAGTTTTTCAAGTTGGATTTTTTGTTCGAGTTTTTCAAGTTTGTTTTTTCGTTCGAGTTTTTCGAGTTGGGTTAACGAGTTAATGGGGTAACTTTTTGTTCGAGTTTTTCAAGTTTGATTTTTCGTTCGAGTTTTTCGAGTTGGATTTTTCGTTCTAGTTTTTCAAGTTTGATAATTTGTTCGAGTTTTTCAAGTTGGATTTTTCGAGTTGGATTTTTTGTTCGAGTTTTTCAAGTTTGTTTTTTCGTTCGAGTTTTTCGAGTTGGATTTTTCGTTCTAGTTTTTCAAGTTTGATAATTTGTTCGAGTTTTTCAAGTTGGATTTTTCGAGTTTTATTTTTCGTTCGAGTTTTTCGAGTTTGTTTTTTCGTTCGAGTTGGATATTTTCGTTCGAGTTTTTCGAGTTGGATTTTATGTTCGAGTTTTTCGAGTTGGATTTTTTGTTCGAGTTTTTCAAGTTTGTTTTTTCGTTCGAGTTTTTCGAGTTGGATTTTTCGTTCTAGTTTTTCAAGTTTGATAATTTGTTCGAGTTTTTCAAGTTGGATTTTTCGAGTTTTATTTTTCGTTCGAGTTTTTCGAGTTTGTTTTTTCGTTCGAGTTGGATATTTTCGTTCGAGTTTTTCGAGTTGGATTTTATGTTCGAGTTTTTCGAGTTGGATTTTTTGTTCGAGTTTTTCAAGTTTGTTTTTTCGTTCGAGTTTTTCGAGTTGGATATTTTCGTTCGAGTTTTTCGAGTTGGATTTTTCGTTCGAGTTTTTCAAGTTGGATTTTTTGTTCGAGTTTTTCAAGTTGAATTTTCTGTCCGAGTTTTTCGAGTTGGATTTTTCGTTCGAGTTTTTCAAGTTTGATTTTTTGTTCGAGTTTTTCAAGTTTGATTTTTCGTTCGAGTTTTTCAAGTTTATTTTTTCGAGTTGGATTTTTTGTTCGAGTTTTTCAAGTTTGTTTTTTCGTTCGAGTTTTTCGAGTTGGATTTTATGTTCGAGTTTTTCGAGTTGGATTTTATGTTCGAGTTTTTCAAGTTTGATTTTTCGTTCGAGTTTTTCGAGTTGGATTTTATGTTCGAGTTTTTCGAGTTGGGTTTTTTGTTCGAGTTTTTCAAGTTTGTTTTTTCGTTCGAGTTTTTCGAGTTGGATTTTTTGTTCGAGTTTTTCAAGTTGAATTTTCTGTTCGAGTTTATTTTTTCGAGTTGGATTTTTTGTTCGAGTTTTTCGAGTTGGATATTTTCGTTCGAGTTTTTCGAGTTGGATTTTATGTTCGAGTTTTTCGAGTTGGATTTTTTTTTCGAGTTTTTCGAGTTGGGTTAACGAGTTAATGGGGTAATTTGATAGTGGAGTAATGAGTTAATGGGTTAGAGGGTTAAAGATTTTGTGGGATAACGGTTTAATCGGTTAAAGGGTTAAATGTTTTATAGGTTAATGGGTAATGGGGAAATCGGTTAATGGGGCAACTATGAGAAGGTATACATAAAAAAATCAAGAAAATACAAGCAAGAGCGCTGCGGTCGAGTAAGATACTCTTACACATCCTTCAGCCTAGCTGAATTAAAAAGAAAAAAATATTTTCATAAATATGGGCAACTAAATTAAAACTTTAGGAAAAAAAGGGAGTAGGTTGGTTGGCTAATCTCATTATGCAGTAAATGTTGAATCGTGGGCTTAAAGCAACACGCCTCGTCATAACTAAGTGAAACATTTGGCTAACCTCTACTTAAGCCACTTGTTATTCCTAACATTTTCCAACTGCTTTTAATTTTATGCTATTCTAAAAAAACCTACATTTTAATTAAATCAGCGTATGAGAAAAAAAAAGACCAACACTAATAATATAAAAAAAAAAATAAAACGTCGAACTACCCTCCAGTGACCACGAGTTGCTGCTTAGCTTAGGATGGGCGTTTATGGCAGCATTAGTACAAATGTCGGAAGGAACTGGCTTTAGGTGGGATGGGTTGGGATGGGTTGGGATGTAGGCACACGGCTCGCTTGACACTCGCTACAATTTGCACCCACTTGAGAGCACGAAAGCGAAAAATTTTATTTTCATTAAGAGCCTTTTGCCATCTATTATGACTATTGCGGCAAATGTCAGACTAATGCCAAGCTACGACTATGTGCGACAATTTTGTGCTACACACGCACATATACACAATGACAGGATAGCAGGCAGGCAGTAAAGTGGGCATTGAGGCAGAGCAACATAAAAATGCGGAAGTGGTACTAATGCGCGCAACAAACGGAGATGATGTGGGAGCAACCAGCATTCAGCATTCAGCGATACGGTGAAGCCTCAGATGTGCGCGACAACGAATCAGCGAAGCAGTCAGCTGAAGCAACAACAATAAAAGAAAAAAAGTAAAGCAAAAAAAATGAGGAGTGGAGAGAAAACGTTAAATTCAGTTGCACCGAAGCTTGTATACCATGCAAACGTCGATGAACATGCAAAGCGAAAAGAGTTCTTATGCAACAACAACAAGTGGATACAGTGACTGTGACTGGTGCTTGATATCACGACACGATAACACAATGCTTTCTGACAAAATTCAATGTCCGAGTGAAGATTTTAAAAGCCTTCTGCAGATAGTTATAAAATATAGATTGAACATGAATATATATATCATTTGTGATAGATAGATATATCATTTCAATATGGATTCTTTTACACCTCGCATAGGCAACCGATATGTCTAGAAGTGTAACATGTTTTCTAATAAATTGCAAATACCATATTCACACCACTTAGCGTGAAGGCAACTTCAAAAATAATTCAAATATGGCATACCGAAAATATCTGCAGAGACAGCAATCCCAGACACGCGTTATAAGTATTCGCGTGGTCTTTTGGGGTCACACAACGAATTGGAACGGTCGAATAGACATAGACGGCATGGCCAGCATGTCATAGCGCTAAGGACTATTGGGTCGCACAATGCGGCGCAACATGAAAGCGAAATGAAAATGAACAAAAGCCTGACATACGCGTAACTTAATCAACTTTGAGCGTGTTTTCACAGCACTATAGCACGTAGATGGAAATGGAGTTGAGCTTCGATGATGCTTTGGCATGAGATAGAGCGGTGAGCCCGTATGGCATCAGCTGCGGCTCTGTTCTTTAGAGTATTTTGAAGCAAATCGTTTTTATGATACTCAGCATCATGGGGCGATTGTGCGCCATGTTCTCACTGTTGCGTACACAATCTCAGGGGCACGTTTCCGGAAATAAATAAATAAATTGCGGAAACTGAAAGTTGTTGCTAAGGAAGACTAGCAGCAGCAACAGCAGCAGCAGCAGCATAAGCAGAAGAAGGCAAAGATGCTGCTGCTGCTGCTGAAACAGTATGCAGCGCAGCGGGCAATATTCGTTGAGAAATTAAATGAAATACGTGTAAATTAAGGTGCGCTAGTCATGAATTCAAATTTCTTTAGTACTTCAAATACTGTACGAGTATTTGTGCTCAAATGAAAATGAAATTGTTTGCAGAGCATAACTAAAAATTCTTTATTGCAAAGTGCTAAAAAACTGGTTACAACTCATAAATTTCTTGCGGTGCGGCCCTTTGAGGCATTGGTTTGCATTTTTGTCGGTTGGTTGGTTGTTTCTTGATACCCTGCATCGTTTTTTTACAATATATTTGACTATTTAGAAGTTTGGTACTGTTGCTATGTAAAATCTATGAAAGCTGTTTTTGAAGTAAAAAATAATCCTTCTTAAATTTTTATTTTATTAAAAATTTTCTTTGAAATACATAAATATTTCAATCACACTGAATATTCACTACAGTTCATAGTAGTACCGTAAGAGGGACTTCGCTGTATAAGTCAATTTTTGATTTGCTTTATTTTTGTGGTAATATATTTATTCTATATTTATTATTATTTATTACTGTTCCAGTTATCTTACCTTTAGACTATATATTGACTTTGTGCTCAAGATCCTTGCTGTTGCTTCAAACCGAACTAAAATGATGTTGAGCCGCTCTTTTAATGACAATAAGCTATCTGGAAAAAGTTGTTTACATATTTTACTCTTATTTTATGTTTGTTTCACTTTAAAAAGTAAACAGTACATGGTAAGCGCAAAACGGAATATATTTGCTTATATACTATGCCGATGTCTTAAAGTTAAATAATAAATTTAAAGTGTAAACAAAATTAAATTACTTGAATAAAATTTAATCAAGTTTGTTAAAATATTATATAAATTGATTTAGTGTTACTCTGAACCAACTTTAAACCGTATTCCTAACTGAATTCGTGTAGCATATTTTATTGTCTCTAATGTCTCTATATGCACAAATAGCACAAATAGCTACACAAAAGAAGCGCGCACACTATTCGCTTATACTCAAGCAAATATTAAGACTTTCTTTCTGCTCAACATTGTTGCTTAATCTTTAGCATATTTCTATCTTAATTTTTTGCTGTACTCGTTGGTTTCGGTTTTATTATTATTTGCTTTGTAATTTAAAATTAATTAAAATGTGCCCCAGAAATATGTATCCTGCTGTTGCCGTTGCTTGCTCTGGTTGTGTCCTTGTTGTTGCTGAAGCCAAAACACTGCTAAAGTGTTGATATTTTATGTGCGCCCTACGCTTTTTGTCTTTGATGTGCTGCTGCTGTTGACTTCCTTGCTTCCTTCTTGGTCCATTGATGCTTATGGGTCGAAGTAGTCATTCAAACGGTAAGTAATTTCATTGCCTTGCATTAAGTGTTGCCTTGTCTTGTTTTTAACTATAAATTTTTAAGTCAAGCAGCAGATTTATGCTGCCATCATCAACGTAAAATCTTACTAAAATACTGCCTAGCAACCAGTACGACTGTCTGTTCCACTGTTTGACTTGACAGCTTTCTACACTGTTTCGCACTTTGACAATCTCATCATCGAGTATGGTAACAAATTTCCTCTTGTACATGACTGCAGTTTCGTACCCTAAAACTGTCTTGTCTAGCCTTGGTTTTCAAAGGTAGTTCGCCTACAGTTTTCTTGTTTAAAAAGTTTACCACTGGGAGATCATTGGGTTTATGTTTATGTAGTATGTCTGTGACGTCTGTAGATTGTTCGCTACAAGAATTATCACAAAAATGTTTGTCATAGAAATGCAATTTGAACTTTTAACTGTTCACGTGGAAAACTTTTTTGCAGGCAGGCAGTTTGAGAGAGGAGCATTGCGGCAAGAATGCTATGCTATATATAACTGGTGGCTTTTCGAAAAATATTTGTCTGCTATCAATGAAGAAAAGC
The DNA here is from genome assembly GCA_035044805.1 of Leucophenga maculata. Classification (NCBI taxonomy): domain Eukaryota; kingdom Metazoa; phylum Arthropoda; class Insecta; order Diptera; family Drosophilidae; genus Leucophenga; species Leucophenga maculata. Next base: position 2,356,471 of record JAWNNP010002193.1, on the reverse strand, counting down.
AAGAATTTGATTAAAATTCACTTCGAAATGCTGCAAATAAATATTTATTCTATTTTTGTACTAATTCACTGCTAATATTGCATTACATATTTTTTTCAATTAGTTATACAAGAAGTACAGAAATAAAATAAGCTTAAAATGTGAGAAAATAATCAAGTAAAAAAAAATAATAATAAAATATACATTTAAGAAACATAAAAAACAAGCAAGCTGTATAATATATTTTTACTATAGATAAAGCCAGGCAACCAAAGCCTTATGAGTTAAAAAAGTGCTTAGAATATGTAGGTGGTTTGCAAAAGAAGCAGAAGAAAAAGAAAAAAATAACAGAGCTAGCACTTTTTTTAAGTACATTGACTAAGCTAAAAAAGTTAAGCAAGCGGAAACGGAAATAGTTGCTGCCAACATTGTAGCATAGATACACAGACACACACACACATCCATGCACTCAAACATACATAAAGCTACAATAAGAAAAAAAAAACGCGCTTTGCAGTTTAGTGTGTACGACTACAAGCATACCCTGTAAACAGCTAATGGCTCAGTCTCTTTAAGGCTTAAAATAGCTAATGTTTTTTTTTGTTTTTATAGTTTTTTTACAGTGCATGCCATTGTAAGAGGCTTTGCTGTATAAGCTTTCACAAATGTAATATAACTTTTAAACTTATGGCTACAGGGTATAGCTAAACATAGCATAAGACAGGTGGCCGCAACGAGAATGGATCGATAAGTTATGTAGCTACCACAATTTATTTATTTTTTTGTCCAACGACAAATAAACAATATCTCAATCTTAATTTTTTTAAATTTTCTAAATAAATAGTTGTCACAGCGAAAAAAATCTTTCAAGCAATTAATCGCGCATTTGATATATTTTATTTGCCATGTGATATAACTTATCACTTCATCCTTTAGCTGTTCTTAGTGTTTGTTGAATATTTTAAAATACACAGATTTGATGGCGTAGCAAAAAGTTTGCCATGTATAGGGGTTGTCTTGTATCTAGTTTCTACAAAAGCAATTCTTGTAAATTTTACATAATTTATGTACAGTAAAATGTCAGAACAAATAGCGCAACATTCCATGTAGAAAAAAAAAAAAAAACAACAGAATATTGTTTTGAATACTTGAACGAGCAACTAAAGTTTACTAGGAGCGGCATAAATTTTGTTTTATGGAAAGTGGTATTTCTTAGGAAACTTTGTTTCGTTGCGAAGTGTAAGCAAAGTTATGCAGCTGAAGAAATTAAATTATTTGTCAGTTATCATCAAAAGTTACAGGTTTGCACAGTAATTTTACTATTTAGAGTAATTAGAATTTGTATATTTTATTATTTGTTAGTGTTAACAAGCTCAAATCCTGCTAAAAATCCTGCTAAACTTTAAATTGATTAAAAAAATGCTAAAAATATTTTTGATTTTTAGCATGCGTCTTCTTTACTTAGAGCACATATCACTGTTTGCCGTAGTGCTCCATAGAAAGCTACAAAATATGTTAATTTTTTTAATCGTTTTTAATGAAAATGCTTTGCAATAAAGTTTATAGCACGTGTAGCTACTTAAAATTACCATTAATTGCACTTCAATTGAAATATTCATAAATGTTCATCCACTTTAAGGCGTTGCACTTTATTTATGCAATTATTTAGCGCTGATAAGTGGCAATTATCATGTTTGGCTTGTTAAGTATAGACTTAATTATAATAATTATAATGCATTTTGTATGATTTTAAATAATTTATGTCACGTAAACGAACTCAAAATTTTGCTGCTTTTTGTAGCAGTTATACATGATATAACACTTAATCATTTTGCCGTCTAGTATTGGGGGGGGCTTATATACTATTTGTGCAATCGCATAAAACACAGAAATACAAACAGACAGACTCCCAATTGCCACACATTAATAAGAAAGACTAAAACAAATCTCTTTGACAGCTGCCGCTGATTGATGATGTTAAAAATTACAAATTAGACAATTTCTTACTGAAGATTTTCGTAGCAAGGAATAGCGAAAATGTAGAAATACATATTAAGTTGCTGAAGATGAAATTTGTAATAAAAATAATATCATTTGATGGAATGGAATGGCATGCGTTTAGAACCAGTCGTAGTAACATAAGCGAAGTAAATATTAAAAATCAATACGTTAAGAGTTAAGAAAATTTCTTTCTCGCTAATGCAAGTAGACTGGTTCGAATTGATTCGCTAACTTTCAGATCACATGTATAACCATTTCAAATGAGTGATTGGTGCTGTTAAATCTGACTTTTGACAACGTTTTGTACAATGTGTCTGCATCTTGGATCATAAACAGTACACCAAACTACTAAGGAATAGTCGAAAAATTTGAATTTCTTATAAAGCTTTGACTTTAAAGTAGGCAAAGTTTGATCTGTTCGCAAACAAGTTGATGGCAACAGTTTAATTTTATTTTTAATTCGCTCTTGGTACATAAGCAAGAAATGTCTACAGTACATTAATTATTTGACCATTAGAAGGGACCATCTGAGTTTCTGTATAAAAGAAATTTTTTTTTGTTATTGTTAATTCAGCTATAAATGCCATCAATCCAAATATAATATTTCGAACCACGACAAAAGGTGACTTCTTACAATAAGTTATCTTGATATAAAAATGTTCGTCTGTCGGGCTATGAACAACAACAACATAGATATTTACTTACTTACTTAAATGGCCTTCAATCGTCTTCCGGTCATGGCTGCATTTAGGAAAGCCTCCATAATCTTGTGCGCGCTGGCACCAATCGTTTTGAATGCCAAGTACGGAGTGCTGGTCATTTCAACACGTTTAGGCTCTCCATGTAAGCCATGCGTGCTGCAACTCTTTTATCCATTCGAAAGAGCTGCCCCAGATAGACGAAGTTTTCTACCACACTGTAGTTGAAATTCTCCATCGTCACTGAGCGTCCAAGATGCGATGACGGAGTGCGAGCAGACCCCAAGTACTTCGTCTTATCCTCATTCACCGCTAGACTGAGAACGCTTTGCTGATTCGCCGTTCCTGCGTGCCGATGATATCGATGTCATCGGCGTAAACGAGCAGCATTACATTCTTTTGAAAGATCGAGCCCGACATACTCTGTATGTACGGGCACTGGCGTAGGATATATTCCATCAGAACATTGCCTGAAACCTCTCTTGGTATCAAAGCGGTTGGAGAGGTTTTTCCACACCCTGACAAAGCTTTGTGTGTATGAAAGCGGCGTCATGCAAAGACGGACAATCTTTGCCGGAATACCTAGCTCAGACAGTGCGTCGAAAAACTTCGATCGTATCGGCGTGTCGAAAGCGGTTTTATTGTCGACAAACATGTGGTGTGTGTCTTTGTCTTTTCCAAAATTTGGCATCATATGAATATTTGGTCACTGGTCGACCTTTTTGGTCTATCAGTAAATCCGTATATGGCTTCATCCTATTACACAATACGCGCAACAGAATCTTATATCCGATGAAAAGAAGTCTTATTCCGCGGTAGTTGGCGCAAGCAGCGGGTTCTTCTTTCTTAAAGGTTCATCGGACCATGTCTTGCATAAAAGTTGATGCGTACTCCTAATCCACTCTTCGCCGCTGTTCTAAAATAACTTAACTAGCAGCCCATAAGAGCCTGCCGCTTTATTATTTTTCAGCTTTTTAATAACTGAATCGACCTCGTTATAGTTCGGTGGCTCTACAATAGTGCCATCAGTAACTGGCGTTTCCGGTGTCATTTCTCTCATCGCCTCTGAGTAGGTTAGAAAAATGACTCCTCCATAATCGCATACCATAACCAAATTTTCATTTTCATGCTTACAAAAATTTACTTTAATATTTAATGTCTAATATTTCAGATAGGTTGTGTGTTAACCCTTATATTTCTGAGTTTCTTACTGGTGTACCATTAGCTGCTCCAAACTGATTATATTCTCTTTGCAATCACTGTGAAGGCTATGAAAAGCTTTGTTTAATAATGATTACTTAATATTATCTCGTTTGTATGCAAGAGCTACGCATTTATTAGCATAAGAGAATAATTGAATATGACATGCCTCGAAATGTAATACACCTAACGAAGCACCTATCTATCTATTCAACATATTTGTCCAGCACTTACATGGATTTGATTGATTGTTGCCATCATCAGTGTAATGTAATGAATGAAGTGAAAATATTTGTGCAGCACGCCAACAATTAACCAAAACGAGGTCATCATTGCCAGCAATATTCCCAGAGCTTCGCTTAATATTAATAACGCAAAATAGTTGATGTCATGGCGTAAGTAGATGCCACACTTACTTACATTCTCTGTATATCATTTTCTTGTTTCAATAATTGTAAAGATTTCCTGTTAATTCAATGCTGTAGTTGTGAGAAAAAAGCCAGCTGACATTGCTTTTCTTGAACGCAGTTTTCTTTGACTCATTCTCTGTCACCCAAACCTCTGCCCTTCTGACCAATGCGCAAAATTTTTCGTAAAATGAAATTCAATTCTGAAAAGCTTTCCATTCATTTTATATTTTATGAATTATGCTGAAAAACCTTGAAAAGTAAAAAAAAATTCAAAAATATAATAAAAAAAACAGAAGCAGATCAAGCAGTAACAACAACAGCTAATGGCTGTGATGTATTTTCGTCGGTTTTACAATGGAGTGAAAATTCATCCACACTTCCGTCATAAAATCGAGTTGAGTGCTGCTGCCATTGTTCATTCGCTGTAAAGAAAAAAATTGAAAAAAGGTACAAGAAAATCTTCAACTGTGATAAAAATACAATTTTTGTACACTTCATATGAACTGGAAAACGAATTTCAAGAGAAGGACAGTGTTTCTCATTTTTTTCAAGATTATCATTCAGCAAACTATGCTAAATTAAAGTTGAAATTTTTTTTTTCATATTAAACATTTGAAGATTTTTAATAAATAACCGAAATGTACAATTCTGATAAGAGTAGGTGAAGGTTGAAGAAAAAGAAGCACGAAAAAAGGGAGTTTGAGAATGTTGAGCTGTTATGTGACAGAAATGAAGCTCGAAAATTTTATCAAACGGTCAGCAGTCTGACTAAAGGTTTTAAGCCCGGAGTAACTTTCTGTAAGCATGAAAATGGAAATCTGCTTACGAATGAACAGGAATCACTGAGATATTAGAGGAGTAATTTTTCTAAGCTACTCGGAGGCGATGAGAGAAATTACCACCAGTTATTGATGGCACTATTGTAGAGTCACCGGACTATAACGTGGTCGATTCGGTTAATAAAAAGCTGAAAAATAACAAAGCGGCAGGCTCTGATGGGCTGCGAGCTGAGTTATTTAAGACCGGAGGCGAAGAGTTGGTTAGGAGTATGCACAAACCTTTATGCAAGATATGATGCGATGAATGCATACCCAATGACTGGAATCTCAGTGTTCTTTGTCCTACCTTTAAGAAAGGAGACCCCGCTGTTTGCGCCAACTACCTCGGAATAAGTCTTCTTTTCATCGGATATAAGATTCTGTTGTGCGTTTTGTGCAATAGGCTGAAGCCATATACGGATTCACTGATAGACCAAAAAGGTCGATCAGTGACCAAATATTCATATTACGCCAAATCTTGGAAAAGACAAAGACACACACGACACGGCGATATGGTCGAAGTTTTTCAACCCCTGTCTGATTAGGTATCCCGGCAAAGACTATCCGTCTTTGCATGACAACGCTATGTCACACACAAGGCGTTGTCAGGGTAAGGAAAAACCTCTCCGACCGCTTTGACACCAAAAGATGTTTCAGGCAGGACGATGTGCTTCTTCAACCTTCTGATGATGATACATCCTACGCCAATGCCCGTACATACATAATATGTCGGGCACGATTTTCCAAAAGGAAGTGACGGCGAGTCAGCAAGGGGTTCTCAGAAATTGAAAAACAGTCTCGGCTCAGGGGTCTAGCGTAGAATAAGGACAAGATGATATGTTGTGTGTCTTAGACGCTCAGTGACGATGGAGAATTTCAACTTCAGTGTTGTAGAAAACGTCGTCTATCTTGGATCCGAAATAACCAGCAACAAAAACGTCAGCCTGGAGATCAAACGAAGAATCACGCTTGCAAACAGATGCTTTTTTGGGCTGAGCAAGCAAATGAGTAGATAAGTTCTCTCTCGAAAGACAAAAATAAAAATCTATAAGACGCTGATACGCTCGGTCCTATTGTATGGCGCAGATGTATGGAACGCGATTGAGTCAGATGAAACAGCTTTGAAAGTCTTTGAGAGGAAGATTTTTCACAGGATTTTCGGTCCTTTTAGATTCGGCGTCGAGTTCAGGTCTCGTATGAACCGCGAACTGTACGAGCTATTCTATTCTTCTGAAAAATATTGGAGCTGATGTAAATTAATATAAATCAATTACAATTAGCTCCAATAATTGTTTCCAATAATTCTGGTTCAACTAAAATGTAATCCTTTGACCTACAGTCCACACAGCGTCTCAAATAATATACATGGAATGTAATATGTATATATGCAGCTGGCTGTTTTCTGATATCTGTGCTAGATATTGCTAGACCTATAGGGCTTTGCGGAACAGTGCAATGTCGTTAACGAGGCAAAACTCATTTTTTAATCTTATGAAGAGCGACTTACAATATATGCTACAAAAAACCCAAACTATGAAAAGCAGCAACAAGAAGAACAATCACTGAATCTGCATGAAATAAAAAAAAAAAACAGAATACATTTTGAAATTAAATGCTTCTTCTTCAACTTTTCAATAGAAACTGCGACTGTATCTAGCTGAGCTATTACTTTTTCATTTACAATTGTTTTTTTTTTTGTTTCTTTTTTTGATGTTTCTTTCTTTATAATCAAATGATTTCACTTCAGCTTTTTTATGATACGATTTTTGCAATGATTTCACAAAAAATGGCATGCGAATATCTGACACTACCTAACTTCCGACCTGAGTATGAGTATATTTCGCTGTAATGAATACTAAGTAAGAGCAATCCACTTACTTTGTGTGCGTTGATGCATTCAGGCGGCAAACTTGATTAATTGATTGATGCATAGGCAGCAACGTTCAATATTTCTTCGTCCATTTTGTATAACACGTTTACAAACTCGGATTCAGTGATGCGTTCGATGGCTTGACGTGGATCGAGAGGGTTTAGCACTCGACTAACTTTGCTGCTCAAATATTTATAATGACTGCAAAAGTTTGCAGAAGAAGCACAAGCAATGGGTTTTTGTTGGCTCAATTTTATTTTTACACTTCAAAAAGTTTTCAGGTGTTTTCTAGTATTGTGCAGCTGGTGTTATACCCTATAAACAGAGCACAAAAGTTTTGTACAAATGTATGGAGCTAAGTTTGATTACGAACAGTACACAGAGTTAAGCAGTTTGAATATTTAGGCTATTATGTTTAGATTAAATTGTATATAAGATATATAATATAGAAGAAAATCTTTCTTCCTAAAGTGGCATGGGTTGGTACTTACCATGCAAACATATTCTTTATGCTGAGTTTTTGCATGAAGCTGTCAGGTCAGAGTATATTTAATATTGACTCTTCAAATAGTGCCCATACATATTTTATGAGTTTTTGAATGAAGTGTCTATAATTCTAATGAATTATTCCATGTACGACCATTTCGTACTACTTTAATGGCTAGCTCCCATCTTATACTAATTCTAATAAAATTTAATTAGGAACATATTCCCTACACTCATTGTTTCAATGCTCGCCTACAGAGTATTTCGTAGTCGCGCAGATTTGTATGCAACGTCCTTTCTGTCTGTATTATTCTTTTTTTTTCGACTAACTTTGCTGCTCCTATCTTTGTATATTTGTATCTATGTGCCTGCGTGTGATTGATATGGCGCAGCATGTGATTAAAATTTGTGCATAAACAAATATACTATTTGCCAACTCGAATATTCGGCCGTAAAATATTCATTTCGAATGCAAAAACCTAACGAATCCTATTATATTAGATTTCAGTTGCAAAGCAAAAATGTTGTTTTAATTAGTATTGCTCTAACGAGCAGTTGGTCAATTAGGACATGCAGGACTAACAAATTTTGTACGAGAAAACGAGAACACCTGACTAATAGAATTGGTTATTTGTCATTTTATGTGTGTACGGATATTCTGCATTATTTATTAATTATTTTTGAAAATTTGAAAATGTATCTATGAGATATTTCGAATGAACGAATTTGAAATACAAAAATATGCATATCTGTTCTACAGTTTATTAAATTTAAATTATAGCAGAGTGATTAGATTTAGTCCCACCTCTGTATTTGCAGAGCATATACTTCATTTGGCTTTGTGAAAATGATTAACTTCGGCATTTCGGCATTGCGAGGTTTCAACTTGTATGGCAGCCAGTTTTCTTGCTTTCGTATGGCGTATGCTGACTGTTGACTCAACCACTCCGAATAATCTCCTAACATCTTCAAATTCTTTGGATTGACGCTGCCGTTTCTTTGGCTTCGATTTCAAAATCACCAACAAACATTCAAGGAAGATGCTTAACATTGACGACTCTAAATATGTAAACTTGTAGGTTCTATTCCTATAACAGCAGACATTAAAAGAAGCAACCTCTAATAGATTTATAGTATACATAATTGCATGCAGTTTTCATTTTGGCTATTTCGAAAACAAATTTAGTTGAATCGAGTGTAGTTGACAACAAATAAGCACAGACTTCGAGTACATACATACAAATTGGCAGCATTAGTTCGAACAAAAAGCGTTGTAAGCTCGAAATTAATCATAAAATGCACGCTTGCAAATAATTTCCAACATGTGCAGCAAATTTATAAGCAATATCGGACATACACAAATTTCCACATGTAGTTTGGTACGCTTTTGTATCTATAGATGGCACAGAGTTCGACAAAAATTGATAACTGCGCCAAAGTAGAACAACGATACAACATCAATTATCATAAATTACAGCATAGAAAAGGCTTAGCAAAGCGCCAAGCTGCGACAAAACTAATCCTAAACTGTACTGAATGGAACTGAACTCAACTGCGCCAAATCAATGTAAACCGAACCAAATTGAACTGAATGGAACTGAACTAGGCTGAACTGCTCTAAGCAAAATCTAGCAAGAAGCAAACCAGAGGCTAACAGATGTTGTCCATTATATATGTGTACAAGTACATCTAAGCCATATACTACCTCGTTCTTTCAGCGTACGAAACTTGTGATAGTAGAATGATAAAGTTGAAGGTGCTGCAACATTAATCGAAGTCAGAAAATGGTGTGAATATGAGTCAGAAAAGCGCTGTAAGCGAAAGAAAAAAATGCTTATGGAACTAGAATAGAAAAAGTAGTGAGCATGTTAGCTACGGTGTAACCGAATATATTATACACTTTAGCTGAATTCTAATTATGAAATTTTATTTTTATTCATTCGCCCGAAACATTTTGTGTGAAGTAGTTTGGTTACTCCAAAAGAGTTATATACAAAACATGTGTTTTGAGGGCATCAATTATTTATGATGTGTGGAAACACAAAGAAATCATTTGGTGCCCAGCAATTCGATATTTTGTGCGTCCAAAAACTTATTTGCTCGCATTATTGTGATGAAGTATGATTCACCTTCAAACACTTGGTTGTATACCATTCTGAATTGACCCTCTTGACTTGTCCGGATTTCAAGAAGTAAGATGCGATCATTCGGTTTGATGTGCTGCGCGAGCGAGTAACTTTTGTTGGATTTTGCTCGTCTTGAAAGACCCAGACTGCTCGACTGCTGTTTTGTTTCGCGCTCATACGCATATATCATCTGTCACAATCGAGTAGACGACTTTTGACGCAACTCGCATGAATTTCTTTAGCAGCATTTGCTCACGGTTAGTTAGGCCGGAGACGTTAGATTGTATGTTTTGTTGTTCAGGCTAGAAATATATGTAGCAACTCTCGCACTAGTATTTCCCATTTCGAAAAATAGTTCTTAATACAATTGGAAGCAGCCTGTAGTTGGGCTGTTATGCCTGAAACTGAGATTACAAGCCGAGTAATGCGTGTCATCAGCGATAATTTAAGTCTTATAACACATTAATAAGAGGAAAGTCAGAAGTAAATATATTATTATATAGTAGCGGAGGCAAACTTGAGCTCCGGGCACATCATGCATTAATATTAAGTGCTACAGAATGCGATGAATCGATATATACCACGATAAATCGATATTTTGTTAAGTTTAAGAGAGAAATGCATATAGACTTCATGCCAAACCGTGCTCAAAAAAATATTTTACATGCATTTTGATTCTCTATAGTGGATCGGCAGTACTATGTTCCTGAGGAACAACATAACAGTTCAAATTGTGCAGCGAACTATTTAATCCAGATTTTTTTGTTATATGTACATATATGTGTAGGGTATAGCAACCGCATACATGTAAAAAGCTAAAACACTTATCTGCCATATCTTGTACGAGTACATAACATGCTCAAACACACATACATACATATATATTGTATATAAGTTTGAGCATGTAATTATGAACCACACATGGATGATGCCAATGGACAACTTATAGGATATTCGAAATGCCTAACTGTCGCATTGAACACTATACTAGATATACAGCCATGGGCAATGGCCACTGTAACCCAGCTGTCGATGAGTCGAGCGCACATGTAAAGTGACAGTAAAGTGTCACATAATGGTCAAAAGGCGATAATGACTACAACGCGCATGGTTAAGCGTACGTCTAAGCGCAAAAGGATATACATACCACAGAATATTTCAAGTGTGAAAATAATATGACAACAGCAATCAAAGTCACTGTCTTCGCTGTACACTCGCCAACATTATCTATCGTCAATGTTGCCGCCAACAACGTTGTTGTCAACAAAGTCGTATGACTGAAGAACAGCCTGCCTGCCAGCCAGCCAGCCAATGTGTAAAAAGGAAACTCAAGTCGCGGGGAAATTGAGCAGTATTTTCATTTGAAATTTTACTCTTATTAAACAGTGTACACATAGCGCAAAAAAAAAAGAGTATATTAAATTTTTGCAAAGCGTTGACTGACAGAAGCAGATTTTCCAACAACTAACGTTAAATTTGCTGTCAGTTTTAGTTGAAGTTTGTAAATGTTTTAAACTATTTTCTGACACCGTCTGAACTTGCCCTAACAATCAAAAATTTGGAGTTGAATATGTCTGTCTGTGCAACCAGAATGCGGAACATATAATTTTTCAGTTTTTATTTGAATGTAGAAATTATTAGAAATGTTTATCTTTAACAAAATAGATTCAAAAGATAGCTACATAGTACATTCATAATATTTTTTTTTTAAATAAAGAACCTAAGACAAACACTGTAGTGCATCTCGCTGTCGAACAAACTCGATTGTTGTAGCTCCCATTGGTGCCATCTTGCTCTCTCAATTTATTTCTGTCTCTTTCGGCTACAGTGCACTTGATTGCTCTTTGATGCAAGCGGTATTGATTTCATCATACAATATACTAACTTGATAGCACGAAATATCTAGCCAGCCAGCTATGACAATGACACTGTGCACAGTTTGTGCTGTCATTTTGAAAAGACAGATAAATTGACAGATAGTAGATAGTTAGTTGATAGTATCTACCTACATTTATATGTATAGATACTCATATATATATATATAGATAGATAGATAGATAGATAGATAGATAGATACAAAGATAGATTGTTAGTGTGTGTGAGCACAGGCTTTCGATAGTTGATATTCAAGCATTTCAAAAAAAAAAAAAAAAATAGTATTCTATTTGCTACAGATACATTGCGTATGAATAATATTTCTAAGTATCAATGTCAGAAATACTGTTGATGACTTCGTAGCGCTGAATGGCAACGAATCGAAATGAATTAAGTTAAATTGAATTGAAATGTTATTTATTTGTGCAACGGGAAATGGGGAAAAAAAATGACGGAGGAAATGTTTTGAGGCAATAAATTGTGTGTGAATGAATGTGTTTGAATTTCGGTTTGGTCGCTTTTGACATTTGTGTAATTTTTGCGTGTTAACACATGTCAGTTGACCATAATTGCTATCTATGTATGTGTATGTATCTATGTGCACCAAGCGTGCACAGCAGCAATGACAATTGTTATGACAAGCTTGTCTGGGGAACTGACAGCAGTTTAGACGAGCTATGGTCTTGCCGTTGAACAGATATCTGATATTTAATAAATGCATATCTTGAGTGCTGTAGAAGTGATGCGATTGCTGCATAAATTACACATGAAATGTTGTCGATGTGTTTCTAACTGCATTTCGTAAATTTGCAAACCAAAGTCAGAACGCTTGTTTGAAATTGTATCACAAACATTTCATTTATTTTCTTTTTCATATAATGTGCAGATTAGATTCGATTGCATTTTATTTGTTTAAGTGAAAATAAATTTATTTAATGAGTAAAATTTTGATTTTCTAGATAAGAAACTACGTTAAGAAGCAAGTAAAGAGTGAATAGTCTGTCTGAAAGTTTGTAAAGCATTAAATCAGACTTCCTCCTAAGGCATATTAGATATATTTACTTATTTTATTACGTATTTATCTTATATTGTGTCTACCACTGATCCCAATAAAATTATTCAGTTATGATTAAATTTCCATCGTTCATTGTTTGTCAGCACTTTCTTCCATTTGTCTGGCTTTTCAGATCGAACAAATTTCTGTTATTTCTGTTTGATATGAAGTGCTGTTCAGACAGGCTATGTGTTGTCGAATAAAACAAGTAGGCATCAAAAGGAACAAAATCTGATGAATGTGGTGGATGAGTTAAAGCTTCCAAATTGAGTGCTCATTGCAATCTCATCAATAAGCCCAACTAACGTTTTTTTTGGTTTGAAAAACTTTTTTTTTATATATTTTTTTTTTTTTTGAATTATTTTATTTAATAGGAATCAAAATTCGGTATAACCTTAACCATATTATGTCGCACCCTGCTATTATAATCTCTTCGAAATTTATAAACAGTCAACTCCGTCTATAAGCTTTAGCGCCGACTGCAATAATTGTACTTCTTTATTCTTCTTCTTATTGAACGCCTATGTGGCAGACTCCTTTGCAAGCCTATTGGCATGATTTAGCAGCCTGAAGTTGTAGTGGCTTATGTGGTGGATGATTTCTTCTCATATTTGTATCTCATAACTCCAAATAGGAGCCACCGCACATAGTTGTAAACTGCTCGCTTACTCCTTCTATTGAGCATCCAAAAGAGCTGCCTAAGTCTGAGGCGACATCTAGATATTAAAATATGGACATGTCGTGCAAATGTAAGCCTCTTATGTAGCGTCACAGCTAGGTACTTGATCAAGGGTGATGTTGTAAATCAAAATCTGTGGCAGCATTTTTTTTCAAAGTGTGAAACACACATTTATGCACTTCCCTGCATTTTGTTTAATATTCCATACTACTGCACTCTTACGTCGTCTGCGTAAGATGCCAATATGACTTGCTCGGGTGGCATTATATCCTCATCGGGGACAGGGAGATCGGCACACTTCCTTATGGAACTTCGGCTCTCACAGGATGGACAGTTGAGAGCTTCTCTTGCACTTTCACTTGAAAATGATGGTCTTCCATGTAAGACCGATTTATCAAGTAAAAAGTCCACCGTGTCATACTGTATAACTCTTAATAAGCGCCTCCAAAGAACCTAATTGGATTATTTGGCTTAGCTGTACGTATTGAAGCATGACTAAATTCTTCCTTTTTATACCATATTATCTTAGAGAGAAAGGGTATACTAATGTAAGTATTAACAGACAGATATTGGCAAGGCCAACAATTTTGAACATTTTAACCTTTTATCTGTCTTAAAAGGAATTTTTTTCTACGCCCTTATTTGTACACACTTTTCTTAATTTCTCAATAAATTTCCCACTTTCCTCTAATGGTGCGCCCACAATAACTTTTGCTGCTGGAGTTTCATTTAATCCTTATTTGCTTAATGTTTACAAATTTCCTATGAAATTTCAAATAGTCTCATGTCTGCATTTTACCGGCGGACATTTCAATTGAGTGGGATGTCAATCAAACTGACGTCAAAGATGTGGCAATCATTTGAAATATTTTCAGCAGGACTGCAACTGTATTTCAGTATAAGTGGGTGCATATCTTCGTGGGTGCATATATTCATATAAAAATGAATAAATACACAATTTCACAGATTGCATCATTTTATAGCAGATGGTTTATTATTTATTATTGCAATATCAACTCGGTTTGGCATGAATTTGTGTGAAAGCTGAGTATATTAGTGGCAAAAATAGATACCACAATTTAGTCATGCTGCAGCATTTACTTAGAATTGAGTATATTTTAAGATAAACATTTAGATTTTATTAAAGTTGTTAAGGATGTCGGTATATCGGATGGATTATGAAATTGGACAGTTAATGCAACTTAGAAATCGTGCTAGGCGAAGCTGGTAACAATTCAGTTTAACCGCTGAAAAAGCTCTGTTAAATAGACTCAATAGATGCATAACAGACGAAATATTAAAACTTTGCAACAAACATTGGAACGAACTACTTTCAACATTGGAGATACGGTCTTCCCCCTTTTGGAACATAACAAAAGTTTTAAAGAAGAAACATTCAAAAACATTCCAATGTTGAATAATATTGCAATCTATTACATTACTGCTAACCGTCCCATAGGTTTGCTTCCACCAAACAGTAAAATGCTGGAAAATGTTATTAAGAAAAATTAACAACATTCGTTGAAGACAATGGAATTCTTCCAGTGCAAAAGTTCGGCTTTCGAAATGAACATAACACTGTTCAACCTCTGGTCAGGATAAGAAAATTCATGAAGAGCAATTTCAGAAGGAACCAATCTACTTACTTAATTGGCCGTCAACCATTGGCACCATGGCCGCGTCTTGGAAGGCATGCCAGACTCCATAGTCTTGTGCGCGTTGGCGTCAGTCGTTTTGCATGCCAAGTACAGAGAGATCTCTCCATACCTGGTCATTCCATCGAATGCCCGGTCGTTCACTATTTCGCCGTCCACCAATCAAGTTCAGCCATTCGAATGAGGTGCCCAGCACAGTGCAGCTGCTGGAATTTTATGCGCTGGACTATGTCAAACTCATCGAATAGCTCGTACAGCTTGCGGTTCATACGGGACCTAAACTCGTCGCCGACTCTAATAGGACCGAAAATCCTTCAACGAATCTTTCTCTCAAAGACTTCCAACGCCGTTTCGTCTTGCTGGGAGTAACAGCGTTTTATATATTATTATTTTCGTCTTTCAAAAGATGGCTTTACTTCTCATTTGCTTGCTCAGCCCAAAAAAGCATCTATTTGCAAGCGTGATTCTTCGTTTGATCTCCAGGCTGACGTTGTTGTTGCTGGTTATCTCGGATCCAAGATAGACGAAGTTTTTTACAACACTGAAGTTGATATGCTCCATTGTCACTGACGGTGCAAGATACGATGATGGAGTACGAGCAAACACCAAGTACTTCGTCTTGTCCTCATAGGAGGTATTCCATCATGAGATTGAAAAAATCGCACGACAGAGTATCGCCCTGCCTGAAACCTCTATTGGTATCAAAGGGGTCGGAGAGGTTTTTCCACACCCTGGCAACGCTTTGTGTGTTAGATAGCGTCGTCATGCAAAGACGAACAATCTTTGCCGGATTACGTAGTGCAGACAGGGCGTCGAAAAACTTTGATCGTAACGGCGTGTCGAAAGCGGTTTTATAGTCGACAAATAGGTGGTGAATGAACTATGTACGTTAATATTTGCGGAAGATACTGCTATTTTTAGGCCTTGTACCTATTGGTTTTGTGCAAATGTATGTAACAGGTAGAAATAATGGTCGAGACCCCCCAAAGTTACTCCGAATATGGTCAGGAGTGAAAGAGGAGTCGATATAGCCATGTCCGTCTGTCCGTCCGTATGTATGCCAGTACAGAGATAACGTCTCTCTAAGACGGAATCTAAAAAGTTCATCAAAATACGATTTTATAAGCAATTCAATTAAAACGACCTATGATGCTTCCGTCCTCCCTTTTCTTATTCGTACAGTAAGAAGAGAGAAGAGCAAAATACATACTTTTCTTCAGTAACATTTTTCTTATATTAAAAAAAAATTTTTTTTTTTTTTTTTGCACTGTTTTGTTATAAGCTTGGAAAACATTTAATGTGCTTGTTAGGCGACCTGTACTCGAATAGGGCCTCTTACAGTCGGTTATGCCTGACTGTAATTTTCTTACTTGTTAGTTCTGGGTAACTTGCTATGGATATTTGATGATATTACTAATATCTACAATCAGGTCTTAACACTTTAAATAGTTATTTTTCGGGTTTAAACATACACAACAAACTGCTCATCTTTAAGTCAATATTTCAACCCATCATTTTTTATGGAGCTCTAGCTTGGGCCAACATTGCAAATTGTCTACAAGTGATGCAAAACAAACTTTTAAAAATGATTTGTAACCTTCATTGGCAGTATTCCACTGTGAATCTCCAACTTCTTGCAAACATGGAGCTAGTACCCGATATGCTGTAATTCCAGTATAATCGTCAACAGTTTTTATATATATAAAAAATACATAAGTCAATAAATATAAATATATAAAATTTTCTTGTTTTTCTTTACAGGTGAGGCAACTATTGTACAAAACTTGGTAATGTAATTCGTTTATTAAAATGCATGCGAATGAGAGTTGCACTAAAAGTTTCGCTGTATCTCAATTTTATAATTCAATACAAATTTGTAGATACATATATAAGAAATAAAGCTAACAGGATCTCCCTAAAAATTTGAAATTTAAATTAAGCATCTTTGATATCTATCGAGCTTACCTTTGAAAATAAGGCTGAAGAAGTAGATAAAGAAAGAAAAGACCAAAGAAAATATCTTCTTAAACGTAAATTACTAACAAACAACGATTCATACAGAGACAAATATTATTAAAGAATATAAAGCAACCAACAAGCTGCATGAAATATTGAGTAATGAGCGAGGGAAACAACAAAGACTATAAAGGATGTTGAGATAGAAAAAAAAAAAACAAAATGAAAATGAAAATGAAAATGTAAATATTAAGACAATCAAGCATTTTCGTAGATTAAAACAAGTAGTCCTTACCGCTGCTTTGGCTGTCCTTAGTCTGTTTAAAAGCGCTACTTCTGCCTTTTATACAAAATGGCGACTGGGGTCAGCAACGGTATACTCGTAATAAAAAGCAATGGCGGCAATGTTGACTGCTGTGCATTATTTTGCTAATTTTTCATTTTCCTTAAGATGACAACAATTTTGAGATGAACAAACAAACAAACAAACAAAGAGCAACAGCGGCAGCAGCTTAAATGAAAAATCAACATAATGAGCACAATTTTGCTTATTTTATGTTGTTGTTTTTGTTTTTGTTTTTGTATATAAGTAGTAGTAGTAGTTGCAAATATTTATGCAAGTTGAGGTTAAATGACGGCTATAATGTAACAAAAACTACTTAAATTAATTGAAAATTCAAATTGCAGCTACTACAAATTAAAAGCAAGATTTATTTAATAATTACAAATGATAGAAAATATAAAACGCTGGAATTTTTCAGACAAGAATGTACTTTACTTTTGCAGAAACCTAAAAAAAAGTGTTTTACTCGAACTTTGCGGTCAGGTCAATTGATTGTGCATATATGCACTCATAAAACTTTTACCACTGAAAAGCATATTTCCGCATACTTGTTTAATTTTTTTTCCATTTCTTGGTTGTGTATTTCTGTTTGTATTTGTATTTGTATTTGTTTTTTTTTTTTTTTTTTTACTCAACATTCATTCATTCACATTTGTGAGTGGTTGAATAGGCGCAAGCGTTTGTACATCTGTGTTTATATACAACCAACCACTGATGGTTGAGTACATTTTCTATAGAAAAACTCAACGCAACTGCTGCTGCTGCTGCTGCTGCTGCCGCTGCTGCTGCTTTGGATGTTTTTGCTGTTGTTGTTGCTAAATAGTGTTTGCATGGCTTGTACACTTGTGATAGAATTCTATTTGTCGAGTTATTTTGAAGCAAACTACGCACCAACGCGCACATACAGAGAGGAGTATACTTGTATATGTTGTGTATAGAACTGAATTGACAGATGAACAAACAGACGGACGGGCGGACGGACGGCCAGAGAGATAAACTGACATACAAAGAAAAAACATATACAGACACACAAGCCTGTCTGTGTATATATTTTGCATACACACTAAGGTTGTTGCATAAAAAGTGAAAGCGAAATAATTTCTTAATGTTGAAACTTGCTTAGCTTTAAACATAATTTCCCGTTCGAAGGCAGAAAAATTGTATCACCAACTACATAAAAAGTGAGACTATTTGAGTTGAAGCTAACAGATGTGGCATGATTTCGTTGTATATTTAGTTGCAGAAAATTATAACTAAGATTCATCTTAACTATAACATTTTTGTCTCAATATAAACTATTCATTTTGCATAATATCCTTTGAACTCTTTTGTCTAAAAAATTTATAACAGTTTGTACACGTCAAAGACATATTTCTGTTATAAAAAAAATTTATTTAAATAATTGTAAATATTTTATTTGCTGTTCTTTCTGTTTGAAAAATTCCACATATGAGAGAAAAAAAAAAAAAAAGAAATATAAATCAAATTTCTTTTATATTCAATTAAGTGCAAAAATGCTTAAAATGTTTCAAGCACCACAAAATGAAAAAGTACACAAAATTGAGTTACGAGTTGTAAAGAGAAATCAAAAATTCGTTGTGTGGGAAAAATAAAAACAAGGATAAACTTTACTTTCTGTCAAAGTTTTAAGCTTATAAAAAAATAAAGTGAAAAAATATGTAAAATGTTGTAGCTAGGCTATTGAGTATAATTGGTATGTCACGTCCAATTAGTCAAATGTGATATTTCAAATCGAAGATTAAAATTTACAAGTCAGGAAATGTCATATTCATAAAAATAATATGTAAAAAAAAAAAAAAAAAAATAAGTTAATATAAAACAAGAAGCTTACAGTCGGGCCCTGTACCAGTAGTTTCCCCAAGCAGTGCAAAACAAAAAGTTAGGAAATTAATAAGAAAAAATGATACTAACGAAAAGTATTACCACTTCTCACAGCACGAATGAGAAGAGGGAGGAAGAAAGTATCATAGTTTGTTCAAATTCAATTGCATATAAAATCGTCAATTATTATCCGATTGTGATGAAGTTTTTATGTCAAATATAAGCGGTAGCCACGTACTCCTTTGTCTCCAATCCTTCAAGGATGAAATTTACAAACCTATTAAGCTGTTCAGGAGTTCCGTGGGACTTATGAAATCCAAATTGATAGAAGGGAATCCTTCTTCTGACTTTACTCACTTCAAGGATTCGTGTCAATAGACAGCGCTCAAATAATTTTGAAACTATAGACAGCAGACTTATAGGCCTGTACGAGTCCAAGTTAGAGGGACTTTTGCCAGCCTTATGAATCATGCAAATCTTTGCCTTCTTCCATTGCTTAGGAATATGTCCTAGCCTCAGCACATCATTGAAGATGTGCACCAAAAAAGAGAACGGCTTTCAATGGCAATACTTTTAAATTAAAGTTATCCAGCCCATCATCTCTAGAAGCATATAAATTGTAAAATTCAAAAAAAAAAAAGGATATTTTTGTTTTTTAATTTAGTTTTACGGCCCTGTACCGAAGGGTTTTGTGCGAATGTATGTAATAGGTAGCAATAATGGTTGGAAATTGAATTTGAATAAACAATGATACTTCCGTCCTCCCTTTTTTTTTGTGCAGTGAGAAGTGAGAGCAGCAAAATACTGTTCATCAGTACCAATTTTTCCTATTAATTTTCTACCTTTTTGTTTTACATTGCTCTGTCATAAGCTAGGGAAACATTTAATGTCCTTGTTAGGCGACCAGTACTGGTACAGGGCCGCCACTATCTTCATGTCGAGGACATTCAACTGCACATTTCTTGAAGGCAGCTAGTAACATTATCTAAGCGAATTTCTGTTTAACCTATAACTTTATATGAATATAACAGAAATTTGCGTTTATTTCAATAAATTATTTTTTTTTTTTTTTTTTTTGGTGAACCTTTTGAAGTTCTCAGTTATGCACACACTTTAAAATCTCCGAAGTAACCACATGTAACTGTATCCATGCAACTGTATCTTTGAAGTAAGCATTAAATTGACATATAATACTTAAAATTTGATTACCAAGCGCACGTTTGTATGCATCTCCATGCATCTCCATGTGTACATCTCGTTTAAGTATTTGTACGAGAATATTGCCTGAAACTATTTTTTTTCGACTGATGTTGTTGCTGCTGCTTGTTCTATTACGTGCCGCTGTTGTACGAAAACTTTACGACAACATTTGGCGAAATATTCATAACTATCTCTTGCCAGAATGTAGCTGTTTCGAAAAAGGATACATTGTAAATATTTGCATAGTGTATAGAAATTGCAATACTTGAGCTGTGCACTCTACTCGACTACACGAAATTGCTCCTAAAGTAGTTGCTATCCAAGTAGTCGTTGTCGTCTACAACTACGTCACTGCTGGCTAAGGTAGAAGTAGTCGCAAAGCGCTATGGATACCAAGTACAAGTATAACACATTTCCACCCTCCTTAAATGCAACTATTTTGAGTATGTTTCGTCGTAGTACAACATCCAGTTCGAGTATTTGGACATCCAGTTCGAGTATTTGGACAATAATGTGTCTGCAATTCAATTGCTTACAGCTGCTTGCATCACATATTTTGGAATGTTAACGGTGCGTATACGTGTTAAATGCACTTAAATGGCATTTTAACTCGGTTAGCAGTTTAACTAGCAGAGTTGAATATTCATAATTAAACACTTTATTCAATTTTGGCCATAATTGGTTTGCGCTGCTGTTGGCATTTTAAGATTTCATGTTGAAGTTTTCATTTTTTAATGCAATTTGATGTGACTTGCAGCATACGCTGCACACATATCTAAATCCTAGGGTCTTTCAATAAGTTTCTGTTTGTACAATACACAGGGGGTATACTGTTTAATTATTTCTGCTATTACTTTTAGGCGATATCCAGCAGAAATCTTACACTTACCCTGCATACATAGCGTTAAAGAATATATTATTATAGGATACGAGTAGCTTATATGGCACTACATACACTTTTCGATTATGACTTCATTTAGGAAGACATACTAGCTACTGCGATCTTGTGGACTTGGAGGACGCCGAAATAGAGGAATGACCAGGTATGTAGAGATCTCTTCGTACAGCGCGCACAAGACTATGAAAGCTGGCGCGCCTTCCTAGATGCGGCCGCGACTGGAAGACGGTTGACGGCCATTTAAGTAAAATACTCATTCATTTGGTGTCCATATCTCATAATATATAAGATGTCCTTGTTCAAACAATCGACCAAACTGACGAACATCATTTCTTGTTTGTAAAATCATTGAAAAATTATTGTTGTGAAATTCTACAACATAATCAGTCAGACAGACAAAATTATAAATTGGAATGCTTTAAAAAGTGAGCACTTTCAGTACTTATCGAACTACCCTCGTATTTTTTGATGATGTTTTACCTCTCGAAAATTGTATTTGGCTTGCAGTGGTAATTTGTTGTAGTGCGGCAACATTTTTTATTTGTATGCAAGTCCTTTTTTTTTGTTTCACTTCACACAGAAAACTGCATCTACTTCATTGTTTATTTGCGAAACATTGTCTTACTTCACCTCAGAATACCGAAAAAAAACGTAATAAAAAAAATTGGCAGAAAAGGATAGCAATATATCGTAAAATATCTGCTACATTGTTGCTTATTTTTAGCCAAGCAAATATAAATGTAACAGAAGCACAAGCAGCAAAGCAATTGTTGCATGTTGCCGTCAGCGGATTTGCCAAATGCTGAAAATGTGCAACATTGCATGTAGTATGTGTGTACCGTTATAAATTGCAATTCGTGCGAAGCGTAATCCATATTTTTTATACCGCAGCATGTGCAGCAATGAACAACAACAACAACATGAACAAGAATGAAGCAACTTTGTTGTAGCAAGTATGTGCCGACATTGGAAGGTTGCCTCTAATAGAATTAAAAAAAAAAACGAAATTTATAAAAAGGAAGTAATATTGCTGCATATGTACAAAAGTGTACTTTCCGCACGAATTATACCGGTTACGGTGTGTCAAGATATTATTTGGACAAAACAAAAAATTTCGAATGCCAAAACTTTTCAAAATAATTTTCGTGGAATCATAAAGAAGTAAACAAAGTTGATTACATTGACTGAAACTTTTAAGAATTATATATGCAAATGCAGCAATTATTATGCAACGTTATTGAAAAAGGACTTACTTCACTTGTAGAATGCAAAGTGATGCTTCTACGGTTTATATTGGTTTTCATTTGCTAGGCAAATCACAATAATCAAATTTTTCGTTTGGTCAAAATATTTCTTTGACATGCTGTAGAAACAACAACAACAACTGGAACTACATCTACATTGGCAACTGCAACATTTACCAGATTAAAGACAACCGCCACCAACTGATGTGTGCCGTCAAAGCTGCTGCTGAATCGCTTTTACAGCTTCCTGCCAGAGATTTAAACGTGCTAAAGTGGCAATAAACTTTTGCGTTTTTCTCATTTTTTGTGTATTTTATTTCGATTTAGTTTTTTTTTTTTGCCGCATTACAATCAGAAAGTGGTCAGCGGTTGCCGCCCACACCCACAAGCCAACACAGCTTCAAATTGAAGTAGAGAAAAAAAAATTTGCGGCTTATACATAAATTTAAACAGAAGTGCATTACTTTGTTGCTTCCAATTGAAATGATGTTGTGCAACTTAAGTGAAAAAGTATGCTGCAGACAGTACAACTGCTGCAGACAGTACTTAATAGTAATTAATTAACAGAAATAATTTTTGAAAAGCGTATTTGTTCCATTTTGTTGGAAACATTTTATTGTAGCTAAACAAAAATGAAGAAAAGCGTTTAGAAATTTAAAAAACAGAAAAGTGGATCTTTATTAGAGCCTTTCATGCAATACAATATGCAGCCATTAGAGGTACAAGGGTATCACAAAATTTGGAGGACGCAATTGCAGCCTCATATAAGCGCTTAAAAAAAAGTATGTTTTATGAAAAAAGGATGCTGCTATCATTGAATGACAACTTAACATGTATGTAAGCAGGAACTTGAATTCGAAACACGTGTCTCCGTTGCTCTTTACATTCAATACTAGCTAAAAATTCATTTGTAACTAAATATTTCTACTTAAATTACAAAAGGCTTTAAAAAAAAAAAAAATATATTATATATGCAACATAAGCAAGACTCATGTTGCAGATAGTACGAATCCTATGTGCGTACATAAGAATAAATATTGGCATTCTTACATATATCTTATGAAGTTTCTAAATATAAAACAAATAACCTCAACAACTGAATAAGCTTTTGCTGCAATGGACCAATTGACCGACCGAGAAAATCTGTATTTAAGCTAAAAAAAAATTTTAAAAAAACACCAACAAACCAAACAATTGCAGACAGAATTCAAATTCATAAAAAGAGAATATTTTCTGTGTGAATTTCGTTGTGCAGTGCATTGTGTGGATAGTGTACAAACGCTTCATCTTGAACACTGAAGAACAATGGCCGACAGCGGCAACAATGGATATACGACAAGCATTATGCAATGAACACAGAGCAAATATGAAGGGTAATATGCACGTAGCATACAATATATGATATGGCATCAACGTAGAGGTTAACCTTTAAGTTGCAACTTGCAAGTAAGTATGTAATGCTGTATTGGGTGCACAAAAACCAACTGCAAGTCCAAGTAATATTTCTGCTGAAAGTAGTGACTGCGGGAATAGTTGCAAGATACAACAAAAAATTGAATTGTTTTTGTTGTTATATTATAGTATATATCGACAATAATCAAAAAATCCCAAGGTTATTTGAACAGCATTGCAAATTGTAGCCTTTATACATGAGTCCTTGTGCATATGAGTGCATAGATCAATGGAAAACTCTTCTTAGGTTATACTACATACATATTAGGTTGCCACACCGCATTTATGCAGCAGTAATAAGCAAAAGGTTATTAGTTTCGCAATAATAGTTAAAACAAATAGTTTTGTAGTTGATGCTAAATGCATAAAATTCTGCTTGTCACTCTCTGAAATAAATTTGAAATATCAGCTGCAGCCATTATTAGGCCCTGCACCGAAGGTACAAGAGAGTGATGGAGAAGTCGATATAGCCATGTCCGTCTGCCCGTCCGTCCGTCCGTCCGTAGGACTTCGTGATTTTTTGCATTCCACTAGGACTGCTCCGGAATTTTACAAGTTTGTTTTAAAATTTTGACCCTACCCCCTCCTTCCCTATAAAATCACCCCTTAAGTTGAAAATTTGTTTGACACAAAAAAAAATTGAGTTTACCAGTGTAGAGATAACGCCCCTTTAGGCCAAAATCCAAAGAGTTCATCAAAAATTCATATAAGCAATTGAATTTGAAAGACCGCCTTTTCTTTTCATACATAAAAAAATGTTTTATAAGGCACTTATTCGTGCAGTGAGAAGTAGTCATAAGCTTGGTCATAAGCTCGGGAAACATTTAATGTGTTTGTTAGGCGAACTGAACTGGTACAGGGACTCTTACAGACGGTTACGCCCGACTGTAATTTCCTTACTTGTTCAGTTGGCTTTTTCTGCCATTTTTTTCGATAAAATGTTCAAAAAACTTCTATAAGCTCTCGGCATAAATGGAGATATAGATGGAATACATCCTACGCCAGTGCCCGTACATACAGAGTATGTCGGGCACGATCTTCCAAAAGGATATCATCGGTGCGCAGGGACAGCAAGTCAGCAAGGCGTTCTCAGAGATTGAAAAACAGTCCCGGCTCATGGGTCAAGCATTAAATGAGGACAAGATGAAGTATTTGGCGTTATGGCGTCTTGGACGGTCAGTAACGTTGGAGAATTTTAACTTTAGTGTTGTAGAAAACTTCGTCTATCTTGGCTCCGAGATCAGACGAAGAATTACGCCTGCAAACAGATGCTTTTTTGGACTGAGTAAGCAAATGAGAAGTAAAGCCCTCTCTCCAAAGACAAAAATCAAGATCTATATGACGCTGATACTTTATAAGACGCTATATGGCGCAGAGGCATGGACCGTGATAGAGTCGGATGAAACAGCATTGCAAGTCTTCGAGAGGAAGATTCTTTGCAGGATTTTCGTTCCTATTGGAGTCGGCGACGAGTTTAGGTCCCGTATGAACCGCGAGTTGTACGAGCATTTCGATGAGGTTGACATAGTCCAGCGCAAAATTGTCTGCAAATCGGATATTTTCTACAAAAATGGAAAAATGCTCAAATCTTTGCCATCCCTAAACCGGCAAAGTTAAGAAACAAATTAATCTGCATCGATAACACAGAACTGTATGGGCTGATAAATGGGGATAAGTTCCAATTAAATTTCTGTTGTTGTATGTTTGAAAGTTTGTTCCTTTGCGGCATTCTAGACAAACACGTGAACCTCATTGAAGATATGATAATAATCAAAATTTAATATGGTGACAAACAAACGCCATGTTGTGAAGAAAAAACAAGTAAGGAAATACAGTCGGGCGTAACCGACTGTAAGAGGCCTTGTACCAGTTCAGGTCGCCTAACAAACATATTAAATGTTTCCCGAGCTTATGACCAAACACATGACCACTTCTCACTGCGCGAATATGAATGAAAAGAAAAGGGGGGTTGTTCAAATTCAATTGCTTATAAAATCGCCATTTATTATCCGATTTTGATGAACTTTTTGGATTTTTGCTTAGAGAGACGTTATCTCTATATTGGTACACTCAATTTTTTTTGTGCCGAAGAAATTTTCACCCTAAGGGGTGATTTTATGGGGAAGGGGGGGGAGGGGCAAAATTTCAAAATAAACTTGTGAAATTCCGGAGCAATCCTAGTCGAATGCAAAAAACACGAAGTCTCTATATATTACCGTTTCCGAGATCCTTTCGTTCATACAGACGGACGGATGGACGGACGGACAGACGGACAGACGGACAGACGGACAGACGGACATGGCTATATCGACTCCTCTTTCATTCCTGACCATAATGGTGGTAACTTTGGGGGGTCTCCGACCATTATTTCTACCTGTTACATACATTTGCACAAACCCAATAGGCTCTTGTACCTTCGGTACAGGGCCTAAAAAATTGAAGACGACCAACTTTATTAAGTAGTCCCCCTTCCGCTCTCCTTTCGGGTTACAGATAAAAACAATGTTGAAAACTAAAACTCAAAAACACGTGAAAAATATCTAGTAAAACTAATTTCTAACTAAAAGTTTTGACACAAAAAAATGTTATTAAATTACGTCATTATTCACAAAAAAATACAACCTTTGTTTTAATTACAATATCACTGTTTCCGCCATTAAACAAAACGCAGGATACGCATCTGAATTGTCTATTTTCTTTAGTCGTATTTCTTTTTACGCTTACTTCAGTCTGTGCTGCTTGCATCGTTTTACTTCTGTCAGTCATTTGACTCCTTCTTCCGCTTTTGACTGATGCATCCTGCAGTGTTTGTCATATTCTGAGTGATAAATGTTTCGTTCATTTTCGACAATTTTTCTTCACATCATTGTTTTTGTCTTTTAGTGAAATTTTGCTTTATTCATTTTGCTTTCTTTACATACATTTTTCTTCGCCCTGTCTAGCGATTGCTTAGTGTGGACACGGCACAGTGGTCTCTTTTTATCTGCAAAAATGCTTAGTTTTGATTAATTTTCATTTTTGATCTCAATAATTTGGCTGTCAGATGTTAAGAATCTACGAAACTGAGTAAATTATTATGCTTGATCTGCATCAAAAGTCGAGTTAATATAGCCATGACCGAGAACTTTTTCAGATAAATTCTAAACCCCTTTCGAACGGTTAGCCGTCATTATTATTAGTGGAGATGTATGTTCACAATAGAGTTTGGAAAGTGCTGAATCCACCATTATTGACCACTGTGCGCTGCCATACATCGCTGTTGTTCTTTTTGTATTCGGAATATTATTTTACTCGTAATAAGCGTAAGGGTATGAAAACCGTTTCTCCAGCTATATCTCTTTCGTTGTCTTTGTCTCTTATTTTCTTATTATCTGGAAAGCGTTTTGTACTTTTCATTTTAATTGTTGTAATTAGTTGCTTTCTGGGTAAATAAGTTGAAAGCTGATTTTTGTTCATTATGTCGTTTGAAACTTAAGGCTTGAGTTATTACTCGTACAATTAATATTTTATTCTTTAGAAAATTATTGCATTACTTCCGCCATTTTGTTTAATTTTACTTAATAAACGATTATTAATAATAAAGTATTTTAAGATTTTATGATTTATAAAATATGTTTCTTTGCTTTCTAAGTCTAAGCTACAATGAAAAATAATAAAATGAGTAAATGAACAAACATGAAATGACCATATGAACAAGAACGAGGAGTTGCTGTTGCTTTTATTCATTTTTTTGTTCGTTTGAACAACTTTTGTTGGGTCATTGCTGTTTGTTCTTTCGATTGAGTAGTATTTGTCTATTTAAGCTAAATAAAAATTATTTATCTTATTTGATATATTTATACATCAAAGAAATGCATTTAACTTTCGTTCGAATTCAGTAAACACTTCGAGTTATGTGCATACAAAACACAAAAGTCAACACAAATGCAAACAAATAACGACGGGAATCTGACAGGAAGCGAAAATCTTTTTGACACTTTATATACTGCATATTAAAGTATATATATTCGCGTATAAATCTAGCACACTTAGAGTGTTCCCTTTGCTATTGCTGTTGTTGCATGCCACATTGCCATGGCTGCCATTTTGATATGTGAAGCTGCAGTTGCTGCCATAGAATTTCATTTTTGTTGCCATTGCTGACTGCTTTTGCCAATTTGGCTGTTGTTTATATAGTTTTTGGCAATATTCGAGTGCACATCAACGCCTTTGCTTCTGTTGTTTCTATGCTTATGTACCCTTTGCCTATTTTAAATTTATTTATTTGAATGCAACAAGGCAGAAAATAATAATCGAAAAACAAATAAAAAACAAAATGGCGAAACGAATATATTTTTATATGCACGGTTACACTGAGCCTTGCTGCTAATATTTTGATTGCTTTATGTAATCAAATTCAATAAAAAAGGGAATCAATATGAAAAGGATGCTTCTATATAAAAGAACAGTCTGTCAGAACTTGGAGACTATAAAAGATAGCGCATTTACGTTTGTATATTTAGGCTCTTCTTTAGCCGCTTCAGCTTGGTATTCAACGAACGTCCCAACGTTTCTGCTGAAAATCTGTCCTTGCTGAGTTTTTGAATAAAAATTATGTTATTTTTCTTAGTATTACAGCTTACTTACTTACTTAAATGACCGCCAATCATTTTGAATGCCAAGTACGGAGAGATCTTTCAATACCTGGTCGTTCTCTCTTTCGGCGTCCACCAAGCAAGTGTGAGCCTCCATATAAACTATACGTGCTGGAGCACTTGCATCCAATTTTATGCGCTGGACTATGTCATTCTCATCGAATAGCTCGTACAGCACGCGGTTAATACGACTCTAATAGGACCGAAGATCCTGCAAAGTATCTTCCTCTCGAAGACTTTCAACGCTGTTTCATCTGACTCAATCACGGTTCATGCCTCTGCGCTATACAATAGGACCGGGTGTATCAGCGTCTTATAGATCTTGATTTTTGTCTTTAGAGAGAGGGCTTTACTTTTTATTTGCTTGCTCAGCCCAAAAAAGCATCTGTTTGCAAGTGTGATTCTTAGCCTGAACTCCAGGCTGACATTGTTGTTGCTGGTAAACTCGGATCCAAGATAGACGAAGTTTTCTACAACACTGAAGTTGAAATTCTCCAAAGTTACTGACCGTCCAAGACGCGATGCCGGACTGCGAGAAGACACCAAGTACTCATTCACCGCTAAACCCATGAGCCGAGATTGTATTTCAATCTCTGAGAACGTCTTGCTGACTCGCCGTTCCTGCGTGCCGTTGATATCGATGTCATCGGCGTAAGCAAGCAGCAACACTTTTTTTTTTGGAAGATCGAGTAGGATGTATTCCATCAGAAGATTAACGCTGACAACGCTTTGTCTGTGATATAGCTTCGTCATGTAAAGACGGACAATTTTTCAGGGATACCTAGTACAGACAGGGCGCCGAAAGAGGGTTTATTGTCGACAAATAGGTGGTGTATGTGTTTGTTAAACTCACGGATTTTTTCCAAGATTTTTCTAAAGCCACACTGATATAGTCCTATCAGTGAATCCGTATATGGCTTCAACCTATTACACAATACGCACGACAGAATCTTATATCCGATGGAATGAAGACTTATTCCGCGGTATTTGGCTCAAACAGCGGGGTCTCCTTTCTTAAAGATAGGACAGAGAACAGTGTGATTCCAGTCATTGGGTATGCGTTCCATGCCGACCATATCTTGCATAAAAGTTGGTGCATACTCCTAACCATCAGAGCCTTTTTAATAACCGAATCGACCTCGTTATAGTCCGGTGGCTCGACAATAGTGCCATCATTAACTGGTGGTTCCGGTGTCATTTCTCTATCGGCGGTTCATAGCCTCCGAGTAGATTAGAGAAATGACTCCTTCATAATCTCAGTGATTCCTGTTCATCCAGAAAGTTATGAATGTTTAATGCACCAAATTTGTTCATATCGAACTAATTTAAACGAGTAGTCCTCAATTAAAGCTGATTTCTTTTTTCGGTTTCTGTATTACAATAAAATTCCCATAAAATATCTTACTTGGATCCAAATAGGAATAAATCACCCTCACAAAATTAAGCTTCAACGAGGGTACTCTACTCTTCGAAGTCGAGCCGCTTTCTATTGTTTACAAAAGTGTTTAAGTGGAATTATAAAAAGGGATTACAGGATGTCTTGATATTATGTTGCACAATCTCTATTTGAAAAAAACTGAGCTATTTTCTTGCATAGACAGCAATGGTTAAACTGATTAGTTTATTTTGAGCCAGCACAAATACCACTTATCATTAGACTGCGGTCGAACTTTAAGCAAACTGCATAATTAAATATGTGCTTGACAGCCATTGAATGCGGATATGTAGAAGTTGGGTGTCAAAATTTACCTCAAACACGCTGCTGCATTATATTAGCACTGTACAACGCGGCAACCTACTAATTTCTGTCCGACTGTCATATCTTCTTTCAATTTCAAACTATAAGCGTAACTAAATGTCATGTCTGGCTTTGCTAAGCATGCATAGCCAATTAACTAATAAACTATTTCTATAAGACTTTAATTTAATATTAAATAAAAATAAATAGCATATGCCAGTATTTTCTACTAATTCCAGTCTGTTTGACTAATATTTACGCACCTTTGACATTCGCTGACAGTCAGTCAATGAATAAAATCCGTAAAACTTTGCATAAGGCACGTACAGATACGTACGCTATGGATATTAATCAGATATGCATATAGAAACGTATTTAATTAATTAATTTTTATACATATATGCAACAAATAATTTCTACAGCTGCATACGTACTTCTATGTTATATAGGCAAAAGCAACAAATTATACTACAAGCTATGAATTTCTTGCTGATGTTTGACACTTCAAAAGAAAATAAATTCATTTTTCAGCTGCGGCTGCTGTTGCTGTTGCTGTTGCTTTTGAAGTCAGTGTCAGTGCCAAACCAAAAATTTAAGAGGATTCCTATACGCATATATACAGAAAAAAAAAATATATATAAAAGGCGACACGCATACACACTTATCTACACACGCAGCCAAAATAAGCCTATATAAGTCATGATTATATGTATAAATATTTTAATATTGTGGCGCAGCGTAAACAGACACACACTTGTGTCAAATTTTGAAGCAATATAAAGCATGCGGGCTGATGGCATGAGCGAGAAGGGTGCACTGTTTGTTGCTAAAGTGTCAAGCAACAATTTTCAAATCCAACATATCAACTTTACACTCAACTGAATATTTAGAGCTGCCTTTTGCTTATTTTATTTTCATTTTTATATATATTAGAGCATATCTTTCCTTACTTCCTTTCCCTTTCCTTTTTTTTTATGTCGTTATTTTGCTTTTCGTATGCGCTCGCCATCTTATTAAATATTAAAATGATAAAGAAAATTGCGACCGTTGCATGAGTATGTGAGTTGAGGTTGCGCCTAAAAGGCTGCTTTAATTTTTTATTGATGCTGTTTGATATACGGGTTGAGTATCGAAAGTCATGAAGTTGAAAGTTTTTTTTTTTTGTAAATAAAATTACACAGCGACGAAACCTCGTATGTATTATATTTCATGAGTTTTACAGTACACCCTGTTAGTTTATTGTTGCCGTTGTATGCGTGTTGTGCGTTTGCTTAGCATCCCTTTTCAAGTAGCATTGCGTCATGTTGCCTTGAAAGGAATTTTTTAATTTATTACACATATATATTTAAAATATTTTCAGCAACATTTTGTTGACAGCTCCTTTATGCTATACGTGTTTTTTTTTTTTTTTTTCCTTTTAATATACAAAATATTGAATAGTTTTTTTGAAAACGGCTTTTTTATTTAACATAAAATGCTAATAAATTTCATATAGCATCAACAATTGCTAAGATTTTTCGTGCGAAAATCACAAATGTACTTGCTGTCACTCTCTTGTTATGATCCTTTAGCATTACGCATGCAAATGTAAGCTCAACTAGGATTTTATCTCACCTTCAAGTCACTCTCAGCTATTCCGACAGAGTTCAAATTATAACGCCACAGTGCCAACTTCAAGTGTTGATTGCCAAAAATTTGCATTTCTAAGATTTTTTTGTGTTTATTCAAATTAGCTTTAGATAAAAAAGAAAGAAAGAAAGAAATAAAAAGTAGAGAAAAAAAGGAAAATGACACAAAAAAGTAGCCTGCGAAAGTTAGACTTTTGTATATTTTTTTTGTATTTTCGCAGGAACTGTTTGCTGCTAAATTATTAATGAAATAAATAGCAACAGACTTTGAAGTTTTTAGCGTTATTTGCGTACCAGTGCCAACGAAAGGACTATTCTGGGAATGCTACAGTATTAGCATGGATTTCTTATAAAAGTCCTTGTTAATATTTATGAGTATGTTGTGATAAACAAAAAAAAGTATATGCGTAGACTAAGCTAATTTAGAAAATTTAATAAAAAGACTGAAGTGTTTAAGTTTATAAATGATATTTCAGAGCAGTACTGGGTATTTTTGGATAGCGAAAGGCAATTCTGCTTGCAGTATATTTCAGTAAAATGTATCAAAATTTCAGGTTGCGTATTTCGAAATAGTTATAGAAGTTACATATTCAATTAAAAATGTATTCAATTTTAATTTAATAAATTTGTGATAAATTTTTTTATTTGGTGTATCATCTGAAACTGATTTGATAAATCTTGCATATATATTTTTTATTTCACAAATAAGTATGAGTTAAGGTGGATACTATTTATGCAAAAGGCATCGAAAGTAAGATGAATTGTTGTCACATGAAAGTATTTGTGTGTTCTGCATTCTTGCTTATTTAGCGCAATAACTTTTTTGCGTATAATTAAAGGATAAATATGGTCTCTCTGGTTCATAGTTTGTGCGAAATGACTTAGTAACGAATGGAGGGACATGTTTATATCGAAACAGCTTTCTATGCTGAACAAGATTATATTCTTATGCGGGCTGCCAAGTTTTATAGAATTTTATTATAAACTTGAATGATAAAAAAATATTTTTCCGGCTGTGCTTCAATAAAAAGTGTGCATCTAAGACACTATATAGTGAGCATACTGAATGGTGTAAGCATGCCACATATAAAATTTCTCATACTCGATCTTGAAGTTTTGTTCAACACAAAGCTGTCGAACATGGCTATATCGGTTCAATTTTATATGCTGTTCAATAATATATATATGTATATATATATATATATATATATATATTATATATGAGGTCTAGCTCACCTACTTCTGCCTGTTTGCAAACACTTTTTATACCATTGTGGCTTTGGCCTTAACAATGCGCTTTCAAATAAAAAGAAAAAAATGGCGAGCTCTTTAGTTTGTGGGGTTCGATAAAAGACAAAACAAAACAAAAATACAAAAACTTTTCTAAGAATTCTATATACAACATTTTATGTCGCTTCTTCTTACAGTCTTTGAGAACATACACACAGGCGTACAGACAGCTGGACTGCGCAATACGAAGGCTTGTCCCTTTATATGCAGTATATAAAAAAATTAAAAAAATAAAATCTTTATAAATCTTTGTTGAACTAAGGTAGATGATCATTTGCTATTCTTTCATGCATTTCTCTCATGTAGGGTATAGAAATTTTGCAAATACAGCTTTTATGCTTTTGCTATTTCACAGAAGCGTTTATGTGCTTTGGCATATTTTTGCTTTTTTTTTTTTTTTTATTTGTCTATGCTTAATAAATAATAAAAATTTTACTTTACGAGATGACGCGCTATTAAAAAAAATTTTGTTGCCTAAAAATTTGTGCTCAACCAAAATTTTTATATTAATTCTTGTTATTCTTTTCTACTTTTCTTCTATTTTTTATATTTGTTTTTGGTATCTACGGGAATATTTTTTTTTTTTTTTTTTTTTGTTTATGATTTTTATGATTTGCGCAGCAGCATCGCCCGTGGGAATGTCCACAGCCAAAAGGCTGGTACTCTCGCTACGCGGACGCAAAAACTCACAAGGCAATCAAAGTACAGCAACTTCATCGACACGCTTAGTCTCGGCAGGCACATCGCCCGGCCATGAGCTCGATGAAATAGCCGTTGTCTCGGGCACTGGAGGTTCAAGTCATCATCTAACCTATGGCGGAATTGGAACTGAGATAAACAATGGCCCCAGATATTCAACAGGTAGGACAATTTGCAATTATTATATAAAACAGTAAACCATTCTTGACATACAAAATAGTAAAATATTTAATTAAAATATTTACACACATACATATATGCTTTTATTATTAGTATTATTTATATTTTTCTAACTAACTCACTCAAACTGGCTCCTTAAAAAAAAAAAAAAACAAATTGCACACGTTTTCACATTTACTTAGCTATGCAAGTTAAGAAGTTTCTTTGCTTTTGCGTTTCAAATAGTGTCCTTATTATTCCTATTACATTACATAGTTATAAAATGTGTGTGTGTGTGTGTGTGTGTGTGTGTGTGTGCGTGCGTGCGTGATTTATGTAGATTATCTAGTTGCTAATTAACCTGCTTACAGATTGCTATTTAGATGCTTTCTACTGCGTGCGTATCTTTTTTGGTAGCACAAATCCTTGCCCAAGGTGTAGTATGGTCAAAGCTTACAATTGCTGCCGCAGGCAGTCAGTCGCAGTAACACAAACAAACAAACAAACAAACAAACACGTATTTAGACATTATCAGTTGTACGAGTAGTTTAGCTATTTTGTCTGTAACTATGTATGTATGCGAGTGTTTATATAATTTGTAGTCTGCATTGACATTATTGTCCCTGTTGTCCTTGCGTCGTTGACTTGTTTATACGTATACAACATGCCCTGTGCGCGTTCAATCAGTTAAGCGCGTTATGTGCGCCATTTGTGTAAACCTAATCAAATCACAGACGCA
Organism: Leucophenga maculata; assembly: GCA_035044805.1. Classification (NCBI taxonomy): domain Eukaryota; kingdom Metazoa; phylum Arthropoda; class Insecta; order Diptera; family Drosophilidae; genus Leucophenga; species Leucophenga maculata. The sequence continues at coordinate 2,321,798 of JAWNNP010002193.1, read as the reverse complement.
TTAAATTTCATGACCCACTCTTTAATTTTATTTATGCTGTTATTGAACCCAAAAGAAAATTTGTAGCAGTTTGGTATTGGTTGTTGTTGTTACAACATGCGGCATACAGCATTCGATACGGCTGGCACACTCTTGTCGTGGTGTCGTTGCTCCACTGTTTCGTTTTGTCTGCATTTGTTGTGTGACACGTTTTGAAAATCGTTTCGTTTCGTTTTCATTTTCTTTTTTGTGTGGCGTTGACGCTTGGGAGCGTACATAAATTTATGCTGCGACTTAACACGCGCAAATATATCTACCAAACATCACAGTTACATATATTAATAAAGGGTGTTTTCATTTATAATCCGACTCCGCATTTCTTTTAAAAACAATTTTTTTGTGCAGTCAAATTGATTATTCAGTTTGTTTGTATCTTCCAAACTTAAGCCGCCACTTAAGCCATTTCAGCCACCCACTAGTTGATCCCTCACAGACTTTTGGATTGACTACTTTTTAGACTCTGTAACGAAGGTACAAGAAGAGCCTATTGGTTTTGTGCAAATGTATGTAGCAGGTAGTAATAATGGTAGAAGAACAGCCAAAGTTACCCCCATTATGGTCAGGCGTGATTGAGGAGTCGATATAGACATGTACGTCTGTCCGTCTGTATGAACGAAAGTATCTCGGAAACGGTGATAGAGACTTCGTTTTTTTTTGCATTCGACTAGGACTTTGCCGGAATTATACGAGTTTATTTTAAAATTTTTCAGCTCCCCCTTTCCCATAAAATTTCCATCTTGTGTAAAATTTTCTTAGGCACAAAAAAAAAATTACGTATGCCAGTATAGAGATAACGTTTATCTAAGCCAAAATCCCAAAACTTTATTAAAATTGGTTAATAAATGACGAATCTTAACTATGATACTTCCGTCCTCCCTTTTCTTTTCATACATAAAAAAAAAATTTTATAAGGCACTTATTCGTGGAGTGAAAAGTGGGAGGAGCAAAACACTTTTCCTTTAGTACCATTTTTTCTTATTAATTTAAGGTGTTTGTTTGACGACCTGTACTGGTACAGGACCTTTTATAGTCGGTTACTATAATTTTCGTGCTTGACCACTAGCATGTAATACAAATTTTTCCAAGCAATAAATTTTGTTCTTATTAATTCAGCTAGAAACGTTGAATTTGATGCATTTTTCTTGAATCCAAATATTATCACTAAAGTCAAAATCGGACCACTAAAAGAGGTAGTCCACTACATGACCGACCGTCTGTCTGACAATGTTAATTTTTTTTTGAGTTTTTTTAAGAATTTAAGTGGAAAAGCCAAATTCGTGTAAATTTTCTTTAATCCTAACAAAATTTCATATAGGCACCATAAAAATCTAAGTGTTGAAGGACCACCATGTCTCAATCTCTTAACTATCGACTATTCTTTATATATATTTTTTTTTTAACTATTTTTAAATTCGAAGCTCTATATTGCAGCAGATGATATGAGTTCAGAGTAATTATGCTATTTTGAACTACTTAAAAGTCCAATTTAAATTGCACATATATCACATTTACACTATCAGCTTTAAAAAGTCACCCTTTTAAAATATTGCAGCAAATACTGCTTACGACTTATAAAGATTCCCTAGCGCGTCTCTTCTCTGGAAATGTCCTTTGATTCTCTTATAAAATATCTGCTCGCTTTAAGCTCATTATTACCTGTAAATGTTTGCATCTGTGCTGTGTTGTGTTGTGCTGTGGTAAAAGATTGAGGTAGGGTTTTACCGTTACTGGGGTTCGTCGCGTGTGCATTATGTGACAATCGAATTTATTATTGTTCTCGAAGAACTTTGCAACTGTATAGCGTTGAACTTTAAATCAAAAAATATTTTTTGAAATTTTTTATATATCAAAGACCTTTTAAGCTCGTAACTCAGTTTGTTGAAGTTTAAAAGTTTTTTTTTAGCAAGAAAAAAATATATATTTTTTTTTTAGATTATCAACATTTCATGTTAAAAATTTATTTAAAAAATCAATTGTATAAAAAAAAAAAACAGTCAACTGCACGTACAGAATTGTACTTGTATAATAAAATAAAATACTAAAAAATTGAATTTTTATGTCTGGCTGTAGTTGGATTCATTTTGTAGGGTTTTGCTGAGAGGCACTTAAGCTACCTCATCAACATTTAAATTTAGTCAATTCTATTATATGCGATTCTTTTAGAATGAAAAAATGTATTTTAAGGGTATTCACGACGGCATTGTCGACAAGTAAGCTATGAACGTATAAAATATCTGTAACCTCAAACTGTCAAACACAAACTAATAGGCCGCATCGATAGCATTCGAACTAGTTTTAAATATTTGCTTTTTGATTTTGCATTATTTTTTCACAACATAACAACGTGAATACCCTAATTTATTTATATTTTATACAAGCAAAATAAAATACTTTATTTCTTCTAAAAAAATGCATTTGACAGATGGCTTATGCCATTTTAGATGCAACATTGCTATTGAACTATATATACTATATATTCTATGTATATGATTGCTCAATTTTGTGGCATGTACATGCATGCTGAAATGTATAAAACCGCAGAGGGATTTAATTAAATGTTCGCATTTTTTATTGCTGCATGTAGTTCACGTGCAATTATGCGATAAAAATTTATATTTTTTTTTAATTGTCAATTTTTTAATTGACTTTTAATTTTATTTGTGGCATTAAAAATTGTATTTTTATATATTCATGGCGTATAGCACGTAACAGAGGAGTTGCATTTAATCTAGATAAGCTTTATAATTCAGCAGTTCAAGATTTTCAATATTTAAGACATATAAGACATGTTTCTCTTCAAATACAGAACCGTCTTTCGTCTGAGTTTATAAATGTCCAAATCGGACCGCAATCAAATCTGTTGGTTTCCGTTTCCGGTTGATCACAATTTTAATTATTGTTGGAATGGTTTGTGTTAGGCATATTCAGTTTAGTATAAATAAATACTCCTAACTTGTTATTGTATATTGTCTCCTTAAGCAATTTATTAAATTCAATTAATATTTAATTCAATTTCGAGTACAGTTCATAAAAATACATTCAAGCAATTCAAATTAAAATTAAAAATTTATCACATATTTGCATAATTTATTTATATTGCAATGATTATTGTTATTATTGGCCTTTAATTGACATTAAATTAAAAATTATTAAAAATAAAAAACAAAAAGTTGCGTTTTAATAAATGCAATAAATGCATAATTTGATATGAAATATGATACGCTTTTTTGTTATTAGTTAATTTTTTTTTTTTTTTAATTTGCAATTTGTTTTTATTGTAACATAATAAATAAGCGCAATTTATTAGTTATTTATGCAATAAAGTCGTAAATTTTTAAAATCGGCTCAATGGATTTCGAGTTGATAATTCTACGTCATTAGTTGTGGAATTGCAGAGTTTTTTGAATGGTCTATCTTTTATGGTCTTCAAATTGTCGATGTTCATATGGAGAACAAGACAGATACGACTTATTGTTTGGATGCTTTCACTTTAAATGGTCTGTTTAAGATCTTTTGATTGGCTTGGACTTTTCTTTCAGTCCGATTTAAACTTAAATGGAATATTTTATGAGGACTAGCCAACTATCTATCTTCAATCAACATCGAGTTATTGGCGACAAACACCACCCAACGAAAGCGAAGGAGAAAGATCGTCGTGCCTAGACTTTGCATTAAACAGCGGAACACCAGACCAACTAGTTAGCATCGAGTACTCATGGGATCTCCACTCCGATCAACTGGCTCTAATAGACACATTAAGAGCGGGTCCCATCAATCTACTGAATGATGGCCGACTACTATCTAGTTGCGCAGATATTAGTCGTTTCCAACAACACCTGGAAAATGCCTTACACCTCAACATTGAGCTGACCTAAGCGATGGATATAGATGCCAACCCTCCAAGTACACAGCACCCGATCCAATGCGCTTGCTTCACTCTTGACCAAGCCACAAGCGAGCTTCTTCGAACAAAGCGAAGACTGCGAAGAAAGTTCATCAGGACAGAGCATCCCCTGGACAGACTAGCCTACAATAGAGCTGCTGCTGTGTTCAAAGATATGCTGCAGGCTAAAAAAGCAAAGTTCTTTGAACAGAAGCTGAACGCCAACTACTCACTTTGGAAGGCAAAAAAGGCGACCAAAAGGCAGGCTCTTCGACTCGTCCCACTTAAGGATTTCTTTGGTATGCTGGCTAAATCTGAGAAAGATCAGGCTAACATCTTCGCAAACAATTTGTAGGCCAGCTTTATACCGTTTTCACTTGCTGAAGAGAATGACGTGGCCAGTGTATTGCAGTTCCTTGAAGTCCCTCTACAAATGAACTTTCCAATGAGAGCAGTCCGTTCCGAAGTAATCATGCCGAGAAACAAAGCCCCGGGTCACGACAAAATTTGACATAATACCTTAAAGCCATTGCCAAGGCATGCTTTTCTTTGTTTAACAATAATATTTAACGCAATGTTGAGAATGCAGCATTTCCCTAGCAAGTAGAAAGAGCGAGCGAGTATCACTATGATCCATAAGCGTGGCAAGTCTGAAGATATTGCCAGCTCATATCATCCTATAAGCCTTCTAACTTCACTGGAAGTTGTCTGGGAGTCTACCAAAGGGCTATACCTGAGCACCAATTTGCTTATCGGCTTAGTCAGCTTAGTAGTTGTGCAAGCTCATAGTTTAGTGAACCACATTTTGAAGGCGTTTGATGAAAAGGAGTAAAAGAAAGTGTAGGTTTGTATGGTAATTGCCAAACTCTTCTTTGTGTGAGCGGTTTGGTATGTACATTGAAGAAATAGAAGCTCTAAACTTGTAGGCTCTTTCTATTATAGTCTAAAATGTCTATTTCGACACGACTTTTTATGGTGATCAAGCATATCAGGTGTATATTACTTTATATTGTCTGCTTTCTAGCTTTCACATACATTTGAACAAACTGCAAAAACCTTTTTTGGTCTTTAGCACGGTTGTGTATCTTTGTATCGTCCTAACCTAGGCTTTGATAATAACTTGCTTTGTAAATTAACATAATTGATTGCCGCAATTTACCAGGTCATGGTCAATCTGCTTCAAAATTTCTTAGCTTGAGCAAACGAAGACTCGAGCTAACGACTCTAATGATTGTCATCTTGATATGTATAAAAAGGAGTCCGTTCAAGAAATTATCTAAAAGAAAAAAATATAAATTTACAAAAGTATAAAAGCTAAAAACCGAAATGTAATAAAAAAAATGTAGCAACAAACTAAAGAAGAAAAAAAATATAAAGGCAATCGGACGAAAAAAAAAATCTCAAAGGTGTAGTCTACGCCATTTTATTTGCATTTTTATGTGAAAAGTACTAAAAAAAAGTAACCGAAAATGTGGCTGTTTGGCTTTGCTGTCGTTGCTGTCTGCTAAGTGCTAGAACGCGTGGAGCGTCACATAAAGGGGTAGACGCAAATCGGTTTGTATTTTAGCACCTACTCACCTGCCTGCCATCTAAATGTATGCCTTAAAGGATTTTAAATTTAAATTACGCCAACGACTTTTTTTTTATAGAAAACATTTCCGCTTTTCGAAGAATTATGCAGGGCATAAAAACTGAAAGCTGAAGGCGAAGTAAAATGCTAAATCGTATGATGCGAATCTAATGGCTTTTTGCTGTTTTCCAAATTGAAAAGTTGCACACACAACATTACCTATGCCTACGTACAATAATATTCGACTATTAAACAAAAATATTTATATGTATCTCAAATTGTATATGCAAACGGATGAACGCAAGGTAGTGACAATAAAATATGCTCAAAGTAATGAAAAACTCATTTAGAGTATTGACAAATTGAAATGTTTGAATGTATGTACATGTTTTTATTATACGCACACAGATTGCGAGTATGTAGTATTATTTAGGGAAGCATATGGGAACATATGCTTATATGTATATACTATTCAACTCGATAAGGCAGATTTAGATGTTTAAAGGATTTTTTTTTTTAAAACAGCTTCCGTACAAAACATTTTGTATTTATTTAATTTAAGTAAATGTATTTAAGTATAATATTAAATCATTCGGAGTGCCCTGTAGTCTTCTGGAACAGTTGTTCTTCAATGCATATAAACTATGCTGTGTCTTTATGTACCTAAATGTTAAAAAACGCCTTCTAATACATGGCATCCACTAGCAAAAAACTTTTCTTCTTTTTTTTTTGTAAATTTTTTGTACATAAGTAAAGTTTACAGTCGCTTGTGCAGGGTATTATTCGACTTCAACATTGTTACTATTTCTCTATTTTTTGTTTGCAAAACTCATTCACTTATGTGAATTTTATTGCTTTGCACAAAATGGCATCTAAAAGCCAAAGCCATTTTAAAGTAAATCGATTAGATACAAAAAAGAAAAACTTTAAGTTGCCAAAAAATACAAAAATAATATATACAAAAAAAGAGAGCGCATCGCTCGACGTCGCTTTGGGGAATTTTGTATAGAGCGCATAGTAATTTTAACTTTTGTGTCTAGCTTTGGGATTTAAAAACCATTAAAGGCAACTGTGAGGAGCGGGCACTGTCGGTTGAACTGTCAGAGAGAGTGCATGAACTTTTGTATGACATTTTAGTATCAGCGATTTGTGGTATATTTTATGCTGCTCTGCGTGCTTTAATAAAAAAGTTTTTAATTTGTATTTTTCTTGCTCTGCTATGCTAAAACTTTTTGTAAAGGTTGAAGTTTTTCTACTTCTGCTGCTTCTTCTTTTAATAATGTCATTTTTATTGATCGAACTGTTGTTATACGCTGCTTAAATCAAATCAATAGTAGAGTACATTTGCCGTTTGGAACTAACTAATGCGCTTTGGAGCAACACCTAAAGGCGTTTGAGGTAGTCCAATATAAGATGTTGCTTGTGTGTTGCTGCTGCTGCTGCTGTGCTTGAGGCATGCCACAGATTGCCATTGTCATCATCATCAGCAACATCAACAGCAGCAGCAATGTCTACTTTACGGACAACCCTTATAATGGCAAAACGGAGCAGCGTAAAGCAGGCTTTATCACATAAACCACAGGCAGCTGCCCGACCAATTACAGTCTGTACGAGTAGTAGAGCCAGGCACAAAGCTGTCATTCAATCTCTACAAGTAACAATGTTGTTTGTTTCTCATGCGTAACGCAAGCGAAAATAAATCAATCAAATGACAAATATGCTTAAGCAATTCTCAACTTAAGTTGGGTTGTAATTTGATTTTGCCATTGTGCGATGCAAACATTCTGCTAAAAGTTGCCAACATATTTTGTGGCTATGTCTGACAATAGTTCGAGCCATGCCTTCTTAGCTTTTATGCTGCTCAGCTTGTTTTTCTTCTCGACACATTAGATGTCTCTAGTAACGAGGGTGGGCTGAGCTTTATAAGGTCAGGCTTCAAATATGGTCGCTGTCAGTGCTAAAAGTACGGCTATAAACTATATACATACATCGGTATATATATTTATTACATTTTATACCATAGAATATCTTTTATATTAAGATATATTTTCTAACAGCTTTGAAAAGTGTTGTCAAAGGACGATTACTTATCGCACTGTCCTCGTACAATATTCTTCTTTTTTGTAATGCTTTCAATTCCGTTTCCGGGCGTGTTGTCTTTTGCGGTTTTTATGCCACATCATGTCCGCAACATATGTTGTACATTTTTCTTTTAACTTAGACTCTTGTTTGTCTGTGGTATTTCTTCATTGGTTTGCAGTTCATTTCCAAATGCCTTTCAATTTATCATTTGCACATTTGAACGCAACATAAATTTTCCCTTTAAGACATATTTCAGAGCGAACAACAACAACAGCAACAACAACAATATCCAAATAAGTTTTACTAGTTGTAGCAATTCAGAAAAGCATGTTTTTCCCCTTTCTAATTTTTTGTGTTACTTTTAGACGAAAATCTGTTGCAAATTAGTTGCGTGGTAACTCCACAAAACAATATAATTTCAATAAAAGTTTTGTTTTTAGTTTTAATAAATACGAAATACAAATGGTTATTGTATATACGCACGGATTATATTAGATTGTTATATATTATTGTTACTAATTAGCAAACTTTTCAGTGTAATTATTTATTTAATTCAAAAACGAAATAAAAATTAAATATTTTGTTGCATTTTAGTTTGTTCAAATATTTAGTTTTGGTTATGCAATTTAATTTTGTTTAAAATGCAATTAAAGCGTAACTTTTTATACGGAAAGCTGGTTACTCAAGACTAGAGATGCGCTTATCAGTGATTAAGAGCGACTCTCAATCCAAAAAAAAATAAAGTCAAATGTCGAGCTTCACAAGTCTAGAGTGGTTAAAATATCCGTTTTTGCATTCTAAAGAAAAAAAAAAAAAACAAATGTTTATATGCCATGAACATACTAAAAAAATGACATCATATCCTTGCTGGTGAAACTCTCTTCTTTACTTTCTTCGGAGCCAATAGCACATCGAGCGTGTTGGACGTGCGAACGACGTGTTCCCAACATTGACTCGGACCACTATATGGTCGCAGCCAAGTTAAGCACTAGGCTCAGCGTAGATGTCTGCAAGCTGCAATCAGAACAGACCGCCGTAGCCTTTTCAAACACACTCTCACACTCTCTCTTCGTCTTCTCAAGATATATGTGAGTAGTGGAAACATATCACATGCTACATGAATAAGGCTGCCAAGGAAGTCATTGGTTATACAAAACCTGTGAAGAATTCTTGGTACGACGAGGAGTGTCGCAATTCTACTGCAGAAAAGAACGCTACCTTTCAGCAAACTCTGCAGTCGGGAGCAATGCGAGCTGTTAGAGAGCGATATAGAGAGAAACGGAGAGAGGAGAAACGCCTTTTCAGACGCAAGAAAAAAGAATAAAAAAGACGGGAGTTCGTGGATGTTGACATGTTACGTGACAGAAATGAAGCTAGAAAATGTAATCAAAAGGTCAAGAGTCTGACTGAAGGTATTAAGCCCGGAGTAACTGGTTATGGATGAACAGGAATCACTGATTTTTCTAACCTACTCGGAAGCGATAAAGCGCACAATTCCGCCGATAGAGAAAGGACTTCGGAACCACTTAGTTAATGATGGCACTATTGAAGAAGCGGCAGAATCTGATGGGCTGCCAGCTGAGTTATTTAAGACCGGAGGCGAAGAGTTGGTTAGGAGTATGCACAAACCTTTATGCAAGATATGATGCGATGAATGCATACCCAATGACTGGAATCTCAGTGTTCTTTGTCCTATCTTTAATAAAGAAGAACCCGCTGTTTGCGCCAACTACCGCCGAATAAGTCTGCTTTCCATCTGATATAAGAGTCTGTCGTGCGTATTGTGTAACAGGATGAAGCCATATACGGATTCACTGATAGGACTATATCAGTATGGCTTCAGAGCAAAAAGTTCGACCAGTGACCAAATATTCACATTACGCCAAATCTTGGAATAGACCCGGGAGTTTAACAAAGACACACACTTCCTATTCGTCGACTATAAAGCCTCTTTCGACGCTCTGTCTGCACAAGGTATCGCGGCAAAAATTGTCCGTCTTTGCATGACGACGCTATCTAACACATAAAGCGTTGTCAGTTTGAGAACAAAATCTTTGCGACCACTTTGATAGCAAGAGATGTTTCAGGCAGGGCGATGCTATGTCGTGCGATTTTTTCAAACTTCTGATGGAATACATCCTATGTCAGTGCCCGTACATACAGTATATGTCTGGCTTGACCTTCCGAAAGGAAGTGACGCTGCTCGCTTACGCCGATTACATCGTTATCATCGGCACGCCAGAGCGGCGAGTCAGCAAGGCGTTCTCAGAGATAAATAAAAGTCTCGGCTCATGGTTCCAGCGGTGAATGAGGACAAGACGAAGTACTTCGTCAGTAACGCTGGAGAATTTCAACTTCAGTCTTGTAGAAAACTTCGTCTATCTTGGAGCCGAGATAACCAGCAACAACAACGTCAGCCTGGAGGTCAGGCGAAGCATTAAGCTTGCAAACAGATGCTTTTTTGTCTGAGCTAGCAAATGAGAAGTAAAGCCCTCTTTTAAAAGACGAAACTAAAACTCTATTAGACGCTGATACTTGCGATCCTATTGTATGGCGCGGAAGCATAAGCTGTAATTGAGTCAGATGAAGCATCGTTGGAAGTCTTCGCAGGATTTTCGGTATACCGCGGCGACGAGTTTAGGTCCCGTATGAACTGCGAGCTAAACGAGTTATTCAATGAGGTTGACATAGTCCAGCGCATAAAATTGCAGTGGCTGGTCACCTTATTCGATTGAATAAAAAAAGCTCCATCACGCATGGCCCAAACTTGATTGGGCCCAAACTTGATTGGAGTATGCCGAAATAGAGGACGACCGGACACGCTTTGGAATTACCAATTATGGAGAGATCTCTCCGTACTTGAAAGCAAAATTTTTTTTCTTATTTCAATCAATGGCGTTCAGCATTTAAATAAACTGGAGTTCGACAAATTTTTTGCATCCAAATGCAATGCTTTGCACTCATCTCTACGACAAGTCTTTTTTATGTTTGCGAATGTCAAATTATTTTTTTTTTTTATCAGCAGTGATAATGTAGTTCAATAATTCTATTCGATGCTGCTAGTTCACATGTGGGTTTTCATTGCTCTTACGACAGTTCATAAAGCTTCCATCTACCTTCCATATATAACTGTCACAAGACCTTCAAATGATTGAAAATGTAAGATTGACAGCTTACACTATTGCTGACAGTCAATTTTTATATTTTTTTTTTTTGTTTTTTTTAACGTTTTGTCATCCAGACCTTCTTGTCATCAATCTTAAAATGATAAAACCACCTACTCCCAATAAAATACGCCCACAATAACATATGCTTCCAAAACTCTGCGTTGAGATAGCAGAAAATTAAAAATAAAAACTATTTATGTATTCAATAAATAAATCAAATGATTCAGCATTTCATTACTCGAAAAATTATTTCAATAGCAAAGTTTTTTTAAGAAGTACTGAAATGAGCATTCTTTTACCTCTTTCTTGCGCAGCTTAAATACATTTATTGTTGTCTCTTTTTCATTACACTTTTTCGTTTCATAAAATTCAATACGTGTCAAAAGAAGTTTCACTTCAAAAATTAACTTAAATTCAGTTCAATTAGTTTAATTCCTAAAACTGCCAAACACCTAATACTAAGAAGGTCCTGTCAGGCTATTTGCTGTTCAGCCGCATTCTACACGTAGACATGACAGCCGCTTTCAACAATTGCATTATGCAACATGCTGTTGGTACATGTCGGAGCATTGGTTTAAGTATATATTATCATAGGCAAATTATGGGCGTGACGCATATAATGCGTACCTATATACAAGTACCTACAGCGTTTCGTTCAAGAACCGCATATAATCACTTTGCCTTACACATCCAGTGCAATGAAAGCATTAATACCAGTTAAGATAATGAAACCTGTGCCGTTGAGTGGTTGGTTTAAACATAAGCATATATCTATCCATTGTATATATTTAGGATGCTGTATGCTCTATCGTTCTATATAGAATGAATATACATAATGTATGCATTCACCTACTTACACTATATGCTTTCATGCCAATGCAGTGTCATTTATATAGTTTATCGCTGTTGTGACACTCAATGTGCGCCGTACAACATCATGTTCACCAAACAAAACCAATCCCCCCACACACACACAGAATATGCTTGTTAATTTCTGTGTCGGTATCTTCAATGTTCATGTCTTCGTGTGTGTGTGTGGCTGCGTGCCCATCATCAATTGTTGATCCGTCCGTCTGCATGTCCTGACCTGTCAGGCAGTTCGCGGTTAAAGGTTTTGCAACGCTTTTTAAATTGATTTTCTATTAAAGCTTATGAAAACCGATACACCTAAGTTGCTCGTGACGGCGCCATTAAACGCTGCCAGTTGATTTGAGTGTTGAAATTTAATATTTTTGTGCTTAATTGATAATTATTAAAGCATAATTGCCGATGCAAAATAATTAAAAAGAGTTTAAATATAAGTTTACACTTATAAAACTTTTTATTTAACAAATATCGACACAGGCATGGGTTTACTTTGGTATTTATTAGCGAGAAACAATGGAATCAGGGAGGAACAAAAATTATTGACTGTTAGCTTTCGTTTGGCTTTATTGTATCTGGTAGCTATAAAGAGTAAAAGTAGAAGGTGGCGCAGCTGATCTCATAAGGTGTATATATTTTTTTGTTTGGTCAGCATATCCGCAAAAGTCCTGATCAGAAGGGTGGATGGTTCCTGAGCTAAATACTTTAAGGAACAGGAGGTTCGTTACCAGACATTTAAGTACAGCTCAGATAGCAGAAAATGCAGTGTTGAGACGATGCTCGATAGCGCTGAACATCACTGCTCAAGAAGTAAAAGATCTGAAGACCAGGAAAGCTTCTGCCGTAGATGGGCTTGACAATATCACGTAGCATGCTTTGCTGGTCAAAATGGTGCTCTGCGTAGTCCTCATCTTCAACACTGTATTGGGATTAGGACCTATCAAATCACAATGGAAAAAGTATGATGCAGATCAATTGATCTGCTGTCCACTGTAGCAAAGCTCTTCAAGAGGTGGAGTGGAGTAGGATGCCACCATTTCAGTTTGATTTTCGTAAAAATGCTGGAACTGTTATAGAGATTGTTAAATCTCTATTCTAAACGGTTATCAAGCTCAAGAGTATGTGTTGGCTTCTTAGCTTGATATAAGACAAACATTTGATAGAGTCTGGCATGATGGTCTACTGTATAAACTGTATAAACTACTCAGTTGTTATTGTTTGAGCAAATGTCTTACTCACTGTTCATCAGCGATATGCATACAAGCTCTTCTATTTCTATGAATGACTCGCAGGATCGATTACTTGATACATCTTGCGAGTTTGGGAAATGGATAAGGTATAAATCTAGACTTATGCGGCAGCTTCACGCACTCACAGCGCGTGATAAACTGCTCGGCAGTCTACTTCTAGTATCATCTTCAAGACGCTCAGCCTGGGCACGAATACCGGTGGATCTATCTAGACAGACCCACAACAACCGGTTTGTAAAATCTGTCAGCGTCAGCATATCTAAATTTGTCATTAAATCGTATGAATTATACATGATAAAGGTATCGGGCGAAATAAGTTTCATTGAACTAGTGTGAAAAGTTTGGCTTTGCTGTGTGCGATCAGTGCCGCGCTATAAGCTAGTATTCTAATAAAATATTTCACAGATACAAAACAGCTGACTACCGAAAAATAAGCATCCATGTGATATGAAACTGCGTGATTATTATTGATTTGTTGTCATTAATCCTAGATGGTCAACCTTCGTCAAAACGACGACGCGAGATTTAATTATCGATTTTTTTTTTGACTTGAAAGAAGGCTGTGAAATAATAATTTAAATACAAAGGCATAAATATTTAGTACTCTTTTTTATTTGAATTCAATTAAAAATAAATAAATTAAATAAAATAAAATAATTAATTACGTTTCCTTAGTATTTTATACGAGTTTCAAATAGTTCATAGTCAAAACGACGAAGTATGACCTTAGGGGTTAAAAGTATTTTATAATTTGAATATAATTAAATATGATTAAAAAAAAAAAAAAAAACTTGTACATTCTACAGTCTGCTCTGCAGTTTTAGACATTAACAAGTCATTTATTTATTTATTTATTTTTTTGTTGCGCATTGCTACAAATTGTATTCTATGAATATTTTCTATCAATCTAACTAACAATCTATTTCTCCATACATCCATCCATCTATCTATCTATCTAACTATCTAAGCTGGCATCTCCTTGTGCAATCAATCAAATTCGAAAAACTTTACTTTACAATATCAATTGACTAGGTAGTGCTTGAACATTGTAAGTGTTTGTGTGAACGTGTGTTTGTATTTGTATGCATGTACAAACGTATCTGTGAGCTGCACTTTTTTGCATTATTGCTCTTAGAAGTAGTAGTAGTGATTGAAGTATTCTTTGCTCTTCACTTTTTGCTCTGATTATTTTTGATTGTTTTTTTTTTTGTTGCGGTAAAAATGCGGCCTCCATTTAAGAATTTTTTTTCTTTACTATTCTTTATCTCTCTTTCATTGGCACTCAATTTCGCTTGACTTGGTTTTACTCAACTAGCTGCCAATTTTAACTGCTATGTACCTAAGTTCGAGTGTTTGTGTGTGGCATACATCTATCATTGAACAATTCACTTTTTTTTTTTCTGTTAGTTGCTTAAATATCAAAGCAATATTCATTTCTTTAACATAGTCAGCTACCATGGATATGGTCTATATACAATGCCTTTGTAAAATTTTGAAAACTATTATGTATTAATATTATTTTTTTACAGCTTTGTGCTATATTATAATACATTGACACTCCAAACTGTGAGTGCGAATATACTTTATTGTTCACAACTGCAAATTTTCAATTTCATTTCTCTACGCGTAATATGCTTCAATGCGATCAAAATTTGCATTCAATAGAATATGTAATATTTTTTTTTATTGAATATTTGTTTCTATTTCCAAGCGAAAATAAATTGCAATTTTTTCGACTTTCAATTTCATTTGAATTTCAATTGAATGTGTATCCTGTAACTCAGTCATATGCTATACAAATTTATTAAAAACATATTGAAACGTAAAATTCATTAAACAGAAATGCATTTTATTTTAAGCCTTTAATGTGCACAAGTATTGTGCAAAATCATTTTGAGCTTAAAATTTAAATTTATGTCAAATACACTTTTTGCGGCTTAGTAGCAAATGGTGACGCCTATTTGTATGCAATGAATTTTTTGTAAACCAAAAAACGAATCGAAATTGAATGCTGCAGTCGAGTCTTTTCGATTTCGACATTTTCTACTGCTTTAACGCTTCGAAACATATATTATTTAAATTTAAAAAAAAAAAACATAAAACTTAGAAATTGTTGAAATGTTTTCCATAGCAAATAACGCTTATAAAAGAATTGGCATTGAAAGCCAATTTGTTTTGCAGCTTTGTTTCATACAGTTTGCAACAACTTTGAGTTCAAAGAATCGTACTTATATATATTTATGTAAAGCTAAGTTACCTAAAACTGCATAAATTTAATATACCCACTGGATATATATGAGAAGCAGACATAAAATGACAAAAATTGCCTAAAATATACAAACACATACACTTTGCTGTATACATTTTGTCGTTGTTAATAGCTTTTGTCATTTTCATATTTTATGCGTCTATTTCGCCATATTGTTTGCTGTTGTTGTGCTTGTTGTTATTATTATTCTTGCTGTGTTTTTGTTATACATTGCATGTTTTGAGTCGCTGTTTTTACTACAGAATGCATAGACAATATAGAAACATATTTGGAGAATATTTTAAACAAAGCTGTAGCCAAGTTGGGGCGACCTGAAAGTGGGCGTTTAAATACTTTGGAGTCTGCTACTATTTGTGATTTGAAGTTGCTTGCTCTGTGTGTTATTTCAGTACAAATTTTAAAAATATTGATAATATTTAGATTTATCTTTTACATCTTAATAAAATATTCCACATAGGTGAAAATCAAATTAGTTAATTATTGTTTTTGGGTCTTTTGTATCGTCTTCAGCGGCAAAACTAAATTATAAAAAAAAGCGCAAATAAATTATCTACACCAATGGGTTGAACTTTTTCTTTGCAATTGAGGCGCATATAAGTATTACAAAATTTCTTGTTTCGGCACTGATTTTTCGTTATAAGGCAAGAACGTGAGCGAGATAGAGTGCTGCAGTGTAATTTATTACATCACAAATTGCCATAAGCATTAAAATTTTATGCAAAATCAATAAAATGCGGTGGCCATTTTAAAATCTGAGCGACATGGTCTACATGCATATATTTTGTACTTATGTAATACAAACAACTGGAATATATATAATGGCTTAAACTAGCTTAAGCTCTTTATATATATAGCTACTTTCATCTCTGTCACACACTCGTTTTGAGCTCTCTTTTGCACTTGTTAATAATTAAAAATTTTATCATTAAATCGTTAACCATGTCAACGAGACCAATTAAACTTTGCGAAAACAATAAAACAAGTAATTGCATTTAAAACAATGCATATCGAATTTTTTTCTTCGTACGAAATGCTTGAAAATGAAATTTTACACTTTAAATTATGAAAAACAATGCAAACAATAAAAATTTCATAAATGTTAATGATCCTTGCAGAGCAGAATGGCGGACAACACGCATGGTTGTTTTTCGAAAGTTTTATGCCAATTATAAATTTTTGTGTGAAAGATTGTTTAAAGCAAGGCTATATACTAGTTCAAAGCTGTGTAGTAACGGAACTGGAATTGATTGGAATTTTGTGCGGAAACAATTTTTTTTTTTTTATCAAAATCAGTTCAGTATTATTCAGTATTATCAAAATTTGACGAAAGTTCAAACTGTGCTCAATTATACATTAAATCCTTTCGGTTTGACATATGTTTGTACCTGTCGAACTTGCATGCAATATTTTAAGTTAAAAACTCTGTGAAACGTTTTATAAAGCTTAAACACCCTACATGATTCATTTAGTATTAGACAATGCCAAACAATTTTGACTTAAAACAAAAAACAGAATAAAAATAGCCGAAAATTTTCGAGCGTGAAATTGCAATGCAAAGTCATTCGAGCACGATGAGTGTTTGGCTGCACTGCTTATTTTTCGGTTTTATTTTTTCTTATTTTTATTGGAATTTGGTAAATGCTTTGGGCAGATTTTTAATTGGCCACACTATCTGTACCAGCTAGACTCATTTTATTTTGAACACGTTTCGCAATAGTTTGCCATGTGATTAAAAAAGACTCTGCTGAATTTTTGTGCCTTGGCTCCACACGAATTTCAAGTAGGTCAATGGCTTTTCCAATAGATTTTTTAAGGTTGGCTCGTTGACTCGTTTTTCATAGCAAACTCCTTGAAAGCGTTAGCAATAGCTATTGACATTTAGTAGACGACAGTAAGCCAATCGAAAATGCATTCGAAAATAATGCGCTACAGCGTAAGACGTAGCGACTTGATAGTTGGCATTATTTGCCACAAAGCGCCACTTAAGATGACACTCAGATATTATTGAAACTAAGTTCATAAAAAATATTATATATTTAAGAGCCAACATTAGGGTTTGTACATATTTCTTTGAGTTAAACAAAATCTCATTTCTCTTTAGTAGACAAACTTAAAATTTTCGGTTGA
The DNA here is from genome assembly GCA_035044805.1 of Leucophenga maculata. NCBI lineage: Eukaryota > Metazoa > Arthropoda > Insecta > Diptera > Drosophilidae > Leucophenga > Leucophenga maculata. Next base: position 2,304,547 of record JAWNNP010002193.1, on the reverse strand, counting down.
AATTTTAAAAGCATCACATTGTACCCTACGAACGGCCTGCCATGACAGTTTAGTGTTTAAAAACCATAATTGTTGAGTTTGCTGTCAAGTTCAGCAGAAAAAGCATTAGTTCATGTGTAATAATATAAGTCGAGAGTATTGCAGCTGATTTTTAGTTTCGAATTCATTGTTCAAATAAGATTAGTGAAATATTTTGAAACTACCTTCATCCAGTAGCGCTTCGGAAACCCAAACAGATTATTTTAGAGGTTGCCAGCCTCTCATATTGCATATTCCAGGATATCGTGTATGGTGCACTCCAATACTACACGCAGTATCGGTTAAGATTATTAAACTACATGAAGTTGGATTATTGGTTATACGAAGTAAGCGGAATATGATTAAAAGCTTTATATGGCAGCCTATATGTACCGAGAACCTACTTTTCTCCGACTTTGCTGAAGATTTAAAGTGAGCAGACAGTGACTACAGTAGCTAACGGTCAAAGCTCTTCTCAGCGATTCTCAGACAAACTAGCAACGAAATTAGTCAGTCTCGGACTGGCAAAGTGGTCGGTCAGCTCCAGTGAAGGAGCAACAGCAGTACTAGCTGGGTTAGTGAGCGCCTGACTGGCAAGTGAAACAGTCATCTCCTGCGGAGTAGCAGCGGCAGCAGTAACAACGGTAGGAGTAGACAGTGGTAGAGGCGATAGTAGCATTTGATGTAAATAGAGATACCCGGCGGAATATAATAATTGTTTCTTAAGTTGTCAAGTAAATAGTAGTAACGTAGTTAGTGTCCACGTGATCGGGACAAACGTAGCAGCTCACGGGATCGTAGCTTAAAGTAGTTAGTGTCCACGGCATGGGAACAACCGTAGTAGCTCACGGGATCGGAGCTTAGAAGTAGCTAGTGTTCACGGGATCGGGAAAGCCGTAGTAGCTCACAGGATCGGAGCTAAGCAGTAGCTAGTGTCCACGGCATGGGGACAACCGTAGTTGCTTACGGCATCGGAGCTTATATATTATAGTAGATAATGATAGATGCCTTCAGGATCGGGGAACTAAGGAAATAAACCTTTTTTTCCTAGCGTAATGTTAAGTTATTTTCCGTGAACATAAGTTACCGTAATATTATGAATAAATCTTGTTAATCAATTCTTAATCATTTGAGTTTTACTTAGCAAGCAATTGCTGCGGCCAAGTTCACGTCTTCCTGGACACACACTGAGGAAATCCCAGCCAGAGACGTCGTCAAAATAGTTAGAATAAATTTCCTTATGTGGCAAATAAGCGATACATTAGGATATGTCACTTTTGTCTCCTACTTTAAAATTGTTTTGATGTGTTAGTTTAACTCTCGCTGGAGTAGCGTACAATGTATGAGGAATGGCGTAGGAGTTATATGGCATAGAAACATCTATTTTTTGAAACAACTAAATTTATATTAGATGGTGCGCCAGCGCCATAGAGTGACAGAAAAAGAAACAACTCTCAGCAGACAGTTTAGTTTTCTCAGCGTGCAATTTCTTTCAGGAATTACCCACTTGCGACACGTGGCTTCAGAACAATTTCCCTTGACTTGATGCATCCAGGAATAATCTTGAACTTCGAACAATAAAGAAGCTTGGGAATCTGTATCATCTACCAAATACATCTGCTGTTTTAATTTGCGCTGGAATCGAGGTTTATTAGCCGGCAGTGGTTGAAGGTGACATTTTGCTGTAATAGTGTAGGCCTGCATATGAAAATTGGAACTTGCAACATACTATGCTGGCAAAGACTCTAAGTGAAACACGATCTGCATCTCAAAGTCTATGATGTGTACTCTAGTCGTCTTTTTTTTTTTTTTTTTTTTATACACTGGGTTTCTAGAATTACCTACATATCACAACTGCAGCCAAAACAATTATCTTCTTAGCTAATCAAAAATGTGACTAAGCCAGCTATTAATCATGTGAAAACTAATTTGACATATTAGAAAACTACTGTGTAATGCCTGGCACTTTGCACAAAGATTAAGAATATGAAAATACTTATACATTGAAGTATATATATACATCTATACATATATAGCTACTCGTCTATGTATAAGTTTCAATTTCTGTGTGTAGGACGTAAAACGCTTTTAGTTACAGCAGCTACAAAAAAAAAACAAATATTTCAAAAAGGGAAAAGGCTAGAATATAGCCTATATAGTCGTCGGGCAGTATAACAAAAAAAAAAAAAAAAAAAACGAAGGATTTTTTACTTAAACTTTTCCGTTTTAGTATGTAAGAGTGAAGTTGTGCGGCTTTGTTATGTGGATAGGTGACTTATAAACGAAAGTGCAGCATTAAAAAAAAGAATTTTTTTTTTTAAATCACAAATACATACATAAAAAAGCTTAAACACTTTTACACGCATACACAAACACATATACAGACATGCATTAAAGAAGCACCACTGTGTGAAAAAAAGTAAAATAATGTAGAGTGTCAGCATGTTGGCAAGGCAAGCATATTGCTTTATGTAGCGTGATGTGTACGTTTTAAAAGGAACGTCAACGCTTATGTAGCAACACACACACACACACACACACAAGCAGACATAAAAGGACACACATAATTACTGTTGACAAGCGTTAAAAAATGAAAAATGAAAAAAAAAAAAAAATCACTTTTAAAAAGTAAAATGTATTCGCTTTGATTTCAACGAAACTTTGGTACGCTGCAAGGTGAACCTGCAAACTTCAATAAGCTTACTGAAATATTTAAACAAAAGCAATAATCTGACAGTAATTATATATTTTCGTTGAATTTGCTGTCATATTTAGTTAAAATTTGTACATATTTGAAACTATTTTCAATGCATTGTGTTGCGAGCGTTGAACAATGCTTAACAACAATTGTTTTGTAAAGCAAATAATTATAATAAGCGAATGAATTTCAAATGATGTTGATTATTAATTCTATGTAAACAGATTTATGGACTTCAAATTCAAAGAACATTAAACCATTGGCATAGCTAAATAGACTACTAATACTTCTATGCAATCGAATCTTTACAAACTACAAGTATATAGAATGCTTCTTTGTTCCACAAGTACATAACACTAACACTTGATTGTCATGCAATATGTTCATCTGTGCTAATACCTTTGATAAGCCGCTGTTGTCTATAATTACTAACATATGGCATACGGCTTAGGTCCAGGCTGTATAGTAAAACTAAACAAACGCTTTATGCCATATGAAAAGCCTTTCATTGTATTGTCATCGTGTCGTCTCGTTATTTTGCATCTTTGACATATTGGTTATTGAACAGCATAAACAATCAATGTTATAAAGCGTCAAAAAAAAATATATTGCTAGTAGGGTATAACATAAGGTTTGCTAAAATTTAAGACTATGTGAAACATTGTTGTCGAAATATGGTTTTGGAGAATTCGCGCTACAGACTCTTTAGTTGGCGCACTGTTACAACATACATGCAATGTGATATGTTCAAACGATTGAAAAAATCTGACAGATTAAGCAACGAAAAAATTTCATTCATGTCACGGATTTTGACTGGCACAAGTCAAAAGTGATTCGAAACTACTTGGAGGCACTCAACTGGATGATGCTATGCCCATGCCGCTTAGTCATTGTTGTCGACGCATTCGCTGAGCATCATTTCGATAAGTAAAGGGTATCTAGAAGTCATGCACTTTCGTTATTGAAATTTATGGCTTAATATTATATGTCGCACAGTTTTCAAAGCAATTTTAATGAAAATCCTAGCTTGTGGTTTCAGTTTGAAGCCTAAACACGCACATACGGACATAGACTGGTTAAAATGCACTTGCTATGATATATGTCGTGTCGCTCCATTGTGTATGTGTGTGTGTGTGTGTGTGTGTGCCTGCATGTGTGGAAACATGAAACATGGCGCCACTCGTTAACTAACACAATTGTAGTTGAAAAGTCAATTGTCTGTAAGTATGCCTTTCGCTTTTGCGCCTTAAATTCTCGACCCGGCGTTTGTATGCTTCCTTACACTGCAAAAAAATTGTCAGACGATTTAAAAAAAAACAGACGAACGTACTATATACATACATGTTTAGATCGACTTGACTTGTAGCGTGGGGGATAGTGTTAGAACTCCAATGCTTACTTTAATACCCTCTGTTACAAAAGTTTTTTGTTTAGGATATAAAAATGAGAAAATAATGTCTTATATTTGCACAATCTTTCTGTAAACTCAACTCAACATTCTAAACGAATTTGTCGACTGATAAATTTGCTTGAATATATTATTAGATGAACGATTTATTTTTGTCTTCCTCTTACGCCCAAAATATAGCAATTTTGAAAAATGATTTACCATTTGAAACGTATGTAGCTGCAAACTCTGCAGAATTCGAATATAAATTGGAATCGGTAATACATATATAACGCGTGAAAATATAACGAAATTTCCTCCTCCATTTTTTTATCTGCTTGCGTAAACACAATTCGAATGGTGTCGTCATAAGAGTAAGTGTACAGAGGCAAAAGTTGGAAAATGAATAGTGAGAAGAAAAAAAAAACCACAATAAACAGGAAAACAATAGACACCTACAAAACATAAATTTTCGCTTTTTAGGCCCTGTACCGAAGGTTTTGTTTTGATTTTGTGCAAATGTATGTAACAGGTAGAAATAATGGTCGGAGGACCTCCTAAAGTTACCACAATTATGGTCAGGATTGATAGAGGAGTCGATATAGCCATGTCCGTCCGTCCGTCCGTCCGTCTGTATGAACGAAAGGATCTCAGAAACGGTAAAGATAGAGAATTCGTGTTTTTTGCATTCGACGAGGACTGCTCCGGAATTTTACAAGTCTATTTTAAAATTTTGCACCTACCCCCATTCCTCATAAAATCACCACCAAGGCTAAAAATTTCTTCGGCACAAAAAGTATAGAGATAACATCAAAATCGGATAATAAATGACGATTTTATAAAATAAAAAACATAAAAAAATGTTTTATATGGCACTTATTCGTGCAGTAGGAAGTGGTCATAGATTTGGTCATAAGCTCGGGAAACATTTAATGTGTTTGAACTTTCAGCTTAACCATAAATAATTTAAATAAAATTATTTTCTTTTTTTTTTAACTAAATAAATAAACCACTGCGCCTACTGTAGCACAATTCACCAAAAAAAAACCGTTAGACCTTACATCGAATTCTATTGAAGAAAAAAAATATTATTTCACTATTATAGTTCGGAATATTATGATTCCTAAATTGTTTAAACTTAAACTTCTTGCAAAGCAGACAGAGATAAAAAAAAAGTAATTAAATAAAATCTATTGATCGATTGGATCGACCGCTGGAGTTGTTGTACCATACAAACTAAAGTCATTTTCTTCTTCTTCTTCTTATTCTTCTTTTTTTGTCATGCTGTACACACAGACGATACTATGACCTCGAACATTCTTTTATAATGCATTATGTTGCTTAAAAATCGCGCAGCTTTCAACTCAGTTTCTATGGTTCTTCGCATTTTATGGTCTTACATCGACTAAGCTTGAATGGCTGTCAAAAGATGCAATTTGCGCTTAGATCGGAACACTATTGCATATAGTGCTTAGGTGTATGTAAAAAGTATAGGGTGTTTCACGTAAAGTTTGTAAAACATAAAAAACAAGTAAGAAAATCACAGTCGGGCGTAACCGACTGTAAGAGGCCCTGTACCAGTGCAGGTCGCCTAACAAACACATTAAATGTTCCCCTAGCTTATGACCAAACACATGACCACTTCTCACTGCACGACTAAGTGCCTTTTAAAACATTTTTTTATGTATGAATCGAAAAGGGGGGCGCTCAAATTCAATTGCTTATAAAATCGTCATTTATTATCCGATTTTGATGAACTTTTCGGATTTTGGCTAAAAAGGACGATATCTCTATACTGGCTTATTTACTTTTTTTTGTGCCGAAGAAATTTTTACCCTTGGGGGTGATTTTATGGGGAAGGGGGGGGGGGGGGGGGATGGGGCAAGTTTTTAAAATAAACTTGTGAAATTCCGGAGCAGTCCTAGTCGAATGCAAAAAACACGAAGTCTCTATCTATTACCGTTTCCGAGATCCTTTCGTTCATACGGACGGCCAGACGGACAGACGGACATGTCTATATCGACTCCTCTATCGCTCCTGACCATAATGGGGGTAACTTTGGGGGGTCTCCGATTATTATTTCTACCTGTTACATACATTTGCACAAAACCAATAGGCTCTTGTACCTTCGGTACAGGGCCTAAAAAGCAACATAGTATCCACAATATTTATATATTCCTGATCCAGCTTCCTTTAATACATTTCTTGCTGTGTATATATTGTATACAAGCGCATATGTACGAATGTTGGAATATGTTTGAATTTCGGTCAGCTTATGCACTCCACTATTTTTCCCCTATTTTCTGACCCTTTCTTTTTTTTCTTTTCTTCATGTTCTACACATTTGTCTCCCGCCATTTTATCGTGTATTGACATCTTTTTTTGTGTGTGTGTGTGTGTCTGAACCATGAAGGTTTTCGCATAGTCGTTTCATGCTTTGAGCATTGCAAACGTAGAGCTTGGCGTGTTTCATGTTTTTTCAGCCATAAAGTTTGCTACGTTCTACTTACTCTTGTGCTTTCCATTCTATGTCAGTGTTTGCTTTGTTCAATTTAACTGTAGCTATCTCTTTCTAAGTGCATACATATTTACGTAGTGCGTTTCAAAAGTCTTGAAATATTCATATTTTTTATAATTGAATGCCAATGTAAGCAAAACTGCATCGTTTGTATGTGGTTTTAATACTTGAGTATGACAAAAGACTACATGGTTACTGCGGTAGCATTCCCAACTAACCAAACTTTAATTCGAAACATTTTGTGGCTACTTGGGCACATTATCATGACGTTTTGATTGCTCCCTATTTTCTACTTGCTGTTTCTATCGTCAGCATGCTTTATCTAGCAACAAAAACAAGTGTCCAGACTATTAAATTTTAACACATTAAATTAAGCATCTGCGCCGCTGCTTTTCTCGTTGCTATTTTGGTATGCGAAGAACTTTGCCTTGCGAGCGTATGAACGCACGTTGAACCGTCCTCAACATATGTACGTGTGTATGTGTGCTGAATAGCATAACATAGAAAATATGCCACATATTGTGTGCCATTATGCCATTGGCAGTCAGTCATATTGTAGTAGCAACTTATTTCTAAAGAATTCTTGAATTTATTTTATTAACGATATTACCCAGACATGTCTTACAAATCTTTAAACTTTATATTGAGTATGAAAACTTCAAGAACTACTTAATGAAACTTAAAAATATGCGCTCTACCTTAAGAAGATGATTTGTTAAAATCTTGATTGCATACAATTTGAGAATTCCAAAAAAAAAAACCCATTATACGCTGCGAGAAATATTTTTATGCAGCATAAATAGATTTTTTTACAATTATTTTGTAAAAAAGTTTTTGTCTAAAAGAACCATCTCCATGCAGCCTTTACACCATCAATTTCAACGCTTAAAAAGTGGATTACTGAGTTTTTGTCGTACCACTGTCGACGAAATATGGTTTCATCACACCACACCAAAGATCAAGGAACTATCAACTGAGTCAGTGCATTTCTTCGGATGAAGGTGCACCAAAGAAGCTCATGGTGGGATACATTATACACTTTTGGTTCATTTTGTGAAGCAGTTCTGCCACTCCAAAAGAGATGCGTTTTGAAGGCATCAACAGCTTCTTCGGGAGTTGAATATCCCTATTCGCGCAATTTACTTTTGATGTGAGGGAACTGGAAGAAGTCATTTAGTGCCAAGTCAGGGCTGTACGCCGGATTCGTTATGGTAGTAGTGTGAGAGCTCGCGTTATCGTGCTGAAGTATGATTCGTCTTCGTCGGTTGGTATTCCTCAGTTCATCGAAAACTTTAGGCAAATAAACGTTTGTATAGCATTCAGAATTGACCGTCCTTCTTTCCACAAGCGGCACGGTTGCAACATGTCCGGCTGCTTCGATGTACTGCGTGAGCGATTAGTTTTTGTTGGATTTTGCTCGTCTTGAAAGACTACAAATCGAACTACAAATCGCCTAAGGCTTTTCCAAAATCTCTTAGTAGCGCTCTGAAAGAATCTTTTTAGTGTTTCTGTTTTATCTGGAAAGAAATAACTTTCAATAATGCCGGCAGTTTATAAACTGCAACAAACAATGTCACGTGTTGTAATAATTTTTTTTTTTTTTTGGTTTTTTTTTGTGGATATTCGGAGCTTCCTTAAAACCTCTAAATTGACACAACATATCTTGTATAAAAAAAGCCGATAATGCAAATTTCAGTCGATAACGACTCAAGCAATGCTACGGCAGTACCTAGTAGCATTGCTTAAGTCTCAACTTAAAAAGTTAAAATTTCTCCTTGTTCAATTTCACGTTCACTTGGCTGGGTCAACGCAACCAAGGGTTATTCATTATTATTTCAGCAGCCATGAAAGTGTGGACGCGTCACACTCAGCGAAAATTTTAAGCGCCGCAATTTGCAATATTTATGCTCGTAATTACGCGCCAAAGAAAATTAAGTTTTCCTTTTTACTCTTTGCATTTTCATGACGTGCAGCAGACAAGAAGAAAAAAATAAAACAAGGACAACAGAGTCGACAGGGACAACGCGGCAGTCGTAGCTAAGCGGATTAAAATAATTTCTTCAACCAACTTTCTGCGCCATTTTTATTTTTGCTGCTTCTTGCCATTTTACAACGCGATAAGCACAATTATTGCGCATTTCTCTGTCTCTGTGTCTTTCGTATTCTCTCCATTGTTTACTCGCTTATGCCATTTTGCATTAGAACAAAAAAAAAAAAAACTTAAAAAGTCGAAGGAATGTATAAAAATTTTTTACCACTTCCCAAAAAAAAAAAAAAAAAAACCTTCGCCTCAAGCTCGAAATGTAGAATGTCTAAGCGAAATTATTAGCAGTCATATTCAAAGTATTCTTATCACGTTTTTTGCATTAATATGTCTTACAGGCGTTTAGTCTTGGACATTTTTCATTGGTGAACACTGGCGCCATTGAAGATTTTGAATTTAACTATAAAAAATATATTTGGTTATTTAAAATATTTGACGCAGGCACAATTGAAAAGGACTCAAAACTTTGGTTAGCTTTGGTTTGGTTTTCTTTTATGGCATTAAATGAAAAAGTTATACGAGTACTAACAAGCAGCGTTTATCATTACTAGCCAATTTTTTGACGACTACAGTTTTTTAATACTTTTGCTATTCATTTGGTTACAACTTGTTTGCCATAATCTCATTTGGTGCTCAAATGTCACGTAGAAATGTACGAATTACACTATCTGCTTCTGTAGTGTACGAGTATATGCGTCTGACAGTTGCACATGGCCTTTTCATGCTTTTATTCATTTTATTGCTGTCTCAGTTACAATTCGGATTTGGCTTCGGGGCGAGCTGTCATGTGACATGGTCGTTGGATGATAGTTCCATTCGGTGTACTTGTGGGCGACTATTATAACCGCAATCAAATTATCAACAGCGACAGCGACCGTTGCAGCAGAACATAAAAAAAAGTTGAACAAATTTCGCAGGACCGAAGTTTAGCAATGCTTCTACTGCAAACATATGAATGTGGATAAATGCATTGATTGACGAATGCTTGTGCTGCATGTATAATTGTTGCAAAATTCGATTTAAAAGTTATTTCGCATTGAAAATTCTTTTTTGTTAAAAAAATGTAATAAAAAAAATGTTCGAGTTATCAGAATGTAGCTACATGCGCATCAATGAACTCAAATTATAGCACATGTGAGAGTTGAAACAAAGCTACAAACCAGACTTAAAGAGAAAAAAATGTTTCATAGATATCTGATTTATTTATTTATATTTGATTTATTGCGTGCCAAAGCGAAGCAGTAGTAAAAATCGAGTCGAACAACAGTCTGTAAAAATAAAAAGGTTTTTTTTCTTATTTTTTTGGTGCATTTCTTTTTAATTGACGAACTAATCGAATTTCCACAAAATGATTCGAATTATTGAATACTTTTATATTCCGTAATTGCACGTTATGGTAGGGCCTCGCCTCTCATATGTCTGTATAAAACAAAAAAAAAAAAATATACAATCATTCAAATTAAATTCAATATTTCAATAAAATAAATACAATAGTGCATACTTAAATATAGATGATGGGGTGATTGAATAAGGAGAGTTGGTTGGAAGAACTCTCTGGAGCTTCCTTCTCGCTTTTACTCCGTGATTATGTCTTCTTCTTAGGAGCCTTCGGATGATTTGCAAGCTTGACCAGATATGCAACAGCTTGTTGTGAGTTCTTGTTCAATATCTCTACTGCGTATGTACCATGCTGCACCAGATATTCTTCGCAAAATTTGAGACTGCAGTAATCGTATTCTATTGAGGTTCCTGAATACCGTATCTTCACATGGGTGCCAGCATAACTTTATATATATTCGGCTTGTTCGTAAGCGATAACTTATTCCTGGTATTAAGGAGGAAAGTTAGACGCTTATCCTTCTGTGCTAAGAGCTCACCATGTAAGAATATCCCAGAAGTGGTGTCTTTTCTAAGTGTGTATGTGCTGATACACACTTGTCAGGACTTACAGCAATATTTCAACTACAGGCTCAGTTCTCAAATCTTTTTAAATACATCTGGAGGAAATATGTAGCAGTGTAGATGCATTTGTCACTGGCCAGAGGTAGCAACAAATAAATTGCTGGGTTCCGAGATTGGTATGTTGTCATACGTATACAGGCTGTAAAGAGTTGGCCCTAACACGGTAAACCAGCGCTGAATTTCTTTTCTTGAGACGACAATCTGTTCTGAACAAGCTTTTGACAATTCGGTAGAGCTGTGGGCTGAGTTCTTCTTTAAGCTTATGCAGGAGTCCTGCATGCCACACTCTGTCAAATACCTGCTGGATATTCAAAAAAGCTCCAACGACATACTTCTTGCCCTGAAATCCATCAAGTGTAAAGTTTAAAGTTGCAGTTGCTTGGGCTGAAAGCAAAATGAAATTTTGGAATTGCCTTTTTAACCGTTCAAAATCAAAATATTTTGCCAAATACTGGCAGAAGACATATCGGACGATACGTGTCCAGTTCATCTGCTGGCTTTCCAGTTTTGTGCAGCAAATTGTTGTTGGCCTTCTTCTGGGATGTGCCCGTGTCGAAGAACAGAGTTGAAAATAAGCACGAAGAATAGCAAAGCTCTGTGAGGGCGCAGCTTAATGGAGCCTCGTTATTGCCAAGTGCCTTGATCTCCTTTTCCACTTCCGTAAGGGTGATAGAGGCATCTGCAAAGGGGCTTCTAGAGATTCAGCCACTAGCTGTACTCTTCTTGATGACGCTGTATCGAACGGCTGGAATCTATTCTCCAGATTTTTTGCAAACGCTTCCGATCTGTCCTGAGGGGGTTCTTGCCCGAGAGCCATGGCGGTTTCGAACTGGAAACTTTGGTGCAACTTGTCTCGTAAGCTTCCAGAGCGCAAACTTTGAGTTTTCTCCAGGAAGGTTGCTGTTGCTTCTCTATTTAATATGGCTAGTACCTTTCTCATCCTGTTAAAGATTCTGTCGTACAGTCTATCTATCGCTGGGTCATTGGTTCTGATGAGCTTTAGTGTTCCGATTAGGACTTTTATTGAATATTTTATTAGCATTGTTAAATAAAATTACCGTTATCGATAGTTAAGCTCTAAAAAGCACCGTTAAATAAATACGAGTTAGTTTCGCATTTTGTAAACCGATTTATTGCGAATAATTGAATCAAATGTTTATTCTCAGGTCATCTGCTTATTATTTAAGAAATGCAATTCAATTAGAAGTTCCTTTTTCTTATTATTTATCGTTTTAATTAAATTTATTTTTTCCAGAAATGTGCAAATTCATTGTGAAAATATTTTCACTGCAGCAAATTCCAATTCGAGTTAAGGCATTCTATATTTCTTATGTTTGATCGCATTCTCGTTGTGGCACATTATATTATGAAATGTCCCTAATGAAGTCCATTTTTATTGTGTGTTGACAGAAAAGAAATTGACAATAAAAAAAGTTCAAAGTTATTTTCCATCTATTCAAGTTATTTTTATACACTACACACAGAAATTGAATAGTACTACATTACTTTAGTTGTAATATTTGCAACGCCATAAAGCAAGCATGAGAGACCAACCAGCACAGCACAAATTAATATATCTCAACAGTCTAGACAAGGCGAGATATTCAATAGTTGTACGTCCGTCTGTATGTCTGACTGTGTGTGTGTTCTTTATCTAAAATCTTTGACATATTGGTTTGAAAGATAACACAATGCTATGCTTTTCATGCATTTAATATCATTTAACCAATTGTAGATACTTCGATGTGTAGAGTATTTAAGTTTCGGTTTTCTCTTGGTTTTTATATCACAAGAAGCAGCGAGCGAGAGTAAAATATTATTTGAAAATATTATAGGAAGCCACTAAGAAATTGCTCAACATTAAATTCAATGCGACTACAATGAGTGAAAGGCTCATTCACTTAAATTTGATATCCTTTGTGCAACATAGTCGATATACCGACTGACAAAACAGCTTATATACACACACACACACACACACACACACGCACATTTACAAACTTGATTGCTTCATATTGAAGCAAAATCGAGTTTTATACAAATATATATATTTTTTTTTAATATATTGTAGCAGCAATAACAATGACTATGACTTCAAGAGAACATCTATGTATAGAATGAATTCTTGTAGTTATGAGTTATTCCATTTGTGTGTCTCTGTATGTGTGTATGTTTGTGTTAAGGCATGTCTGTCTTTGTAGATACTTGTAAGTGCTATATGTAGGTCTAAGTACCAGCGTGTGTTGACTTATTTTTTAGGATTGCTTTACGTGTGTGCATCTGCTTGCTGAATTTTTATTTGATTTTCTTTCTTCTTGCTGTTGGTTGTTGATTCATCCATTAATGTTAAGCATCACTTGACCTAATTTAATTTTTTCAAAGCTAATAGTAGTTTGTACTAGTAAAACAAGCAGAAGCGCGCTAATTTAGGAGTAACCTGAGAAATTTCTTATCTGCAAACATATGTGCAAAAGGCGAAAGCAACAGAAAGAAAAGCATTTAACAAGGACAATCTTATGTTAGGGCAAATACTTCCTCTTTCTCTCTTGCTGACTTTATATTTTGCGCCTTATTATAAATTTCTTATGGCTATATAGTGCCGAGAGAGATGTAAGCTAGTTATTAGTTTTATAACGTTTTTTTCTTTCTCTGTATTTGTTGTTGGTTTGCTTAAATTATTTAAATTCAAAAATTCTAGAACTTCTGTTTCAGTTTATTTTTATTTTATTTAAATACGTATTAAATTTTAAAATAAACTCGTAAAATTCCAGCAAAGTCCTAGCCGAATGCAAAAAGAACGAAATCTTTATCTATTAAGGTTTCCGAAATACTTTCATTCATACGGATGGACAGACTTACAGATGGACATGGCTATATCATCTTCTCTATCACTCCGATCATTATTTCTACCTGTTACATACATTTGCACAAAACCAATAGACTCTTGTACATTCGTTTCAGGGCCTAAAAAATTTAGCTGCGTTTTATGCAGAAAATTCGAATTTTTTTCTTTTAATAAAAATCGAACATTAAAACATCAAAAAACTTTTCTTGTCATTTGCTGCATAAATAATTGAGTTTGCTTTTCTTTTTTCAATTATGCGCAAAGGGAGGCCAAAGAACAATAAAACAAACCAAAAAAACTTTGCGTAACGACTTCATTAAAAATCGAAGAAAATATATCAACGCAAATAAAAATGTTTGCGCCAATAATCCTTTTTCAATTTATTTGTAATTTTTGACAATTTAACTGCTTACTTGTAAATATTGTCACAGCAAATGACAAACAACAATGGAAAATGGAAAAACTTGTTAAAAAAAAAAAACGGAGAAAAACAAGAATGTATACGACTTCGAGATACGCTGTACTGTAACCCATTGAACATTAAATTTGTATGCGGCATAAATTCCTAACTTGAGCCATGTTGTATATTTATAACAGGACGTATGTATGGGAGCTACCCGTTCCTACCAAGTGGCTTTATACCGAAAAATTGTACTTGAATTTAAGTAAGATAAAACACATTTGCTATGGGCAGGTTATTATAGATTCTAGCTCTATGAAAGGGCTTGACATGCTCATTAAACACTACCCATCTGAAATGGGAATATTAAAGCTTGAAGGCTCTATCATTTATAGTCTCCAAGTTCTTGTTGTTAATAGACAAGCAAGCGGACATAATTTTGATCAGCATCAAAATACGAGTCGATATATATATATATTCTACTCGACTTTTAATTATATATCTGCCTGTTACATGCATATGTAAAAACTTAATATACCCTTTTACTTTATGGGTGTACAGGTTCAAACAAAAAAACTTTTTAATAAATGCATAAAAAGGAAGACTCTTAAGAAAATAGCATAAAAACCAAACCAAACCAAACCAAAAACAAACTGCGCAAGCAGTACGAAAAAGAAAATGGAAAAACGCTTAAGAAAAGCATTGGCGACATCGGAGACCATAGAAACACTTAATACTTCGACGTCATGCTGTGTTGGGGCTGCTGAAAAATGTCGCCGTAGTCGATTTCGAAGCGAAAGCGGCAGCGAAAAGTTTTACTTAAATATCCCCTTGATAGCCGCGTGTTTAGAATATTTAATTTCAAAGTTTTTGCTTGGTTTTTGCTTTAACTTCTTAGTGCCTGTGTGTGTGTATGTGTATATATGATGTATAAAACAATGCACAAACAGCGCGCATTAAGGAGTAAATTGACTTAATTTTGGCCCCGGCCACAGAACGTGGTCTGACAATTTTTGTTGTTTTTTGTTTTTTAATTTTTACTTCCACCTTCGACGAAAATCTTCTTAAACGTAATTGAGCAGTGCTAATAACTTTACCTTTAAGTACAACTGCAGAAGTATATTGAAAGGGTTAAATGATTTTTAATAGTATTATGTAGAAGCTAAATTGATTTAAAAAAAAAACGAATTAATTGCATCAATCGATTGTTAAAGCCTTATAAGTGTAAACATGTTGTAAGTCGCAAATTAGCTGAAGCGAGGCAAACGTAGACTTCGCAATGAAAATCAAGATCTTGAAGACTAAGAAAAAAATTCTATTGTTGTTGTGTTTCTGTCAAATAGAAACGCCAAATTTGAAGAATGTTGCATGATTTCTAAGAAAATATTCCAAGATTGGACCAGTAAAAGCGGCAGCCCTCATACAAATCGTTAGGCACAGGACAAGTCTGTAGCTTTCTTGTTTTTGGTTTTATGCAAATGTATGTAACAGGTAGAAATAATGGTCGAACACCCCCCCACAAAGTTACCCCTTATGCTCAGTATCGATATAGGAGTCGATATAGCCATGTCCATCTGTGCGTCTGTCCGTCCGTATGAACAAAAGAATCTCGAGAAGGATAATATATAGAGATTTCGTTCTTTTTGCATTCGACTAGGATTTTGGCGAAATTTTATGAGTACATTCTAAAATTTTGCCACTCCCAACTTTCCTATTAAATCACCCTCAAATTAGGTAGGTCAGTATATGACAATGTTTCTCGTAGAGCTTCTTCCCCATGTATGTACGCAGTTTCCGTAAGGCTAAATAAGTATAGCATTTTGGTTGCTCTTCCTGTTTTCAATGATTTAATTTAGATTATTTGATTTTTTCTGTTTAAAATTGACAAATTGCAAATGTTGCTGGAGCTAACGACGTGGAATATTAGCTTCCTAAATATTTATTCAGGCTTTGTAGCTGAAAATATATTATTTCAATGTATATTTATTATACAATATAAACTCACAAATATAATGAAATTGTTCACAAATTCTTTCGCTAGAGCGATAAGCATCTCTTCGGTACATACAATATCTCAATTTTAAATTGTAGAAAATATGACTGCTTTGTCTTGTAATAGATACGAGTTCTTGTCTTTGTTAGACATTTCGCTCCAGCTTGCAATATTTCATTTTTTTTTTTTTTTTGTTAAAAAAATTCAAAGGAAAAACATTAACTTCAATTGCTCGTGTAACCTTTAAGGCAAATACGCACAGACAAGCGCTCTTGTCTACAGTCATGCATATACACTGTACAAACAAACACTCAACAAATGTTTCGCATTAATGCAGTAACATGTAACACACACACACACACACACACAGCTCCCATGCAAGGATGCCACAGCTAAGACATGCGTTTATCCTCGTTGTTGGTCTGTATATGTACTTACATTCACTTTAACAAAAAAAAAAAAAGAAAAACAAATAATGAAAAGACAAACTTTAACTCAACACAGTAGAAATTTAAATACTCTTTAAGCTGGATTAAGAAATAACGAAAAAAATTGTTCGTTTTCTTATTATTTTTTTGATTCCAATTTGGTGTACCTTACTTAAAATTGAATAAAATATTCCATATATGTAGTTGCATATCGGACCACAGAAAGTCCTTTTATAGCAATGTGCACTAAAAAGTAAAACTAGATGTGAATTATAAATGATTTTTAGTTAAAATTAAAGCAACTCGTTGAAAATCATATAGATATGAGATAAGAAATAATTATGTCGACTTTTTAGCTGATATTGACTTAAATTACGAAGTTTTTATTATAGAACGCCTTAAGTGAGTGATTGGTTTGTATTAGCAATAACACATAAACTGAGCAATGAATATTGTCATCGGATCTTAATACGTGTATAAGATTTCGAAATATTGATTTTAAAGGGTTTCCATTGTAAGTGCCTGCTTCGTACTCGAAGTCATGTAACAAAACTAATAGCAAAACGTTTATGCCGAAACCACTTGACATAAGTGTAGAGTGAAAAAACAATTTTCCACAGTGCTCCGTAGACAGAGCGCGATCTTTTTTTTTTTTTTTCATTGAGCAGACAACAGCATCAAACTCCCGAGGCATTGTTTTGATTTCAAGGCGATGTAACTTTGAGTTAGACTTCAACATTTTTTTCTTTGTTATTTTTACATTTAATTTTTTTTTTTCGTTCTACCGCAGTGCTGACATGTTGTCGGTTGGTTTTTGAACGGTCGGGGTGGCACAGACAAAATCCACAGCCGAGCATTTCTGTATAATAATGACACAGCAAATCAATTTTCTTATTTTTGGTTTATTAAACTGACCTAAAGCATATAATTTTAAGTGAAATATGTAACAATGAAATTAATAGCAGAAACTGTTTGTGACGAGCAAGTAAATGGCGCCTAACTTAGACTAAGCTTCTCAAAATGCTAAACTCAAGTTTGAGTTATTAAGCAATACTTGAGACAGCAGCGCACTGAAGCAGACCAAACAGGAAGCGGAAGTGCTTGTCTAAAGTGTAGTCCACCAACCATTTTCGTTAGCTTTTTCATTGAAGCAGCAATTTTTTGTAAAATTTCACTTCCTCAAATGCATTTTCATAGCTAAAAAACTTAGTTTTGCGCTTTTTAATCTCCGTTCTGTTGCTCTTATATGGTTTATTTCGTGCTGTGCACTATAAAGTTAATTTGTATATAAAGCGCAGCTGCAGCAGCAGCACATGCTTAGAATTTCATGGTGACTATTGCAGCAGCAGCTTTTGTGTAAGTTGTCGGAAGTATTTTCAGCGGATGTTGTGCTGTGCTCACACCGGATATGCGAGCGTGCACATGATGCGACGCACCGGATGTATTCGCATTCGTTGCTGCTGCTGCTGCTGTCCGGCCGCCTCAATGCTGTGCGGCGGCATTTGTTGCTTGCCACATATAAAACAATAAAGAGTTTTCATATGATTACAAAGTAGTTTTAACAACAATATTTGAATGAAGAAGTTGTTTAAATTGCATGCGCGCTGCACGGCAATATTTTTAAGTGCACTCTTGTTGCAATATCATCGTCGTTAGTCGTTAGTTGTTGTTATTGCTGTTCTTTTCTTTCTTTTTTTTTTTTTTTTTGGTTTTTTTTAAAAATTCCCTTTAAACATATGAAAATTTGATTAAATATTATTGCAAATATGAAGACGTATTTAATTTAATAAGTTAACATTTCGGTGGAATTAAATATTTCGCAATAAAGCAGCTCACCATATAGACCAGCATCGACCTAAGCTCAGGGCTGAGTACGCACATAAGTAAAAAAGCTTCAGCGCCGTGAAAATACTACTTCTAACTTTGATTTTCGGTGTCAAGAAAACATAAATTAAAAAGTTAGAAATCGTGGTTATTAGATTATAGGTACATAAGACGTAGAAGCCCCATACAATACAGACTTATGTCGAACCATTTCCCTCTTTTATTTAATATTTATAATATAGTTCTTCTGAAGCCTTTCTAAAGATTTCTTAGACATCACTAAATTTCTGACCTTAAACTTGAAGTTCTCATGATATATGCAGCAAATTTAGTTGTTGATATTTCGAAGTCTTGAACCTACAACTGCAGTTCTTTTTAACTTGTTAGGCCCTGTACCGAAGCTACAAGAGCCAATTGGTCGGTATGTAACAGGTAGAAATAATGGTCGGAGACCACCATTATGGTTAGAAGTGGTAGAGGTGTCGATATATCCATGTGCGTCCGAATGAAATAAAGTATCTCGGATACGGTAATAGTTAGATACTTCGTTCTTTTTACATTCGCCTAGCACTTTGCCAGAATTTTAAGAGTTTATTTTAAAATTTTGCAACTTCTTCCATCAACGGTAAAAAATTGTTATTCGGTTATGCCCGACTGTAATTTTCTTACTTGTTTTTGTTGGTTTTTGTCTACTTTTATTTCACTCTTGAATAGAAAACAGTTTGTATAAGTTTTATGTTTCATTAAACCGTCAATGACGACAACGACAACAACAACAATAAAACCGAATACTTTATAATTAAAATTGGTATCATGTCAAAATGAAAATTTGTCAAGTGCGGCACGCTTCAAGTTGCAACTTGACGGTCTGGTACTACAAAATTCTTTTTAGTACTTCTAGTGACAACATTTTCTGTGAGAAATAGTATAAATTTCAATTACGCTGGCACAAGATCTTTCGACAAGCGGTTTTTCTTTAAGCTTTATTGCGTTTATCATTGCAACTGGTGCTAAAATCGTTTGCTTTTAATTAAGAAACTCTATTAAGTCTCTGTGTGTATATATGACTTTTAAATGTATAAAGTTTTAATGAAAATTTGTTAAGTGCAGCTGCGTAAAAGTTGCATTTTCGCTGAGTTATCAAAGAAAACTTTTTACGGAATCAAGTCAAAAACACAAAATTAAATACTTACCTAAAAAGAATTTTCGTGCGGCAGATAGAAATGCATGTTTGTTAAAGTTGTTGTTTGCCTAAATTCCTTGACAGTTTTTTTATATCTAAATATTTCTTATAATTTACAAATTCTATTCCATGAATAAATTTAGCTGCAAACTACTATTTTCAGTTCTCATTTGAGTTGAATTGATATATTTAGCATGAATTCGTTGCATATATTGCGCCAAATGGGGCTTCATTTGATATGTAAACAACTGACACGACTTGAAATAGATATTTCCACAATTAAAAACCAAAAATGAAACAACAATCAAATCATAGGTAAACGCGAGCTTAGTACGGAAGTCATGTGGCGGTGGCGGCACTTGTCACACAAATAGAGCACACAGATACGTTGAAATAGAAATTCACACACACTTGTAAACGGCCACAAGTGGTGCTCGGGTAGAGCAAACGATTGAACGTGATGACAATGCTAAATTTGCACGAATGTCGGTGTATCTAGTGTATATCTAACTACCTATCTATGCGAGTGTGTGTTTGTGTGTGTGTGTGTGAAGGATTCAACATTGTTTGATGTTAAGTGATTGATTGAAAGATTGATGAATGACTGAGTGATTGTATAAATCAATGAAAACAGTGCCACTGTGTATGTATGCTATGATATATGACACCATTAAGCAAAAACAAAAAAATAAAAATTTTACCAAAACTCTGTTGAAAGATTTAAGCTGATTGTGTGGACCAAATAGCAAGACAGCAGCGCACAGCTTACAGGATAACCGATGTAAGTTATGATATTTGCAAATGAAACTTTAATATTGTGGAGGAACATAGAGCGTTCGTTGAATATTTTGAAGTTTTTTTTTTAAGCAGATACTGAGTGATCTATAGATGTAGCGACATTCCCTTTGAATGCATCAAGTACAGTCAATGCAATATATTTAATGATAAAAAATGTTAATTGACTTTCTTTCTATGAAGAGTTTATTTGAATTCTCTGTAATTCGAAACATTAAATTTCAAAACTATTTTCACAATTCGTTTTCAATTAAAATAAGTTTAATTAAAGTTTAACTGTAGCATGCAACAAGGCGTACGTACACACAGCTGCATAAATGCCATAGTATTGGTTTTTAATAATAAACAAAAGTTGATTAATAAAAGAATTTTATACTTTATTAAATATGCATTGAACAAGGTCTATTTCAAGAATTTTTGCAATTTTATTAAATTAAGACTAACTGAATTTGCGAATTATGTTTCTTTACAGTGTGTCTGGCATGCTTAGAAAGAGTCTTAAAATTAAATTCAATCTATTATATACTCCAATATATCTTTAAGCAGAGTTTGATAGTTGCTTAAATAAATATTTTGTTTTGAACAAGTTGAAAACTATTGCAACAGATCTTGTGCATATAAAAATATATATTTTAAATATAAATATTAAAAAAAAAATTTACAATTGGTAATTTTAAATAATTTATAAAATGTGAAATGTGTAAAAATTTGCGTCACAAAATGTATCATAATTTTTATTATTTCTCCTTTTTTTTCACACGTTAACGAATTTATTCTTCTTAGTGTTGTAGTTTAATTAACAACAATATAATAAAATATTTATAATAATATACGTTAAAACCGCAGACAGGCAGCTGTGAGCCATTTATAACACTGAAAGTTGTTAAAATTGTTCAAAAAAACTTGTAGTTTATTTAAAAAAAAAATAAAAGCGCGGAAAGCAACACCTGTTCGTGGCATTTAATTTGCTTTTTTTTCTGCCTTTTTTTAAATGTAAATAACGGGTGTAACAATAGGCTTAAGTGCTGCATTTAACGATTCTACTTTCATATAAAAAAAAAAAAATTAAATTAAATAAATGTTTATAATTGGTACAAGCTCTTCAAAGAAGGCAGAAATGTTGGCATTGCTGCACTGGACGTCTCAACACGTCAACAGCCGTTGAATGCATTGATGCATTAAACAAAACTTTTGTTGCTGAGGTTGTCGACATATCGTTTAGCTCATGCATTGTAATTTTTTTACAGTGAAGTTTGTGCTCAAGAGCTATTGGATGGATTGAATGACATCAAAACTGTTGACGAAACATATGTAATATGATAACTCATTCATTACAATGGAAGCGGCCAGACGATCCAGTATCGAACAATGGTGTGTTCTTGTTCAGTCAAATGTTAAGGTTTTACCGACAACGCGATTCCAAATGTTGAAGAAGTCGTGTACTACAAAACAAACTTCGCATACAGTAGTCCTAGCATACGCCACGCTCATTACCTTTAACATATATCATGCAATTAATGGTGATACAATCATTGTGTGACTAAATTTGAATATTATTTAAATTGTATATAAACAATTTAAAAACTTATACATTAAACATTAATCTGTGTGCAATTAGTTAATACTATACATTGCAGGTATACAATAAACTTCATAATAACAAATGCAAATACCATTGTTAATTGCAAATACTGCATGTCTGTTGCCAGTGTAGTAACTAAAGAAGAGTAAAATACCTAATTAAAGTGTCAATTGGAAATTAATTGCATTACAATGG
The DNA here is from genome assembly GCA_035044805.1 of Leucophenga maculata. NCBI lineage: Eukaryota > Metazoa > Arthropoda > Insecta > Diptera > Drosophilidae > Leucophenga > Leucophenga maculata. The sequence continues at coordinate 2,282,675 of JAWNNP010002193.1, read as the reverse complement.
CGTGTCGCACATTAAACACACTCTCCTTCATACACTATGCACGTATCTGTCTGTCTGTCTGTCTGTCTGTCTGTTAGTCTCTGATGTTGCACATCAGTCTTTGTCATTGGTTCAGCTGGCATCATCATCGTCATCTCAGTTGTAATTCATTTCATTATATTTTTCTTTGTACTGCGCCGCATTTACTGCAACACTTTTGCGTCGCGGCAAATGAAATTTTAATTATAGCCCGTGTTGGCAATTTGCATAGAGTATGTTGCATTGCGTTCGTTTAACGCTGCTGAACTCACATCCTGACACTTAGACTTGTTCGTTCGTTCTCTCGTTCTCTCGTTCGTTCGTTCGTTGACGCTGCTTAAAATTTAAGTTACTTACTTTGTCGCTGATGATGTCAAAGGACAAAAAAAAAAAAAAAAAAAAGAGAAATGCTGCTAGCAAAATTTTCCCTTAAAAATCCTTTTTTATTGTGTTGAAATTTGCATCGCAGCTGGCAATTGCTTTTGTCATTTTGCAGCTCATCTGGCTTTATAACAGAGTACATTTCATAATAGCATCTGCCGGTCTGCTGAGTTGAATTCTTTTTTTTTTTTTTGTCATATTTTTACTAGTAGTCATGCATATCTATATATCTCCCCCAATGTCCTTGCAATGGAACTTCATGACGCTGCATGAAGCTTTAAATCAACAGGGTTAAAAGTTCACAAATTTTAATTATTTACGCAGTTTTGTTGTAGACTTTTTTTTTTTTCATTTTTAAATTTTTTCAAACAAAATAAAATTCAAAGGGAAGTAAGTAAATATTCTACGTTTCGTGCAGAAAGTGAAAACTATAAAGTAAAGATTTGATTGTTTGTTTGTTTGCATTGAATAGGCTCCGAAACTACTGAACCGATTTGAAAAAATCTTTCACCGTGCAGTGCAGTGTGCCAGGTGCAGCCAAATTTGGTGTATCTTACTTAAGTTCTAATGAAATATTCCATATAGGCCTATATCGGACTATACAAATCTAAAAAATTCTCATCTACTCGAGACTATAATATAATTTGGCTAAAATTTGAAAAAACAAAAACCAAATAGCAGCACAATTAGTTGCACATTTAATTATGCCAGCTGGTAATTTGAAGCGTGAGTGAGTTGATATAACCGCCGGCACAACAGACACATTAACTTTTGCATAATTGAACGATACCAATTATTGGAGTTGTACCATGTATTCACAGTAGCCACATTTTGAAATATTGCATGCAGATGTGAAGTTGGATCAACTATAATAGCACACCTAGATGCTATATACGATATGTTTGATATGTATAACACATACAGCCAGCCAACTGCATGCAGCACAGGCATGACACTTAGATATGCAGGCATCAATATAGTATATAGATATATATGTATGAAATTTCCCCTTAGCTGTCAATAATCATGCCCATGGTGTTTTAAAACTCTGCAGCGCGCCATGATTCGTGTAACATTTGCACGCGTTGAGTGTGCGAATTGTGCAGACCTCAATGTCAATAACTCAGTAAGTCGTCTGTATTACACGCTGTTTGGCTCTGTAGATGAGTGGCTTAAAGCGAAATTTATATTGCTCAGTAGAGGATTTGAAAACTTTTTAAACACCAATGTTACGTTGGATGTGTGTGTGTGTGTGTGTGTGTGTGATTTTGTGCATTACAGGTTTTAAGTTCATGCACATCGCATTCATATATGTCACTGCACTCGAATATGTTGCACGCTCTAAGTCATTGATGTATGGTGCGCGATACTTCAGCTTACGAATAGAATTGCATGCAGTATACATGAGATGTGATTTTGCTTTAAAATTTAACCAGACATAAATATGACTTAACGGATTACATAGCATCCTGTTGACATTTTATGTAGTTGTTCCCACAAATATGCGGAATTGTATCTAAAATTGGGCACAGTTAGTTAAAGTATGAAATATATAAAAAAATGAGCGATGCAGCTACCCTGTTTAGTTTAAAAAATCTTTTAATAGGTATACTAAGTTTGTATTAATGTATATACTAAGCGAAAGGAGGCGATAAATTCCCATATGAACAACAACTTCGAGACACAGCCTTCAAATTTTTATATTTAGATTCTTCTATTTCCTTTTCTGATAATTTTTATTCAATAAATATGTCAACTGCTCCATAAGGGAAGGAGTAGCACATCCGTTTAAGTTTTTGTATGAAAAATTATGATTACTTACTTAAATAACCGTAAATCGTCTTCCGGTCATGACCGCATTTAGGAAGGCGCGCCAGCCTCCATAGTTTTGTGCGCGCTGGCACCAATCGTTTTGAATGCCAAGTACGAAAAGATCTCTGCATACCAGGTCATTCGAACGCGTGCTCGGTCGTCCTCTATTCCATGCGTACTGGAACTCTTTCATCCATTCGAATAAGGTGCCCAGCCCAGTGCAGCCGCTGGAATTTTATGCGCTGGACTATGTCAACCTCATCGAATACCTCGTTCAACTCGAGGTTTACACGGGACATAAACTTGTCGCCGACTTTAATAGGACCGAAAATCCTGCGAAGAATCTTCCTCTCGAAAACTTCCAACGCTGTTTCATCTGACTCAATCACGGTCCTTGCCCCTGCGGGAGTATCAGCGTTTTATAGATTTTTATTTTTGTCTTTCCAGAGAGAGCTTTACTTCTCATTTGCTTGCTCAGCCCAAAAAAGCAACAGTTTGCAAGCGTAATACTTCGCCTGATCTCTATGCTGACGTTGTTGTTGTTGCTGGTTATCTCAGATCTCAGATATAGACGAAATTTTCTACAACACTGAAGTTGAAATTCTCCATTGTCACTGACCGTCCAAGACGCGATGACGGACAAGTACTTCGTCTTGTCCTCATTTCACTTTTGGAAGAGCGAGCCCGACATACTTTGTATGTACGGGCACTGGCGTAGAATGTATTTTATTAGAAGATTGAAAAAGCGCATAGCCCTGCCTGAAACCTCTCTTGGTATCAAAGGGGTCGGAGTGGTTTTTCCCCACCCTGACGATAGCGTCGTCATGCAAAGACGGATCATCTTTGTGAAACGGATCATCTATGTGGTGTTTGTCTTTGTGAAACTAAGGGGTATTTTCCAAGATTTGGCGTAATGTGAATATTTGGTCATTGGTCGACCTTTTTGGTCTGAAGCCACTCTGATATGATCCTATCAGTGAATCCGTATATGGCTTCAGCCTATTACACAATACACACGACAGAATCTTATATCCGATGAAAAGAAGACTTATTCCGAGGTAGTTGACGCAAACAGCGGTGTCTCCTTTTTTGAATATAGGACAGAGAACACTGAGATCCATTCATTGGGTATGCGTTCCATGTGAACCACATCTTGCATAAAAGTTGCTGCATACTCCTAACCAACTCAATCGGTATTTCGAACGAAATCAACAGCAACGTGTTAATGCAATTGTCGCAATGAAATAAATTTCAAAATCACCAACAGCCATTTGCATTTTATGGTTTAAATATCTGAAAGCATTAAAGTAAATACACAAACAAATAGACAAATAGATAGATGAGCAGACGGACAGCCAATAGTGGCAGGCAAATGCAATCAAGCGCATGCAAACGAGCAAATAAAACTCCAACGCAGCAAGGAAATGAAATAAAATGCGAAAATGGCTGGCAACACACTGCCATAATCAATTTGCTACTTGCGGCTTAAGCGCAATTCAAGCCCGAAGTCAATATGAAGGACGACGACGACAACGGCTGCAAATTTAGCGTCAACAGATTGTAACCGCCATCGACAAATGCGCTTCACTGTCAACTCAATCCTAGTGCAATTGTATGCCTAGGAGTCAAGTCTGCACGAATGCCATGCCAATAGCAGCAACAGTAGTCAGGCTGATTTGTGGGTGTTAGGCAGTAGCAAACGCTGACTTTGGCGCTTACTTCGGCGCTGGTTTCGCCCATTTGCGCATTATTTTCTCTCGTAACTGGCACAGTTCCTTTGCTACGTCAGGCTATATTCAGCACACTTTTGACTTGTATCGAGTAAATCCTTTAAGTTGGTTTAAAGGTTTCATTTTGTTGTTTTATGGATAGCAGCAGCCATTCGCTCGAATATCAAATAAGCCTCGACACGAACTTTTAAATTGCGCCATGCCGCGGCATGTCTTGTCCAGTTCTACTATTTGCGCAATGGCTGCCTCTCAACTCGTCCATAAAATTCAACTTCATTTTGCACGCCTTCGTTTGCATAAGACAGCAGTTTAGCTTGTTTTGCGTTTAGTTTTATTCCTAGCTCAACTGGTGCTGGTGTATATAAGCCTTTCATATACATAAGTCAACAGAATGGCAAACATTTTCTAACTATTTTTCATGTGCATAAACTCTTTGCATTTTAATAAGCTTTATGCTTCCTTCATATATGTACAAAACTGACAAGTTTTCTAATTGCTAAATGTCAGTTTAAAGTTGCAAACTTTTTTGCAAAAAAATTTTATTGAAAGTTCTTGGGAACTACTTTGTCCAGACGTTGGAAGAAGTTCGAGTCTTTGCATTTTAGACTAATGTTATTCAGAAATAATGTGGTTAAATTCATAAAAAAAAAAACAATTAAGAAAATTTATTTAATTAATTAATTCCACCCACTTCTCACTGCACGCATAATGTATGAAAAGAAAAGTGCGGACAGAAGTATGTATCATAGGTTGTTCAAATTCAATTGCTTATAAAATCGACATTTATTATTCGATTTTGTTAAAGTTTCGGTATTTTGGCTTAGAGAGACGTTTTCTCTCAAATTGTGTCCTTTTTTTTTTGTGCGTAGTCGTTTTCGGTCAAAATGTTCAAAATGATATTTGAATATATTGCATATTTGTGAAAAAAATAAATGAATTGTTTGATGAAATACCAAATGTAAACGCAGGAACAAAAAAATATACTTTCTACTTAAAATTCTAACTGAATTACCAATTTATTCTGTACTAAACTGTGACCTTATTTACTAGAAAAATTTAATGTACGCATAACTATGCAAATTATGTTTGGATTATATTTGAATAGTTTTTCAGTGACTTTTCCGAAACAAAATTTTTAGCTTTTTATTATATATTTCATTGGCAATTACACATGCTACATATAGGCAATCAATGATAGTTATATATGGACAACGTTTACATGCTTATGCGATCTTCTCAATTAAATCAGATCACGTAGGCAATTCTGTATCGTTGGCAAAGTCACTTTCCAATTACTGTCATCCGACGCGCTTATGTGTATTAAGTTGTTGCAATGAATTTTATGCGCCAGCATTTAATGTGCTCGACGCTTAATAAAACTTCTCGCAATGGCTTCAAATATCTGATGAAAATATTCATTTTGTTGTAAGGCAGAAAACCTCAGATACTATACAGACGCTAGTAAGCCATTGTATCTTGGTGTCTGTGTTAAAGTTGAAGCAATTGTCGCTGTCAACTATCCAAAATGACAGCAGCAGCGGCATGTTAATCTTCATTGCGAGCTGTGCTTCAGTTACAGATACACATGTAGTTTTGAATATGAATGTGTTTAATATTAAAAAGGCAACAGCAAATCCAAAGGAAATGCTTATGTATTATAGTAAAGTATATGCCATAAGATTTCCACACACACACACACACACACACACACACTCATACACACACAATATAAATAGTTTTCTTTCTTCAATTATGTTTTTTCCTTTATTCTATTTGGAGTTACAGTAAGCACGTCGTAAACCATAACTTCTCTTCATGGTTATTACTTTTATTTTTACTTGCGCTGGCTATAAGTAACTTAAGGCTTAGACTGCCTAATTGGAAATTCGTGCAGCTTGAAATTTATTCATTATACTTTAGTGAAATGTTTACTGAGGCAATTACTACAGGTTTTCACTCGCACACACTCGCACACACACACATACACACTCACTCACACAAACACATTAGTACATTTACTTTATGCATTGCTTTGACAGTAATGGATTTTGCCGTTACGCTTTATGCCTTTAACACAACAACATCCTTTTCTCTGTACTTTTATACGCTTGGCCTACGCCTTGTACATTAAAAATGCGTACATGCGAGGTTAGCTATTTATATTGTGTGCCTTGGCTACTATAAGCGGTGTTAATGGACGACTCGTGGAATATTTTTGTTGATGACAGAAAAGACAAAAAAAAAATTTCAATTGGTTGTTCCAAAAAAAAAAAAAAAAAAGGTGAGGTGCTTCAAGTGCGAATAGTCTTCAGATAGGCTGTGTTTATTAAATGTGCAAAACCTTTTCTAAAGTTTTTGAATTAAAATAATCTTGAACTAAATTTGTCATAACTTACTTAAAATATAATGAAATATTCCATATAGCTCCATATCGAACCACTAGCAGTTGTCACCAGTGGTTTTGTAAGAAAAACATTTTGCTGTTGATAAGTTTAGTTTGAAACGACGGTGAACATTCCAATTAAATATTTCAAACAGATCCAGTTAGGAATATATGGCACATACAAATTTAAGGCTCAATGGGGCTACAGGGTATCTCGAAATCATACGCATTCGATTGCAATTATATGCCATATTTTGTAGCATCTACGGTTTCTTCTGCCAACGAAAATAATTGTGTGGCGAAATACTTTTGTTGGATTTAACTTGCCTTTAAATACTCATACAGTCGCCTAGAAAATATTGATTTTCTATCGTTTTACGCTCACAACATAGTTAGTCACCCTCATGTTAATATGTATATCGCATTTCCTTTTCATTATAGCGATTTGTACATATATGCGCGCTTGTTGCTTGCGCATTTACGGCTTAAATCATTATCCTTACAATTTCAATTTACTCCTCTTTTGATGTTTTAATTTACCGAGGCGTGCAAGAGCGCATATTGTGGCAGCAAGGCAAGTTAAAGAATCAGCAAAACGAATGCTGTAATACGGATCAAACGCAGTGTTGCACTGTGCAATGGAAGTATTATTCCTGGCATTTATTTTGCACATTTTATACAAATATATTTAATTATTTTCACAATAAACTTCAAATTTCGATTTATTGTGCTTTATTTGAATGAGTTAGTTATACCGAAAAACAAACAGTTGAAACTTACATTTGTTTTTAATTAAACTAATTTACACAAACTTTAATTTATGCATTGTGATATGGCAATTTATATACAGACACATACACACACACACACACATAGCGTGTTTATTGCATTTGCTGCAGAGATATATAACCCAAATACATTGAAAAAAGTTACTTAAGAATGCTTTGGATATTTATAAGCATTTGCAAGTAAAACTTTAGCAAAAGGCGAAATTAAAATAAACACATCCTGTGCATGAGACGGCGCTATATTGTCTACAGTATAAGCGTGACTGTGAAAGAGCAACGTGCATGGCTCCTAAAAGTATGCAGCATAAAATGTTTGCAACAGAAAATACTACATGACTGCAGCAGCTAACTAACATGCAAGATCTATGTGTGTTCACAGCTGTATAACTAATCTAAACACGCACACACACGCACTCACACGCACAAATACAAAGCTACAAAGCAAAATGTATGCATTTGAGATGACGAAAAAATTGCAGTACATAAAACAGCATTGACTTTTGCTTGTGCTACACAGACACAAGTTCGAAATTATAATAATCCACATATGTAAGTTTGTGTTTGTGTGTGTGTGTGTTTGTCTTCACTTAAAGGCAGTTCAATATTTGCATTTAGTAACTTTAAACCATCATTACAAACTAACTAACTGCATTTCACTGCACAACTAATGTAAATATTTCAGTTTTCCATTTTAAAAGAGTTTAGCACTGAATATGAATAAAAATGAGAAATGTCGCATTGCACTTATTTTTCGCTGAAATCCTTAAAATTGATGGGAGCGTGCTTAATTTTTTTTGTTTTTATTTACAATATAACGTATGGATTTAGCTTAACAACCAAATTTGATATATTTTCATTTATTTTGAATAAAAAATGTAACATTACAACCGGGAAATATTGCATCACATTCAACTGGGTTTAGAGTAACTCGTAGTCCTGCACACTTGAATGACAATATTTTGTTGTTTTTTTCTTTTTTGTATAATTTTCACATTTGCTTGTGTTAGTTTATTCCCACATCGAGTAGTAATTTTATGCACGCAGCATGTTTAAAATCATTTTTACATTCAAAATGAACTCAACGTACGCTGTCTTGTCAAAACGATGTCATGTGGCGCTGCTACTGCTGCGTTTTGTGGTAACATTCAGTTCAGTTCAGTTCTATCTCCAATGCATTCAAATGTGTCACATGCTGACTTCAGGGATCGGAATTCTGTCTCAATTTGAGATTACATTTAATCGCCCGGTTCTGTTAAGTAAAATTCAGAATATTTCAGGTATGCCAATTAAAGCAATTTAATTTGATTATCTAGCTTTTGTCTTTGTATTTATGCCGTATGCCAGCATCATACAACAGATATATATTAATTATTTTTAGAAATTCCATAAAACAGAATGAGTATTTATTATGGCATTTTATTCGCACATTAAATTCCACAACAAATACAATAGAATATTTTATGTTCATGTTCATGTTCATATGTTTATAAATAGTCAAGATCAATTAACGACGAGCATAAAACTCCGTTGCAACTTAAATACGCTTCAAATATATATAATACAAGAACTTCTTAATAAAAATAATAGATCTAATTTTCTAAAATAGACATTTAACATATATATATTCATTGATTTTTGTAGCCAGTGCTTTAATAGGCATTGCAACCTTTTTTATATATATTTATTTTATTTAATAGGAATCAGGTATATCCATATCATGTCTCCAAACTGCACTAATTATTGTAATAGTGTTTTCAAAATTTATTAACAGTCAACGCCGTCTATAAGGTGTAGCGCCGACTCAAATAATTGTACTTTTTACCTATGTGGCAGACTCCTTTGCAAGCCTATTGGCCTGATTTAGAAGCCTGAAGCGGCTTGTGTCGTGAATGATTTCTTATTCTATGGTGTTCAGCTATTAAGACTCGGTGTAGTGTGGTACCTGGAACACCCTGTAATCTCACAAAGACTTCTATTTTGCAGCTTTTGCTTTTCACAGGGAGATCGGCAGTGAACAAGTAGAGAGAGCTTCTCTCGCACTTTCACTTGAAAATGACGGGCTTCCATGTAGGACCGTATCATCAAGTAGAAAGGGGATGGAAGGATTGCCTTGATTTTCGCTAAAAGGCCAGCGTGCCATACTCGGTCAAAGGCTCCATTGCAGTACTCAGTTTCATCAAACACCTTTAAAATGTGGTACACTAACCTGTGAGCCGAACCGCCGAAAACCAAATTGGTGCTCAGCTATAGCCCTTTGGTAGACTCCCAGACAACTCCCAGTGAAGTTAGAAAGCTTATAGGACGATATGAGCTAGCAATATCTTCAGACTTGCCAGGCTTATGGATCAAAGTACTTCTCGCTAGTTTCCACTTGCTAGGGAAATGCTGCATCCTCAACATTGCGTTAAATATTAATGTTAAATAAAGAAACATTTCTGTTTTTATGGGTACTACCTCTTGGAGATTGTTTGTTTTTTTTTTCTTTTCTAGCTACTTAAATTAATAATTAATTTAATGTGTTACGAACATTATAACAAAAATTATTATACTTAACATACTACAAATGAAGAGTACATCCTGTGGGGGAAATTAAGATATTACAACATTCGTTTTTCCTAAATTTGTTTTTGCACAAATTTTGTGCGTTTCTGCGTTTGTGTATGTAAGAGCTAAAACCTGTCTAGGTTCTGGTTTACACATCTGTCCGTCTGTCCAACAGACATTTACTCTGTTATTCTGCAATGTCAGTTGTGGTCTTACTGCTTTATGTTTGACATACTCAATTAACCTTTCAGTCCAGTCACTATATATAAAATATTAAATGCAAATGTATCACAAAAACACACGTAACTGTATTTTGCTTTGGAAAATCAGTTTTCCATACTACATAGAAGTGAAAAGCTTATATATAAATGCACTTAAAAAAAAATGCTTATATTATTTTCTACTAATGAGCTGAAATGTAAAACGAAATTTTTTTAAACCCTGTAATTATAGTGCAAATGGCTTCATTAAATAGAATAAAATAGAAGTTCGTACATATATACTTGAATAAATGTTTATCTATGTCTAAAAGAGCTTACCTTTGTCTATATTAATCCATCATTAAAATGGCTTCTCCGTTTTAACTTTAGATATGCATTGCATTTAGAGGACTTTATGTTCATTGCACTTTGTTGAAATAACTGTATAGTATGTTGTAATATACTAATATGTTCTTTCCATAATATTTCAAAAGCGTTCATCAACACAAATGGTTTTGTTTGTAAAACAGTTTCAATTGATATTTTACACGAATTAATTTCCTATCAACTCGAGCAAAAACGGAAATTGTGCGCAAACAAAATACGTTCGTAGAATTTAATGGAAAACTGCAATCAAGTTGCGACACTATAGCCCAATTAGTAGGGCAGCATTCATAGCAACAAACGTTGAAACGGAAATCGGTGACATTGAATAGCAACGCCAAAAATGTTCATTCTATGTAGCAGCAATGGCGACAATCTGAGCGGAAATGCAAAACGTGTTGCAGCCTCTAAAAGCATTTGGTGAAGACACTTAGATTGTTGCAACAGAACAAACAAGAAAGAACACTGTCTAAGTTGCTTTAATTAAACCATAGATGCTATAAGTGCTATTCTTTATTAGACCTATACGCGTCTATGTGAAATATTTTATTAGAATTAGAAAAAAAAAAATGATTAAATTTTAATTTTATTAAAAAATATAAAGCAAAATTGATGAATAAGTCCGCTTTAGTTCAAGTTCCTGATTTATATTAATATTAAAAACAGCGACTTGAATATTTAAAACAAAATTGATTAAATCGATATATGTCTAGCATATGCTATATGTCTATCGGATTTCAGTATACATATAATACCAGTTGCAACAGTTGTATCGATTTTAAATCAATTATCCTTCTGTTCAGTTTTATTTCTTTGACTCTTTTAAAAGTCTAAAATCTTTTTATGTACGGTTTGTCGTACGACTATAAAATCTCACCTATTTATGTTTTGAATAACCCTTACATTCTCTCAATCAACTTATCTCTTCTGCCTTCACTAATTCGTTTATAAATTCAATATCTGTTCCTTTTGTGCATAAGAATGCGTTCTTTAAGTATTTATGCTTCCTAAGCCACAATTTGTATTACTTCTGGTACACTTAAGTTTTGCACCGACTGTATAGTCCTTTGTTTTATCTATACCAATTGTGTTAAGAGCTTACAGCATTTTAGTTTAAGTTAATTTAAATAATTAAATGTCTAAACAAGGTAATCAAAATTTTAAGAAGAGGCTACAGCATTCTCATTGCTATTTTGAGTACTTTTTCACTCCTTTATAAAACTGTCAGCGAAACTTATTAATCAGCAATTAGCGTTCGGAGTGTTGAAGTTTCCGTACTACATTAATCAATTCGTCTTGTCGAGCTAATGAAGTAGCTAGATATAGATCATCGTTGCAATATAAACTTTCTGAAAAATTAAAAGGAGAAAAACTTAATAGAAAATGTTTTAAGTGTATTAAAAGAAAAAGAACTGCAACTTAGCGCAGCATTTGATTTGATTGCGGCGTTGGTGGCGAACTAATTAAATTATTGGCAAAGTTTGTGCAATTTTTGTAGAAATTTAATACAAATTTATGCATTTAAACTGTACAGCGAACGAAGTGTCAAAAATAAAACGGAAATGCAATAAAAATTGGACAGAAACTGCTGTAGGGCGCCATTATCAAGCTGTGTTTGTATCCATTCCGCATAAAAAAATGTTGACGTAAAAATAGTCGGTCCCGGGCGACTACAACCTGTGGTGTACGAGATTAAACCTTGCAGTTTTTCGCCACAAAAGAGTGGACCGCCAGTGTCGCCAGGGCAAGGACCACTTATGGTTTCATTGTCGGTGGGACCAGCACATAACATGCCGGGCACAAAAGTGTTGAATGTGCTATTACAAACATCAAAAGTAAGCAATGTCAGGTTTGTATACAAAAGTTTTGCGCTCATCGGTCCATCCTGTTGTATGCGGTTTGTAAATTTCAAAAATTACTAAAACAACTAAATTACACTCACCTCATACATGCGTCCCCAACCCATTACCGTGCAACTTTCACCGTATGGTGGCTCATCAAAGCCGGGAAATATCAGATCGATAAACTCACTATTGTCGGGTATGGCAAACTTTAAACGCACCATTGCTAGATCGTATGTATTGTACAGCGTAAAGTTTTCATGTATAACCACAAATTTTACAGGAAAATTTATGCCAGTGTCTGGCAAATCCATGCGATCCACTGTTCCGGCCATAATAAGCAACTGGCGTGGTCGAAAGAGAATTTTCTCCTCACTGTAGTTAATAAGGTTTTTTTTTTTAGTAATATCTGCCGAATTCTTAGACATACGGTACTCACTCGACCACGCAGCGCGCTGTGGTTAGCACGAAAATTTCTGTAATAATTATACCCGCGCAATAGTGATTGTCTCCAAGAAAGGCACGCGGTGTACGCGATCTAATTGAGACAATAGAGCTTAGCATCAATTTCTCATCGCTTGTGCTGCCCATGGTAACACGTTTGTTTCGCCGGTGAAGCGCTGTCGCAGCGGTTTGGGCACCGGTGATGCTGTAAGCCTGTGGCAAAATTGTTGTAAGTAGTAGATATAGAAAAACAAGCATTTGTAAGCGTGCGTCTAACAACTAGATTTGCTATTTTATTTTACTGAAATGCCTTAGCAACGAAATTCAAACAAGTCAAGGCTACTCAGTTATTAATTTAATAATTGAAAATTCAATAATGTCATGCTTGAGAGCAGCAATGTTGGCTTAGCTAGTTCAGCAGCATCGAGTATGTCATTTATCCAATCCAAATTATAGAACACATCGGTATAGACAGTAGGCACGTTTGTAGTACCACAGCCAATTTTATATGAGGTTACGCCGGTGATGATGTTATTACAGATCAATGGCGCACCGGTATCACCAGCGCAGGGATTCGTATCGTTATTTGTGCCTATATTGCCAGCGCAAAGCATTTCGGCGCTCATGTACTTCAGCAACGATTCGCATTTTTCTTGCGCGATCAACTTAACCTCAATGTTGCTAATTATATCGGTCAATGGACCACCCTGTAAAGCATGCATTTTAACAAATCATTTTCGTTTGTGCGCATACGCCTACCTGAAACAAACGCCCCCAACCGAGCACAGTGCAACTGCTGCCAGTTGGCGTCGCTGACGAGGGTAACTGAATAGCACTGACGTTGCCTTCAATGCCCGACAGGCTCTGCGAGGTGCGCAACATAGCAATATCGTTTATATTATCACGTCGAAATGCGTCGGGCACCCAAATCTTGTACACTCCTACCACAAGCGATACCGATTCGCTGTAAACTAATCGATCTATGCTGCCGGCAACAACGACTAATGCACGCGGACGATGCATTACTTTGCGTTTACTGTCGGAATAGAGAATAATAGCAAATATTATAGATGAACATTAAAAAGTATCTCCAGCGCTCGCTTACTCCATGACACAATGTGCTGCAGTAAGCACAAACCAAACGCTTAGTATCGATCCAATGCAATAATGATTGTCGCCATAAAACTTGCGGGGTCTACGTGTGCGTAGCGAAACTATATGAGCAGCCATTTTAAGTTGTTCCTGTTCACGCATAGCACCTGAAAGACGGCGAACTCTGCGCAATATTTTGGTTGAATTGGACCCAGCTGCATGATTAAGTGAAAATAGAATGAACAGCGCATAGAAACAAATATTTGCAAATTTCATTTTTGATAGACAATTCTATTTCATTGATAATAATTTAATAATAAAATAAATAATATTGCTTACAACTGTCAAAGTTGAAAGAAAACAAGAAAAAATATTAACATTGGCTCTAATATATCATTCACACGTTAGTTCATATATAGCAGACTATATAAGCAAACAAAAAATGATTCTCTCGTAAATTTAATAAGAATCGCAGACAGATTAAACTCAAATTTAAATCAGAAATCGTATTAAAATAATGACAAAGCACGAAAAAAACGAAAAAAAAAAAATAAAAATACAAACATGCCAAAAAAGATATTCTGGTGTAAACAGAGACACTTTCCACGTAAAATCACTAACAACAATTTGAAAGCAGCTTAGCGCCAACGAAATGCCATAAATGATACCGGAAATCAAAGAAAATTCAACAAAGTCAACGTAAAAGCAGAGAGAAAAAAAAGAAGGAATCAACAATATGAATAGGAAACATAAGAAAAACAACAACACATGTGTACAAATAAACATAAGAAGCATACTCAGCATTATATGCCGTATATAGCGCCATGTTGCCAGTCAGTCTGTCAGCCAGTCTGTCAGTCAGTTGGGATTAAGTAGTTGAATTAATGATGCTAAGTAAGCTGTGCGTACATATATTATGTATTTTTATAAGCGTGCGAATCTACTTCCATTTGGTTTTGATTTGAATGAATAGCATAGAACGGAATAAAATTGTAAAAATAGTAAAATATTTTTTTTTTTCAAAAGCACTGCTAAGCATTTTCTTGCGGAATGTAAGCCACAAAAGCCGATTTGAATTTAAAGTAAAATGATTTTCATATTTTTTATCGTTTAGTTACTGTAAAGGATTTTGAGGAAAAAAGCTGCATTGGATGTTCAATAATTAGAAACTTCACAGGGGTATACATATTCATCTAAGGTTTGTCTAAGATTTAAAATAATTGTAACTAGTCAAGCTTTAAAGCTAAACAGAAAACCGAATAAAACCGTATTTCAAAACTGCTTGCAATTTAAGAAATTTTTCGTTTCGGTTCTAGTCGAACACTTCAAATATACACAAGTGGGCAGAAGTATTTAGACAACATCAGCTTTATGTTCGATTACCGATTATCCGTATGTGAGATAATAAACCATTCGGGTGGGTTCGGAATGTTTTTGCGAATGCGTATCCTTCACCACTGGCTGGCTTGGTAGATTTAGTTGCTGTTGATTGAACCATATAAGCGATAAACAGAATTTGTCATATCTTTGCATTATCATTGGATACGGATCAAATGAAAGATACAAAAGTGATTAGCTACTTTGATGCCGTTTAAAATTCCGTTTGATACTTTCCAATCTAAGGATAAACACATCAATAAACTTCTCATTTTAGTCAATAAACTTCTCGCACAACACCAACATTTGCGTGTAACAATCTACAAACGTAAAGTCTATTTGTGGAAACATAAAAATTTATTCATTCAAATCAAATAATACACAGAAAAAAATTATATTAATTAAATAATAGCTAATTAACAAATAGAAATAGATGTTGCTAGATAATTGAGCGTACATAGTTTAAATCTCTTTTCGGTAGATGACTTTCAGTTGACTTCGTTGAATTGTGTACATAAAACGCTTCGTGTATCACAGAGCACTGGTTACTTGCCCTAATGCCATATAGAGTAGATGTAGATGTTTATATGTATTTGTAGTGCAGCACATTTAAATACAACAACAATGAGCTAATAATAGTAAAAACTGCCATAGCAACAACAATACCAACAACTACATATAATACTGAATTGAGCTAAAAGTCCTCCAGAAACTTTGTGACCACTTCAATTGTTACAATTTTAGTAGTTGTTTCTGATGTTGTTGCTGTTGTTGTTGTTGTTTGTGCAACAGCAGTTCCTTGTTTGTTGTTTAAGCAATTGTTCCATTTTGTACACAACACAAAAGAAAAGAAATGGCAATACAACATAAAAAAAAGAAAAAAAAAGAAAACAAAAAATAATAATTGACAGTAGAAAATATGCTGACACTTTGGTTAAGTTTTTGCCACTACCACTTGAAGTTTTCAGAGTTCTTTGTTATTTCTTTGCTTCTACACTTTCGCTCATACCATTTTAACATGTCCCATACACACACACACACACACACACACACACAGCTATATAAAATACTTAAATTTACTAACAAGTTCAACAGCTGACGCTTTTGCTACTGATTCGTTTGCCGGCATTGTTGTCCTTCAGTTTGTTCGAAGGATACTTAGTAAATATATAACTCAACTGTAGTCCGGAGATGTCAGTTATTTTGCTGTTTGCAAGTGTGTTAAAACGCCATTGCCAGCTCGTCTTCGAGGTACACTGTAACTTGTCAAATGTCTATTTTTTTGTACGTTCAGTTAAAGCTAACACTTAAGGTTAATTTTATGCCGCTGTGCATATCAAGGATGTGTTAATTTAAGAAACAGCCATATTTTGTGTAAGCTATGCCTGAATGTATCGACTATAGCGCTCATCACTGAAAGAAAAACGAACGCTAGACTAAATGTTTGAAACTAAAAACATTTAAAAATAATATTATATGCTAACATTTATTATTGAACTGCCCTCGTAGCTATAAAAAAAAAATAAACTAAATCGTGCTGTTATACGAGAATTTATTGTTTTAACTTTGAAAACTGTGGTGATGCATTTTCTTTTCTTTTTTCGTTTTGTTGTTGCTGAAACTGCTGTTGCGCTACCATCTTAGTTAGTAATTGTTCAACTTGACTTTGGTTTCGCAATTTTGTAAAAATTTCTTGCCTTTCATTTGTATAAATTGTTAAAAGTTTTAACGCGTGACTTCCTTTTCTTTAACTTGTTATTTTGTTTTCTGCAAAATGATTTAAGTTCTCAAAAAAGCATTTCGGTAAAATATTTGCAAATGCATTTATTTATATTTATACAAGGAAATGAATACTTTGCATTTCTTATCTTTAAAACCAACTCAAAGTATCTCAAAGGCATATATTTAATGTTTGACATAAACTCAAAGAATTTAGAGCTGAGTAATTTTTGTTGTTCAATATTTCCTTTCTACTATTTCTCTTTTTTTTTGTGCAAAAATTGTTACAAATCCGTAATTATTCATTGCTGTTGTTGCTTTAAAAAATAAACAAGTATTAATTCCTCACTTGATGCCTTGATGTCATTCATGCAAAGTAAAGAAACTGAAAAAGATAACTCCGCGCCTTCATGCTTCATGCGCAAATGCGCGCGTTTTGTTGAACTTTGCTGTTAGTGTTTTTTTTTTATACTCGTAGTATTGCTGGCATTACTTATTAAAAAAGTATATCATTAAGCTGCAGATTTTTCATTTTTATCTGTGCAAAAGCTTCGCTTCTTCATTTGTGTTTGTCTTGCGCGGTTTCTGTGGCGGTCTCCTATATTTTTTTTTTCTGTTTGTTTCTTCTCTATTACGCGTTTATTTTTTTTTTTATTTTTTTTACCACAAGTGTAAAAAGTTGTGGAAAGTTTAAATTAATGACACTCAACTATTAGCAAAATTAAAAAGTAGAAAGATTATGTCAACAAACTTTGGGTCTGTTGCCATGACTCAGGCAAGTTAAAAGCCAAAGAACAACAGTGGGTGCATAAGGCAAGGAATACAATGAAACGCTAACTCAAACACGAAGCATTTTATGCTATAAAATAATGGCGCAACGTTGCAGAAAGCTGAAGTCGAAGACCCGCTAGTACACACTGCACACATACACTTACAGAACAAACAGAAAAATTCTTGAATTAGCACAGAAAAGTAAAATCAGTTAAGTTTTCCAAATGTACTTAAGAAAATCTTAGCTTAATGCAGCTTAGTGCAGCTGTTTCGCATATTTTTTTTTCTTTTTCTTTTTTTTTAATTTATGCATCTTCATACAATATGTATTTTTAATTCGCATAAAACGAAAAACAAATGCAACACATTTCAATTTTTAACGTTCAACAGAAATCAATTACAGTCGCGAAAATTGCTTCTTTTTTGTTGCATACTGCAAGGCGTCGCTGTGACAAGCGGCAAATAAAAAATGGCGATGGACAAAATCAATTTGTATTTTATTTCATTTTGTTGTTGTTGTTGTTGTTTTTAACAGCACACTGGAAAGTAGTATCTATTTCTTTTTTGCTTAAAAAAGTGTACAAAAAAAAAAAAAAAGTAAATAATTTAAAAAATAAAAATTATGCAGTAGCTGCCATTTATATTAAATGCATCGAGCTCTATGTCGCTGCAACTATTGTAAATTATATTGAGCCATTATTTTCGCTGGAACTGAAACTGTTAAACTCTTTTTATGATGCTCTAACTTTAGACACGATATGTATGATAAGCATTAGATAACAATTCACAAAGATTCTCGAGCGTCAATACGCATCTGCCAGCAATTCTTGAATGCTTTGTAGGCTCACTGTCCTTCATAGCACGCTTGCAAGCCAAATTGCGATCATTTGCTTCAATGTGCTCCGCGTGCGATTAACTTTTGTTGGATTTTGTTCATCTTGAAAAACCCAGACGGACACGTTTCGTCACCTGTCACAATTAAGTAAACGGCTTTTGACGCACCTCGCATGAATTTCTTCATCATTTGCTTGCACCAATCGACACGAGCCTTCATTTGAGCGATTGTCAAATAATGCTGATGACCAAACGTTTATGTAACATTGTATCGTATGCTAGGCATACTAATGCCCTGGGATGCCTCGATCTCACGGTATGCCACATGATGATCCTGCTTGATCAACATCGATGTTTTCTGGCACAACGACCGATTTTGGAGGACCTACACGAAATTTGTCAGTGTGCGAACTGCGGCCACGATTCAATTCGTTTTACCAGTTTTTCACAGTGGCCAAGGATGGAGCTACAGCGCTCGTACGTCAAAGTGTTCACATTAAGTCAGACTTTACGATGAAGACGTCAGATTGTATCTGGCAACATGTTTTGTTGCTCAGGCTAGAAATATATGTAGCAACCCTCGTATCAATGCCACCAAGAATATATTAAATAATTCGCGTTTTTTGTTCTGCAGTATCTTGGGTTTGACTGAAGTCAAACTGATGGCCTGGAATGGCAATCTGCAACTCTGGAACTCCCAACATTCTACAAAGAAAAAATCGTTGAATGTAGCTTGTAAACTTATGGCTCTGTAAGGCTCAACAAGATGGTCCGAAGATGATCAAGATGTAGTTACGAATTTCCATGTATATATATTTCTGCATTTATTTGACGATTTAACAAACACATAATACACAGACTTAGTATGTGCAGGCTGTAATAAATAAACTTAAGCGTGAAGTAAGAAGAAGTCCTTCACTCAAATCACATTCAATCTGCGCCGTTTGGGTCCGCTTCTAGCCACTCACTGGGATTTTGCTTTCATTTCGCAGTCATTTCGTATGCAAAAGTGGCACAGCGCACACGATTCGCAGCGCTCAAATTGCGCAATAAATAACGCTTGATTTGTGGACAGAATTAAATGTAAATTAATTAGAAAATATTGTCTTCATTCAAAATGCTGGCACAGGTAGCAAGCAGTGAGTTGGTCGATTGTCCTTCTAGAATACGCATACTTCTTCGAGTATTAAAATAAGGTTTATTTGCCTAATTGCGTAATACAATTAAATGTTGCAGCGCAACACAACACGTATACGCAATGTTGTACGTTCAATGAATTCAATTAATGTCTTTTTATTTTCATTTGAATTTATTTGTTTTTAAAGCTTTATAACGAAATGGCAATCACGAAAGCATTTGAAATAAAGTGCTCATACGATATTCCAAAAGTTGTTTCGACATTCTGCTATAAAATGGCTTTTAAAATGTGCAAACGTATACGAAACATATAGCTACATAACTAATGCAAGGCGTAGTTATACTAACAGTTGCTTAGAATACCAAATAACCAATCTAAAGGCTTTTGCAACGTTCAATAATTAAACAGAACTGGCAATTAATCAATACACACTGCTGCCATTTATACAAATACCAGCAAAGATACTAACACAGATACAATAGAAAGATACACTCAATTAAATGTTCTACTGAAAGTGAAGTGTAAGCATGTTAAAGGAATAAATTGTAGCTGGTAAGCGATAGCTTTCATTAATGTAGGCAAGTGTGTATGTGTCACAGTACAAGTGCCAGCTGAGCTGAGCCAAGTGCCACTTTGCTCGGGTTCAATTGTAACTTTCAGCTTCATCAACGAATGCGTTGAGTAGATATGCACAGGTAGAGGTAGCTAACTTGGCTTGCAACTCGTACGCTCATGAATGCCTAACGCGCTGTCATTTGACTTTATTAAGTGTTCTGTTACTTCAGCAGCTTTTTACATGGAATATCTACGTTACGCCAGCCGTACTTAAAATTAATGAAGGCATCCAAGCGCTCAAGATACAAGCGCCCGTTTGTATTTTCATTTTTTTATATGTGTGCTGCTTTCATTGAATACTTTTCTTGCATGTAAGTAAATAGTTAAACGCAAAGAAAAAAAAAAAAAAAAAAAGATATATATTAATGTCTATGAAGAGACTAATGCTTTGAAGTACACTCGTGCACGTTAGTTAGTTAGTCATTGTATGTTGCTATTAACTGAAGTTAACGTCGATTTAATATTAATAAAGGGTATACCAATGACAATTTTAGATGTTTAATTAAAATGAAACAATTTGTTTGAGTTATTACTATCATCTGTAAAGGAAATTTGATATCATCGATCGTTGTACATTGACGGGTGAAGTGTGAACCGACGAGGCCAATTTGAGAATAAAGCTGTAACTTGCCACGGTTATTTAATAAGTTTGGCAAAACAGCTTCCACTTAGGACAACCTTAGAGTTTGTAAGAGTAAATAAAATAGAATTTATTTCTTTGTTTATTATATATACTCGACTAGCTTCTTATATGCCTAAAGAAGTCGTATTATTTTTAAAATATATTTTTATATATATGAATCAATTTCCTTTATATACACTAGTTGAAAAATTAAACAATTATTATATTTGTTTGTAATTTTTAATCAAAATAAATTTCTGTAAACCTTTTTTTTCTTCTTTGATACATGCACACTTTTGCACCTCACCCATGCTAGTACTCCATTTTGCATGTTTTATTTCTTATACACAGATGTGAAATGTTTGCGTTTTGAATTTTGCTATGAATTTCTGAAAATGTTACAATTTCCAGTTCGTTGCGTGTAGAACTAATTCTGAACGTTGTTGTATTTTAATGGTAAACCACCTGAACACCTGAAATATCACGACCTGAAACCATTTTAACCACCATAACCACTACCAACAAACCACCTCTACTACTACTACTAAATACTACTACCAGAAATCAATCACTGTTAGCAAACACAAGCAACCAATCAACTAGTATTTTGTTTCAAAAAAAAAAAAAAAAAAAAAAAAAAAAACTCCAACCGAACCATGTAGTCGTAAAAGTAACCAAAAAATAAAAATAAACATTTTTAAAAGAACAAAATAAAAAATATATTAATCGAAAACGTTTCTCTTTGGTTTTTCGACGTGCTGCCTGCCATATATAAAACAAAAAAAATTTCTGTATTAAAAAAACAAAACAAAAAAAAACAAAAAATTTACAACATGCAGAATTGCACACTTCACCCAACTCGGGCCATTTTCGCAACCACGATGAGCTGGAGCGGATCCTGCCGCCTATGAAAAATGATAAAACTCAAATAAAAGCTGCAACGAGCCAAGTCAATACGTTGATACATGTTGATGATGTTGATGATGATAAGTCTGCGTGCAACAAAGGCAACAATAACAACAACAGTATCAGTAACAACTATGCAATATCAAATACTACAACAACAACAACAACAACAACAAAAACAAATACAATAGCATTTCAAACATCAACAACAACTCCAACAATTGCCAGCACACTCAGACCAACAACAACAAAAACACAAATGTCCTCCGCCTTTCAAAAACCACGCGCAAGCTTCCCGGAAATTATGCAGCCACGCCTTTCACTGAACGGCACACTCAAGCCATCGTTAATGCCCTCGCCACGACCACTCTATCGAGATCCCAGCTCACGCTCGATTAATCCGCTGACAGCTCACGAACAGCAAATGGCCGAATTGGATGGCAGTTTTTATGCAAGCAATGCCAGTTATCTGGGTGGCGGCGGCAGCGGTGCTAACGATGCACTTGGTGCCAGTGTGAGTGGCAGTGCTGCCAGAGCAGCTACTGGAAAAGTTGGAGGTGGTGGAGGTCTTGGTGATGGTGATGGTGATGCAAGTGGTTTTCATACAACTGAACTATCGATAACACCAACAATGACCGGTGATGAACAGTTTATTGATTTGGGTAGTTTGCGTCGCTTTTCGATCGATCGACAGAGTTTCCTGGGTAAGAAAAATGTATAAGGATGAAATTTAAACTCGGTGTAACCGACGTTAAAATGCTCTTCACATTAACATAATATTAGACAATTGAAAAAAAAACATAAAATTGGTTTGAAATATTCAAAAAAAAAAGTAGGCGTGAAGCCTTCCAGCATATAGCGTTGGATCAATAATGTAATCTGTTGCCGATTTAGGTTTATTTTTGTGCTACTCGTACACTTTAAAGCTTAAAGCATGAGTTTGTGACTAAAACGTTTACTGCGAGGAACAAGCAGCCTACAGCATTACAGATCGACCCATGTATGTCAGTCAGCTTAGTCTAGCCAAGTTACCACTGTAGTCAAGTACAATATATTCTGCTAAAAAAATTTTTTAATGGCAATGTCCTACGCAAGCTGAGCCAATAATCGCCTCTTTATTGAGTGCGAAAATAGCACAGCAGCGAGCTTTAAAAGCTGTGATATTTTTTCAGTTGAGAAACTTGTGTGCTGACTAGATTAGGTCGACCAGTCAGTAGTTCAGTCTGTACTAAACAGAGAATATATATTTAGACTTTTTCATGGTGACCCCGTAACAAACTAAATTTATGTGAAGAGTATAAAAAAAAAACTGCTTTTGAATATCAGCAACTCCTTATGTGTGTGTGTTTGTGTGTTTGGGTGAGAAAGTGTCATATATGATATTTGTATTGCCAGCTCTTAAGGATCTTTTCCTTTTGTTCGATTTCATCATTTTGAATCTTACCGATCGCTCATTTCGTGTTCATAAGCACCGCACATTATTATACATCGTCATACCAAATTTTTCATTTCACAGTTAAGAACATATTCTCATAAAAAAACTAAAACTATTAAATAAATATTTAATATTAAACTAATCGAATAATTAATATTTTATTTTATTACTTCTTTTCACAGATCTAGGCTCAAAATTTGGCATGTCACAGCCAAAATTTGGTCAAAGTGTTTCCCAACAAGGTTTCTTTACAACATCACACGACAGCCTCGCAACACCATGTGCATCTCGTGCTTCCAATTCGCATATGGCCACCGTAAGCACTGCCTCCGAAATGGATTTACTACACAACAGCGGCAAGCAACAACAAAATATAAACACCAGCAACAAACCACGCGGACGTCTGAAAACAACATGCGGCGAACAACCATTACTCTGCAACACCTGGAATCGTTCGAACTTGGGTCACGGCTTACAGGATAACACAGTTGGTGGCAGCAGCTCAGCCGCTGGTGGCTGTGGCCCAATCGGCGAAGGTGGCAGCGGCTTTACACAATATGCTGGCAATTTTTGCAATGGCACAGATCGGTGCGTATTACTAAAATTGATTATTGATTGAATTGAATATTGATAAGTCGGAAAAATATTTTGGGCAGCCCATACACAGACAACAAATCGAAGCATTCGGTTAAAATTTTTACGAATTTTCGTGTATGTGGCACGGTTTGAATGTTTTACAAAAATTTTGAATGTTATACAAAAATTCGCTTGCAGGTGTGTGTGCCAAAGTTGCCATCTTCTCTTCGAGTTTTGCAATCCGTTGTGTGTGTATGACATAGTTCATAGACTTTTGGTCATTTCTTGTGACATTTCATAGAATGTAAATAATTGGGAATTGGTGCCGATGATATATGTATATATTTACTATACGGTATTTTGATTTATAAGAAAAAGAAGTAAGCTGAAGAAGTTACAAGGGCTAGTAACTCCTTATGAGTTGCTGTGTTCATTATAAGTACATTTTTTTTAATCTAGAGTTGTTAGTTTCATATCATTTAATAAATTTTAAAGATGCAAATACACTTGTAAGTGTTTTGCTTAGCGTTTTAGTACAAGTATTCATGATAAGTACTTAAAAATAATCGATTTCAAAATTAATTTGCAAAATTTTTACTTTCGCTTAACAGATATCCGCGTACACGCTCAAGTGCCGCCACTCTAACTTCACAACAGACTATACCACTACAACATCAGCCCCCGCAGCAGTATCAACTACCGCACTCCGCCTCAACGACATCACGTATACACCAACAACAACATCCACAACCGCAACGCTATCATCAACAGGTGCCACAACGTGGACCCAGCTCTGGTACTGGTACCGGAACCGGTACCGGAACCGCAAAAAAGAAACAGCCACATACACACTCACACCAATGCCAGAAACTGCATCAAAGTGACTCGCAACGTTTGCGTCCTCCACAGGTAGTGCGTAAAATTCATCTTGTCTTCGATCCAGCGGGGCGCCTTTGCTACTACTGGGGCATGGTCGTGTCCATTGCATTTCTATATAATTTCTGGGTCATCATCTATCGCTTTGCCTTTCAGGAGATCAACGGACGCACACTTGTTGTCTGGTTCTGTCTGGATTATATGGCCGACTTTATATATGTCATTGACATTTTTATACAATTTCGCACTGGCTATCTGGAGGATGGCGTACTGCAGACAGATCATGTAAAGCTGCGCTCGCATTATATGAACTCAACGATTTTTTACATCGACTGCCTGTGTTTGCTGCCATTGGATTTTCTATATCTGTCGATTGGATTCAATTCAATACTGCGTTCGTTTCGTCTGGTTAAAATCTATCGCTTTTGGGCATTTATGGATCGCACTGAACGGCATACAAACTATCCGAATTTGTTTCGATCGATGGCGCTGATACACTACCTACTTGTGATATTCCATTGGAACGGGTGTCTCTACCATATTATATATAAGAATAACGGATTCGGTTCGCGCAATTGGGTATATCACGATTCCGAATCGGCCGATGTAGTTAAACAATATTTACAAAGTTATTACTGGTGTACGTTAGCTTTAACAACGATCGGGGATCTACCGAAGCCGCGATCGAAAGGTGAATATGTGTTTGTGATAATGCAATTGCTATTCGGTTTGATGCTGTTTGCAACAGTGCTCGGACATGTGGCCAATATAGTGACATCGGTGAGCGCAGCACGCAAAGAGTTTCAAGGTGAGTGAAAAATTTTATATAAATTGTATATTTCTTTGAAGAAAACTTTAAACGATAAACAGCAGAAATAAACTCAAAAGATGGATTTAGAAGCTGACAATAGAATTCTATTAGACTTCTATACGCGCATAAAGCAGCCAACAAACATTTTTTTATACAATTTATAAATCTCTTCATTTTATAATGCTAAAAGATATCTCGGAATAAAAAAAAGAGTAACTGAAAGACAGTTGCTACAGCTTAGAAATTGCAAAAGTAGGCTACCTAGAGTACCGACACGTACAAACAGTTACTCATGTACAAACACATTGAATGCGCTACAATTGAGTAAAGAATGGCATGCTTCAGGCAGGGCTCGCATTTGGCTTAAATATGTTGGGTGTAGCTAGCAACAGCAACAACGTATAGCAACAAATTGTATACAAAATATTGAAATCTTAATTCCACTTGACTTCATTGCTGTTTCATGTTGTCAACTTTGCATGCCCGTCTCGTCACACCACCTCAGCCAGCTCGAACTAAAACATTTTCCATTCGAAGCCTGTTTCATAGATACATACTCGTAGATATTCAATAGAATTGTCGCTAACTTGAGTTTATGTACTGCAAGTGTCTTCGTTGATGACGATGATGAATTTCCAGTTGAATAAAGTTGCTACAGAGATGAGTTTTTTTCATAGAAGCCTAGTGAAATCAGTTCCATTAAGCAAATATGTTAAATCAAATAAACACAACACGGTTGCACACAGTAAACTGATAAACGGTTGAAGACAAGCGTATCGAATGTTGGGGCAAGACTATTTGTAATGGATACAAAGATAACATTAAAAAAAAAAAAAAGAAAAAATAATAAATAATAAAATACAAAATTGTTTGAAGTTAAACTTTATGGAAGCAGTAAACTATGAATTGAAAAGAGTTGAGTTATGAATATTATTATGCTGTATAGCAAAGGGTAAAGTGTCCGTCCAACTGTCTATCAAAGTCAATTGATAAGAAACGCGTATCAAATTTACTTAAATTCTATGCATTTTTTTCCTGCTCAAAAAGTTACTTGTTCAAGCCGTCATGATTTTCCTCAATTCTCTGAATTCAGAATTTATAAAAGTTTTTGAGCAAAAGAAAAAAATTTTAATGCGATTACAACTAAATTCTTCCTACACAATTATATTTAACTCAAAATATTTAACTACCTTCAGATACTTCAAAATCCTTGTGCAAACTGTCATCATTTTTTTACAAGCCACTAAATCCCGAAAGTACTCGAAAAGGCAGATAAGCGAAATGAATGAAAAATTAAGCAGCTAAGTTAAAAAAAAAATAGCAGAAACTCAATGAAAGAGAAGAAGTAAATACCAGTAAAAACGAATTTTTTATACACTACACACGCTTATATAAAGGAAAAAGAAAATTTAGGAAAATGTTGCACAGATTTAGAAAATATCTTCTATGCCTTATATAACACTTTTTATTTCTTTCAACGTTTATAACAGCTGTATACCGAAAAAAAAATCGAAGAGATTAAAGAAAATATTTGCGAGATAACTTCCTTACCTCCTTATAACTTATAAAAATTTCGTAATAGAAGAAATACAAATAATAAAGAAAACCAAATGCAATTTAAAAGGAAAACGAATATGAAAACGAAGGAAATGGAAAGTGCACTCTAGATCAAGTATATACAAACTATGAAGTATTTATAACTACATAGCAGTAGTATGAGTCTAGTAGAAGTACTTGCTCGTACTTGCATTCCAAGTAAAAACTTTGTACATTCAAAAGTGCTTTGTGCACTCATCTCTGCTAAATTGTATGAACTCCGCTGTGCGCATTTATACGCTAAACTATGTCATTGAAGTCAACTGAAATTATTAAATGTGAAAAACACAAAAAAAAAAAAAAGAAATACGAAATGTAAGTCTGAAAGCGTCATTCTTTCTTTAGCTTAGGGTGCAAGTAGCGCATTGCATTACGTCTCTATAGCTCTCCAGTGACAATGACCGAACAAACAAAATCCGCTGTCCAACTAACTGTTATAGTTGAACCGTTGCTTCTCAGGGTTGGAATGAAAGCATGCCAGAGATATAGTGGCTACCACTTAGAAAAGTATATGGCAGCAGCGGTAGAGCATGGCTCTTCAAATATTTACAAGAGCTGCAACAAAATAAATTAAAATGTTATGTGTATGAGACAAGCTTAATTGAAGTGAGAATTTTTTCCTAGTTTTCTTTGCACTTCGCCATTTTATCATGGCATTTTCTTTAGTAGGTAGCCCCAAGACTTTTAAGAAACGTAAGAATACATTGCTCTAACAAAAAAAAAAAAAAACTAGAAGCCAGACATCAGAAGTAGACGGCCTCGCATGAATTTCTTCAGGACTTGCTTGCACCAAACGACAAGAGCCTTCTTTTGTGCGATTGTAAAATTATGCAGTGTCCAACGTGTATAAACCTTTCTGACTACCAAATGTATGCTAGTCATACTAATGCCCAGGGAAGCCTCAATCTCACAATATGTCACATGACGATCCTGCTTTATCAGTTCACATACAGCATCGATATGTACTGACATTATTGGTGACCTTTACGAAATTCGTTGGTGAGTGAACTGCGGCCACGATTGAATTCGTTGTACCAAGGATGAAGCTTCATCACCAAAAGTTGATTTAAGTCACGATTTAATGCCATTTTTTCGGCCGAGTTGAATTTTTCCGGTGCTTGTAAAGAAACCAAATTGCGCTCGTACGTCAAAGTGTTCACAGTAAGTTAGGCCTAAAAAATGTCAGAATGGATACGATGGAGACGTCAGACTGAATCTAGCAATATGTTTCTTTGCTCAGGCTAGAAATATATGTATGTAGCAACTCTTGTCCAATTGTTAGGCGGAATGTGAGATTTTTAGTATAAAATAAAACAAACTCAGCATTTCTAGCTGAATAGACAACATAAAACATACTTTTTATTATACAAAAACCCAGAAAAGAGGGACGGATTTATATAGGGTCCACACCCTTCCAGTGGATCGATCCGGCCCTAGATAGAATGTTTTATAAAGATTGACGTAAAATAGAACATGAAATTTGAGTTGATTTAGTTTTGTCTATTCGTCTTTTCATTAGTTCTTCGTATGACTATAAGATCTTCGCGACCATAATCGCTAGATAATACGCAGGTCAAGCTTATATTTAAAAAGTTACACCCATTATGATCAGGAGTGATAGAGAAGTCGATATAGCCATGTCCGTCTGTCCGTCCGCATGAACGAAAGTATCTCGGAAACGGTAATAAATAGTTCTTTTTGCATTCGACTAGGACTTCGCAGGAATTTTACGAGTTTATTTTAAAATTTTGCATATGACATTTTTCTTGATATTGTTTACAAAAACTCTTAGGATTACCCTCGAATACCCTGTATATTTGTAGTTACAAACCATATATACACATATTGTATATGTTTAAAGAGCAGCTGGCACTTAGCGATGGCGTTGGTTGATTTTGTGATATAATGCTTTGCTTCCTTTTTGCTAATACTAAAGCCATGGGTTTTTTTGTTTTTGTTTACCTATGCTGTTATCTCTTTCACTCTTGCTCCATTATTCTTTACCTTTATTTGTATTTAGGTGTGTTAGTGTGTGTGTGTGTGCGTGTTATTTATATTTGCATATAATAAGCTGAAACGAGAAAAAAACTTTATTTTAATGGACAAAACGTGAGGCTGCATTAATTTTTTTTCCTGCAAATGGAGCGACAAAATAATTTTAGGAATGGTGAACAAATTTGGAACTTATTGCAGAAAGTATTATTTGTTTCGATCTGACTATATCATATCGGTGCTATCTTACGAAAAAATATTTTTTTTATTTACCTTCTTTTCAAAGTAGCACTAGGCAGGCTGTAATGCTTTAAGCATTAAACATTTTTAATACGTAACACTTGGATAGAGCCAAACGAAATCCAGCTTTTTTAATGGATCTTACTTAAATAATTCGTTCATACATTAAATCCATCGATCAATTTAACTTCGTTGTAGGATTTCGAATGACCAAATAGGAATGAATCAGTGTACAAGCCAACTCAGCCAAGCAAACAAACAAACAAACAGACAAGATAAACATGAGAGCAACGCATAAGTTTGTTGAATGTGCCATGGGAAAACCAAAAGAAAACAAGTAAGGAAATTTCAGTCGGGCGTAACCGACTGTAAGAGGCCCTGTACCAGTTCAGGTCGCCTAACAAACACATTAAATGTTTCCCGAGCATATGACCAAACACATGACCACTTCTCACTGCGCGAATATGAATGAAAAGAAAAGGGGGGTCGTTCAAATTCAATTGCTTTTAAAATCGTCATTTATTATCCGATTTTGATGAACTTTTTTGATTTGGGCTAAGAAGAATGTTAACTTTATACTGGTGTACTGGTGGTTTTTGTGTCGAAGAAATTTTTACCCTATGGGGTGATTTTATGGGGAAGGAGGGGGAGGGTTTAAAATTTTAAAATAAACTTGTGAAATTCCGGAGCAGTCCTAGTCGAATGCAAAAAACACGAAGTCTCTATCTATTACCGTTTCCGAGATCCTTTCGTTCACACAGACGGACAGACGGACAGACGGACGGACGGACAGACGGACATGGCTATATCGACTCCTCTATCACTACTGATAATAATGGGGGTAACTTTGGGGGGGGTCTCCGACAATTAGTTCTTCGTGTTACATACATTTGCACAAAACCAATAGGCTCTTGTACCTTCGGTACAGGGCGTAAAAACATTAAAAAAAAGAAGAAAAAAAACTTTATTTATTTAATACAAATAGTATGTTTGCGCAGGCATTTCCGGACGGACACATACATCCGTAAAATATACTCGTTCATTCAATGATGGCCTCCGACCACTTCCGCTTTTCACACGCTCTCTTTTACTCGTTTCGCCATGAACGTTTTCATAAAAATTGATTTTCTTTTAAATAAATGTTTGCCAATTTAAATTTGATTGGCAACTTTGTTGCACGGCAGAGCACTATTTAATAGACTGCTGCTGGCCGGGAGAACTTTTCACTCAATGAAGTATCGTTCTAAATAGCTATGAGAGCAACTAGCCCACTGTTAGGACTTAAGTATAGAAAATCGACACTGTTAAAAATTCTTAAATCTTAGCATAAATATTTAGCACATTTTTTTTTTCTGTATACATGATTCTCATTTTCATTTAAAGAACTTTAAGTACAAACATTTCATCCCTTTTTCTTTTTTTTTTTTTTCTTTTCTTTTCTTCTATAATTTATATGTTTCGTTAGGCGCTTGGCATGTTAACACAAATGTCTAAAGTATCTAGAAATATTGTAGCATGAGTTCAAATAAAGATACACAGCACGAGTGTCCTGTTGTTGTTAAAAATCTTCTTGATGACATACCATATAAAAAATGACATTCAACTTATGTTACAAATTTATGATAATACGTTCGTTCGTTCGTTTTTGTTTTTTTTTTTTTTATAAATAGTTTTAGATGCAAATTGTTGTTGAAAAACATTTGTTAAACGTTTATCCTACGCTGTGGAAAAAAAAAAAAAAAAAAACTCAGAAATAGCAATGCCAAAGTTGATTTCAGACATCATTTATCCTTTTTATTTCTACGCTCATTTCATTCAAAGGCTCTCCAGACATATGCACTCCTTTTTTTTTACTTTTTAACTTTTTAGATGTGGCATATCAGCATCAGTGACAGCTTTTGATATGCTAAAAAGCAACGCCACAGAAAGTTTAGCGCATTGATTGATGAACATATATAATTTATGCTCAGTCCTTGACTGGCTATGTATAATATGGCGTGGCGTGGCGTGGCTTGTGTGACTGAGTTGGAGAATGTATGCAGCAGCGGAAATGGTGCAAAAAAACAGCGGTGTAGCATTAAAAAAGAAGCAAAGAAACCTTCTTAAAGTTTTATGCTAAGTGAATTAATTGGAGCGCAAAAGTTTTTTGCTCATAAATTCGATTTATTGTGGCGAATTTTAAATTTCACGGCATTTAGCCTAGAGAGTTGCTGAATCAGCATGAAGTTGACTTTTCTTAAAATCAAAATGAGCTCAGATTTAACAATACTAATGAAATTTTGTACATTTTGCGTGATAAGTCACCAACAGCCTCCCTATCTGTCCTTGGAAACTTGGAGACTATAACAGATAGAACCTTTAAGTTTCTGCATTTTGCATTCTATGCCCACTTTAAATAATAAGTATTCAACGAACGTGTTAACCCCTAATTAAGGAGTAGTACCTATAAAAACCTGTCCATGCTTTCTGAGTTTTTGTATGCGCAAAATAATTTTCAAAGCAATTTAATTGGGTGTATCTAACATTAATTCTAATAATATATTCTATAAAGGTTCATAACGAAGCACTAAAAGGCATAGCCTGACAGCTATACCCCATTCTAGATTTTTTGCTGTGGTTTAATTTAGCTTGAAAGAACAAATTTTGTGTATCTTAGACTAATTCCAATAAAATAACTCACATCAAATTGGAGTTTCAATGCATGTAGAGGGAAGTTCGTACTGTTGGCATTTATCTATATTTTCAACTCGCTGGACTATATATTCTGCAAGATAAGGCAAACTAACTTGTTTTTATTTAATTAGCTGTCCTTTTTTTATTTACTTGGTCAGTTTTTTGAGCAACTACATCACACAAAAAATTTTCCATTGCTTCCTACTTGCTCTACAAAAATTTCTGTTTGCTTAAAGTTTTTTTTTTTTTTGGTCACGTTTGTGCAATTTACCGTTTTTGGACACCTTTAGTAAACATAATAAATTGCATATTTGTTTTTTATTATGCAGTTGAGTCATCAGTAAACAGGAAAACAAGAGCGCACGGAAGTGCTTGCGTCAACTTCCGGTTAACCAACACGCTCAAGCGCTTGCTCAACTTTTGTCGATTACCCACAGCGCTCATTTGTCGAAAGACACGCACACTTGTTTATTTAATATTGAATGCTTGTGTGTTAGTTGGTCAGCTGACAGGCAATTTACTCACACTTATGTGCATATATGCATGAATGCGTGCGCGTGTGTGTGTGTGTGTGTGTGTAGAGGGTAACCAAACAAGGATTTGCAAAATTAAACCGGCCATAATCGGTTTTGTCGCTACTGACGCGCTTGCCTGCGTCCTTCAAGAATTGTGCGGCCTTCGATTTAAATGTTTGCTGCAAACTGAACAATTAAAATCAATTAAACTATTACACAATAAATTTGAGATTTTAATTTAGTTTTATATGCCACATGCCACACGTACACGTACGTAATTTATAAATGTTTAGATTGTGCGCTATTAAGTCTAGATCCTTGTACTGCCAATCGTGCCGAAGGATAGCGAAAAGCGCGCAAACTACTTTGGCTTTTAACTTATCACACGTTTGTAATGGAAAACGTAAGCAGCTGAGAAGGAGAAGGACGCAGCCAGCAAGCAACAACAAAAATAATGCTTCTCGACGTACAATACAAATGAAAACGAAAACGACAACGACACTAATATCCTTGGAATATGCACTTTTCAAGGATAATGGAGAATTGTATAGTAAAAGTAAAAATACACACAACCCATATTCTAAAAATAGAAAATACGTTTAGTTTGCATTTTTTTTTCTTTTTTTTTTGTTGTTGTTGGTTTTTTTTTTTTTTTGTCAAATGCAGTAAAACCGACTGCGACCGAGTTGCAGACTGCAATGGTGGCAGCAACTACAAATATCGATTCACACACACAGTTGTAGTTGTGGTTAGGTAATGACGGCAGTTGCGACGTCAGTAGTTGCTAAAGAAACAGCAAGGACATAGACACACACACACACACACACACATATGGCGGTTCAAGCACATAATGGACAAAAATGAAGGAGATTGCTTGAAAATGCGTGAGGCGCCAATGTTTCTATTTTTAGCTGTAAAAACTCGGTCGTGGTTTCCGCTTCTTTAGCGTTTTTCGCAATTCAATTCAATGCATTTTTTTTTTTAATAGCAACAACAACAATGGCAGCAAATGTCAGCATGCGGTTGGTATGTATTACACATATGAGTGCAGGCTGATAAGTAATCGAATTTAAATTTTGTAGATATTTTTTCGTTGTTCATACATGTCAGACAGACGGACATGTCTGGGAAACAGGAATAAATACGAGACTATAAATTATTGTTGGTATTTAAAAAAATTTTGTCATTTGTATTTGATATCCTAAGCTCTGAAAGGCTACTGGAAACTGGGAAAATCTTTATTCGTAGGCCATAATAATTTGCAAAACTAAAAAATACATTTGACAGACTTGTCAGTCTATAAAACGTAGTCATGTACCATCTTAAACTCGCAAAAACAGACGAAGAGAAGGTTGTTCTATGCCAGTATGCTGTGTATTGATTATTATTATTTTGATATTGCTGGCACCGATTATTTACCAACACATCCTCGTTTATATGCATGAGTTCAAGTAGAAGCAAGGTAAAATTGGGGGAAGAAAAACTAGACACAGTGGTTTATATATCACATATACGTACTATGAGCACTGAGCAATCATCACAGAAAAAAAAAACTATAATTCTCTGTGTCCAGCTAAATACAATATGCGTGTATAGCTAGAAGACTATTTATGAAAATGTCTCCTGTACAAGCCGTGGATGCTTGAATTTCAAGAACTTAAACACTAAATCAGCACAGCTGTGTCACGCAGGCGAGTAGATGCGCGTTTATTTTGTTCCAAAGAAAGCTAGACGTCGGCAAGCCGCAATCTCCCGACTGCTCTGGGAAACCTCTCCGTCTTCTCGAGATATATGTGAGCAGTGGAAATATATCACCCGCTCTATGGATAGGGCTGCCAGAATGTGATTGGTCATACAAAACCTGTGAAGAATTATTGGTACGACGAGGAGTGTCGCAATGCTACTGCAGAGAAGAACGTTTCCTATCAGCGAACTCTGCAGTCGGGAGAAACGCGAGCTGTTAGAGAGTAATATCGAGAGAAACGCAGAGAGCAAGAAAGGCGATAGTTTGAGGATGTTGAGATGTTATGTGACAGAAATGAAGCTCGAAAATTTTATCAAAAAGTCTAGCGTCTGCATGAAGGTCTTAAGCCCATAGTAACTTTCTGTAAGCATGACAATGGAATTCTGGTAACGGAGGAGTCATTTCTCCAACCTACTCGGAGGCGATGAAGCGCATAATACCCCTTTGATACTAAGAGAGGTTTCAGGCAGGGCGATGCGCTTTTTCAATCTGCAGATGGAATACATCCTACGCCAGTGTCCGTACATACAGAGTATTTCGGGCTCGATCTTCCAAAAGGAAGTGATGCTGCTCGCTTACGTCGATGACATCGATATCATCGGCACGCAGGAACGGCGAGTTAACAAGGCGTTCTCAGAGATTGAGAAACAGTCTCGGCTCATGGGTCTAGCGGTGAATGAAGACAAGACGAAGTACTTGGTGTCTTCTCGCACTCCGTCATCACATCTTGGACGATGGACAATTTCAACTTCACTGTTGTAGAAAACTTCGTCTATCTTGAAACAGAAATAATCAGCAACAACAACGTCAGCCTGGAGATTAGGCGAAGAATCACGCTTGCAAACAGTTGCTCTTTTGGGCTGAGAAAGCAAAGGAGAAGTTAAGCCCTCTCTCGAAAGACAAAAATCAAGATCTATAAGACGCTGATACTTCCGGTTCTATTGTTTGGCGCAGAGGCATGGACCGTGATTGAGTCAGATGAAACAGCATTGGTAGTCTTTGAGAGGAAGATTTTTCGCAGGATTTTCAGTACTATTAGAGTCGGCGACGAGTTGAGGTTTCGTATGAACAGCAAGCTAATCGATGAGGCTGACATAGTCCAGCGCTGGACACCTCATTCGAATGGATAAAAGAGCTCCAGTACGCATGGAATAGAGGATGACCGAGCACGCGTTGGAATGACCAGGTATGGAAAGATCTCTCCGTACTAGGCATTCAAATCGACTGGCTCCAGCACGCTCAAGACTATGGAGGCTGGCGCACTTTCCTAGACGGTTGACGGCCATTTAAGTAAGTAAGTATGAAGAAGATTCAGTACGTGGAATCTTTTCAGACGCCTAACAACATAGAATGTACGGTTGCTTAGATAAGACTTCAATAATAAAAAATATGGAACAGGTAGTCACTTCTTAAATTTATATAATAGTCCTAAATGCCGGACTCTGTCAAAGGCTTGTTTAACATCTAAGAAGACACCTGCGCGTACTCCTTATGTTCAAATGAGTTAAGAATTTTTCTCGCCCTTTTCTGAACCCAAACTGATGTTATGATGCTTAGATCGTCCAGCACAGGAGGCATTCTTCTTAAAAGTATTTTTTAAATACTTTAGAGAATATCGCCAGCAGACTATAACTCTGAGAAAGTGATTAGACGTACCTCAGTAGTATTTTCTGTATCATACTCCGAATTTGGTTGAAAACTGACTCTAAGTGCTGCGCAAATGCCTCCGCATTGTTTTCTCATCACTTCTGCAGCGTTACCCAGTGCTGTCCATTATTATAGAAGATCTCTTTGTTGGTCGCTCCTTAAATATCTAGTGGCCTTCCATAGGCTATAGTCAGTGTCGGCTGTCAAGATTTCTTAGATAACTGGAAGTAGCATCATTTTCAACTTCCCATAATCTCTTCTTTAAAAGCATGACCACCTTATTAAATCGTCTTTTATCTGTCGGACTACAAGCTATTTGCCATATCTTCTGTGCTCTTAACTCAAAAGGAAGAAATGATGGCCTGCTTAAGTTTTCTCGTTGTTCTTGTGTAAAAAGAGATCCAGCAACATCAACTGCGACGTCGACTACATCTCCTGTCCTCAGCGGTACATCTAGGATAACACGATCCTCAAGCAAGTTTTTAAAAACATTTATATTAGATTTTGTATCGTTTATCTTTATTTTGCGAGTGAAGTAAATATGAAGTAAATATTGCAATATTCCAGAGAAGACGAAAAACGTCCATAAGATCGGGTACTTTTCGCAGATCAGTAGGCCAATATGTTGGTTTACCAGTGAATAGAGTAGAGTAGCTATTATGTGTTGCGCATTTGTAGAGTTCACTTCCCTTTGGCTTAACAATCCTTGAACCCCACCATGTAAAAATGGCTTGAAGACGCATCAAGAAATATGACTAGTTTTAAAGCAATCTCATAGGCTTAAATCTTATTAAAATTGTTTAAATACGATATTAAGTAAATGTGAACGCCGTAGCAGCGCATTGATTTCAAATCGTTATGAAGTTTTTTAACAGCAAAATTTTATTTAGTTTTGCTTGTATTCTCTTAAATAAAATAAATCCAAGTACGGCACTTAATAAACCGGAAACCGGAAACGAACGCATAGCACTGCCATACAATAAGAAAAGAAATTTTCTATTTGACGTTGCTATGTCATCCATCTTTCTGTTTTCTCTAATTCTCTTGCATTCAATTCACTTAAAACGAGACCAAGCTACTACCTATAGCGAAAGGAACTTAGGCATTTTTACGGCTCAGAATAACAAACAGTACAAGTAAAACCTAAGCAAAATAATCAACTTGATTTATGGTCCTGTTTCAAGAAAAGGAAAAAGAAAAAACCCTAATATAAAAGGAAAAAAGGAAAGTATACGTTATATCCTATTGAAGAAATTCGAGGCAAAGCAAATGCTTAGGGCAAATGCAAATAAGCTTAGCATAGAATATTTCCAAATAGTACCTAGACAAGCAAAGCAAAGCCAAGTGAAGTGAAGTGAAGTGAAGTGAAGTTGGGCCTGAAATGAAATGAAATGCTTTTAAGCACTACGGTCAGTTTATTTAAGCAGGAGTAAAGGTATATACTCGTACATATCTATAGGCAAACATAAACGTTTTCCGGGAACACATATGTATGCACGCTGTATGCTATTAGAATTTTTCATGTCCTTATTGTAATCAAAGCCGGGCTAGCTAAAACCGTTGCTGGCAAACGAACAACAACTAAGCAATTGAAGCATGCTGCATCAATTCAAATTTGAATATATCGACTCGTATCGACTTACTACAACAGAGCTAGTTGGGCTCAGCTAGCTGCTTGGCTCGCCGGCCAT
Source organism: Leucophenga maculata (assembly GCA_035044805.1). Lineage (NCBI taxonomy): Eukaryota > Metazoa > Arthropoda > Insecta > Diptera > Drosophilidae > Leucophenga > Leucophenga maculata. The sequence goes on along the minus strand of JAWNNP010002193.1, from coordinate 2,245,280 downwards.
GTGTAGCTTGAAGTTTGCTGCTACTTTTTCAAAGTAATATGCGCCGCTTGACTTTTGCCTCAATTTTTGTTTTGACTCGTACATACTCGTATATAATAACTATTCAAGCGACAAGCATCGAAAAAGTATCTGACTCGTAGCATTGGCAGCAGTGTTTCATTGATTTTTCAGTTTCATTTATTGCATTTATTGCTCGACAGCTGTATAGCATTTCGCTTATGAAATCGAGCAGTGTATGTATGGTAAGCGCCTTATCGTCGAATGCCATGAATGCTCCAATTTGTAAGAGAATAGCGTGCAGATTCTTTTATTTTTAGGTTTTATTGTAAAACTTGGCATGGAATTGCATGAAATTTTTTATCTCGGTGTTTTGTCTTTTGGCAAAGTAAATTTGTGCCAAAATGATTATTGTCGGTGATTTGTGGTTTCCGAATGAACAAGAAATTTAGCATAATCATTGTCGATAACATATTCCTCTTCTTCTTCTTTCTTTCTTTCTTTTTTGTCTTTTCTTTTATAAATTTATTTTGCAGTTCAATGAAAAAATTTAGATTTCGAACTAGTTTAAGAAAGTCATATATTCGTTAAATTCGGTGAAAAATACGCAACAGACATTGCAGACTCCAAAAAGGGTCAGGTTTAGTGCCAAAAAGTATTCGAAATTTGGGACAAAATTATGTACGACCATATTAGCATTACTCCTTGCTTTCGAGCATCATTAAAATATTGAACAAATTCACAAACATTCCATACTGCACTGCTCAAGCCCGGTCGAATGTAACATTTAAGTGGGAGAAAGGAACATGATGAAAGTGCTATCCTTCGTCATCGCACAAGTGAGACTGCGTGGAATAGTAAGCATCAGAGATCTCTCCATACCTGGTCATTCCAACGCGTAACCGGTCGTTCTCTATTTCGGCATCCTCCAATCAAGTTTGTCTCCCCCATATAAGCCATGTGTGCTGAAGCTCTTTAATCCATTCGAATGAGGTGCCCAGCCGAGTGCAGCCACTGCACTATGTCAACCTCATCGAATATCTCGTACAGCTGGCTCGTCGCTGACTCTAATAGTACCGAAAATCCTGCGAAGAATCTTCCTCTCGAAGACTTCCAACGCTGTTTCATCCGACTCAATCACGGTCCATGCCTCTGCGCCATACAACAGGACTGGTAGTATCAGCGTCTTATAGATCTTGATTTTTGTCTTTCGAGAGAGGGCTTTACTTCTCATTTGGTTGCTCAGCCCAAAAAAGCATCTGTTTGCAAGCGTGATTCTTCGCCTGATCTCCAGGCTGACGTTGTTGTTGCTGGTTTTCTCAGATCCAAGATAAACGAAGTTTTCTACAACAACCTAAAACCTGACAACTGACAACGCTTTGTCACTGGTCGAACTTTTTAGTCTGAAGCCACACTGATATGGTCCTATCAGTGAATCCGTATACGGCTTCAGCCTATTACACAATACGCGCGACAGAATCTTATATCCGATGGAAAGAAGGTTTATTCCGCGGTAGTTGGCGCAAACAGCGGGGTCTCCTTTCTTAAAGTTAGGACAGAGAACACTGAGATTCCAGTCATTGGGTATGCGTTCATCGGCCCATATCTTGCATAAAAGTTGGTGCATACTCCTAACCAACTCTTCGCCGCCGGTCTTAAATAACTCTGCGGGCAGCCCATCGGAACCTGCTGCTTTGTGGTTTTTTAGCTTTTTAATAACCGAATCGACCTCGTTATAGTCTGGTGGCTCTACAATAGTGCCATCATTAATTGGTAGTTCCGGTGTCATTTCTCTATCGGCGGAATTGTACGCTTCATCGCCTCCGAGTATGTAACAACAACATCCTCAAAATCCCGTCTTTCTTGATCCGTTTTCTTGCGTCTGAAAAGGCGTTTCTCCTCTCTCCGTTTCTCTCGATATTGCTCTCTAACAGCACGCGTTCCTCCTGACTGCAGAGTTCGCTGATAGGAAGCGTTCTTCTCTGCAGTAGCATTGCAACACTTCTCGTCGTACCAAAAATTCTGTACAGGTTTTGTATAACCAATGACAACCTTGGCAGCCTTATTCATGTAGCATGTGATATGTTTCCACTGCTCACATATATACTGAGAAGAAGGAAAGGTTTCCCGGAGCAGTCGGGACAGTGTTTTTGAAAAGGCAACGTTGGTCTGTTCTGATTGCAGCTTGCCGACGTCTAGCTTTCGTTGCTTGACTGCGACAAGATAGTGGTCCGAGTCAATGTTGGGGAATCGTGTTTGGCACAGCGCTCGTGCAGACGTTCCAAGCTCTCATAGAACTCATCTTTAGCATCGTCGACTCTCTCTTCCGTCGGGGTGTGCACACAAAACAGGCTTATATTAAAATGTTTAACCTTGATGCGTATCGCAGCTAGACTTTCGTCAACAGGCGTGAACCTGAACCGTATTAGATGTCACAGGGTGCTTTTTTAGAGCAACCCTGTCCTATCCAACGGATTTCTTGGATTGCAGTGATGTCAGCACTGCATCTTTCGAGGACATCAACCAGCTGTATATTTTCACCATCCCAATTAAGGGTGCGGATATTCCAGGTGTATATCCTTAAATCATGATTCTTATATCGTTTGCGGAGCTCGTCATCATAGGGTTTCTTCCGAGGCTTCCTTTGTGTTTTTATTGGAGATTTATTTTTACAGTAGCGGATCTTAAGCCCAGCGCACCAACCCCTAATTAAGGGGAGGGAGTTTTCGCCTTCTCACGTTAGCTCACCTCTGAACAAGTGTTCAGAGGCTACCCAGGAGATACGTGTCTTAAAGGACTTGTATTGTATGAAGAAGTGTAAATAAATTATTTTTCATACAATAATTCAGAATGAGGTATAGGCTTGCAATTAGGTGCCAACCTACGCTTAGAGAGCGAGTTAATATGTTCATTGAACACTAGTGAACTAATTAAGAGAATCTAAATATTCCAACTTGAAGGTTCTATCTAGGTTCAATCTAGGTGCAAAAATAGATCAACGAATATGTCTGCAACAACTCGACTTTTGATGCATGATCTAGAATATACAAACTTCTGGCTGTTACAAACATTTTAACAAACTTAATAAACACTTTTAAGCTATGGGTAGAGTGTTTTATTTCAGGCTATTTCGAAGTCGCGCAAATTCGATTCTTTCTTGTTAGTCTTGTCATTACAACACGATAAGAAATTTTATTAGTTTGCAAAAATTGTAGCGGTCATCTGCGCTACAAAATTGCTATACATTTGCGGCTTTTCATGCCATAAGGATGCCATCAGGATAATGACGCCAATATTCACAAAGTCACACAATCGATATGGCTTGAGGCGGAACATCAGCAACATTAACCGAAATTTATAGCAAACTTTGTATATTTAATAGTTTAGCAAGCGAATTTTAATGCAGTGTCATCCATTGCTCCCCAGCAGCGACAGCCACAGCATCAACAATGCCAGTAGGAACACAGAGCACAGCTGACCGAACCTCAGTTGACTTTATAGTCATTCGAAATGCTTTTTTTTTCTATATACCCTTTACACACAATATGAACTGAGTATTATTAGTTTAACTGCAAGTTTCTTCTGCAAATTATATAAATAATTGGATTTAAAATTGGCAGAATTAACTGAATATGAAAACATGTCATGTAGAGTTTTTTTTTTTAGTCCGCAGTTAGAACTGCACCATTAGCCATTTTATATTTTAATTTTTAAATATAAAAATATTATGTAAAGGTAATAAATGCTTCGGTTCCATCGAATGAAACATTGTTTTTTTTTTTTTTATAATATTTTGTTGCAACATTTTTTTTTTTTTTTTTTGCTCTGTTTAATATTTTAAGTGCATCGTGGTCGCCACATTTACCGCCGCCGCCGCATGCTGTGCACGATATTGGCTTAAGTGATTTTGACATAGCATTACTTGGTATGGGTAGCATATAGTTTGTATTGGTTTTGGTTGTGGTGACTTTTATAATATTATATTATATAAAATATATAAAAAAGCATTTTCAAACGACTGCACAAATTAGCTTAAAAGCAATGAAAATTATTGCAAATTGCTATAAAATGAAATTGAAAGAGTTTTACTCATTTCATTGCTTTTATTGTATAAGATTACTTTTCGTTGACAAACATTTTTCCGGAATATTTTCATGTTATTTTTTAAATTTAAATTAAATAAATGGTTTTGTATTGCAAAGTCAAACAACTTCCGGCTGTATATTCCACTATCAAATATTCGTATCTCAAGCAGCAGCAGCAGCAGCAGAAGTAGCTTTAGCTGTAGTGAGCTGTATAAACCGGATCCGGTGCTGAACCCGCAGCATCGCCAGCTGGAAATGAAACGAAACAAAAACAATCACAATTGAACTAGTTTTCTTTTTCTGCTGGCGCATTGTTTGCCAACTTTGTTGAGTCGAGTCGACTCGACTCGACTCGAATTGAGTTCAGACCAGCTCTCAGTGCAGGGTTTAGCTCGGTTCAGCTCAGCTTGAGTCAGCCGGCTTCGTCGTCATGCAATTGTATTTCGTTGGCAAATAAAAGACGAGGTTAGCAGTTAAGTGGTTTTAGTTCTAACTTTTTCTGATTTTACCCTCAGCGTAGTCTTTGCTTTTATTGTTGTTCCATGCGTTCTGTGCTGTGAGTTGCACAGTTTTTACACCGGCAATCTATTCAATTCCATAGTCATGCGTCGCCATTATTCTTTATTCTTAGCTAAGACTGTGCTGGCTTTCAACGCATTTCGTTTACCTGTGCATAAGCATTGAGGACAACACCTTCTTTATTTTGCACAGGTTCTAATGCAAAAAGCTGAGCATTGTTGGCTAAGTTTTAGTGCAGACTAGAAAGCAATGTATACGCTTGACTTATAGTGAATAGCGGGGTTTCACTCTTTTCATCAGTTTTATAAAGTGAAACGCCATAAAGGCGAATGTGTCGAAATGCCTGAAATTAAAGAATTTAAATTATAAAAGCCTAAATTTTTTAATATTATTCATGCATAGCGTAAAATGTTAGTTTGTCAGAATGTTTGTCTATAATTCATTGAAGGAAACATCTTAAAGTATATAGTTTCTCGATCAGCTTAAAAAAACGAGTCGATTCTGCCGTCTGTGGTTTGTTGCTGCGCCTTTTTAGGCCCTGTACCGAAGGTACAAGAGCCTATTGGGTTTCTACAAATGTATGTAACAGGTAGAAATAATGGTCGGAGACCCCCCAAAGTTACCCCCATTATGGTCAGAAGTGATAGAGGAGTCGATATAGACATGTCCGTCTGTCCGTCTGTCCGTCTGTATGAACGAAAGGATCTCGGAAACGGTGATAGATAGAGACTTCGTGTTTTTTGCATTCGACTAGGACTGCTCCGGAATTTCACAAGTTTATTTTAAAATTTTGCCCCTCCCCTCCCTTCCACATAAAATCACCCCCAAGGCTAAAAATTTCTTCGGCACAAAAAAAATTAAGTGCACCAATATAAAGTTAACGCCTTTCTAAGCCAAAATCCAAAAAGTTCATCAAAATCGGATAATAAATGACGATTTTATAAGCAATTGAATTTGAACGACCCCCTTTTTCTTTTCATTCATATTCGCGCAGGTGAAAAGTGGTCATGTGTTTGGTCATAAGCTCGGGAAACATTTAATCTGTTTGTTAGGCGACCTGAACTGGTACAGGGCCTCTTACAGTCTGTTACGCCCGACTGAAATTTCCTTATTTGTTTATTATTAAAAGACTTACTTCGATATTTCGATATTTAATATTTGATTTTAGTTTTGATCCTCTTTAACATATTTTATAACATGGTCTCGGTAGTAAATCAAAATAACGACACAATGAAAATCTAAAGAAGGTTCTTTAACCTCCAAAGTTATTATTAAGCAAAGAATATGCCAGTTTTTTTTTATCTTAATTCAGCCATGTATACCCAAGTACACCAAAATATACACAAGATATTCAAATTTAAATATTTAAACTTTCCTATTCTTTTTTCAGTTAGCTTGTACTCAATGATTAGACTTAAGACTTACCCCATGCATACATGTTGTGCATTCGTAATTTTTGAATGAAAAAATATTTTTTTGATGAAATTAATTTTTCTAGCTATACAAAAAAAGAAACATTCCATTTAAACGGGGTAGACTCCATAGAAATCTGTACAAACTTTCTACGATTTTGTACAACAAATTTTTTTATTGTTGTTGTTTATTTAGCTAGAAACGCCAAATTTGCTAAAGCTTGCATGATTCTTAAGAAAATATTTCATAAGAATTAGCCCTCATACAAATAGTTGGGAATAGGGTATCCCTGTAGTCAATATGTCTATATCGTCTTGATTTTTTTTTTTTTATGTTAATCAATAATATACAATATTTATAAATTTTAGGAATCTGTCTCTTCTTATGCTGCCTGTTACATACTTTTACAAAAATTAATTATACGCTGAGTACAGGGTATAAAGATTCACATTGAAACACAACCTTTATTCAATTTTGCAAACAAAGCACAATGAGTTTCATTGTTTGTGACAAATGAACCAGTCAGTGTGTAGTGTACAAGGACTCAACTAGGTACTAATAAGCCTTCGAACTGTACTTACTGCATACAATAATAGCAGAACAAAAGAATTATAGCTGAAGCTTATTTGAGCATACAGACGCTCTCGAAGTAGTAGTTTAGTTTAGTCCTGCACTGTCGAACTTGTACACAATTTGCTTCTATCTTGCATCATTCCGTTTGGTTTCTGCTTTCATGTGCACATCTTCTATTGTCTGTGCTTGCTTTTGGCAGCATTCTGTTACACAAAATAGAACAATGCAATCATTTTTTTTCTTACTCTTTCTTCTGCTGCAGTTGCAGGCACAAATCAAAATAGTTTTCTGCCTGCTGCCTCTGCATTAAACACTCATATTGTACTTTTATTTTGTACACAAAAGCTGCCACACCAAGTGGCAACTGCAAAAACTTCAACGCTTCAAAATTGTTGCTCACGAATTTGTTTTGTTACGGCTTTGTTTTAGTTCTCAGGCTTTCCGGTGCTCAATTTTTTTTTCACCAACACATAGAAACGTTTCTATAAATATACAAAAGTTTATATAAACTAACCTGCAGTTGAACTTTCGAGTGTGCTACTTTCACAAACACACACTTCGCATCATATATACATTCAGTGTATGCATAAATTTTGGTTGTCTATGTGTGTTGGCTGGCCAACCAAGTGGTTTCATTTGCATACTTAACTAAAGGAGAAATTTTTTTATAATAAAATAAAAAAAAATAAAAGAAAAAAATTCACCCTACATTGTCATTTTCACCAGTAATAGCACCAGCAGGCTGAGAAAAGCCACAGGGCATAATTTTAATAAATTGCTGTGTTTGAAATGAGCGAGCAGAGCTGCGGTAGGAAGTGCAAAGGGTTTAATGCAACACAAAAATGGTGCATAAGACACGAAAATCTATGCTGCAGACTTTCAATTTTAATTACACTTAAAGTTGCTAAATAAATAATAGTTTCATTAAAAATAAAACAAACAAAAACATTTTAAATATTTTCAAAAAAAAAATAAAATAAAATAAAATAAAATAAAACGTTGTTCAAGACACAAACTTTTAACCACAAAGCAAAAAGTTTATTGGTTATGAAAAAGGCGGCGGGTGAGAGGAGAACGGAAATAAGCTATGTGTACGAGGGTGGCCATTTATTTTTTTGGAAATTGACACATACATGTATTGGCAGCTAAGGATATGAAAGATTATGTAATGTTTTAATAAAAAAAATTATTTTAATTTAGTATAAAGGACAATGCATGTTTGGCGTATGCTCAAAAATCATTGAAACAATTTATTGAAATGAAGTTTCCTATTTGTCGTCTATAAAGAACGAAAATGTTGTGATCCGAAATAAACAGCAACAACAAACTTGAAGTAGTATCTTAGAACTACTTTTCATTAAAATGTGTAGAATAAATGTCAAACAAATCACAAGCATTGCCAGACAGTTGCTACAACATAAACTGCTACCCTCGTTCAATATGCAGAAGTGTTGCAAAAAAAATGCACAAAATCGACATATGCAAGCGTCACAATAAATTGAAGTTAAACAGAGCATAAAACGTAAGAACAACATTGAAAATAAATAAATACGGATATTTTCTATCAAGACATTCTGATGCATGTCCTGATCGCACATGCGTAAATACATAAGTAATGGAAAATCAGCAGTTGAAGCGAATAAAACCGAACGAGTGCTCCTGGGAACGCTTAGCCCGCAGTGGCAAACAAAATGTTAAATAAAATTTTGCATTAAATATATCCTGCAATAGAAAAGGAATATAAAGCTTAAAAAAAAGTTTGATATATAAAGAGCACTCAGCAACTGTAGAGAATTTTTGTATGTTTACAAAAGTTACAAATCAATTGAACTTACTTAAAATAAAAAAACTACAAATTATTTAAGTTCAAAGTTAAGAAGTTCAAAGTTAAGAATAGATTTTTGTGTAAATTTATTATAAACAAGCTGAGTCCCAATAAATATGTGTTTACAATGCACAATTTTTATAATAAATCGGCTAAAACTATATAATTTAATCTGCATTATTATTCAAAGTTTTATAAAATTGTGCAAAAAATTCAGACAGAAGGACAGTCAAAAGCATCTAAAGGACTTCGATGTTTCGCTAAATAAATGTGTTAGAAACTTTCCAACAGCAAGTGTCAAATAAAGTAACCCAATGTCAAATGTCGCAACCGTTTTCAAAAACGATTTTTTTTTTTTTTTTCAATAAATATATTTATTTTATTATGCTTAGCAAACAAATGCTTTGCAGATACATTTCGTAGCGGAAATATTTAATAAATAATTTATAAACACATCAACTTGAGTAAACAGGGCAAACAAAATGTTGTGAATTATTATGCAGGACATATACACATATCAAATGACTAAATTGAAGTCAAATACACACACACATACGTACGTACAGCCTAGAAACGATGACGTCGAAAGAAATAGGTCAGCGTTTCAAAGAAATGTTACAAAAAAATGACAAATGAAAAAAAGTAAACAAAATTCGTATCAAGTCAGTTGATTTGAAGTTATCTGACAGCTCAGCTATATAGACTATTCCTACACTCGTCATGTTGTTGTTGTTGTTGTCGATGCTCTTCACCATAATGTAACCGAAATTGATGCTGTCAATAGTTGGAAAAAGTGTCAAATGTCGGACTTGGAACACGAGCGCACATTAAGCGCCAAAGGCTGAAAAAAAAAAAAAACAAAAAACCATGCCAAATTGAAAGACACTATCTCATTGGAAATGAAGTCATTAGACTCTTCACAGAACATCGTGTTTGTCTCATTTTATTTTTTTTTTTTTTTTTATAGTATAATACCCTTTGCCGCTAGGCGCCTTGTCGCTTTGCTAGCAGCTCTTTAGTGCTCAACATCAATTTGAAATGCTCAATGTACGTAATACCAAGACTAGCCAGGCGTAGCAATGACGTTGAAATGTTTATACAAAGGGCAAATGTTGCAAAATGGCGACGTCATGCTTTGCCATATCCTTTCCCATCGCCCTTGTCATTTATTTACACTGCAAATAAGGAAATGCTCGAACAGCAGCAGCATTGAATGCTCCAATTTAAGTTTTCAGACGACACTAAATGACGACATTAGTTTTTGGCTATTAGCAAGTGAATGAAGCATAAGATACTCGCACTCTTAGTTTTTATATACGACGACAGACGCAAATGCTAAAACATTTATCAATGTTCCAACTGTGGATATAAGCATGGAAATTAAAAATGCGCAAATGTCAGTGGGTGCTTCAATTGGAGTTCATATTTAACAAAGAGAATCAGTAATAAAAGATAAAAAGAGAAGTCCTTGGTTTTGAATGGAAAGGCAAGAAATCGTTTCAGAAATTCCAAAATATGTGGAGAAAAGAAATCACGGAATGCTTGTGTTTCAGCTTCAAAACGACATGGTGTCTATTTCTACTTTGCGCATAAATAAAAGCAAAAGACTTGCCAGCTGTTTGTGAAATATCGGGAGATATCGGCCGGTTTACTTTGAGACTTTTCGGTAGTTAGAAAATTAATAAGAAAAAATGATACTAACGAAAAATATTTTGCTCCTCCCACTTCTCACTGCACGAATAAGTGCCTTATAAAACATTTTTTTATGTATGCAAAGAAAAGGGAGTACGTTCAAATTCAATTGCTTATAAAATCATCGTCATTTATTAACCGATTTTGATGAAGTTTTGGGTTTTTGGCTTAGAAAGATGTTATCACTGGCTTATTTAATTTTTTTTGTGCCGTAGAAATTTGTACCCTTGAGGAGGATTTTATGGAAAAGGTGTGGGAAGGCAAAAATTTTATAATAAACTTGTAAAATTCCGGCGAAGTTCTAGTCGAATGCAAAAAGAACGAAGTCTCTATCTATTATCGTTTCCGAGATCCTTTCGTTCATACGGACGGATAGACGGGTATTTCGATTTCTCTAGCACTCCTGACCACAATGGGCGTAACTTTGGGGAGGGGGGTCTCCTACCATTATTTCTTCCTGTTACAAAACCAATAGGCTCTTGTACCTTCGGTACAATGAATACTAATTTGTGACAGATCTCTTCACAACTAACAATTTCCACGCGTGCTTGGTTGTACTCTTCCGCCAATCCACCAATTAAGTTTAGATTTCCCAAATATACCATTTACGCTGAAGCTCTATCTTTCATCCAAATAACGTGACCATTCCAATTCTACTTACTTACTTATATGGCCGTCAACCGTCTACCGGTCATGGCTGCGTCTAGGAAGGCGCGCCAGCCTCCATAAGCTTGTGCGTGTTGGCGCCGGTCGTTTTGAATGCCAAGTACGGTGAGATCTCTCTATACCTGGTCATTCCATCGAGTGCCCGGTCGTCCTCTATTTCGGCGTCCACCACTCAAATTTGGGACCATGCGTGCTGGAGCTCTTTCATCCATTCGAATGAGGTGCCCAGCACAGTGCAACCGCTGGAATTTTATGCGCTGGACTATGTCAACCTCATCGAATAGCTTGTACAGCTCGCGGTTCAAATGAGACCTAATCTCGTCGTCGACTTTAATTGAACCGAAAATCCTGCAAAGAATCTTTCTCTCGAAGACATTCAACGCTGTCTCATCCGACTCAATCACGGTGCATACCTCTGCGCCATGCAATAGGACCGGGAGTATCAGCGTCTTATAGATTTTGATTTTTGTCTTTCTAGAGAGGACTTTACTTCTCATTTGCTTGCTCAGCCCAAAAAAGCATATGTTTACAAGCATGATTCTTCTCTTGATCTCCAGGCTGACGTTGTTGTTGCTGGTTATCTCGGCTCCAAGATAGACGAAGTTTTCTACAACACTGAACAGAGTGCGAGAAGACACCAAGTACTTCGTCTTGTCCTCATTCACCGCTAGACCCATGAGATGGTTTTTTAATCTCTGAGAACGCCATGCTGACTGCGTACCGATTTTATCGGCGTAAGCGAGCAGCAAAAAAATCACACGACAGCGCATGGCCCTGCCTGAAACCTCACTTGGTATCAAACGGGTCTTTTCCAAGATTTGTCGTAATGTGAATATTTGGTCACTGGTCGACCTTTTTGGTCTGAAGCCACACTGATTTCGTTCTATCAGTGAATCCGTATATGGATTCAGCCTATTACCTCAGCTAATTGCCTCATCGTACATAACTAGTCGCACTGTTCTTGCTCTCCAACACTCGCAAAGCTTCTTCATCTGGTTGAATCAATGTCTTTATTTCTGCAGCATATAGCAGGAACCTGTATTATTAAAATCTGGTTCATATATTTCGTCATTCGAGATTGGTCTCTACTTCTTAATTGCTTGCATAGCCTAAAGTTGAAACTTACATTCCTTATCTGATCTCCAGGCTGACGTTGCTGTTCCTGATTATTTCTCTCTTCTGATTTGCTTAATCGCTGTTCTTATGTGCCGATGTTGTCAATGGCATACTCTTTCGTAAGATCGAGCTCGGCATTTTCTTAATTTATTAGCATCGCTGCAGGATATACTCGAATAATAAAATATATTTTGGCATCTTTCATACCCTGATCAGGCATCGATAAACTTTTTTCGTATCATTATATAAAAAGCGGATTTATAAACGATAAATAGCTAATGTATATCTTTGTGCAACGCACGGGCCTTTTCCAGAAGTTGACTTATACTCGATTGAGGTAGGTGTCTCCAATCTTATAGATAGGCTAAAGAATAATTAAATTCCAATTGCTCAGGCATGCATTAATTGAAACATATCTTGCATAAAACGTCAGTGCATACTCCTAAACAGTTTATTGCCGCCAGTTTTGAATTATTTTTTTTATTAATAAACAATTCGAACTCGTTCTAATCCGGTCCATCCATCAATGGCATTGGTATTCGGAAATTGATTTTGTAAGCTAGTAACAACTATTAAATAACGAAATTTCTATTTTACTTCCAACAAAAGCAACATTAAATTTCAAATTTATTATTTAAACGGGCGAAAATAGTATAAAACATTCTATTTTTGAAATAAAAAAGGTAACAAAAATAAAAAAATGCCAAAAACTTTTCAAACGCAATGCAAACTTTCTGGCATCGAATGCAGCTGTGAGAAATTTTAATTTTATTGTTAAAGTTTATTTAGCTGCTGGCAGATAATTCAAGTCGTGTTGACTCTACTAAAATATTGTTTAAATAGTTTGGTTGCACTACGATAGCAAGTGTAGGCAAAATTAAAATGAGGGGGAATGTGTAGTCAAGTCTGCTTATACTTGAGTGTAACTGAGTTGTCTAAGTCGTTGGTGTGCCTCATTTTCCGCACTGTTTCTCGGCTACCAGCGCCAGCATATATAATATTTTACATACAAAAGAGCGCTTAACAATGCGTTTATAGCGTGCAATGAACCCATTTACATTTTCTTAGTAGTTTCATTGAAGCAAGTGTCACACTCGTACATAGCATGCAAAGGGTATTAGCAGTTTGAGGCAAAGTTTGTAACGCATTAAATGAGGCATCGGCATATGCTTAAAGTAGATCTCCGTAAATAACTGTTCGTCTGTATGAATATTGTTAAGCACTTTATAGCTCTATCTCAGAACTCAGAAATTATCAAATTTTAAATTGAAAACCGTAATTGACAAATTTCTGATGTTTTAAAACCATGAATAATATTGTATAACCCTATTTTATATGCAAATATTCAATTATGACAAAAATAAATTGAAAAATTGTCAACATTGTTGCCGCAAATTGCATTTAAAATTTTTTCATTTATTTATTTATTTATTTCGCCATCGATTCGTGCGCACAATTTCAATATTCCAAAGGCATTTAAAACCTCCAAACAAAAACAAATAAACTATTGAATATTCAATTAATGCTTAGATTGATTTTCAATTCAGCAAAAACAAACGTTGCCATCGCCAGTCAGCATCTGCATCTATTGCAAACAAACACAGAGAACTCAGAACCGCAATAAAATTGGTAGCAACTTTGTTATTCCACTCAAACCCAACCATGACAAAAAAAAAAAAATATAATAAAAAAAAAAAAAACAAATAAGAATCTAAAAGAACGCTTTCTCGGCAAGTTTGAAAACCAACAAATCGAACAAATGTAACAAATAATCGAGAAAAAATTGCATAGAAAAGAAAACTTAGTTCGTTCGGTAGCAAAAGCAAAAGGAAGCGGAAATGCTGCGCCGTTTCAAGGAAATAGAATGAAAGCTTTGTGTAAATTGAGCGAAAGACAAAGCAAACTGAGGAAAAGTCTTGTGCCGTGCGAAGAAAAAAGACTAAGCGCTGAGATGGCTTCTTGAGTTCACATTCGTTTGTTGGCATAAAAATACTAGAAAAACTGTTGTAAGAACGAGGGTTGGTCAGTAAGTTAAGAAATAATGCTAATAGTAGCTGAAGCTGTATATTAAAAATGACTTTTTGAATATTCGTTCTGTTAAAATGGCTGACTCTATGAATCTAGAATGTCTTATTTCTTCGCATGCGCTTTACATATGATAAATCAAAAATCAATGAACTTTGTTATGTCATAAAGTTTAGTACTTTTAGAACTATCCTCGCAAGAGCTCAAGAACACATAACATAACACGAATGGGGCCACATTTTTCTATTCTGTTGATTTATGCATCAAGAAAGTTCAAAAGATGCAAATATCGTCTCAAAATAGCAGGAATTGGCAGCCTAGTAGATCGTTTAATTGAATACACTTGAAGTTTTTACTATGGTGATCCGGTTAAAATTCCTTAAAATTTCAACAGAAATATGCCGGAAAGACTTTATTCTCAGACGCTTAAAATAGTTTACACTAGTTTAGTACCAATTAGCCGACCCTTGCATGTACTATGTGCCTTATATGTCTATGTCAAAGCATCTAAGTATAGATGAGTGGTCCTGCGAGTGCATGGAATTGTGTATATGTGTTGAAGCATTTTTAAAAATAAAAGAAAAAAGTTCTTCAATATTGCATTAATTGTTGATTTGTTTGTTGAACTGTTTTTTTTTTTCTGTTATTTTAAAAGAATTAATTGCTTTTGAGTTGAGTTGCTTCAAGTTTGTCCAATTAAATTGTGGTCCTGGCAATTCAAAATCGAAAAATAAACAAAAAAGTATAATTCTTCATTTATTACAAAAAATAACAAGTTCAAAAATAATTAAATGTGTAACTTTGTGCTCGATTGAACTATGCCACATATTTTTGCAAATGTATGTGGTAGATTTTCACATGAAATAAATTGAGAACGCATGATTAGATACACATTTTGTATTCCAATTTAAAGCAGAGCGCTTCAGTTTAATCAGGCATTTAAATTTAATCGTTTAAGCTAGGCTCAGCTTGTATTAAATTTTTAGACGTTCATATTATGCTGGAAGTAAAGATGTATAAAAGCAAATGCATTCGAATTCGTAATAAGCTTCAAAAACTGTCATGACAATAATTGGAAAAAGTAAAATTGTGAAAACTCGTTAAAAACTGTGTAATTCATTGGCGTGGTTTACCTATTTTTGGGCCATTTCAAATGCACATCTGTTGATTTCTATGAGGGTTGCTCCATAAAATTCTAAACTAAGCATGAAAAAACGGTAATTTATCGCTTTATTTTTTCAAAATATTCACCATTAAGATGAATGATGCACTTTTGCATACGCCCGAGCCATTTTGTGAAGCATTTTCACCATTCAAAAGAGATATCTCCAGAACATGCATTTTGAAGGCCTCAACAACTTCTTCAGGAGTTGAAAACCGCTCTACACTCCGTTTATTTTTGATGTAAGGGAACAGGAAGAAGTCATTTGGTGCCATTCGATGCTTTGAGTGTCCCAAAACTTATTTGTGACGGTTGAAGTGTGAGAGCTCGTATTATCGTGATGAAGTATGATTCGTCTTTGTCGGTTGGTTTTCCTCAGTTCATCGAACACTTCAGGCAAATAAATGGCTGTATACCATTCAGAATTGACAGTTCTTCAACATGTCCGGATTTCGAGAAGAAAGATGCAATCATTCGCTTCGATGTGCTGCGCGAGCGAGTAACTTTTATTGCATTTTGCTCGTCTTGAAAGACGATCACCAAAAGTTGATTTAAAGAAACCAAATTGCGCTCGTATGTCAAAGTGTTTACAGTAAGTAAGGCCTAAAAAATGTCAGACTTTACGATGGAGACGTCAATATATTTTGTTGCTCTAGCTAGAAATATTTGAAGCAACCCTCGAAAAGAGCTATTTCAACTTTTTCAGCATCAAAACCGATACAAAACAGATATGTCCGTCTGTCAGGCGGAACATTATATGTACAACGACATAATAACCTACTTCTTTGTGAGAGTTTTTGTATGATATTAATTAATTTTAGACATTATTTTAAAGAGAATAGGCATTTGTGATTTGTTAAGACCTTTGACTGGTTATTAACTACCTTAGACGCAATATTTTAAATTAAAAAAAAATTTTAATTTGAAAAAAAAAAACGAATATGTCGTCTTGAAGGCGACAAAGTTTTGCATTTACTTGTTTACAGACAAAAATTCTGTTGTATTTTAGTTTAAGATGAAACGAAAAAATTATTGTATCTTAAACTAATCCCAACCAAATATTCCACATGTATCCAAATAGAAATATTGCTTGCATACAATTTTCAGATTTATTGCGGGTACAGTGTATCTCGAAGTCGAACAATTCCAGTCTTGTTTCTTCTTTAAAAAATTAAATTTTAAAATATTCATTCTTCAGCAAACCAATACAAATCGATGATCGAATATTATGCACCAATCTTTCATATTTTATGTAATTTATTTTGCAGCGAAATTGAGAGAAAAATGAGTTCTGTAATAATATTAAATTACAAGCGCTTACAGCGACCGCAATGTCATTTATAGATTCATTTGTATTTACGAGTGCACGCATTAAAATCTGCATTGAATTATATCGCTTACAAGGTGTTTGCAAAGCAAAAAGGAACTTTCAAAAATTTCTCTTTAAAGGAAATATCATGAAATTTGATTTACTGTAAACGGATTTATGTCTCGATTGTCTGCATCCTGAAACTGCGTCTTGTTTAAATATAAAAAAGATAATTTAAAAATTTTCCTTTTGTCGCACCCTGTACTGCTTATGTTTGCGGTTACCTTATGCAGCACATTACGGTCGGATTTATACAAACACAAATTTAATACGCTTGTGCAGCGAAGTGCAATGAAGCCAGTCCAAATATTGATGAACCGCATGCATAATGTAAATTTTATTGAAGTAATATATACATGGAATATTAATGAAAAAAAAATTAAATTAAAATGCAGGTTTCGCATTGTGCTGCTGCTGCTAATTAAAGTCGAAAGCACTAAATAATATAATACAAGCAGATGTTGATGTTGATATGTTGAAAAGGCAGAGCTTAGCAAAGATATAACTCATGCAATGCGCATTTTAAATCTGCAACATATAAGTGCCATCATATTCGTAGTATTTTAATCCTATGCATTTATATTAATCAAAATTTATTTTCATTTATTCTTTTTACAGCCAAACTGGACGGCGTAAAAACGTATATGCGCATGCGGCGTGTACCCAATAATCTGCAGTTCAAAGTCATTAAATGGTTCGATTACCTGTGGCTAACACAAAAATGTTCCGATGAGGAGCGCGCCGTATCCTGTCTTCCTGATAAACTAAAGGTAAATATGCAGCCCAATCATGTGGCCTATATTCACAGGCACAAACATACGTACATGTTTTACGAGGGAAGTTCATTAAATTGGTAATAAATTTAACTGCAAAGTGTAAACGTCTATTTGTCACGCTTAATTTTTAAATTCGTTTGATTGAACTTGTTTAAGATTTGTTTGGCATACAATGTAGTTTCTTGAAGCACATCCAATAATGCATATTTTGCTTTTAAGTTAAGTTAAATGAAGTTAAACTTCCCTCGCATCAATGCCTATAAAATTGCGTCTGCATTGCTGGTTGCTGGTTGCTAGAGCCGACGTGACATGACTATACATTCGGACACAGACCTAACCACACTTACAGCAAACTGACGAATTTTGCATTTTCAATTTTCAATTTTTCGTTGCGTTTCATTGGTGCAAAAATTCTGGCTCAGTCAGTCTATAATTGAAAGCAAATCTTTGACAATGCGCTTCAATGCTTTTCTTCTCATTTTGTCTTCTTCTGCTCATTTTTTTCCAATTATAGGCTGAAATAGCAATTAACGTCCATTTAGATACTCTTAAGCGTGTTGAGATATTCCAGAATACTGAAGCAGGTTTCCTTTGTGAGCTGGTTTTACGACTGCGACCGGTACTCTTCTCGCCGGGTGACTACATTTGCCGCAAAGGTAAGTTCAATAAGTAAATTCAAACAAGTAGAACTGCCAACAATTTAACTAATGCTGAACTGTGTATATCTTTTATTTTTGTTGTTTTTTTTTTTTTTTTTTGTTCTGTTCAATTGACTTCAACTCATTGAAATGTTTAACGATTTTCCGCAAAATCAACTACAAACCACAAACGTGAATTCTACTGAAATTGTTCAAAAACATAAATCATGTACACATGAATCCACTTCATACCACGTAAACGGAAAACCGCAATGAACAAACAATACACTATACTTGCTATGCCACGGCGCAGGTGAAGTTGGCAAGGAAATGTACATTGTGAATCGTGGACGCTTACAAGTGGTTGCCGACAATGGAAGAAGTATCATGGCATCTTTGAAGGCAGGTTCCTATTTTGGCGAAATTAGTATCCTTAATATGGGTACCGCAGGTAAAGAACTTGGTAAATATCAGTTTTAGTGCGCCAGGCGGAACAATATTGACGTATGATATACAAAACAAAACTAAATCAATTTTAAGTCTATTCAAATATTTTATAATCAATTTTAATTGAATAAATATAATAAAACTATTGTATAACGGCAATTGGCCAAACACTAAATGTTCAATTGAGTTATTTATGAATCTATCAAACTATCAACAACTAACTGTGTATCTATCTCTAATCAATTATCTATCTATGTCTTATCTAATTTCCTAGCACAAAAATTATCAAAAAACTCTGTCTGCGTCTGTTGTTGTGCATTTAGTTACTTTAATGAATATTTATTTTAAATATATTATTTATTGAAACATAATAATTAAAAGCAATAAGTTTTTTTGGCGGCAAATGTCTTTTGCAAATCCATAAATGATTTCTATTAGTTTGGCATTTAATTTTGTTTGACTTTCATTTCATTAAATCTACTTATTTACTATTATACACGTTTGAAATGCTTTGAATGTGTTTATCTTTCACCTTGTCATATTGAATTATTACTTCATAATTGTATTCATTTAGCACAATAATAATTAAATACACAAAAACTTTCATTATGTATTATGTAGAGCATATTTAATATAATTTATTTATGCGAAATACTTCAAGTGTGTTATATTAGTTCGCTTAAAAGTTTCCAAACAGAATGAGTTTATTTTATTTATATTAATTAATAAATTGAAAACAGCTTCATTACAAATATTTTAAGTCTAAGTTACTCACTGAACATCTTATTTATAAGACTTAACGCAAAAAAGGAATAAAGACCAGTTGGAGAGTTTTTGACCGACTGTGCCGCAACTGACAGCCATGGAGTGGTCCAAGCAGTCGCAATTACAAATCAAAAGATTAAAATAAAAAAAATAAAATTACAATTTATTGAAGTTCAAAGTTAAGCACAAATTTTTTTATATAGTTTAAAGAAGATTTGTAGGAGCATAGATGAGAAATTTTCTATATATAGGTATAGCAGAGAGACCGAATTGAAGCGTGGCAAGCATAGTTTGTTGTGCAAAATGGCAAACCATAAAGGCACATACATAGTTTAAGATCTTTATCTTAAAGTAAATAAGGACAATCGACTTCCCCACAAAGAATCTTGTGAAGGCAAATGACAGAAAGCAGTTAGAGTCGTAAGATCAATAAGTTTCAATCGATCTACATATGGAGAGAGATGTATATCAGAGAGAAGCACAATTGAGGTTTCTGAGCGCAAATACATAACAGAAACTGTTTTTAAACAGACTCGATACGATCTTGTTGAATTACATAATGTGGGTTCGAAACACATGCTGCAAATTTTAAGATCCGACAAACAAGTGATGTGTTACGAAGTTTAGTAGTTAGGTCACATATACATCAATGGAAGCATTCTGCTCATGCTTCCAAGCTGAAAATCATCAAGGCCAAACCAACTACGACATGATTGTACGACATGATAAGTTTCCATTAAGATTCGAAGACCCGGCTCGGCAACACTTTTTCTTCATCTTCAAACAATCACACTTTTTTACTACGATTTTTGTATGAAAAACTTACACATGACTAATGCCATTTTGAAAATTGATGTATTGTAATGCCAACCAAGCATTTACTTACCGGATTTTATATGAAAAACATTCGTTTTATCTTCGCTTTTTGTGTCTATGTATCTACAAGTGTATGCATATATGTTCCTTATAGACGACAGCCACAATTTTCACAATGCATCTGGGTATTGCGTTCTCTGATTTTTGAGTTGCTGTTAGGCCTATAAAATATATTTCCTTGCCAATTACGCTAATTATTGCTTATTCATACAAACAAACAGCTCAAAACTATTTGAATTAAAATTATTTTGATTTAATAAAAAACGTGCTATGAAATGAAATATATTTCAGCAATAATTTAGTAAATAAATTCAATTATTTAGTATAGAGTTTAACATTAAATTTCAATGCATGCAGGCGAACAAATATTTCGTTGCTATTTGTATTCAGTTTGCACAAACACTTTCTACTTATAATAGAAATAATGGCAGTGTTCTGCTTATTGTGGCTGTTTCAATTAAATCATTTCTGTTTAATAATATAATTGCATACATCTGCGGATGACAACAATAAAATCTTCAATTACAAATAACCGCAAACTCAACTAGTTAATACAACGACATGAGCAACACGTACAATGCATCAAGATTGTACATTGTTGCGCTAATTTGTTATCAATAAGCGAGCAATCGATGCAAATGACAAATGCATCATCAATTATATGGATGGAAAGCGCATAAGTGTATGCATATGTACACACTTAAGGCATATAGAAACACACATATATGCTGTATGTAGGCGTTTGAAGGACATTATAGCGAAATACCAGTAGGACATTTGCAAATAATGCGGCACACAGTGTCATTGGTTTGTATTAGAAGAAGAAGAAGTACTTTGTAGTATGCAAAAATGAAGCATGTAGTATAATACAAAAAATACAGCATACTTTTGGGCTTCGGTATTTTTTATGAATTAAACGCTTCATCGAACCGTTGGAACATAAGAATAAACTGCACCGACATGTGGACCACTAGCTAAACATCGCTGCGAGCACATCAACGCCCAATTAAAGTTGCTTAACCAATCAACATTTTGAAGCTTACGGCTTTCTTGATGCCGTTTCTTACTTCAAAAAAAGGCGGTTTTCTTTAAACTATTCTCTCGAACATTCCAAGTAATAGTCAAAGGTCTAACCACGTGACTGAAAGTTGAGATTAAAAGTTTGTAATATAAACTTTTTATACTTAATATTAAAATTGATTTCCAACTGGGCACTTTCGATTCTATACACTACGACTAATTAGCATTGTTCTGCTGTCATCGTGTACAGCCTTTATAGACATGCTGAACTAATTTTCATATTCGCCAGCTAATTTAAAGCACATCGAAACAAACAAAGCAAAATTTAAACTGTATAACGGCTGCACTTTAGTTGAAATTTAAGTAACAATCAGCCCTTATGAAGCAATAATTAAATTTTAATAAATATTCTGTCAAAGTGACGGCAAAATCAAAAAGATGCAACTTCTGAATAGTTGAATTTGCAAGTTGTAATTAATGAACAAACTTGCCATGGGAAGCAGGGAAACATTTCGAAGAAAAACTATGCGCTACAAGCAGGCGATAGTGAATAAAACTTTTACAACAATTTTTTACTTTCTTTTAACAACTTTTCCTTTATATTTTTTTAGTTTCCATTGTACAAAAATTGCAGATCATATTTAAAAATGTTTGCAATTTATTTTAAATTAATTAGCACAGTTTCATCATTGCACGTACTCAGATATTTTGATCATACATATACATATATTATTATTAAATTTACACAACAAATGCACAAAAAAAATAAAACAAAGTTTTTCCATTTAGCCAGACAATATTTTTTGACATAAATGAACTAATTTATTTTTGAAAATGCCTACCTGAAGTGTATTTTTTCTAGTAACCCAAACCGTTGTATTGCTTTGCCTGGCAGTATCTAAACTGTTATAAGTGTGTATGTCCACTTAATATTCATTATCAGATATATATATATTTGTTAAAAAATAATTATTTTCAAATCTATGTAAGTGTGAATCTTTTAATATGTATTAAATTTTTTTTATGTTCTTCATTCTAAATGTGGCTAATCTATATAATCGATAAACCAATTTTAACTTTAAACACAATTAGCCAACTTAAAGCATTAAAATTGCATGAAATATTAAACAAAACAAAAAATAAGAAATATTTAAATTTATATTAAGAAAAATTTAATTTGTTATAATACACAAAAGTTTCGTATAATATTTTTTTTCAATTATGCCATGAAAATAGGCTTCATTACGGAATTGTAAAGAAGTAATTTATAGTACAAGCTTAAGGGGGATAGCACATTTATAAGCCAGTGTAGGGAGTTCTGTTTTCTTTGCTTGTATGCATCTATGCTGAGATGCACGACGTCATAGGCCTGTGGGATCACAATGTTGTTTAGAGTCAGCGATGGACAAGTATCTCTAGCCACTCCTCGAGAAGTATGAGATGGTCTGCTAGTAGTCTAGTTGCTTTTATTGGGCATCGAGTTCTACTTAAGATTGCTGTGTCATCAGCAAATGTGTATATTGTGAGTCTGTGATCCGTTGGTATGTCTGATGTGCCTTGGGGTACTCCAGTATATAGTCCAGTATATAGCCGTACTGTGAATGCTCTTCCGCTGAGATATGAGTCAAGAACAATTGTGTGTATGTTCAGTGGCTATTCAAGAAATAATTTTTGGCTATCTATAATAACTTCTGCATCCCCATGCGTTATTACTTATTTTATTTAAGAAACATTTAAAGTTTCTTTAAAAATTATTCGAAACTCTTCTCACTAATAATACAATTTCAACACAATTGTACTTCATTTAGCAAAAACTTGAACATACATCATCTAAATCTATGTCAATTAAATAATATTTGATTTTGTTAAACACGAAATGCAATTTTAATGTTTTAAATATATCTTGCAAACAGCATGAATAGTTTTATTGTCAAAAAAAAAAAAAAAACAAACAAAAAATAAATTTCTTTAATCACAACACAAAAGACATCACACATCAATTCCTGTTGTATAAATGAATATTACTAATATATAATTTTTTTTTTTCACTTTTATATTTTATGCAATTCAATTTATGCTTTTGAAACAAAAAAATAAAAAACACTTAAGGTAATCGTCGTACCGCCTCCGTGCGCTCAGTTGGTTACAGCGATCTATTTGTGCTGAGCAAGAAGGATATGTGGGATGTACTTAAAGAGTATCCTGCGGCTCGTGTGCGTCTCGAATCGATAGCAGTGAAGCGCTTGGAAAAATATAAAAAAGCGCCGCTGGAGAAAAGTAAGCGTCTCATCTGATAGTACAACATTTATTTTGCTAATAAATTCTACAAAATGAAACAAAAGCATACACGCCTATATCAAAATTTTAATAGAAACTAAGTCTCTATATCTTCATATATATTGGATTATACAGAACTACTGCCAAAAATAACACAAAACGCTTATTTGGTTTTTTGTTTTCTCCATACAATTACTTTTGATTTAAAGACACAGTAAAATACTTTAATGTAGTTGCCATGGGTCGTTGCCGGTCAACGCCGGGGCTGATCGAGAGTGGCGGACGCACAACACTTGAAGATATGTGGCTGGCACCGGCACCGAGCATGTCGCTGGCATATCAGTTGCATCAACAGCATCAGCAACAGCAATTACACTTCCAGCATCAACAACAGCTGCTGCAGCAACATCAGCAATTGCAACAATTGCAGCACAGTGCAGTGATAAGGTAGTAGCATAGCTTGCAATTGAAATGTCTGTTATGCAATTTTATGTCAAAATCATTTACAGTGGCGCACCCAGTCCACGCACGGCACAGGCCTATACAGAACGGCTGGTACGTACAACAGATTCACCGGGCTCCATGAGTCCCAGTGTGCATAGCTCTGATGACAGACCACGTAGTCGCGCCACATCACATCATTCCACACGGCCACAATCACAGCCCAGTCGCACAGGTGAGACAAAAAATTACACAAAATTAAAAAAATAAAAAATAAAAAATAAAAAAATACAAAATACAATACTTTTTAAAGGACACATCTGCGACTCCAGTTCACATATCGAGTGCTATGGTGCCGGTACATCAATGGTTGGCGGCACCACGCCACTACTGGGCTCACATGAGGCGCTCGAAGATGAAATAAAACGTCTGCGTGAACGTTTGCATACGGTTGAATCCGAGAATCAAGCACTCAACACCAAACTATCACAGCAACAATGGGATCTGGAGAATCGTCTGGCAGAAATTGAAATGCAAATATGTGGCGTCTCATCAACATCCAGCCTAGATCCGGAACATGAAACCGAGGAAATGGAACGCAATCGCGAGAGTATCATATAACACGGGAGCGAGCTGCCCCATCAGACGATCGGTATGCTGTATATATCATGTAATTCATGACATTCGCTTCACAGCAGCTCATCGCATAAGATATCAATTTTAAATTCGATTTTCTCTCTAATATTTGTTCTTGTAAACGTAACACAACCGTTACTAATTTTATTAGTAAAACAAAAACAAACAACTGCACGTAAAATTAAAAAAAAATTAAAATAAAAAAAAAAATACAAAAAAAATTACAAAAAAAATTTCTAAAAAAAAAAAACAAAATTTGGCTTTAGACGAATACAAAAAAAAAATATTAATAATAATATTACAAAAAAAAAACTTGTTACAGCAAATCTTTGCAAACTCTTAAATGTTTCTGTGTGTAGAACAGCTCAAACTATTTCATCTTAACTCAAATCAAATCAAATCAAATTAACGACATCAAAAAAGCTCGCTTCATCATCAAAAATGTATAGTTAACCATTTGATGTATCTATGTATGTATGTATGTATCTATTTCATGCTATATATTTAAAAAAAAAAAAAAAAAACTATCTCAATGTTATAATTATTTATATATATATGTGTGTGTGTGTGTGTGTGTGCCTTTCATTTCTGTATATTTAAAACACAATTTCCAAAAACAAATCCACTCTATTTGTACATATTCGAATGCCCAAAAGCATTTCTTATGTTTATGTTAATATCTAAAATTAATTGTTTTCTAATAAATGCTTGCAGCATGTATACAGATACGCACACATATACATATACATATACATAAATACATGCTCGTACATATATGTTTAAGCATGCAAAACTTAAATTGAATAAATCTGTTCAATATATATGGCAACAATTATGCTTCTTGCGATTCCTCGATGCAACTAAAACAACAACAACAACGTAATTAGGAGCAGCCGCTGCAAACACAAACCGTACTGAAGCATCTACATCAACAACAGTAGCAACCGCAACGCAAGTCAAAACGCCCGCACCAGCAGCCACATATGCAGCCATGGAATTTGACAGCAGCACTCTTCCACTGCCACCTCCACCACCCAGAAATACAAAATGTTGGCATCGAGCAACAAACATGGCAACACAGACGCCAGCAATGGCGGCGACAACGCTTCCGCATGTACGCATGACAAGTCAACCGGTGCACGGCACGGTGGCAGCGCGTAACATTAAATCGCAGGAGCAACGACAGCTTACAAGAGCACCACGAACGCCTACGGCGGCAAACAAGTACTCCTCCATTTGATAGCTATCTAAACACTAAGCAAAATTTGAGCTAATTTAAAAATCGTAGAACTATTTAGTGCAAATCTAACTAAATTAAATTTTTACATTTGTAGACGTCTCCATACATAGTAAGATTCAATCATGTCACAACAAGCAAGTAGAGTTTTGCAATCAGTGTTAGAATGTACATACGTAATTTTATTTGTCGAACTGTTTGTAGAATATAAATTCCTGGTAGTTACTTAACTGCAGCAAAATTTCACAGCTAAGCCGTTGCAGTGTAGACAACCAGTGCAGCTCAAGTTTTATAAATTTTCACAGAAATATATTAACTATAACTCTTTAAAATAAGTTTATAAAAAAAAAAAAAAAAAAGAATAGAAGAGAGTTTATGTTAGTTTCAAATAGAGAAAGCAACACATGCACATACATCACCATAGAGCTTCAGCAGTTGCACTTGCGATTCGCTAACTACTGTTCGTTAGTTGCATGGCAACTGCTGCACGAACTAAAATATTGCTCGGCAGCTAATAAGTGGCAACACTAAACAGCTTTAATTCTTTTTCATAAAATTAGTTCAGTAAATTTATTTTATAAAAAAAATCAGACCTTATAGGCTGAATACTAAACTGAACAGGGCATAGTAGGTGTCTAAAAATTTAAACTTGAAGGCGAAAGATATTGCGATAAACTTTCCACACACCAAATTGTGTAGAAGGAGGTGAGACAGTTGGTGGTGAAATAGATTCCATAAAATATTTATATTTTGATCAGTAAAATAAATATGTCCATCTGTCTACGCGTGAAAATCGAAATCTTGAAGTCTATAAGAGATATAGCTATCAAATTTATATATTTAGATTCTGCTATACATACTTCAAATAACTTATATTCAATGAAGCTGCGAACTCCCCTACATATGTGCGAGTTAACATGCAATTTTCTGCATGTTTTTAGTTTTGCTAGAAACACCAAATTTGTATTATCTTACGTTAATTCGTATTATTCGATTATGGTCTTGATGGGAGTAGTCCACATACGAAACTGTCCAACCATTCTGAGTTTTTCTAAGAAAAAGTTTTTATTGATGTTTATTTAGCTAGAAAAGGAAAATGTTGGTGTATCTTATATGATTCCGTAAAATATATTTCATATAGGCCAAGTTTGGAACACTAAATTATCCTCGTTTTTTAACTTTTTTTTTTAGGCCCTGTACCGAAGTTACAAGAGCCTATAGGTAGAAATAATGGTCGGAGAACACCCAAATTTAGCACCATTATGGTCAGTAGTGATTGAGGAGTCGATATATAACCATGTCCGTCTATCCGCCCGTCTGGCTGTTCGTCCGTCCGTCCGTCTGTCTGTCCGTCTGTCTGTCCGTCTGTATGAACGAAAGGATCTCGGAAACGGTAATAGATAGAGACTTCGTGTTTTTTTGCATTCGACTAGGACTGCTCCGGAATTTCACAAGTTTATTTTAAAATTTTGCCCCTCCTAACCCCCCTCTTCACCATAAAATCACCCCTTAGGGTAAAAACTTCTTCGACACAAAAAAATTTGATTAACGTTCTTCTTAGCCCAAATCAAAAAAGTTCATCAAAATCGGATAATAATTGACGATTTTAAAAGCAATTGAATTTGAACGACCCCCCTTTTCTTTTCATTCATATTCACGCAGTGAGAAGTGGTCATGTGTTTGGTCATAAGCTCGGGAAACATTTAATGTGTTTGTTAGGCGACCTGAACTGATACAAGGACTCTTACAGACAGTTACGCCTGAATGTAATTTCCTTACTTGTTTTTAGGCCCTGTATCGAAGGTACAAGAGCCTATTGGGTTTGTGCAAATGTATGTAACAGGTAGAAATAATGATCGGAGACCCCCCAAAGTTACCCCCATTATGGTCAGGAGTGATAGAGGAGTCGATATAGACATGTCCGTCTGTCCGTCTGTCCGTCCGTCTGGCCGTCCGTATGAACGAAAGGATCTCGGAAACGGTAATAGATAGAGACTTCGTGTTATTTGCATTCGACTAGGACTGCTTCGGAATTTTACAAGTTTATTTTAAAAACTTGCCCCTCCCCCCCCTTCCCCATAAAATCACCCCCAAGGGTAAAAATTTCTTCGGCACAAAAAAAATTGAGCATGCCAGTATAGAGATATCGTCCTTTTTAGCAAAAATCCGAAAAGTTCATCAAAATCGGATAATAAATGACGATTTTATAAGCAATTGAATTTGAGCGACCCCCCTTTTCGTTTCATACATAAAAAAATGTTTTAAAAGGCACTTAGTCGTGCAGTGAGAAGTGGTCCATGTGTTTGGTCATAAGCTAGGGGAACATTTAATGTGTTTGTTAGGCGACCTGAACTGATACAAGGACTCTTACAGACGGTTACGCCTGAATGTAATTTCCTTACTTGTTTTTTTTTTGCATTCGACTAGGACTTCGATGGAATTTTGCAAGTCTTTTTCAAACTTTACAATGCCCCCTTCCCAATGGTAAAAAAAAAGTATGCCAGTATAGAGATAACGTCTCAGCCAAAATCTCAAAACTTCAAACTTCAAATCGCATAATAAATGACAATTTTATAAGCTATTGAATTTGAACGTCCTCCCTTTTCTTTGCATACATAAAAAAATGTTTTATGAGGCAGTGAGAGTTAGAAGTGGGAGTAGCAAAATACTTTTCGTTAGTACCATTTTTTCTTATTAATTTCCTACCTTTTTGTTTTGTTTTGTTTTGTTTTGTTTTGTTTTCTACTTTTTTATTATTTCTTTCAAACTAGAAACTATTTTATATTTTATGGATATTTTATGGATATTTTATGGATATTTTATGAATCTCTACTTTGGAGTTAGCGCGCCATATCTTCGCAATTATGTTATAACTGGAGATTAAGTTGTTTGGCTGGATTGGAATTTGTTTAACAGAAATGCCTAAATAGTAATAAATAGTAGTCACTCGTCGAATAAGCTAATACTTGTCAAGATCTAACTATAGCATAACGTTGGCTAGTTAGTGTTGCTCTATTTTAAAGTTATTAATATTATTTATTTATTTATTTCATATAGAAATATTAAAATAAATGTTGTATATATATATATATATATATATATCTATCTAGCTATGTATATCGAGCTGAAATTCACAGAAAACTTCAGTTCAGCCAGGATATGGTTCGAGTCAAGTTTGATGAAAAGCGTTAAACAAAATTCAACATATCTTTGCATACATTTGAGTTAAAGGGAATTTTTTATTGTAAAATCCATTGAAAAAAGTGAAAAGTTAAATACAGTCAAATAATTTATAGCGCAGCTAGCTGCAGCAGTGTGAGTTGTTGTTTGGCAAAATTGTTCAATTGATGTACACTTCATTTCGTAGTGTGCGCTCTCGGCAACTCGATATGAAATGTATACATTTAAGCATTCTATTAATTTTTGAGTCGAGCGATTCGTGGCATAAAAGCATGAAAATGGCGCATTCTGCTGATTTAAATACTATTTTGGAATAGTTGGTTCGAATATATGCGTTCATTTGTAAATATCTTAGGTTTATCTAAACACAAACGGCACTGCCAAACGTAAATAGCTAAGCGTAATAATCAAAGCACCATCTTCTGTATAGACATTACATACTAATGTAAATGTATTATAAAAAAAAAAAAAACAAATAATTATATATAATAATGAGACGCTCATTGCATTATACTAGTTTATATAAATACAATGTATAAGGTTTGCACTTATTTGATGTTTAGCAAGCCATACTATGGCATAAGAAATGTAACTAATTTTAAGCATAAAGTAAAATGTTGTAAAAGAAACTGCATGTTCATACAAAAGATACAAAAGATATTAAGTAAATCTTTACTGAGTAAATGTTGTCAAACTGATTTAAAAAAGATTTAAGCATTCTATTGCGTGTGTGTGTGTGTGTGTGTGTATGTAGTAAAACAATTTAGAATAATACTTTTCGAAACTACTTAATACATAAATTTATATAGAACTACTTATTTCGAATTTTGTGGTTCTTATATTTGTATATACTTACAACAGATAAACAATAGTTCGGAGCCACTGAACACACAAACAGTTTTTTATAAAATAAAATTTTGTAAATATGTAACAAAATAAAATCAAATAGTTTAAATAAGAAAAATTATAACTCTAAACTTTGTGTACATAGAAATAAAATCCTTATAAATGATGTTAAATGTGTATAATGGAAACGATTTACTTTACAAACTGAAATAATAAATACTTATAACGTAAATGTAATAAATGTACTATTGGAAAAGAACTGCCAAAATATGAACTAGACACTATAATTTATTCAAAATATAAAACAATATAAGCATAATATAAAAACCAAGTAGACAACTGTCAAACAAAACCAAAAAAAAAATTAATAAAACAAACAAAAATTTTTACATTATGCATTTTAAACATAAATAAAAAATATATATATATACATGTATATGTAATAAAAATAAATAAAAAAGTGTTTTAAGAACTCTAAAAAAAGTCTACAAATCATAAAAACGATATTAAGTCAAAAATGAAAAGTGCTGAAATCTATTTTCAATATGAAAGAATTTCAAGAAGACATACTAAAATTTAGTCTAAGCTAATTTAAAATAAATAAAAATTATTAAAATCATAAAACTGAAAAACAAAAAAAAAAAATAAATGTGACTAGCAAGAAAAAAAAATTTAGATAAACTGAGTAACTAGGTTCATCCCTCTAGGCGACGACCAAAATGTTAAATTATTTGTGTCTGTAGGCGAAATAAAAAAAAAAAAAAAATAAATGTGTATAATTAATTAATGTACCAAACTAAACAAATTTAAATTTGAAAAGCGATAAAATTTATTTAAGTAACTAATTAGTGCGAAAAAAAAAATTGGTATTGGCAGAAAATTCTATGAAAATAATTGCCGAAAGTTCATTTCATACATAAACTTCAAGTTTTGTTCAAGTTTGCATAAATTTTATATAAGTTCCTACATGCAGCTATAAAAAGAATTGAAAAGGAACACAAAAATATGTTAAATAGTAGGTACAAATATTTTTTTTATTAAAATTATTTCAAGTTGCACTTTATTATGTATTATTATGCAAAATACGAAATAAAATAGAAATGCAAAAATACCCTACACGCAGGCAGGCTACACTAAACATTTAGCAATTGACAATATAAAACAATTCAGTAACATTTTTCATTAAAACAAACAAACAAACAAACAACATTGCCAATAAATAACACCAAAAGCGCGTAATATTTAATGAGAGGCCATAACAAGTTGAAGACAACATGCAAACACACACAACAAATGGCATTTTAATAAGTAAAGATTATTACGCCCAAAATATACAAACGATTTTTATAAAAAATAATTTATGCACTGCCCTACACTATACTAAAAAAAGAAAAAAACAAAAACAAAATGTTGCTGTACAGCTTTTCCAATCTATAAATTGGCTTTGCAGAGCGTGTGAAGGGTATAAAGTTATACACATGCATTCACAAATGCGGTTTCAATTTAAAGCAAACGAAAGTAAAGAAAAAAAATTATTTGTCTAATTTAGCGCGCTTAGTTAGAAAAATTAAAAAAAAAAAAAAACAATACAATACAAAAATTTGTAAAACAAATAATAAAAATTTTCCAATTGCTTTGCTCATCAGCATAAATTCTTTACGCTTCAAATTTAATAAACTCATAAATCATTAAACTAAGCAAAAATGTATAACAAATTGCATATTATTAAGCAGTTTATTATAACAAAACTCTCTTTTGTTAAAATTCATGCACTTGCATATAAAAATAAATAATTATATAAAAGAAAAAATTTAACAAAAAAAAAAATTGAAAAAATTAAAAAAAAAACTACATCGATTTGGTTGTGTTGTAATTGTAGAACAAAAAAAAAGATCAATAATAAAAAAAATTAATAATTTAAACAAAAAACAAATGCTTCATAATACAAAAAAAAAAAAAAAGTTTATTATAAAAATAAGTGAATGCTTAAAAAAAAAATCATTAAATTTCAAATTATGCATCTTACTACAGTATATATACATAGCTTTATTTAAATTAATATTTAAAAAAAAAATATTTTAATTTTAATTTTAATTAAATTAATTCGATTTTATTATTTTTTTTTTTGCTCGTTATTATTTTTTCAGTTTCTAACATTAAAACTTTACACAAATTCAAAAATCATTTCAAGCAATTTAAACCAAATAGAAAAGCTGAAAATGAAAGTAATTAAAAAACAAAACAAAAACCAACAACAATTAAAAATGAAATATGAAATATTTATGTATATGCAATTGAAGCATATATACACAAGAGAAAAGCTAAATTCATTGTAATTTCTATGAAATAAATATAAAAAAAAAAAAAAAAATTAATAAAAAATGTGCTAAAAAGTTTGAATAAGTAATGCCAAAAAATAAATAAATGAAAACAAAGAAATGTAAACTGATTAAAATAAATGAAAATAATAAATAAAAAAAATTAATAAAGAACAAATTTAATAATTCTTAAAAAAAAAAAAAAAAAAAAATCCGTGTGTCTACTTATTTAATATTAAAACAGAAAGCGCGCTTGACTTCGAGATACTTACTTACTTACTTACTTAAATGGCCGTCAACCGTCTTCCGGTCCGGTGCCCAATCCGGAGGGATCGCTTCATACCTGCTCATGCCAGTGATTGCACGATCGTCCACTATTTCGGCGTTCTCCAATCAACTTTATGTAACTCTTTCATCCATTCGAATGAGTTGACCAGTCCAGTACAGCCGCTGAAATTTTATGCGCTCGACTATGTCAACCTCATCGAATAGCTCGTACAGCTTGCGATACATATAGAACGTAAACCCGCTCGTCGCCGAAAATTCTGCGAAGCATCTTTCTCTCAAAGACTGCCAACGCTATTTCATCTGACTCAATCACAGTACATGCTGCTGCGCCATACAATAGGTCTTATAGTTCTTGATTTTCGTCTTTCGAGAGAGGGCTTTGCTTGCTCAGCCCAAAAAAAAAAAACATCTGTTTGCAAGCATGCTGATGTTGTTGTTATTGGTTATCTCGGATCCAAGATAGACGAAGTTTTCTACAACACTGAAGTTGAAATTCTCCATAGTCACTGACCGTTCAAGACGCGTTGACGAAGTGTGAGAAGACACCAAGTACTTCGTCTTGTTCTCACTCAATGCTAGACCCATGAGCCGAGACTGAAAACGCCTTGCTGACTCGCCGTTCCTGCGTACCGATGATATCGATGTCATCGGCGAAAGCGAGCAGCATTACTTTCCTTTGGAAGATCGAGCCCAACATAATCTGTATGTACGGGTACTGGCGCTTCGTCCTGCTGGAAACCTCTCTTGGTATTAAAGAGGTAGGACACCACACTCTGACAACGCTTTGTGTGTGAGATAGCCTCGTCTTTGCCGGGATACCTAGTGCAGACAGAGCGTCGAAAAACTTCGATCGTATCGGCTTTATAGTTGACCAATAGGTGGGTGTGTCCTTGTGAAACTAACAGATCTTTTCCAAGATTTGTCGCATTGTAAATATTTGCTCACTGATCAACCTTTTTGGTCCGAAGCCAGACTGATTTCGTTCTATCAGTGAATCCGTATATGGATTCAGCCTATTACACAATATTTGCGGCAGAATCTTATATCCTATGCAAAGGAGACTTATTCCGCAGTAATTGGCGCAAACAGCGGAATCTTCTTTCTTAAAGTTAGGACAGAGAACACTGAGATTCCAGTCATTGGGTATGCATTCATCGCATCATATCTTGCATAAACGTTGCTGCATACTCCTAACCAACTCTTCGCCACCGGTCTTAAATAACTTAGTTGGCAGCACATCAGAGCCTGCCGCTTTATTATTTTTCTGCTATTTAATAACTGAATCGACCTCGTTATAGTCCGGTGGCTCTACAATAGTGCCATCGTTAAATGGTGGTTTCGGTGTCATTTCTCTATTGATGGAATTGTGCGCTTCATCGCCTCCAAGTAGGTTAGAAAAATGACTTCTCCATAATCTTGGTGATTCCTGTTCAACAGTTACCAGATTTCCATTTTTATCCGTACAGAAAGTTACTACGGGCTTAAGACCTTCAGTCAGACGCTTGACCTTTTGATAAAAGTTTCCAGCTTCATTTCTGTCACGTAACATCTCAACATCATCCAACTCCCGCCTTTCTTGCTGCTTTTTCTTGCGTCTGAAAAGGCGTTTCTCCTCTCTTCGTTTGCTCTCTAACAGCACGCGTTGCTCCCGACTGCAGAGTTCGCTAATAGGAAGCGTTCTTCTCTGCAGTAGCATTGCGTTACTCCTCGTCATACCAAGTATTCTTCACAGGTTTTGTATAGCCAATGACATCCTTGGCAGCGCTATCCATGGAGCGGGTGAGATGTTTCAACTGCTTACATATATCTTGAGAGGATGGAGTGGTTTCCCGGAGCAGTTGGGAGAGTATGTTTAGTTTAGATCCGCCAAATTTTATGTTTTTTAAACTACAACCAATAAAATATCTCACACAGATCAAGTAATATATACCACATAGATGTTATTGTTCAATAAGGCTACTAGGTATCTCGAAAGCGAACACATTACTGCAGCGTTCCTTCTTTGTTTTGTATCTGACAGAAATTCGGTATAGAGATTTTTTTTTTTTTTATAAAAGTCAATACCAACTTTAAAGTCGATAGTGTGACGTTCTAAACATATGCTAATAGATGTGTCTCCTCACAGTTTGCAGTATCTCACATACAAGCCCAATGTCGCTTCAATGAATCTTCACTAAACACAGAAGACAAGCAAAATAATGTAGTTGAATGCAATCGACTTCGAGTTACTCTCTACAGCTTAACTGTCAAAATGTATATTTCCTATGAGTGTAGGGTATAAAAATAAAATTACACTTTAAACTCATTGCATTTAAACGCCTTTTAAAGCATACAATGGAAGACTATTAAAGTTTCGATTTAAAAAAAAGTCGAATATCATTCATTGCAATTATAAATCCAACAATAAGCGGCGCAATATAAAAAAGAAAATTGCTTTTAAAAATTCAACAACGACGAGCAATAATAACTAAACGGAAATGCCACAAAATGTGGCGCCTATATAGTATTTTATTTTCAAGATTTGGTACTTTTTGTAGAATCAACACAACAACAACAATACCAAAGGCACATGCAACAATCACAGCAAAGCGAAACGCTCAAAGTCAAAATAAACCAACGAAGAAAAACGCTAAGCAAAACAAATACGACGCTGATGATCATCAGAAAAGCAGATACATTTAAGACATATACACACAGATACAAAACTAATACAACTAAAAAACAATGACGTCACACACTGCTGGCTAGCTGCTTCCAATATGCCGCAGAAAAGCTTTAAACTGGAAATAGTTGCTTTAGGCCTGGCTTAAACTGCTAAAACGCTCAGTTATAGTCAATCGCTCGTGCGCGTCGGATGTGTTCTGCGGCAAAAGTGTGAACCAAAAATTAAAGATAAAAAATTTTTAAGTGCAGTGCATAGAACGCGCCGTGTAATTATTATAATTATGTATAAATAAAAACCGACACAACAAAAAAAAAAATAATAATTTTAATAAGTTTTAAGAACGTTTGCGTTGCTGCTCATTCATTATTTGTGCTTGCTGAAGCTGCTTACATATATGGATCGCATTGGAACGGATCGGTTCGGTTCAAATCGTGTCGTCGCTGTAACTGTTCTTCAGAGAGACAACTGAATAATGTTGAACATTGTCGTTGTATCTGCTAGCATTTCTTTTGTTTTATTCTTTTCCACACACCTGTAACTTAATTACTTGTTTGCCTCTCGCTCTCTCTCTCTCTCGTTCCCCGTACGTGAAGCTGAATTATTATTAGATGCTCGCCAGGTTTTTTCTCATATCAAAATAATATTTTCTGTGCTATTTTATGAAGTTTTCTATTTAAATTTGCAAATTTTATTTTAATTAAATATGACAGTTGAACTAAATTTTTGTTTGCAAAGAAACTTTCTCACGAAAAGCTTATACCCTGCACTTGAAGCGTGCTTAAAAGCGTTGTGGTTGTTTGCAGCGTTTGGAATAAGTTTTAAGAGGGTTTTTAGTTACATGCTATGTAAATATTTTGATCAAAGTCACCTTTTATGCTGGTATTAATAAGGCTTATCTATAAGAAATTTTTTATAATGTCTCAATAATTGAAAGAAACAATAAACAAGAAAGCACAATGCAATTAAGCACCCTGTACACCCATTGAACCTTCAATTGATATGGGGGATATATGTACTTCTATCTGTTTTGTTGCAATTTCTTCATTTAAAAACTCAGCAAGGAAGCGCAGGTTTTTATGAATACTATCCCTTAGAGAAGGGTTGACATATGGCAAAATGGTACTAATGAAAAGTATTTTGCTCCTCCCACTTCTAACTGCACGAATAAGTGCCTTATAAAATGTTTTCTTTGTATGAAAAGAAAAGCGAGGACAGAAGTATTATTCAATTGCTTATAAAATCGTCATTTATTATCCGATTTTGATGAAGTTATTGGATTTTGGCTAAGAGAGACGTTATCTCTAAATTTTAAAATAAACTCGTAAAACTCCGGCGAAGTCCTAATGGAATGCAAAAAGAACGAAGTCTCTATCTATAACCGTTTTCGAGATTCTTTCGTTCATACTGACGGATAGACGGACATGGCTATATCGACGCCTCTATCACTCTTGACCATAATGGGGGTAAGTTTGGGGGGTCACCGACCATTATTTCTATATGTTCCATATATTTGCACAAAATCAATAAGCTCTTGTACCTTCGGTACAGGGCCGAAGACACATAATGAGGAGTTGGTGGCTTAGCATGTTTATATTCTAAATTTAAAGCCTCTATCTCATAGTTCTCGATTTTCATGGGAACTGCCAGACAAACGGATATGACTATATCGACTCAAAATTTAATGCTGATCAAGTTTATATAAACTTTATGCGGTCTGCTTCATCTCCTGCTGCCTGTTACATACATAAGCATAAACTTAATATAGCCTTTCAACGTATGGATACAGGGTAAAAACCCATACTTACTCCGATTTTTACAATTACAGAACAATGTTAGGTTCGAGCCTGTTGTAAGCGCACTTGCTCGATTGGCAACTTGAATTACCGACTGCCACGCTATCTCGACATATTGTTGTCTGCGTAGAAAAGATGAGACGATCTTTCGTAGCCATGCACACGAAAATGCCGTGCAATCTTAGAAACGTTTTATATTTTTTTTCCTGGAACTACCCCGAACTATCATATCGCATTTTATTGTGAAGAAAATATCATCGTTAGCCGTATTTCACACTATGGAGACTCCATTTCATCAATTGCTGTGGATTTTAAATCAACAGAATTTAGTCCACCTAGGCGAGCCGGAACGCCCTTAAGAATGATGTCATATTCCATTCGAAATAGTAAACACGACATGCAGCAATTCGAAACTGCTCAGTTTTTATTAATAAAACACATTTGCAAACTGTCAAGTTAAAATTTTTCTCTTTAGGAATGAACTAACTTTAGAAAATCATACTAAAACATAACAAATTCGCATTGCAATTGAAAAGTATCTTTTGAAATAAAAAGTATCTTATATTATAAATAGATAATAATTACTGTAAATGTAGAGTATTTAAACTTCGACTACATCTTAGTTTAGTTTAATTTGCTTGTCTTACGCTTTATACGCTAACATTTTTGTTGTAACTTCCACTGAAATATCTATCCATCTATCCTTCTATTTATCTTTGTATCTATTATGTAATCAACATGTGCCGCCCGCTAAAGTAAAGCGCTACAACAACAAAAACAATAGCAACTAAGAGAAAAAATAAAAAATTTTAGCATTTGGCCATTTACCGGTTTTCTTCGAGTTTTGCGCGTTTATTTGAATCTTTCATTTATTTAAAAGATTTTTCTGCGCTGACACTTGAGTCAACACTTCATAAAATGCAGCACGATAACTTTATTATGGTACCCAAACAGCTATTGTACTTAAATTAAATAGCGTAAAATAATTATAATAAAAAAAAAAAATAGGCAGACAAAACGAAAGACTTAAGACACAAAATGCGCAGCTACATAAAACCTACACACAAATAGATACTTGCTATAATAGGTGTATCTAGATACATACATATATGCTGCTTACATGGAACTGCGTTATTCTTTTACTGTTATTTGATTTTAATTATTTTCATTTAATTGTTTTCATAAACTCGCAGATAAAACGATGTCAATAACTTCGTCGCAGTTATTTAATTTAAAATGAAACAATTCATTCAAGTGTTGTGCTGGTGGGTGTGCACTGAAATCGAAGTATCTACTAAACTCATTTTATATGTGTTTAGAATTTCTTTAACGCTTAACAAC
This sequence comes from Leucophenga maculata, assembly GCA_035044805.1. Classification (NCBI taxonomy): domain Eukaryota; kingdom Metazoa; phylum Arthropoda; class Insecta; order Diptera; family Drosophilidae; genus Leucophenga; species Leucophenga maculata. Next base: position 2,207,294 of record JAWNNP010002193.1, on the reverse strand, counting down.
TTGTATAGCAGCCCAAATTAGCAAAATCTATAGCGCTTGTGTGGGTGCTGAATGCGTGTAGGTTTTTGCTATTTTTTTATTTTTAATAATATTTTGGACAGCAGTCAGTCATTCGAAGGTGCAAAATATTATTTTCTACACAAACAAAAAAAAAAATATATATATTTAATACAGCAAACACACCCACACACACATGTTAAAATATTTCAACGTAGCTATAAAGTTTTTATTTTTTGGCAAACAAATTTAGCCGCAACTGATTCGATTTAGTTACACAAAGCTAAACATTTTTGGTTATAAAATTTTTTTTTAAAATTTCACACAAAATTAGAATTTACGCAATCAGTTAGTTCATCGTAAGTCGTGTATTTCGTGGAATTTGGGTGTGTTTCAGTTTAGCCCGCAGAAACAGATACATTCATTTGAGTCACGATGTTTTGTGTAAATATTTTTCTTTAATTTCGATGAAGGGATGTGTAATAGCGGCCTAAAGTGAATACATACAGAAAAACAAACACGATTTTCGCTTTGAAGATACATAAATTTATCTGTAGATATATGCCATCTCTCTATGGCTACACGTGTAAACGTTTCAAATAGCCGAAAGAGTTTTGGACCAATGGCCTTGTTGAAATTTAGCTTAAGACGTTTAATTTCTGACAACAAACAAAAGTGGTCATTTAGGTTTTTTTTTTTTGTTTAAGGAAAAATATAGAATCAATGTGGACGGTAGTCCAGACATGTGAGGAATGATAGATAGATAGATAGATACATAGATAGATGCAACAAATCTACTTGCTTCTGTCCACATTAAACCATAAATGAGCATCAATGCTAACGATGTTATCTGGTCCAAACTTTGTTCACTATAAAATGCTTTATAATAGTTCGGGGTACTTACAGGTAAAAAAATTTTTTAAAACGTTTATAAGATTGCACTGCATTTTCATGTGCATGGCTACGAAAGATCATCTCATATTTACCATGTAGTCAAAAATATGTCGAGAAAGCATGACAGTCGGTATTTCAAGTCTGATTTCATGCTGCTCAATCGAGCAAGTGCGCTTACAACAGGCACGTTAAAAGGCTATATTAAGTTTATGCTTATGTATGTAACAGGCAGCAGGAGATGAAGCAGACCACATAAACCATATAGATATACTTGATCAGCATTAAATGTTGAGTCGATATAGCCATGTCCTTTTGTCTGGCAGTTCCAATGAAAATCAAGAACTATGAGATAGAGGCTTCAAATTTAGTTATTAGGAATCTACTATTTAGGCGCTGCACCTAAGGTTTAAGAGTCTATTGGTTTTATGTAAATGTATGTAACAGAAAGAAATAATGGTCGGAGACCGCATAAAGTTATGGTCAGGAGTGATAAAGGAGTCGATGTCCATCTGTTCGTCCGTATGAACGAAAGAATCTCGGAAACGGCAATAGATAGAGACTTCGTTTTTTTTTTTTTGCATTCGACTAGGACTGCTCTGGAATTTTACAAGTTTATTTTAAAATTTTGCTCCTTCACCCACTTTTCCATAAAATTACCCTCAAGTATGCCAGTATCTCTACACTTCATCAAAATCGGATAACAGATGACGATTTTATACGCAATTGAATTTGAACAAACTATGATACTACCGTCCTCCCTTTTCTTTGCATACATAAAAAAATGTTTTATCAGGCACTTATACGTGCAGTGAGAAGTGGAAGAAGCAACAATATTTTTCGTTAGTACCATTTTTTCTTATTAATTTCCTACCTTTTTGTTTTACACTGCTTGGTCGTAAGCTAGGGACCTATACTGGTACAATTACGCCCGACTGAAATTTCCTTACTTGTTTGTATTGAATTTTCATAAAGTTGCTCACAATTTTTTTTTATGGCGCCCGAGCAGGGACTTCGGTTCTGGAAAATATTTTTTTTTAAGCATTATTTGTGCAAAAAAGTTGGCTTAATTGTTCCAATAAGTAAAATATGTAAAAAGTTCGTCGAAATATTTTGACCAGAAGTTTTGTGAGTTATGAGTCGATTTTCGTCACTTGGCTCAAGTTTTTTTTTTTTTTTTTTTATTTGGTTTTGCGTATCTTCAATATAAATAAAACAAAAGGTGTATAAAACTAATTTTAGACTATATAATTATGGTTTATGCAGTTTAAATTGCTTCATTAGCCAACTCAAAGCAGTACAAAACCAAAAAAATAAAAAGCAAAAAAAATTTAATTAGATAGCAATTATTTTTAGCACAAAAGCATGAGAATTTATTTTGAAATGAACAATGTTGAGTCATTAAGTTCATTGCCAATGTCAAATGCAATGCATGCATGTGTACGGTGATATCATAGCAAATGAGATACATTTGTATCTAGCTTGTTTTTTGTTTTTTAATATTGCTGTAATCCACTTAAGCACACAAAACGCGTTTAGCTATGCAAACAATGTAATATTCATTAAAAACATTCCGCATTGACAGATGACAAACATTAAATGTATGCAACTCACACAAGTTCAAGATAAACCAAAATGAAAACTTTTATTATTTCGCGCTTAGCATTTAATTCGTCGTTGTATTTAAATCATTTGTTTACTTAGTAAATTATGCAATATATTTGTTAAATTCAAAGCTCAAAATACTTGCAAACAAAAAGTTTATAGTTTTAGCAGTTAACTCATACTCCTTCCAATACTATTCGCTCATTGTCAGCTAATAAAGTGCTCAAGTACAAAAAATGTGCTAATGTATTTTTAAGACTCGATGCTCGTAAATGCTTTCGCAATAACTCGTTTCATTTTGTGAAGGCGTGACATCATCTCAACGGCTACAAAACGCAAACAAACTAAAAAATAAAAAAAAAAAAAAAAAACATTAAAAATAAAATTAGCTACTCTCTGTGCAACTATTTGTCAATAAGTAATAATACTCACAAGCTACTGTGTATCTGTAAAATATAAAATTTGCTTTTCTCTGTGTTTGAAATGCTTAGCAAAAGTTTAAAAATTGCCAAAATTCTTTTCATAGATACATACTATATTCTTTAAACAAATGAGCGTCTACAAACATGAAATATGTCCAACAAGTGAAACCGGATTTCCGATAATTAATGCTGCGCATTTTTCGACGCCTTGTCTTGGCTTGTCTTGTCTTGTGCCAGAAAATGCAAATTTTAGCACGCTTTGAATTGATGCAAATAAAATAAAAAAATAAATATGCTTCAGGCTAAAGACTTTACTTACTCAAAAACAAAACAAAAAAAAAGAGGAAATGTTAAATCATTCTGACATACAGATAAATTGTATATAGTAAAAAATACTGTTGAAAATACAATGGCATATTTAAAAAAAAAAAAAAAAATCTATTTGCTACTATTTGTTGGCATTCATTTAATATATATATATTTTTTATTTTTCTTTTAACTTTCAAATAAAATGTATACAATTCGAAAATAAAAACTAAATATTTATAAAGAGCGACAGATACAATTAAATTGGGTAAATATATATGCACGCAATTATATTTATTTACTCAGTTTAATTGGGCAACAACAATAAAAATAAATAAAAAAATATTTATTGAAAAATATTAAAACATACAAAAACATTTATAAAACTTAAAAAAAAAACATATAAAATGCTTTTATTCAAATGCAACAATTCTTTCACAAATTTTCACCTCAAAAATGTTGGCATTTATTGAGTTTTTGCTGTTGGAATTTATATTTGTTGGAAATATTATTATAATTAATTCGCAGCAAACCAAATATTTTTGAGATACAATATCTCATACAGAGCTGGAAACGCACAGACCTACGAACATTGTAAGATCGACAGAATAATACAGAATTATTCCGGTTTTCCAAAAGAGAATTTTTAAAAATGATAAATTTTTCAAGTATGTACTAGGGTTACTAAATATATTTCTAAACTTACCATTAAAGAATTTTGTGAAGTAGTTTTGCCACTCCAAAAGAGATATCTCCAAAACATGCGTTTTGAAGGCATCAACAGGATTTAAGCGAACAGCAAGAAGTCATTTTGTGAAAAGTCAGGGCTGTATGCCGGATGACCCATCAATACGATGTTTTGAGTGTTCAAGAACTCATTTGTTACAGCCGAAGTATGAGAACTTGCATTATCGAGATGAAGTATGATTCGCCTTCGTCGATTGATTTTCTTCAGTTCATCGAACACTTCAGGCAAACAAATGGTTGTATACCATTCAGAATTGACCGTCCTGACTTCTCCGGATTTTGAGAAGAAACATGCGAACATTCGCTTCGAAGTGCTGCACGAGCGAGTAACTTTTGTTGGATTTTGCTCGTCTTGCAAGACCCAGACGGTCGATTGCCGTTTTGTTTCGGGCTCATACGGATATATTCACGTTTCGTCATCTATCACGATTGAGTAGACGGCTTTTGACGCAACTCGCATGAATTTCCGTAGCATTTGCTTGCAACAATCAACACGAGCCTTCTTTTGAGCGATTGTCAAATTATGCGGTGCGCAACGTGAACAAACTTTTCTGATGACCAAAAGTTTCATGTAATATAATAATGCCCAGGGATGCCTAAATCTCACGATATATCACGGTATGCGAGCCTGTTTTATCAGTTCACACACAGCATAGATATTTTCTGGCACAACGACCGATTATGGGTGACCTTCACGAAATTCGTTGGTAAGTGAACAGCGGCCACGAATCGAATTCGTTGTACCAATTTTTCACAGTGGCCAAGAATATAGCTTCATTACCAAAAGTTGATTTAAGTTATTAATCGACGTGAAAAATCTTAATAAAGCATCGCACCAAAAAATATTAACAGTTTAATTCCATTTTTTGGTCGAGATGAATTTTTTAGATGCCTGTAAAAAAACCAAATTGCGCTCGTGCGTCACAGTGTTCACAGTAAGTTAGGCCTAAAAAATGTCAGACTTCACGAAGAAGACTTCAGATTGCAGCTGGCAACAGGTTTTGTTATTCAGGCTAGAAATATATGTAGCAACCCACGTATAACATGGTTTCGCCGGTTGAATGCACTTGACAATCTTCAAATAAAATTCATATCACTCAAAGCATGTGAATTACAAACGCAAAATCGTCTCGAAATTGAAAAAAATTGCAAGTTTAACGAATTGAATTCAACTAAGTCTTCGCGAAAGTAAAAAACAAGAAGCAGCCAGATATAATGTGGTTTCAAAATATATTCAAATACGAACTCGGAATGAAATGAGAAGTTTGAGTCCATACAGCTTGTTAGGTATGGAAGCTATAAAAATTAGACATTGTCCCATGAACTTTCTTTAATAAATTTTTGCATATTAATATCAAAACTGATATTAAAACTTTTCGTAAGGAGCTTGAACTGAGTTCAAACATCTGACAGTGCAAAAGTAAGCAAACAAACAGTGACACAGAGACTATATATAATTTTTTATAGAGTTTCACTAGGGACTTTCTTTACCTAAAGACTCAGATAGTGCATGATTTTCTGCCTTACAGCATACTTTAGAGTAATTAATTAATATCGACTGCGAAATCACAGTCTTCTAGTTGAACAATCGATAGATAGCTACAATTGTAATCGAAAATGTTGCATCTCTAATGGCAATGTATAAACGACTGCCTTTATTATACAAAAATGAGGTTAATATAAAGAAAGAAAAAAAAAACAACAACAGCCACAATAACAATAACAATGACAGCGAATAATTGTTGAATTAAATTAAATAAAAAACTTAAAAATAAAAATGAACAAAAACAAATATAAGAGAAAACACACAACGCTGTGTGCATTTTTAACAACAACAAATGAACTTCAAATGTTTTTACAATAAAAAACTGCTGCTGTTCGCAACAATGTCTCATAACCAACACTTCCCATGCAATTCTTTTGACTACTGTAAGCTATATCCAATTAGAGCTTGCTTGCACAAATGCTTTAATAAATATTTATAAGAGCTGTAATGCAGCTAACCGTACTTGAGACCCACAACAGTTATATTATTTTCAACTCGAATGAGAAAAGAACGCCCGCAGTTATCAATGAATGCAGTTTTAATTATTATTTCAACTGGCATAATTTCGAAATTGCCCGCTGTACTACGGACTACGGTCTATGTCGCTCATTTTTGCCATTGTCTCCATAATTTTTGCGGTTGTTCCAAATTTGCACGAAATATTGTCAGCCATTGAAAGCATTTCCGCGCAAGCTTGTTGTTGCTAGTTGCATGCAATTACAGCTGACACCTGACCATAAATATGTATCTACAGGTTTTGCAAAACCATAAAAAAAATATTTACTGATTGGGAAAATAGTAAAGTGCAAACATTGTGCTTGATGCATAAAATAAATTATTAAAAAAGAAAACAAAATCAATTTTCAATTATTTACTCATTCAATATTTATTGAGCTCAAAATACAAAATGCAACGTTGGCAATGGAATTATTTATTACTTGGATGTTGTCGAAACTTTTACGCGCTACGAACGCCTTATATTTTTTTTGTTTGTTTTTTAATTCCTTAATACTTTAACTCTGACTTAAAGTATTACTCCTAGTTCGAAAACAAATGCCCTCCAACGACTTCTATCAGCTGCTAGCGCTCTTAGTTCACCAATTTCAGAATGAACAGTGCGAAGCCATGTTTGCCTCTGCGCAAGGTGTGACCTATCCAATTCCACTTGCGTCCAGATATTTGTTAACGAAAGATTGAAGCTTTTCGTCAATCCTATCTGAAATCATCAACGTCTCAGAACCAGGTTTTATACTGGTGTTGAATATTTTTAGCCATACTTTGTTGAGTTTTCGAAAAGCAATCCGCGCTTTGCTTATATGCGGAGCTGAGTCTATCGCAGGCGAACTTCTCAACATTTTCAATGGTGACAATGGCGCTGCTGAAGTTGTTTGCAGACGCATCAACTTTGTTGTTGATAATTTGATTTTGAGACCTATTGCACGTGCATTAGCTTCCAGCCTATGAAGCTTTGCTGGAGCATCACTATGCGTGTGCGTCATAAAGCAGATGTCAGCAGCATAGTCGAAGTCGCTAAGCTTCTGATTTGGTCTCCACTGTAGGCCTTTTGGCACCTCCATCGAGGACCACTATAAAAGGGAGTAGTGAGAGTACACAACCTTTTCGGACACCTCTGTTTATAAGTGAGAGCTGCGTCGTCGTAAAGAGCCTTTATGAGTTCAATGATTTTGTCAGGGATCCCACAGCTGCTCAGTGACCTCCATAACGCATTTCTATTGATGGTATCAAACGCCTGCACGAAGTCCACAAAAAGTAGTTCTACCAGGGACCTCCACTCAACCGATTGTTCCACAATTATGCGTAGTGTATTAATGTGGTCTACACAAGAACGATTTGATCGGAAACCATTCTGTTCTCGCCTAAATTGGGTGTTTAAAGTTGGCGAGATTCTGGCTAAGATGATGAAATCCAGTACTTTTTGGATGGAGTTTAAAAGCGTTATACCACGCAAATTTCTGCACTGACTTAGGTTCCTCTTTTTAGGGATAGTGACAATCATTCCCTCCTTGTAGAAATACTTCTGTTGGGGTTTCGACGCTGCTCGGTGTTGGGTGATTCTTCGCCTGATCTCCAGGCTGACATTATTGTTGCTGGTTATCTCGGATCGAAGATAGACGAAGTTTTATTCAACATTGCCATCCAAGACGCGATGACGCAGTGCGAAAAGACTAAGATCAAGTACTTCGTCTTGTCCTCATTCACCGCTGCGTTCCGATGATATCGATGAGCAGCATCACTTCCTTTTGAAAGATCGATCCCGACATACTCTTTATGTACGGGCACTGGCGTAGGATGTATTGCATCAGAAGATTAAAAAAATCGCACGACAGAGCATTGCACTGCCTGAAACCTCTCTTGGTATCAAAGTGGTCGGAGAGGTTTTTTCCCACTCTAACAACGCTTTGTGTGTGAGATAACGTCGTCATGCAAAGACGGACAATCTTTGCCGGGATACCTAGTGCAGACAGGGCGTCGAAAAACTTCGATCGTATCGGCTTTATAGTCGACAAATAGGTGGTGTGCCTCTTTTTGGTCTGAAGCCACACTGATTTCGTTCTATCAGTGAATCCGTTTATGGCTTCAGCCTATTACACAATACGCGCGGCAGAATTTTATATCCGATGGAAAGAACTAGTTATAATCGAGTTTTAAGTTACTTGTCGTTCCTTTAAAGTCTTAAGAACGAAGTAAATGTCTTGAGATGCAGATACTTCATCCAAAACCAAGATCTTAAGCTAACAATTAAATTTTTTCCACTAATTGATAAATCGATTGCAGTAGGGTATATAAAAGTCAATCGTGCTGCATATTGTGATAATTTTTTTTTTTTTTTTTTTTTGCAAAAGCTCTGCAACCAACGAACGAACCCTCGACAAACTTTGCTTTCATTTCAGATTGTTGCGCTTTTTGCATTTTTAGTAAATTGAATTCCTGGAAATTGTTACAAAATCGAAAATCAAATACACAATCAGTTAGTAAATCGCACTGTGGCCGGCCCAGTGAAGTGAAGCATGTAAATAAGCATTTGACTGCGGCAACGTAGCAAAAGATACATTTGTAGAAGAAATGAAAAGTGTAGTATTTTGGCCTAAACAGGTTTTTAAGGTTGAAATGTAGCTATATGCAGTGCATTCTAATGAATATGCAGAAATGGTTTTATTACGTAAAAATTAGTAAACAGCTTGCATACGAATTATTGCAAAACCGCATTCCATACTAGAAAAGAAAAAAAATAAACAGATCTATACTTATTTATTTATTTATAGGCAGCTGAATATCTTGTTAGCTGAATATTTTGCATTACTTTATACCTAAACAGGTGTAACCATGAAGAACAGCATAAAATCAAAACTCATTGATGAACTTCACATGAACACTATATGCGTTGAGAGGTGTTAGCTGTGAAACAACTTCATAAAAATATTTCAACTACAAGCAAAAGCCATAACAACTACAACAACAACAGTGACGAATCTTGGTAACCTTCTAAAGTGTGCGCGCTTGTGAAAAAGATTTACAGCTTCCTACACAAAGCAGCGCACCAATACGCATACGCAAAAGATACAAATAAGCTTAGACTGAGATACATATTTAGATACATTTAAACAGTCTAAGATGCACAGGCTGCCCACAGTTTTGTTTCATTTTCAAGTTTTTTCTATTTTTTTATTTGTTTTTTTTTTTTTCAAGCTTCTTACTTGTTGTTTCATTTCAATTTGCGGCGAAAATATTTGCGACGACGTCGAAATTCCAAACTAAGCGCGAAACGCTGCTCGGTTCTTCAAAATACTCAGTTTACACGTACGCTATATAGTAGTTTGCAAAGCGAAGATACAGTTTAAAGAGCAGTTTGTAACACATATGGCTTCACCAACTGTATTTCAGCTTTCGAAATATTGAACAAAAACTTTAAAAATACCTAAAATTTATGTCTATCTATTCTTACTAATTTCCAAAACGGCTGAACCGATTTTGACAGGAATTGCACTGCCTGAAACCTGACTTTAAATTTCGTTATAGGCTTATAGACTATTTTTGTGAAATAAGGCTTAAGATTTTCAGCATATTCCGCCCATAGCTGTGTATAGGGTACAATATAGTCGGACACTCTCACTTGATAATTTTTTTTTCCTACTAACTGTGGTGAAAACAAGTTTTGAGCGCTTGCTAACTTTTTGCCTGATGTCCGTCTGTTTGCCGTACAAACTGACGTCATCGTTTTTGTGGTTTGTTGTGATTGTGCTGAGCTGGTTTTGGCCAACAAATCAACAAGCCATGCTATATATGTACGTAGGCAGCGAGACAGCGCGCCGAGAATTTGCGTTTTGAGCCAAGAAAATTCGAAAACCGAAAGCGCACCGCAGTCGAAACCGAGCAATAGCCGTGTGCGCAACTAAAGCTGAACAGCACGCAAACTAAAAGCGTAGAAAACTGCGAAAAAAAAAATTTCAACGAATTTTAATTAAATATTTATTTTTGCAACAGATACAACAAAATTTACAGTGAAAGTGCAACAAAAACAAAAAAAAAAAAAAAAAAAAAGAAGATATAAATTGAAAATATTAACAAAACGACAGCGCATAATCTTTTAAGTGAAATGCATCGCTGACTAATCGTAATTTTAAAAAAAATTAAATTGTGCCAACATGGACGTCAAAGACATTAAAGGCGCCAAAGTGACGCACGCCGGTCTACTCAAGCACAATGCGGACGGCAGTACAGAAACGCAGAAGATCACACATGCCGGCCTTGTGGCACGTTCACCGGAAGGCACTGCTGCGAAGGGCATGAATATACGCGGCAATGAGGACCTATGGGTTGAAATACAGGCGAACACCTTTCGCAATTGGGTCAACGAGCATTTACGCGCAACAGGCATGCAGGTGAGTTACAAATACCCTAGGCTATTATATTATGCAAAACCGTTTGCAATGAAGCATAGCCGAATGCTACACATGTATCTAACTATAAATTCTTTGTACCGAAAGTAACTAAACAGTGGCATTCAGTTACTCGGTCTGTAGGTCGTCAATCATTCACAAAACGAAATCAATACTTTGTAGCCTGGGAACAGTTTTACCGAATGTGTGTGTGTGTTTTTTTTTTCTTTTCTCTCCGATTACCAGAATGCTGTTTAGAATGCGAATGCAACAGACAGACGGACAGACGGACAGTTGTATGGTTCACAAAAGCCACCCATTCGTAACGCCAGCAGTAGTCACTCTAATCACATTTTAAAACGTTTCCACATTTTGTTGGTTTACTGCGATACTTTGAGCATTTTTTGTTCTTTTTTTTTATTGCAATGATTCCGTTCTGGTTTGATTTAAACGCAAGCAGTTTGAATTCAATTCATGCGCCATACACAATTAGATTCCAAAATAATAGTAAAAAAAAATCGAACCAATTAATTTCATGCACGTTTGTTCGCTGCATGGTAAATATTTATTTATTTTATGCATTTTATTAATTTCATTGAACAGTGAAAGTCTTGAAGGAACTTGTATTTGAGTCTTTGTGAAATGTCAAGGGCAAATGGTGCTACTAGTATAAATATTTAAATTTTAAAATAATTAAAGTCATTTCTAGCGCAATAATAGACCATGAAATAGATTGGTTCGAGATAAGCTATAAACTATAATATTAGGCCACTTGGCCACCCTTCATCCACGACCGTTTGCACTACACGTTGTCGTAAGTGACCCACTTTTCATTGCCGGTCACCATTCGCTTCAGAAACGAGTCTATTTTGTTTGACGTCTCGCCGTTGGGAATTCGAAAAGACTTTTGTTCCAATCCTATATTTAATTAGTTTATAATTACCAACCTTTATCAACAATTCTATACAGTAGTGTCTTCAATATTCCGAAGGAATTACACAAAAAAAAATAAGCAACAGATAGTGCACGAAAAGAATCATAAATTTTGAATAATTGAGACGCTTTTTCCTCAGAGACAGAAATAAATACATCTTTTTTCAATTAATAAAAAACAAAATAGAACAAAATAAAAATGCTGAAGATTTAATTTTGTTGGAGCGAGAAATAGCATATTGTGGCAAGAACTGTATACGAATTATATGTCTTTCACATAAAATTGCCATAAAAATATAAAATAAAAAAATGGTTAGGAGAGATAGGATAGTTTTTAGAAATTGGAAGGAAAATTAGGTGTCTGCAGCGGCTGAGTAAGGATGAACCATTTTAGCGTTTTTAAGTTGCTTCTAAATCCGTTTAGCAAGTTGGGCGCAATAATTGTTGTGCTGAAGATTTACTTTGTGGTGACTACGCATTAATTCAGTTCGATATGAATAGAAAGATGCGCACCTTCGAAATGACTTATACACAGTCTCAATAATTTCCGAGCAATTCCGGCTATTGTTATTGTAATATTATGTATTGTATGAAACGCTTGAAAAATAGCAAATAATGTACGACATCGGCGGTGCTTATGTTATTTTAGCCAGGCTTTATATGCAATTTTAATTCAATCAATTGAATCGAAACGAATCGAATCGCATATTGAATATTTGCTTGGAAGTTCGACGCCCACAATCACTTTAAACACTTTTTAGAATACTATTCAGTTCGGTTTTAATTCAATTGAAAAGTTTAGAATTTGTAATCGAATACTTATGTAAAATCAATCGTGCGCATAGCGTGAAATTTTTTTTGTGGTAAAATAATAAAAAGGCTTAATTTCCATTCGGAATTATACAAATTTATGCAACATGTTCAAATTGCCAGCGATTAGCATTGTTCAAATTGTTCAAATTGAACGCCATAAAACTAATATTTTTGAATTTAATTTGTTGTTCGATTATTATCAAATTTGATTTTATTCAACTACAGGTTTTATCATTGGAAAATTATTTTAATAAATTTTAATGTAAAAGTGATGCATTTAATTATGCAAATTTTGCATAATTTGACAGAGTTCTGGGTAAATTTTTTGGGTCATTAAACAGCAACGCTTTAAAGAGATGTAAACATGATTTAATAAGCCGCTTTAAATGTGATTTAATTAGAAATGATTTGGAAAAATAATTACATAAACAAATAATTAAAAATAATAAAATATAAAGAAATGCATTCTTCGAGAGAAATTAAAATATTAAAACGCCAAACCTATACAGCATATGCAGGTGAAGTTAACCCGTACACCCCAACATTCAAAATCAGAACCTTCAAATATAATCGCCCATTGGTCAACTGAAGCACATGATTTTAATTTTTTAAGAAACTCACAAGCAAAACTTAAATAAATTTACATCACACTACCTCCCTAATAATTCGTTCTTAAACAAGAAAAATCTGGAACTTAATATAGTTCTACCCAAACTGAAACGCAAATCACGCAGACATGACTCTTCTTGAGTCCAAAAAAATTCATAACTGCTATACAATGTTTCAACAAAACTTTCTTCGAATCAAAAAAATCTTCAGCAATCCACTTATTCATATACACAGATGGCTCGATATTTCTGGATCTATGACATCATTCAGCAGAACTACCTACAATATTCTCTCTAAACATTTGCTTTCCCCTATTAGCCCACCGAAAACTACTTTAAGAGTGTTACAGGACATTGTAACTTACCTACATATATGTTGAATTTGCGATCTTGAGAACAAAGCCCCTCTTCATGTTCTTTGAGAATGTGCGGCAGTAGCCAGAAGTAGGCAGAAAAAGTTAGATCCTACGAAAATACTAAGATTTATATGGCACATAGAGTAAGAGCAGATCATCTAACTGAAAAGGACAAATAATAGATTTTATTAGGTCGCTACTGTTCTTTACTGTTCATTACTGCTGTAGCTAGAGACCCTATAAATAAGGTGGTCAAAGCTTATTTAAATGGCCGTCAATCGCCTTTCAATCATGACCGCATTTAAGAAGGCGCGCCAGCTTCCATAATCTTGTGCGCGCTGGCGCAACTAAGGAGAGATCTCTCCTTACCTGGTCATTCCAAAGCGTACCCGGTCGTTCTCTATTTCGGGGTCCTCCAATCAAGTTTGGGCCCTCCATGTACGCCATCAGTGCTGGAGCTCTTTCATCCATTCGAATTTTATGCGCTGGACTATGTCAACCTCATTGAATAGCTCCTACTGCTCGCGATCCATACTCTAATTGAACAAAAAATCCTACGAAGAATCTTCCTCTCACAGACTTCCAACGGTGTTTCATCTGACTCAATCAACGTCCATGCCTCTGCGCCATACAATAGGACCAGAAATAACAGCGTCTTATAGCGTCTTTTTATTATTGTCTTTCAACAGAGGGCTTTACATTTCATTTGGTTGCTCAGCCCCAAGAAGTATCTGTTCGCAAGCATGATTCTTCGCCTGATATTCAGACTGACGTTGTTATTGCTGATTATTTCTGTTCCAAGATAGACGAAGTTTTCTACAACAGTGAAGTTGTAATTCTCCATCGGCGCTGCCTGTCCAAGACGCGATGACGGAGTGCGAGAAGACACCAAGTACTTCGTCTTGTTCTCATTCACCGCTAGACCCATGAGCCGAGACTGTTTTTCAATCTCTTAGAACGCCTTGCTGACTCGTCATTCCTGCGTGCCGATGATATCAATGTCATCGGCCTAAACGAGCAGCAGCACTTACTTTTGGAAGATCGAGCCCGACATACTCTGTATGTGTGGGCACTGGCGTAGAATGTATTCCATCAGAAGATTGAAAAAATCGCATTACATCAGCCTGCCTGAAACCTCTTTTGGTATCTAAGGGGTCGGAGAGATTTTTTCCCAGCAGTGACTATGCGAAATGCCATTAAAATATTCATATTATTTATTATATATAATATAAGCTTTATATAATATGAAGTTCAGCGCTATTAAACATATACTATAGAGTATAATTCGATATAAATTAAGTGATACGTGACACATTGCATTCAGTTTTTCTACGAATTTTATAACAAACAACCGCAGTAATTGTTTAGTTACCAACACAGCTTCCACAGATTCGAACAAACTCGACAAATAACTATCTTCCGGATCGCGCAAAATATGTGTAACAAAGTGCTATAACCTATGACTATATTAAGCTGCAATTAAATTCAAGTAAAGCTGATTCACACACAATTTCCGTTGAAAAGAATCACTGAATCATCAACAAATCTTTCACTTTACAACAAAAACAAAATAAGTGGTAAACCTTACAAAACAACCTACGCAAAAAATTCAATTACGTATGATAAATCTGATTTTATTTTTTATATAAAAATTATAAATAAACACCACGTTTATATATATTTACACCCACTAACAGACAAATCACTTTTATTTTCGTCTGTCCATGAAAAAAGTTATCAGCAATTCATTATAGCAAAAAATTAACCTTTAAAAATTAATAACTTAACATTTTATATAAAAATTTAATTGCAATGCAATTAGGCAAAAAGGAAAAGCTGCTGCCCAAAAAAAAAAAAAAAACTTATAAGCCATTAATTCAGTAAACATTTTGTAAGTGAAATGAACTTATTAACTCAAAGTGAACTTGCCATATTTGTTGTGTTCATGCATGAATGCCAAGGTCAGGGAGACTCCATACGAAATAAATCAGACTTGGAACAAAAAAAAATTCAAAAACAAATTGTTTAACTTAGTTGACAACTTTTGACAATGAATTTACAAAAGCTATAAAGTCACAGATACTCTCAGACATGATACTTCATTTCAATATCAAAAAAAAAAACTAAAAACAATAAATGACGTAATGCCGAATTTTGATTTAAAAGCCATTATTAACGAAAACGAAAACAAAATTGGCTCGACACAAAAATTATGCAAATAAAATATGCTGAAATAGTAGTTTACTGCTGCTGCCTATTGTCGAGCACAACTAAACAAATATTTAGGAAAAAAAAATTTATTTCCAGCATAATTTATTGGCTATTCCGTATAGGAAATGTCAAAGTATGTTTGGCAATCCGATTTGTGTCGAACTAAATTAATAACAATTTTCCAATCGAATTTAAGCCAAAATTTATTATCTGAACCTCATCTGTAGCCGCAAGTGTATAGCAACCACATGTGCGAAGAACTACTTTGGTCAAATGAAAGTGAAATGAATTTTAATTGAGGCCAACACACAGAATGGCAATTCTTTAACTGGAATATATCTACATTGTGTTGTTGTACGAGTATGCTGTAGGCTCCAATCTAAAACTATTTCCTAAACCGCACATTTATACAAACTTGCAGAGAGATATCTATATAGAGGAATATATATATGACACATACGTAAGTGGGTAGCTCAAGAAGTTTGTATAAAAAATGCTGAAAAAAAATTTATCAAAATTATTTATATTAATGTGCAGATATATATCATCTCTAGACTATACTACTATGCTCTCGAAATGTTCTTAAATTGTATTCTAAAAAAAAAAATTTCAAATGCTGAGTGCGATTTGGCTTTATATAAATCTGCTACACGTGAATTATTCCTGCATTGACGAATTTTTGCAATAAATTTTGAAAACGTTCGTCTTGAAAAAAAAAATCGGATAGAATTTCGATCCAACACCAATTTTGCGCCTATTTTTAACTTAGAAGTAATTTCGAAGACATGTTTCATTAATTCTTGAAAATAATCGCAAGAAAGAAAAATTGCCCATAAAAATTTTTAACAACCTTTTTAACTTCCCAACCCAATACTACATGGCTTTAAAAAAGGGAGATCCCGCTGTTTGAGCCAAATACCGCGGAATAAGTTTTCTTTCCATCGGCCAGTGCCCGTACATCGTACATACAGAGTATGTCGGGCTCGATCTTCCAAAGGAAAGTGATGCTGCTCGCTTACGCCGATGACATCGATATCATCGGTACGCAGGAACGGCGAATCAGCGAGGGTCTAGCATTGAGGGAGAACAAGACGAAGTACTTGGTGTCTTCTCGCTCTCCGTCATCGCGTCTTAGACGGTCAGTGACGATGGAGAATTTCAACTTCAGTGTTGTAGAAAACTTCGTCTATCTTGGATCCGAGATAACCAGCAACAACAACGTCAGCCTGGAGATCAGTCGAAGAATCACGCTTGCAAACAGATGCTCTTTTTAGGCTGAGCAAGCAAATGAGAAGTAAAGCCCTCTGTCGAAAAACAAAAATCAAGATCTTATATGCAAACTTGATTGGAGGACGCCGAGATAGAGGACGAGCAGGCACTCGTTCAAATGACCAGGAATTGAGAGATCTCTCAGTACTTGGCATTCAAAACGACAGGTGCTAGCGCGCCTTCCGGCTGCCCGTTGCTGAATGAATGTAACAACCAGGAAAAGCATACTTGAGATATTGGGCTAAATTCGTTGCAGGTGCAGTACACCTGCTACATTTAATTATAAAATTTTAACTCGATCATTTGACCAAGCACATTTGCAGTGAACGACTCTTTGGAACTAATTTTCCACACTTATCGGTCGAAAGGTGCACAATTTCGTGTAATGCTGCCAACCCAAACTACAAATCGTTTGAGTGAGATGACAATTTCTCGAGATTACATGGCTACTGAGCATTAGATCATCTAGTGGCATGTGACATGTTGCATCATCTTCTTGAAACCACATATCACTGATGTCAAGTTCACACATTTCTCTATTCACCATAACATGAAGATCAATTTGAGCCAAGAAAAAATATGCTCCAATCCCATCACTGGCAAGAAATCGACACCACACGGTCACATATTGTGGAACTAATGTAGTCTCGTATATATGAAGTTCCCCACATAACCTTCAATCAGCACTTTTGACGCATTAAAGGTGAAATTTACAAATCCGTGATAATCTTTCGGTGAACAAAAAACCAAAAGGTAGCCTGCGAAATTTTTAATGGCACCATTTTTAACAAGCCTCGTCTATGGATTTATCATGGAAAAGGTTTTTTGTGCCATCCTATGTATTGTCTCGAATTCGTCGTATCTCAGCTACTGAATCTGATTTGCTTCATATATAAAGGGCAGCGAGAGAAATAAAAATCAATGCAAAACTGTGCGATTTTACGCTATCTATTTAAGAGAACGAAGCCATTTTATTATATTTATTGTAAATATATACGATTCAGTGGAAAATAAGATGTTTCTACTTCCATATAAGACTAAGATGACTCTTTTAATCGTTTACAAACTCTCAACAACATTTTTTCTAGCAGGTGTTTGGCTTTTCCGCTAAATCTGGCTATTGAAAAATGCTTAAAAAAAGCCACATATTTCCATTCCAAAAAATTTTTAATAATTTATTTATGATTGAGTTTTTGAACTGCCCTCAAACAGAATGTGTGTATATGTATGTGTAAATGTATTTGTGTATGTATATGTGAATGAACAAATGCATGAATGAAACTTTTGTGATTTTGCTTATTTAGTCTGCAATTTACTTAGAAAACCCACTGCCATATATGAATTCGGTCGAACTAATAAAACCAACAACTAAACAAAGACAACAACAAAAACAATAGTAAGAACGTAACCGCAAACGTGTATTACGGCTTTTTTGAAGTACTCGTTCTCAGACCAATTTGCAAGTGTATGTATGTATGTATGTATGTAGTAGGTATGGCGTATCTCAAAATGTATCTGCGCCATACTTTGTTGCAGTTTTGAACTTGTTTTATATACTCAAACTATCTATGATTTGTATATCGTTTTTTTTTCTCTGTCTCTTCATATATTATGGTTTTTATTCAGCACGTGGTGTGGGAAAATAGTCAACAGCTCAGCTACTTTTTGCGGCTTAATTAGCGCAAAATATGTTTGGTTTGGTTTTTTTTGGTTTCTGTACACTTCTTATACATATATACCAGAGATATGTATTAAAATCAAACCGGTTTATGGCCAAACAATTGGTCTCACACTTGCTATAGCGCAAAGAAACGTTAGATCTGTTGTGCGTTATATTGAATTTTCTAAAATATCAAATTAGTTTTATTGAATTTGCAAGGCAATGCTTATTAATAAATGTATATATGTATATATATAATATATTTCGAATACCTGACAGCATGACTTCATTGATATTTAAATTCTTGACGTGCTACAACTCCTACACAGCTACAGCTATGTAGAAATATTGTGTAGGAGGACATATGTTTCATTGAGTGTGTAAAAAGCTGAAGTAATAACAAAGATTTATAAAACGAGCAATAGTTAGCTGGTATTTCCATAAAAATATTTTATATAGATTAGCGAATTAATAAATCGATATATGAAAATAGCTCAAATGTTTTTCTTGTAAGAATTTATAGCATGAGGTTTGCGGAAATATGCTGGAATGGATATATAAAGACGTAGATACAAAGCCGCTTATAGCTTGAGAGTAGAAACATTTAAATAAGATTTAGTTTATATAAATTTACACAACTTGAGATTCACAAACAATCATCATTTAAATATTCATACATTAGAGCTCTGCACGAATGCATTTGTTTAATATTAAGAATTTATTTGTTTAAAAAAAAAAACGAAACAATGCTGTTATTATTTTCTGAATGAGTTTGATCTAAAAGGCGTTGAAACACATGGTTCTTGAAATTGGAAACATCGATACGAGGGTTGCAATGTATATTCCTAGCCCAACCATAAAAACCTGTAATTTATGCGAAAAAAATCACTTTATTGTTTTTCAAAATATTCACCATTAAGATCGATGATACACTTTTGCATACGCCCGAACCATATATCCAAAAGAGATAACTCCAAAAGGGAGTTGAAAACCGCTGTCCGCGAAGTTTTTTTTTTGATGTAAGGGAACAGGAAGAAGTCATTTGCTGAAAAGTCAGGGCTGTACGCCGGAAGACACATAAATTCGATGTTTTGAGTGTTCAAAAACCCATTTATTACAGCCGAAGTGTGAGAACTCGCATTATCGAGATGAAGTATGATTCGTCTTCGTCGGTTGGTTTCAGGCAAAAAAAATGGTTGTTTACCATTCAGAATTGACCTCCTGACTTGACCGGATTTCGAGAAGAAACATGCGATCAATTGTTTCGATGTGAGTTAGTTATGTTGGATTTTTTTCACGTGTTGAAAGACCCAGACGGTCGACTGCTGTTTTGTTTCGTGCTCATACGCATATATCCACCTTTCGTCACCTGTCACGATTGAGTAGACGGCTTTTGAAACACCTCGCATGAATTTCTTCAGCATTTGCTAGCACCAATCGACACGAGCCTTCTTTAGATCGATTGTCAAATTAAGCGGTATCCAACGTGAACAAACCATTCTGAAGACCATATGTTCATGTAACATTGTATCGTATGCTAGTCATACTAATGCTCAGGGATGCCTCAATCTCACGGTATGTCACATGACGATCCTGCTTTATCAGTTCACAGTTGTTTTCTGGCACAACGACCGATTATGAGTGATCTTCACAAAATTCGACGGTGTACCAGTTTTTCGCAGTGGCCAAGGATGAAGCTTCACCACCAAAAGTTGATTTATATTGATTGGTGCACTCTTGTCTTGGTAATCCACGTTGAAAATCGTAATAAATTATCGCTCGAAAATTCAGTTGACGGTTTAATTCCATTTTTTTGCCGAGATGAATTTTTTTGTTGCCTGTAAAGAAACCAAATTGCGCTCGTACATCAAAGTGTGCAGAGTAAGTTAGGCCTTAAAAATGTCAGACTTTACGATGGAGAGGAGATCAGATTGCAACTGGCAACATGTTTTGTTGCTCAGGCCAAAAATATATTTAGCTATGCTTGTAGAAGTGTTCCTTATTGAAACCGCGAGGAACTGAGAGAGGAAGGCGATGGTATTTCAGTTAGTCATCCATTTTAGATTTATATTAGTGCAATTTCCAGCTAATTGTACTGCCGTTTTACAAAATCCCTTGGGAACATGTATATCCCACATAGTCCTTTCGTAACACAGACAAACAGGCAATGCTATAACGATACATTTTATCGAGCTGATTAAGAAGCTTAAAGCTTTTTGTTTTAAATAAAAACCATAAATGTATGCCCAAAGGACAAAGTTGCATTAAATACATATATGCTTGCCTTCAGTTGGAAATCTCTTTTTGTTTCACAATTTTTCTTCTTAAATAAATTCCAATTACCGATGCCTAAAACGCATAAACTTGTTCAAATATTCAAAACCAAATCAATTTATCCTTCAAACCACTTCCTGCAACGGCAACTTGTTCGCCTTCACAATTGACTTACACAACTACAAAAGTTAAACGCAACCAAAACAACAGCAAAATAAATTACATCGAAAAAAAAAACTCGGGGAAAAAAGTTGAACAAATATGTCATCAGATCCCGAAATGTACTTGAGCACACCCAAAGCGCATGAATGTCACTTACAAATATATACAATTTATGCACAAGACACTGACACAGACAGACGGACGGACGGACGGACGGACGGATAGACAGTTAACATACACACTATTTGAGGTTATGCACACTACACAACGAAAACATGGAAGAGAACTTCACAGAGACGCAAACAGCCACACATACAACAACTGCGCGAACAGTGCAAGTTCATTCAGTTTGCTACACTAAGCGAATTATATGCGATTATATTTTTGTCAACTTTGAATATTTTATAAGTGACATATACAGAAACATAGCTGTCTGACAGACAGACAGACAGACGGACAGACAGACAGACACCCAGTCAGGAAGCTGAACAGAAATAAACAATTGCATGGCTCGAATTGTAATTTAAATGCGACGAACAACCAACACAAGTTGTACTCTAAAGCTGTTGTAGAGCAACAAGCCAATATATTTGATATATATATTTGATGCATTTGATCGGTGTTCTAACACCTATCACCACAGCAGCAGCACCTGCCACTAGCACCTGGGTGCAATTGCAATATGGTGCAAAACTTTTGATAAAGACAAATAGAAACTTTTTAAAGCTTTTATTATTTAGATAAAGCAGCTTTAGAAACTATGTTTCTGTCCTTTCACAACGTCCTGTCACTCCTTTTATAATATTTCGAAGCTGACTTTGCTAAGCTTTTGATTCTTGGCCTCTTATTTGACATTAATTCAGTAAGCAAGTAAGTGTTACCCGCCATCAAATTGCTTAAATAATTTGAATTTTTTTTATTTTAAATAATTTCGAATAAATTTAAAATAACCGAATTTTCGCTGCAATATACATCTTTTAAGGTACAAATCCTCTAAGACCAAAACTTTAAATAACCGTGCAACAAAATTTCGTCAAAACTTGATAAAATAATTTCACTGAAACACCCAGTTTAGATGTTGCATATTGTACGGTGACAACGCGCAGCACCACTCGGAAAAACTTAAAAGTTTCCGCGCTTGTGAAATATGGAAATCATGACAAAAGTGGAGTTGGGGGAAGCCCAGCGCAGCAGCAGCATGTCAAACACATTCCCAAGTCTCATGCATGCTCCTAATTATGCTTACTTAGTACCTTTGGCGGGTTGGCGGGCACAGTGCAATGTCAAAAAGCGCCCGACCCGTAGAAGTGGGTCACTCAGACTCAGCTAAGATTGTTGTTGCTTTTGTTTGCTTTTGTTGTTTGCGCTTGGAGCCGCATAGCTGACTGTCTGTCTGTCTGTCTGTCTGTCTGTCTGTCTGTACGCTGTTTATGATGGCCGCAGCGGCTCATAGTTGCTGTTGATTGTTATTTGTCGTCGTCGTCGCTGATGAAAGTTGGTAAGATCAACAATTTTGAAAGACAGACGAGTACGCGTTCGCAATGCTAATTGCGCGGCATTGTACATGTATGGCGAGCAAGTTTATAAGAAAGTGTGCAAACGAAACAAAACTTGAATCTTCTTTTTTTTTTTTTTTTTAAAAAACTTTTACTCTCGTTTTCACTGAAACTTTTTGCAAACTTTTGTATTCTTGTTTTTTCTCCAAAATTTTGTAAACTTCATTTAATATTTTTCTATTTTCCCGCTTTTAGGTGCATGATTGGGCAACCGATTTCTGCGATGGCACCTGCCTCTGCGCACTAGTTGAAAACCTGCAGACGCGCCCGCTAAAGCCATCATGGAATCGCCGGCCGGCAAATCAGCATCATTATTTAGAAAATGCAACCACAGCGTTGAAATCCATTGAAGCGGATCACATTAAGCTTGTGAACATCGGCAATGTGGATATTGTCAATGGCAATATAAAGCTGATTTTGGGTCTGATATGGTCGTTGATTGTACGCTATCAGATCGGACGCAGCAAGTTTCCGCCGCGTAAGCTTATGCTTGCCTGGCTGCAGGCAGCACTTCCGGAGTGTAAGATAACCAATCTGACGACGGACTGGAATAGCGGCGTAAATTTGGCAGCACTCTTGGACTACTGCCAGCCGGGTCTATTTCCGCACTGGCGTTCGTTGGATCCTAGTCAGAGCGTGCGCAACTGCACGAATGCCATGAATTTGGCACAAAGCGAGTTTGGCGTACCTAAAGTTCTGGAGCCGGAGTATCTGGCATCACCGTGGTTGGATGAATTGTCGGGCATGACGTATCTGTCGTACTTCATGAAACCGGGCGGTCCCGGCTATAATGCCACAATGCGTTGGGTCAATACGCAGGTCAAGGATCCGGTGAAAAATTTTACGGTGCGTAGAACAAACATTTTTATTGGAAATTTCACAACTAATTAAATTGTTTTTTTACAGACCGATTGGAACGATGGTCGCGTTTTCTGTGAGGTTATTAAAGGTTTGGGTGGTCCCGCGCCTGCACCTGAAAAGCTCAGTACCGATCCCTTTCATTACGAAAATAATATACGCAAAGCAGTTGAAGCCGGCAGCAAACTAGGCGTGCAGCCCATACTCACACCTAAGGATATGGCCAATCCGGAGGTGGAGCATCTCGGCATCATGGCCTATGCAGCGCATCTGCAGTGGGTGCCACCGCGTCCACCGCTCTCAGATCTGGTTAATGTCTACCTGGAAAGCACTTCCGGCCGCGTTGGCGAACCAGTGAGTATTGAGTGGCTGATTGTCTGTGCGTTGTCAGTGTTCATAAATAATTAATTTCCTTTTGACACGCAGACACACTTCCGCATCGATGTACTGTCGCGTGACATCAGCTACAGCTCAGTGCGAGCGTTTGTTGTGCCACCCTCCGGAAATGCGCAACCGGTGCGTCTGAATGCACACGGTGAAGGTGTTTTCGTGCCGGATAAGTACGGCATGCATGAAATTGTTGTGGAAATTGGCGAGGACAGTCTCGGTGGACATTATTTCCGCGTGCTGCCACGGCTCATACAGGTTGCTCCACCAGGCATGGCGCCCTGTGCACTCGGCAGTCTCGTCGAGGTGCTGGTCAATGCAACAGGTGCACCCAAGACGGAGGACATACTCGTCACGGCTGTCTCGCCGACAGGCATCTCGCATAATTGTCCACTGAAAAAAGTGGACGAGGGACACAGTGCCATATTCAAGCCGGACGAGGCGGGCATTTGGGAAATAGCCATTACGTATCAGGGCCGCCATATACAAGGTGGCCCATTCACCTGTGCCGTTTTCGATGCATCAGGCGTATCCGTACACGGCTTAGATGGCGCCATGCCGCTCCGTGCGCACTCCTTTGAAGTGGACGCTCGCGGTGTGGGCGTCTCTGGCGAACTGCACGTGGATATTGCGCACGACAAGCACTCGCTGGTCTGCTCCATTGAGAAAATTGTTGACAACAAATATCGCGTTACATTCATGCCACGTCAGAACGGCAAGTATCGCGTCTATGTCTACTTCAATGGCTACGATGTCAAAGGTTCGCCGTTCATTATGCGCGTAGGCACCAAGGGTCGCTCAGGTAAGACGCGCAGCAGTCCACTACATGAGAGCAAACACCGCGCCGAGAGTCCATCGATGCATTTTACTTCGACAACGAGTACACGGCACAATGATTATCGCAATAATGCATCACTGTCGCGTAGGGATCTGCTGAATCATCACAATAGCGTCGAGCGGCAGAGCTCCTATTCGCCGCAGTACTCGCCCAAATTAGATACAACAGATTACCGCACGAGTTCCAGCTACTACAAGCGCGAGAGTGAGGTAGGTAGACACGCTTGCAGGGCACAGCACTTCGTGTAGAAACTAACTTACTCGTACATGTGCTTTTTTCTGGTGCTGGAACTGGTTACTGGTTAAGCTATGCCCAAACACACCCACATCCATTCACACACAAACACACTCGCACAGAATCAAAATTGTTTATTTGTCTAACGTTCGTTATTTATTTGGCAAACACACACCCGGACCTACCCATTCCGTCTACTCCACACTCTACCCAATTACACTTGACAGGAAAATGCGGCCAATTCTCCACCACCACCGCCGCCGCCACAACAACCGCAACGCGAAAAGCACAGCAGCTCGCCCACGGTGAAGTATCTCAACTCCACCGATTTGTACACAGTCAGCGGCAGGCGTGACTCAAAGACCTCAAACAGCTCGTCCACGACAAAGAACGACTACTACTATGACAAGGAGAATGAACTCTATAGTCATAGGCGTGGCGAGCGTGAGCTGAAACTGGCGCCGCCGCGCGAGGAACGTGAGCAGAGCTACAGCATCAGCGAACAGCGTCAGCGCCAACATCAACATCAACAGCAGGCGACGCGCACCGCAACAGCCACGTTCACCAGTTCGCTGAGTCCAATACCCAGTCCCACACAGAATGTAACTAAATTTCGTTTGAAGTTCCTTTTATTGATATTTATTGTGTTTATGTTGTGCTTGTAATCTAATCAAAGAGAGTTACGGTTCCTCTGTAAAAAAAAATGCTCCACATCAACTAATATGCAACTCACTTTCCTATCATAGATACGCTCAAGCGAGATGCGCACCCACAGTCCGCTGACCATAAAAACGTCGACGAACCACTACGACACCTCTACACGCAATATGAGTCCTCGCCATACGCCCACTTCACCGGTGCCGCGTTACTCACCGAATAGCGCCTACATAAGCACGGCAACACATCGCATTGGCAGTCCGGTGACCAGCACGTTAACACGGGTATGTCTTCAGTATTCAAAGACTGTCAGACAAATTTTGAACACAATTTTTTTTTTTATTTTTTTTTTTTTTTCAGCAAAATGGCGTCATTGGCCGCCCCGATTATGAAACCGCACGCACTGTCGAGAAATCTTCCACGTACAAATCTAGCTCGAACTATGTCACCGATTCGAATATACGTGCGAGCCCTTCACTCTACGGCACCGCCGAGCGTTTGCGTCGCAGTGGTTCGCCGGATCGAGAACCGCGTATTGATCACTCGTCGAATGTACGTGTATCCTCGATAAAGCCGACCTCGGCACGACGCGACAGCTGGGATGTCATCAATAAGACAAAGCATATGCTTTCGCACAATTCGCTCGAATCGCTGGCGAATATGACCGAAACGCAACTGAACACCGATCTTAGCTATGCGCGTCCTGCGGACATCGATAACGAGACGCAACGCAACACACAGTACAACAAATTCGCGCTAAACGAACAGAAGTATCACTCGGATCAGCAGCGTCGCACCTCAATCGACGATGTCGATCGTTACAAGTGAGTATAGGCAGAGCTATACTATATACTATATACCATAAAATAATATTGTATACTGTCACACAGACCCAGTGCCATCACCGTTAAGTCACATTCGAACAACACGTATACAGATAAATCCGGCGGTTATACGAAAACCGTTAAGGAATCCAGCGAACATGTAGTCACAGAACGCACGCACACCGAGAATGGGCATGGACAGCATGGCAGCAACAACTATGGCGGCGCCAGTGGCTATAGCTCACTTTCTCGATTTCGTCCCATAGATAATAGTGCTACTGGCGCACGCGCTATACGTGTGCAGGACATACCGAACGGTTCCATTGGTCGGCCGGTTGAATTTGAAATTGACGGCTCAAAGGCAGGTTCTGGAAATCTAGAAATTTTAGTCAATGGTGGTCGTGTTACTTCATCTGTGCGCTCGTTGGGCGGTCAACGTTTCATTGCGAGTTTTACGCCACATGAACCGGGCACACATACGGTGCAAATAACATTCAATGGCGAAACCGTACCTGGTAAGTTTAGCTATAATACTAGGGAAATTTCCTTGAACGTAAAAACTGAAAAACATCCGGTTAACGAAGCTCAGTCATTGTATTTCTCCGATTAACTCCTGTAGGAATGGGAGTTACGACAATTTCGATTTGACTTTTAATGCTTCAAAATCACGAGAAATAAAATCTGTATATGTATATATAGCTTAAAAGTATCGATACTTGACTTAAAATATTTTACATAGAGTGCGCATACCACTGTGCAAGAGTTATGAAAAATTTACTCAAAGAGCAGAGTAACTCTCTTTAATACATCTAAACACATACACACACACACACACATACAAGGGCGTATCCAGTGGGTACAGGGAGCCGTTTACGCCCTTCCCCCTAATTTTTAAATAAATATTTTCGCACTTTTATATAATTTTCTTTATTTTATTGAAATATTTTTGTTTCACTTAATTAGTTGCTATAATTAATAGATGGGTTCTAAGGTAGGACCCTTAGCACTTTTGATTACTATAAAAAAAAAATTTAAAAAACTGCGACCCCCTTCGAGACCATTTGGATACGCCCTTGCACATAACTAAACGCGCCTTTGCTAATACAGAAGCAAAACCAAAAACAACAACAGCGCTTAGAACATTAATAAATTATGACGACTGCCTGCCTACACAACAGCAACAACAATGAACTCACCTGTAGCTATACAAATCTCTCTTCTCTCTCTATCAGTCGCGCTCATATGTATATGATTCTCTCGCCTTCACTCTTTTACGCTATTTAGCAACTTTAGCCCAATAGCAAGCAGCGTACTTACTTCATCAATGCCGTATGGCTCACTTTGTAATCACTTATAGTTAATGAACTCAGGCGTAAATAATTTTCATTTTTACCTATTTATACGACTTTTTATATGAAATAAAATTATGAGCCTATTAAAATAAAGTAAATTTTTCAGACATATATATGTATATATATAATATATATAGAGTACAGTGTTAAAACTAAGGCCATACATATATATATTTTTTTTAATTCAACATAATTTAGCCGTATTTGGTCAACGGGTGAACTTGATTCTCAACGAATGTAAATGTTATCAGTGGAATAATCTGAAAATTTTCCTACCAATCCTTGACATATAAAAATTCACAAAACAATGTATTTTCGAATCTGAATGTGGCATATGCACCTAAGCATTCGGAATGATTTACGGCACTAGAGAGCGGCCACATTCTGACGCATTGCATATTTTAAAAGTCTTAATAATAATCAGAACAAATTTTCAAGGTTTAAAAAAAAATCTGAAGGTTGAAATGCGCCGCCAATTAAAAAAAAAAATTTCAATTCATTATTAAGCAACCTACATACAGACACAGCCACAAATACTCATACTGAGTCATCATCACAAAGTATGCTGACTAAAATTTACCACTGGGTCGGTGATCGTATCTAAGCTGAGAAGCAGGTTTGCAGCGACAACGCAAAGAGCCAAACCGGCAGTCTTAGCTCGCGTTCGCAACGGAACTGACACGTCGGCGGAAAACCAAGTTAAAAAGTTTCGAAAAGAAAAACAACAGCAAATGAAAAGAAACGCAGTATCTGCAACTGTGCAAATAGCAAAAGAGTGAAAAAGAAAGCAAATAAAAAGTGCGGAAAATCTAACAAAAAAAAATAAATAAATAATAATAATATTAAAATCAAAGTAAAAAATAAAAAAGTATGAAACGAAAAAAAAAAATCGTAACAAATGTCAAATTCCAAGCGCACAACTTTGTATCTGAGATTTCTAAGCGCTAGAAGAGCAAGCAAAAGCAGTCACAGTGAAAAAAAAAAATATGCAAATGCGCTGAACGCGTCGAAAACCAGTTTAATGAACTTAAGAAAGAAAAAAACACTGAAACAAGATATTTGTTTCTACTATTATTTCATCTAAAAGCGTTCAAAATATTTGTAGCGTACAGCTAGACAAATTAAATTTATTAAATGGAATTATTTTAATAACTGTAAAAAAAAGAAAAAGAAAACTTAAAAATTGTCTGCAATTTTAAATAATTTGTTTGAACTGCTTTGATAGGCAAATTCAATTACACAAATGTGCGCCGCCATTTTGTTTTCGAGTAAAATAACTTGCAACAATTCATGCAGAAAGATCGCGTTTATTGACCAAGTTTATTGCGCGAATGCAACATGCTGTTGTGCAGCAACTTGTTTAAATATGAGCCAAAACCACAACAACAACATAAAAACAAAAACAAAAACAACAACAAAAGTATCTAGATACTCCGACTGTGCTCGATACAAGCAAATGATTTAATGTACAAATGCACTGCGCATTTTTTCAAAATTTCTTCTTTTTATTTATTACGCTGTCAAATCAATATATACAACATATATATTGTGTGGCAAATTCAACTTGCAACGTACGAGTCATGTGGCAAGCGATACATATGTACTTATAGATACAAATAAATATAAGACACGTCGCACTATTGCGGTTGAGTTTTAACCTTTCAATAGCAAAATAAATAATGAGACGCAAGTATTGCACAAATTGGCAGCAACTGATTTCTTTCCTTTTTGCGATAAATTGTATCTGTACTGCATTAAGAGGAAGTCGGATATTATGACAATATGCAAGTTTCACGGAAATGTGCGCATATTTCTTTTACGATCTGTATGTAATACGTACGCCTTTATAGTATGCGATTTTCCTACATACAAAATGTATCTGATTTTTTTCTTTCTTTCTTGCTTGCTTTCCTCTTAATTTGTAGTGCTTCAATTTGTTGTTGCAACGGAAACCTGTTGGGATAGGTTGCTGCTGCTGCCTTTGTTGCATGGTGTGCCAGGTATGCGTGAACGCAGTGAAAGGTTGTTTTTTTTTTTTATTGTTGTTGTTGTTGTTTGTTTAACTTCAACGACTGCAGCTATGCAGCCAGGCGGCAGCATGCAACGTACACAATAAGATAGAAATCGCTAAAGACTTATCGTACATAATGCTGTCATACCTTATTATTAGCTATTTCTTCTAGCTATCCACTTAATGGAAAATGTTCTGTTCTGCAAAAAGGAAGTTTGTAATTTAAAACTCGAGCTACTACACTCATATTGCAGACACTTTGTAATTAATTTTAATTGAATACTTGCCTTAAGTTAGTTATCAGTGTGAGTTGAGTTGTAGCTATTCTTGAAAATGGTTTGCAATAAAAAAAATTTTTTTTTCTCCATCAGCTAAACTTGATTCAAATGATTGCAAAAGAATTGTAACAAAAGATAGTAACAAAAAAGGAAAAAATTTAATTTAGTTGAAGCATGCTGAACCGAATAGAATATTATTTGCAAAACCGAATTTCTGATCGAAATAGATACTTTTTTTTTTAAATAAAATACTGCAACATTGCAGTGGTGTAAAAAACAGTCACTGTAAAGCCGGAACTGAAGCCAAGTTATAAAAAGTTTTTGGAATAACAAAAAAAAAAAGCATTCAATTTTGAATAGTTCTACCAAAACAAAGATTTTTCGAAGCCAGTAATACATTGCAAAAAAAAAAAACAGAAAAAATACAATTTGGCGGATACAATTGAATATCGCAATATGTGATAAAAAAAAATAAAAAAAAAAATAATTGTACGCGGGGTGGTTCGTTTTGCAACTGACTCAACTAAAAAACGAAAGTAATTAGTGAGTTAGGAGAATACGTTTAAGAAATGTTCGTTCTCGAACCATCAACTTTACTATTTTGTAATGGGCAACATTTTAAAATAATCTTGTAAAATTCCGAAGAAGTCTCTATCTATTACCGTTTCCGAGATCCTTTCGCTAATACGAACGGACAGACGAACAGACGGACATGGCTGTATCGACTTTGTTTACCTTACACAAGTGCTGCAAGGTCAAACACTCATTAGCTTCCTCATCATAATTAAACTCTGAGATCCGTTGAATTATTATTTCAATTATTTTTCGTATTATCTTAGTCTCTATTACATGATCTCTGATATATTTTTGAAAGCCCAGAGATAGTGCTTATAGTTTTAAAAAAGTTTGATTAAGTTATATATATATCGGCTATAGCCAATATTATTTCTAGGCGGCTTTATGTCCTTTATTTATCTGTTTCGTCTTAGCAGAAAACTTGGTTTTCGAGAATCAATTCTTCTTAAAAAAGTTGCATATCAACAAATAGTGGTCCTTCAATGAATTGTTGGTATATCGTTTTGAAGTTTTCTATATATGCTCATTCCCAATTGTGTAACTTCTTCATGTCGGTACTACATACATAATTATACACTTAAAGTAAACGAACTCCATTCGAAAACTCTCACTCTTTGAATATATTATTTAGCACAAATATTTATGAACATGTACGAAATTTTATTTTCATTAAATGACCAAAGCAAATATAATCTCAAGCCACACCCACTTAACATGTCTCAGACGCTGTCAAAATGCTTATTTCCGTTCGCATGAAAACGCGTATCTTCAGAAAACTATGCATAGCTAAGCATTATTTCTATATTGGCACACATTTTCACATTCCTGACAACATTTTCGAACAGCATTTTGTAAACATGACAAAAGTTTTCGACCTCTCCGTCGGTCTGGCTTTTTTTTTTTTTTTTTATAACCCAAAGCAGTGAAACTGAATTTATTTGGCATAAACTTTAAAACTGGTTTTTGACGTGAAACATGCGCATGGCAAAAAAATAAAAGAAAATAAAAATAAATCAAAAAAAAAAAAATTGTTTTACAATAATAAATCAAAACTCTAAACATAAAGGCAACGCGAAATATAAAAATAAAAATTTAACAAATAATAAAAATTTCTATAAAATCCAATCGCTTAAATATTTGTGACTTGTGATCTGCAGCGATATTTCAAATATCAAAATATGAATTTGGTTTTTTTAGTTGAAATTGTTTAAGCTTTTTATATAATTATTTGTTTATTTAGTTTTTTAGCATCAAATAGCAAAAAAGAATCTTTTTTTAAAGCATTTTTTTTTTTTTGTGTGTATTTTATAATAAGCCAGCCGCTGTGTGTGTTTGAAACAAAAGAATTGCAACGTCACAATTAGTTCGCGCCAAATTACAAAGCCAGATACAAATTGTATCTCATATCTTTCGTCTTTGTGTTACGCTGCTGAAAGGTATCTTTGCACTGCCAACAAAAGCAAATTGTCCAAAAAAAGGCCAACAACGTTTGCTACCGCCCACATACAACCAACAACCCACCCAACATCAACATCGTCATCGCTCAGCAAATTTCCGGAAATTCAAGTTGTTCGACGCCGCATCTGCTGTTTTTTTTTTTTTGTTGTATCTGTAACTACGGCTAAGGTGTGTAACATTATTATTATTATTTTTTTTTTTATTACTATTAGCTACTTATTATCATGAGAGACAACAGCAACTAGAACAGTCTTTCGGCGGCGTTCTCATGTTGTTGAAGTTAACAGTTTGTATCTAAGTTTATACCTGCGACACTTGTTGCACGAACGCGCACTGCAACGTCAAGAACAGTTTTGAACAGAATTTATAACTTTGTGCAACTTTTACTTTGCGCACAACTTGCCACATGCAACAAACTAACTGCAAGAGACGACATTCCGCCGCATGGCATGCGTTTGTTTAATGGCCAAATTGTGTTCAATGTCTGTCTGTCTGTCTGTCTGTCCGTCTGACCTGACCGTGTGTCCAACGTTACTAACCAGACCGCCGCTGTGTCTAACTGTTTTGCATTTCCGTTGCTTCTAGCGGTTTTTGCTCATTTATTCTGTGATTTAATATTATGTATTTTTGGCATGTAATCACTATTGAAATGAATGAACGTTTGAATGAGTGCCCGATTGCCTACTTGCCAGAAGCTGTTTTACTTGTTTTGGAGTGAAAACACCAGCACCTTCAGCACATATCAAAATACGTACATATTTATATAGGCACAGTGTGCTAAAACCGTCAAAAGTAGCAACAAAAAATAAGAAAAAAACGCTGCAGTTGCAACAACAAAAAACTGTTTTTCATACAAAACGCCAGAAGTTGTGGGACAGAGACGAAACTAAATATGAAATGTTCTACTTTTTAGAGAATTCTCCAATCAGACAGACGGACATTTTTTGAGGAACGAAAAGAACACAAAATGTGAAACTCCTTCCAGTTCAGAATTGTGAATAATTTATGAATTTATTAAAAGATTCATAGCCAAAGGCCCTAGCAGCCAATGCTCTCTTTCCCTATTAGTTCTAAGTCTACTTAGTCCTAATATCGTTGTAAATAAAAATAAATAAATTAAAAGAGTCATACGAGTACATCATCAGCGTACAGCAATGTGATAAAATGTCTGAAAGATCATTTATTATTCTTGAAGTCAACTCGAAAGCACTAAAGATTTCTTCGATAAATTATTTGAGTGCTATATTCTAAATACGAAGAGATCCGATAGGTCCAAAGAAAATGTAATTTAAACTATGAAATATCTAATTTAAGTCAGTGTAAGCCATTTTCAAAGGCTACATTGCTTAGTAAAAAGAGATCCAAGAAGTTTATGGAGACCCACCTACATTCAAGAAAACTATGCTACCCCAAGAAAAGAGCGAAAAGAACCACTGTAATTGTTTATATCAGATTTGACATGGTGTAGAATATGAATTCTTTATGCGGTCAGACTCGCTTCCCTCACCTTAGGGTTGGAACAATAAATCGCCTTTATTTCAAATCTTTATAAAATTGCGTACAATCATCGGATTTAGTTATGCCCCGCTCATAGAAGCTTGCTTCGCTATTGGAGACAGTCGTTTTTCACAAGCCAATTTTTTGCCAGCTAAATCGTTCGACATTGACAGACAGAGATGGTAATCCCATGGTGCCAGGTCCGGCTATATATATGTTGGATGCATAAGCACCTACCATCCAAACTCCCGAAGCTTCTGGCGCGTCACAATCGAAGTGTGTGGCCTGATGGAACACAATTCCTCTACTATTGGCCAAAGATGGTCGCTTCTGGGCGATTACTGCCTTCAAGCAATCCAGTTGTTCACAGTAGAGCATCGAATTGAACGTTTGACCATAGGGGAGTAGCTCATAATAGATGATTCACTGCCAATCCCACCAAACACACAGCAAAATCTTCCTGATCGTCAATCCGGGCTTGGCAACCATTTGAGCCGCTTCGCCACCCTTCAACCACTAACGTTTGCGCTTCACGTTGTCGTAAATGACCAACTTTTCATCGCCAGTCACAATTCGTTTCAGAAACGTTTCGATTTTGTTGCGATTCAGCAGCGATTCGCAGTTGGAATGGATTCGGTCTATGAGGTTTTTTGGTGTCAATTCGTGTGACACCAAAATATCCGGTTTTTTTTTTTGTAGTCAAGCTTCTTCAAATGCCTTTGAACGGTCATATGACTGATATTCAACTGCAACGGCGATGGTACGGCTGCTACTTTGGTGGTCTATCTCGATCACTTCCTTTTTTTTTATCGACTTCTTGCCACACATCGCACCACTGTGCATGCCATTCTACTTAGACACTAAACGGTTTTCGATACGATAATGTCAATTTGGAGTTACGTGCGTCTTGGCTAATGCCAAAAAAAAAAAAAAGAAACCAGTTTGCAGCACTTCTAAGCTGGATAACCAGTTAAGCAGTTTACTCAATTGCATATGAAAGCAATTAAATACTAAAATAAAGATATTATATAATCAAATTCTATGCGCCAGCTGTTCACTCTACTTGCTACGGAAGTATACAATCTCAATGCAAAGAAATACTTGAAATATCTTCTCTTTATTTTTTTTTTTTTTGTCGGATGTATGTAGGTTGATTAGCACGCAATTCAATTCATGCCAACGAACTTTTATGAATGAATGAACGCAACTCATTTAAATGTTACCAATTCATGGTTTCACAGGTTATTGACTACCAACACACACAGTCGCAATCGATTGAGTCAAATTAGCTACACATTATTTCATATTAGGAAATAACTTAATTTCTGGTCTCAGTTTGCGCTGAACTGTAACTGAACTAAAAGTTTGTATTTAAAATTCAATTGTTTGGCTTTGGTTTTACTGAAAAGTGAAACTGGAGTTTGAGGTTTCATAGATTTGTTTATATTGAAATTTTATGCGCTTATGTCATGCATTGCTGTGTTGAGTGTTTCGGGAAAGTTTCAAAGTAAAACAAAAACAACTTTGACTTAAATTTAAAATAATTTAAAAGCCTGAGCTGCACTAATTAAACTTTAGTACTTAATAAACTTAAAAACATGTAAAAAGTTTTAGCGAAGTTCAGCGGTGTTATAATATGTAAAACACACTAATTCAGTTATTTATATACGAGGGCTGCTACATATATTTCTAGCCTAGCCATGAAAAAACAGAAATTAACCAAAAATATTCACCATTAAGATCTAAACACTTTTGCATTCGCCCGAAGCATTTTGTGAAGCAGTTTAGCCACTCCAAAAGAGATAACTCCGAACAAATGGTTGTATACCATTCAGCATTGGCCGTCCTGACTTGTTCGGGTTTCGAGAAGAAAGATGCGTTCATTCGCTTTAACTTTTGTTAGATTTTGCTCGTCTTGAAAGTCCCAGACGGTCGACTGCTGTTCTGTTTCTTGCTCATACGCATATATCCACGTTTCGTCACCTGTTACGATTGAGTAGACGGCTTTTG
Organism: Leucophenga maculata; assembly: GCA_035044805.1. Classification (NCBI taxonomy): domain Eukaryota; kingdom Metazoa; phylum Arthropoda; class Insecta; order Diptera; family Drosophilidae; genus Leucophenga; species Leucophenga maculata. The sequence goes on along the minus strand of JAWNNP010002193.1, from coordinate 2,172,060 downwards.
ACGCAACTCGCAGAAGAACTTTCAGCATTTGCTTGCACCAATCAAGACGAACATTCTTTTGAGCGATTTTCAAATTTGTGACGACCAAATGTTCATGTAATATTGTATCGTATGCTAGACATACTAATGCCCAGGCATGCCTCAATCTCACGGTATGACACATAACGATCCTGCTTTATCAGTTTACACACAGCATCAATGTTTTCTGACACAACGACCGATTTTGGACGACCTTTACGAAATTCGTCGGGGAGTGAACTCCGGCCACGATTGAATTCGTTGTAACAGTTTTTCACAGTGGCCAAGGATGGAGGATGTTCACGAATTAATTCCATTTTTTGACCGAGACGAATTTTTCAGTTGCTTGTAAAGAAACCAAATTGCGTTCGTACGACAAAGTGTTCACAGTAAGTTAGGCCTAAAAAATGGCAGACTTTATGATGAAGACGTCAGATTGCATCTGCTAACATGTTTTGTTGCTCGAAATATATGTAGCAACCCTCCTACGAGATATTTTAATTTAATAATAATGCACTTATTTAGCGTGTGCAGTTGTATATAACAGGTAGAAGAGGCCTTGCCTCCAAATTTTTCTTTAGGAAATCTTCTTTAGATCAGCTTAAAAGTAAATATGATGACTTCTATTGATTTTGGCTTCACATATATATAATAATAGGCATACACCACCTTACTTTAGAGTATAAACCCCCACTGCCCATATTTAAAAGTAATTTTTTTTTTTAAATTGGTTTAGGCTTTATAAGTGAAACTTCGTGTGAAATAAAATAAAACGGAATCATTTCGATATCTAAAACGAATAAACGAGTAATGTTCGGTAGGTTGATTATTGAATATTTATTTCATATATTTAATGGAACTTACTTCATTAATTTATCCAATATTTTGAATGGAGCTTGCCTGTCTTCGATTACTTTAACAAGTTATCGCTCAGCGAATAACAAAGAAAAAAATCTACAGAATTTTACAAGTTTTAATGAAAGATAATTCAAGTTCAGCGGAAAGTTGTAAAACTTGTTGCTTATTAAGTGCTTTTCGATTTGACTTTTGGTCTAAATTTCGCGAAGTAATCCAATTCAAATTTGGACAATAATTTTTTCAAAACGTTGGGGCAAGGTGAATTTATTTATGGATGAATTTATTTATGGGTGAATTATTTATGGGTGAATTTATTTATGGGTGAATTTATTTATGGTGAATTTATTTATGGTGAACTTATTTATGGGTGAATTTATTTATCGGTGAATTTATTTATGGTGAATTTATTTATGGTGAATTTATTTATGGGTGAATTTATTTATGAGTGAATTTATTTATGGGTGAATTTATTTATGAGTGAATTTATTTATGGTGAATTTATTTATGGGTGAATTTATTTATGGTGAATTTATTTATGGGTGAATTTACTCATGGTGAATTTATTTATGGGTGTACATATTTACTTATGGTGAATATATTTATGGGTGAATTTATTTATGGGTGAATTTATTTATGAGTGAATTTATTTATGCTGAATTTATTTACCATCATGTCGCACCACTCTAGACTTCAAATTGTTGCAGTTGCAGATACATAGTTCGTATACGTGTATGAATTATCCATATTGCTTCACAAAGAACTAGAAACTGTTGATTTTTTTCTAAACATGGCTAATGTACTTATTTTTGATGTCTCGAACTTTCCGGAAAAAATACGAAATAAACACATCAGCCCGTTCGTTCAATTGAAATGTTTGAGTGAAATTTCAGATTGATATACAATAAATTTATACTAGATAGTTCAAATATCTAACAATTAAAATGAAAACTAATGAAAATTTTTGCAATTTTCACACAGCCTTCAAGTTAAACAGAAAATTTCACCAATCAAGCGGTTATTTTCAATGTTTTATTAGCTTTTCCAATTTTCAAACGTTCACACAACAACAATTAATGAAAACAACAGAAAAAAGTCTTTATGACAACTGTCACGTTTGCTAAACTGCTGCTGAATTGCACAAAAAAAAATACAAAAAAAAAAAATAAAAAGCAAAACTCTTCAAAAATCATGCACTCGCATTTAGCGCGCTAAAACACTTTTTCCATTTTACTGACCAATGGCGCAACTTATTTTCTTAAGCGAGAAAAAGGAAAAGTGCATTTTCAGCAGCAAACACGAAAGCCAACAAAGAGAAATGCATGCAACGCAAATAGAGAATAGTTTGTGAAATATCACAGAAATCTAACAAAAAATAGACAAGCTTAACAGAGCAATAAATATATTGAAATATTAGAGAGTCTGCAGTGTTTATAAATATATTTTTTTTTTTTTTTTTGCTTGTTATTAATAATATTTACTAATTAGCACCATTTAAAGTGCAAAACTGCTGCAGCGGCAGTGGAAGATGTGGCGTATGAGTAATTTCTAATTCAGTGAAACAGCAAACTGCTTAGTTTTTCTCAGCTGTAAACCACTTTCGAAATAAATGCCATTTAGCTGCATTGCAAACTTGTATAAATAAATAAATATGTGTATACATACTAGAATACATACTGTGTCTATGCACAAATATAGCCAACGATTAAAAACAACTTACAAGTGGAACATATATGTATAATGTAGGGTCTTTTTTCTCAGCTATAGAACTTTTTTTTAGCTTTCTTCAATGCGGTAGAGGTGAGCTGTTGGTAAATACTATGGTCAGAGCACAATCGAGCTACACAGTGTCTACTATCAAATAATAATAATAAGGATTATTTTGCTTTATTAACAGAATCAATCAGGCATCGTTGATAATATTTTGTTCAGAATTATAACCTCCTCGTATGTGTTCGATAAAGTTCAACCAACTTTGTACATCATTTGAAGAGCTGTTCCGTTTGTTATTTAGAAAAAACAAACTGTTTATATTTTTAGTTTTCATTACTTATTATCTTCTCTACATAGTATTTCTTGCTTTCGTAGCTTCTTAACTTCTACAATCAATTATCTTCACATTGCTAAAGAAGACTTTCTCCCTTAAATTGTTTTTAAAATTGTTGGTGTTTCTTTTGAATGCCGAATATATTTGATGGCTCATTTCTCTAGCTTTACTAAGAAATATGATGCATGGTACTTTAAAACCGCTTGAAAACAGTGCTAAGAGATGAGGTTTGGATATTGCTCTTGCACACTTTTTATGTATCTGAACATAAACATTCTCTAATTTTTTAAAGACATAACTTCCCAACCAACACTGATGTCACCAGTGCATAATAGCGCCAAACTACAACTTTTTGGATTTATGTAAGAAAAACCTTTTGTTGTTGCTTAGTTTGGTGTATCTGAAATTTATAGATGCAATAGGGTACTACATAGCATCTCGAAATCGAGCACACTCCTCTCTACTATTCCGTTTAAGTTTTCTGCTGCAAGTCTATACAAAAATATTTTTTAATGCCTTAGAAATAAGAACGCGGTTTGAAAGTTATATTTACTCAAATGTAAGATCTATCAGCATAAAAAAGACACCATTTATTTATGTACAACTTGCTTAAGAGTAAAATTATAGAGAAATATTATCGTAGTCTTTTTAGCAGACCTTATTAGCAAAACAATTGCAATAGCTTAATGGCTTTAACACAGATACTCGTAAAGATATTTAGCTGCTTTAGGCAAGTAATTACAAGTAAATGGTTACACACTGTAAAAACTTTTGCAAAGACCAAGAAATTGACGACAATTGCAAGATGAAATATTAAATGCGCAGAATTGCTTAAAAAAAATATTTAAACGATGCCACTTAAATGAGTTAACCAAGTCAAACCAAAAAAAAAAAAACTAAATATGGCAGTAACCACGAATAGTTTAAACTCATATAAAAAGGGGGTCGTGACATCAAAATGTATCTGAAATGCAGAAGCTAAATTTTTACATATGTATTTTTAGTAACGAAGTAACGAAGTCAACTCAATTGATTCTAATTTCAAGTGCAATGCTTCACAGTTGGCTTTTTCTCAGCGCATGTGCGTCATGGTCATTGCTTTGAAGCCGCCAAATGGCAGCTGGAGTTCAACTTGACTTTGGCTGGCTGTTTTATACGCATTTGAACAGCAGTTTTTGAACGCTTCGGTTGTGCTTTGTTAGAAAATAAATTTTTCTGCATGTTCCCATTGAAAGGGGCACGAAGCTATAAAAATGCTGGCACATAGCAAATAAATAGATACTTGAGAACTCTTAATAATAAGAAATTTTTAATGCAGCAACACTGATTTGTAATTTCATTTTTTTTTTTTGTTTGCAGGTTCACCGTGGCACGTTGAAATCATGTCGAGCCCCGGTCTGACAGCGCTCGGCGAATCGACACGCCTTGTACCCGCCAATACGTCGGCGGTTTTTGAGATACTGCCGCCTCCTGGACAAAGCCTGAGCAAAGGCGAGTGCGTGGCAACGGTTTTGACGCCAAATAAGTCAAAACTGAATGCCAGAGTCACCCATGAGGCGGCAAATGGTGCTGCACGCATTGAGTTCGTACCCACCGAAGTGGGTACGCACATCATTGAAGCGTCAATAAATGGTACGAAAATAGCTGGCGGTCCTTTGATTGCAAAGGTCTACGATGCCAGCCTAATACAGGTGACCGATGTGAATGGCGGTGTTGTCGGTCAACCTTGTCAATTTCGTGTCGACGCAAGCGCAGCTGGCGAGGGTCAATTAGAGATATCGATTAACGAAGGCGAAGTACCAAACCATGTACAAGTGGTGGGCGGCGGACGATGTTTGGTCTCCTTCACGCCCGAACAGGCAAAATCACATCTTATCGACATTAAATTCAATGGCGAGACGGTGCGCGGCTGTCCATTTGTCTGCGCTGTCGCCGATACATCGCGTGTCATGTTGAATTTAACGAATTTGGAGCTAATACCTGTAAGTCGACCGGCATCGTTTCACATCACAGTGAGTGGTGGTGGCGCTGCCGAATTGGCGGTTAGCGTGCGCGGTCCGCATGGCGAGTTGCCAGTGCGCGTAACGGGCGATATACACGCTGGCTTCACTGCTGAGTTCACACCCAGCAATGTCGGTGGTCATTCGATTAATGTGGAATACAATGGTTTCCCTGTGCAGGGCACACCGTTCTTGGCAAAGTCATACGATGCAACAAAAGTGGTGGTCGGTAGTGTGTCGCGTGGTACAGTCGGACGTCCAGTACAGTTTAGCGTCGATGCTGGCGATGCAGGAGAAGGCAATCTAGAGATTACCATATCGGCGAAGGGACAGAATATACCGACACAAGTGCATCCGCAAGGCAGTGCAAGGTGAGTTAAATTTTTCCTTCAAATTAAATCCAGCTAATGTACATATATAAACTATTACAGATTTTCCGTTTCATTTGTACCAACCGAAGCATGCGAACACACAATTAATGTTTCATTCAATAAAATGCCCGTACCGGGTTGTCCGATTACGGTCAATATTAGCGGTGGCGTGGCCGGACCACAAGTTTCACTTGGCGGTCCCGGCCCTGTACACCAAACGAATTCTTTTGTTATCAATCACACCGGCGGCCGCTTGGAAGATATTGAGGTCAACGTCGAAGGTATGTACGGTGCGCCTGTGTGCACATTGCCTAGTTCTACCACTACTAATCAAAATACTCAAAATCACGAAATTTTTCGCTCACTTTGTGTTTATGTTCCTTGAATTGGTTTAGCATTTTTTTGTTTCGAGTTGTACCTAAAAATCGAATTGGTTTACATAAATAAAATAGTTATCACGGCTCTTACTCTAAACACACAAACATCCACGTTCATTTCACGGCATTTCGTACACGATTCTCATTATTGGTATTCATATTTTGTTTTGGTGATATCTGTACGTTATCGTAATTGTATGGAATTCAGGTTTTTTACTTCTTCAAGCATGCCCCCCCACTTACAATTTCAAATCGAATTTCTACTTAAATTAATGTCACCCTAAGAGAAAGAAAAAGAAACACTGCAGCCTAGTGTATTTGATTTAGAGATACGCTACCATAGATTTGTATGCAGCTGCATTTTATTACACTGGAATATAAAGTAGATCTTACAGCAGTTGAAAGGAGTTCTTAGAGATCATCTATAGTCTAGGACTTGAAGTATTAAGAAATAAAGAAAAACGAGAAATAAATTTTTGACTTTTTTCCCGATCGAAGTAGAAACTTCATGGTTGGGGCACTTAATATTTTATGTCTCTCATTCCAAAATCTATATTTTTTTTGTAACCGCAAGGCTTGACCTTGGCAGCCATATATTCGCTAGTATGTCAGGTAGGGTACACAACATGGGCACTATGCAACATACCAAAATTGAGCGAGTGTAAAAGCTTTTATTTGACGCACGTTATACCGTTATGACAGAACTTCTCCAAATCGTTCCTTTTCCACTCTACAGCAGTGTTCCTTCTTTACACACTATAAAGCGAGACATACCCTATAGACTGTATACATTCTTGATTAGCATAAAGTATCGAGTCGCTATAGACGTATTTATAGACGTCTGTATAGCTGTCTGTCTGGCCGAGAAACCGAGAATTTGAAGACTATATAAAGATAGAGCCCTCAAATTTGCATATTTAGATACTCTTATTCATTCTTCCGATAACTTGTCTTTAATAAAGTCACTAATCCTCCCTTCATTCAGATCGGTTCATTAGAATAGATGGCTCACATACAAATGTGTGCCATTTTTCAAGGATTTTGTATGAAAACAAATTTGTTGTTGGTGTAAGTTTAGCAACAAACGCAAAAATTTGGTATATTTTTTTTCGCCAGTCTTAATAATATATATTATTAGATTTCAAATCGAACCACTGTAACAATTTACTTAAATGGTCGTCAATCGTCGTCCGGTCATGGCCGCATTTTTGAATGCCAAGTACAGAGAGATCTCTTCATACCTGGTCATTCCAATGCGTGCCCGGTCGTCCTCTTTTTCGGCGTCCTCCAATCAAGTTTGAGCCCCACATGTAAACCATGCGTGCTGGAGCTCTTGCATCCATTCGAATGAGTTGAACAGCCCAGTACAGCCGCAGGAATTTTATGCGTTGGATTATGTCAACCTCTTCGAATAGCACATACAACTGGCAGTTTATACGGGACCTAAACTCGTCGCCTACTCTAATATAACCGAAAATCCTGCGAAAAATCTTCCTCTCAAAGACTTCCAACGCTGTTTCATCTAACTCAATCACGGTCCATGCCTCTGCGCCATACAATAGAACCGGGAGTACCAGCGTCTTATTTTTTTTTTTATTTGCGTCTTTCGAGAGAGGGCTTTACTTCTCATTTGCTTGCTCAGCCCAAAAAAGCAGCTTTTTGCAAGCTTGATTCTTCGCCTGATCTTCAGGCTGACGTTGTTGTTGCTGGTTATCTCGGATCCAAGATAGACGAAATTTTCTACAACACTGAAGTTGAAATTCTCCATCGTCACTGAGCGCCCAAGACGCGATGACGGCGTGCGAGAAGACATCAAGCACTTCGTTTTGTCCTCATCCGAGACTGTTTTTCAAGCGCTAAGAACGCCTTGCTGACTCGCCGTTCCTGCGTTCCAATGATATCAATGTCATCGGCGTAAGCGAGCAGCATCACTTCCTTTTGATAGATCGAGCCCGACATACTCTGTATGTACATCTGTATGCATCGCACGACAGAGCATCGCTTTGCCGGAAACCTCTATTTGTAACAAAATTGACAACGGTTTGTGTATGTGATAGCGTCATCATGCAAAGACGAACGATCTTTGCCGGAATACCTAGTGCAGACAGGGCGTACCTATGCCCTCTTCATAAAGATTGTATCTGACAAACCCTCTCTAAACGGTAACCATGAAAACTTGTCCCACCTGTCTGAAATTTTGATTGAAAAAACTGCTTTTTAGGCCCTGATTTTGTGCAAATGTATATAACAGTTAGAAATAATGGTCAGAGACAACCCAAAGTTACACCCATTATGGTCAGGAGTTATAGAGAAATCGATATAGCCATGTCCGTCTGTCCGTCCGTATGAACGAAAGGTTCTCGGAAACGGTAATAGATAGAGAATTGGTACTTTTTGCTTTCGACTAGGACTTCGCTTTTTGTTTTATTTTTTTAGTTACAATTTAGATATTATTTGTAAAAATTGTACTTGAGATTATTTCTTATATTTTAAAAGTTGAAAATTCTCTGTTTCCCAGTTTATGTATGTATGTATGTAGTATCTTTGTACAGTATCTATATTATTTATTATATTCGTGTATGTGTATCTGTGTGTTGAATTTGTGTTTTATATGTCTTTTTGTTAGTGTTTTGTTTTATGTTTTTCAATATTTTAGTAACACTTATTATTCGTATATAAATAATTTGCTCAACTTACCTTTATATCTGTATTATATTTCAGGACGGCGAAAACTTTTGTACTAGACTCTATAAATATGCATATAACTTTTTATATGTACATATCTATCTCTCTCTCTCTCTCTTTATATCTATTTCTATCTACCTATTATAAATACTTTTATATAATTTTTTTTTATATATACAAACAATATTTTTCTTAACCACTCTTAAAATTTTTGAAGTTAATAACAAAACAGTCTAGTTTGTCTGATCAGACAAACGGTCTGTCTCTGGCGCAAAAACCAATAAACTTTTCGAAAGTCTATAAAATCTATTTACAAGATACTAAAAGCACGGAAAAAAAGAAAAAGAAAATAATAATAAAAATATAAAAAATTTAAAAACTTATGAAATAAAGTTGGCAGAGTCAAACTGTGCCTCAACATTGTTTACTAATTTGTTTTAATAATTAAAATACTTTATTAATGTTAAAAAAAAAAAACAAACGATTTTATTAAACAAACAAATAAAACTTGTTTACACAAACTCAATGGGAGTTAGCAAACTTTTCTTTTCAGTGATATCTGCAGTGATATCTTAAACTGTACTTGTATATAGCTTAAGTCAGATAACTGTACATAAAAAAGTATCTCAATTTCAGGCACTATTTTGTACATGATGGACTAGTAAAGTGTTAATTATATTTCGGTAGCTAATTTTTAATTCAAACTAGTAACTATTTTTCTAAACACTCTCTGCGTTCTGTAGTAGCCGCATGTCAATGATTTACTAACCAAACAGTACCAAATTAAAACGATACACAACTAACGTTTGCTAACGACACAAAATAATATCTTTTTTTTTTTTTTTATTCATACACCCTGTTGCACATTCTAAACCCAAACCCAAATACAACAATGACCATTAATCAATGACAATCGAAACAAGAACTAATTGAAAAACATTTTCCAAATTTCTCTTACTCACACAACGAATACGAAACTCCACTAATACAAAAATAATCCAATAATAATATTTAATTTAATAACCACGAATAATTTCAACCAACAAAAACCAAATCAAATTTATCATATATCGTTATTGAAAACGCGTATCCTCGCTGCTATTAAATTAAAAACCAACAAACAAAAAATTATAAAAAAATAAAACAAAAATGGCAAAAAAAAAAAAAAAAAATGAAAACATTTAAAAAACAAACAAACACACACATCAGGACCCGCTGGTCAATCGGTACCAGCGCAGGTTCATCAATCGGCGGATGGCGTCTTCAAGGCGGAATTTGTGCCACGCGTTGTCGGCGAGCATCGCGTGAATGTTAGCGTGAACGGTCTGGCCACAGCAGGTAGCCCCTATGCAGCAAAGGTAAGTGGATTAAACAAATCAAAGAAAAATATTACATTCGACTTTATGGGCTTCCGTTGGTATCTTAGGAAATTTAAAATAAAACGTTTTCAATATTTCACAGGTCTACGATGTGAATGCCATCAAGGTGAAGAATGTTAGCAACGGTACCGTCGGTAAATCAGTCACTTTTCTAGTGGAGACTTCGCAAGCCGGTCCTGGCAATTTGGAAGTTACCGTCAATGGTGGCCGTGTGCCTACTTCTGCACAGGCACAGGGTCAGCATACCTACGCTATAAGTTTTACGCCGCGTGAGGCACAGAGCCATACAGTAGAGCTGCGTTTCAATGGACAGGATGTACCCGGTTCACCATTCACTTGTCGTATCTCGGCCGCTGCACGCATACAATCGCCCGAAACCATGGATAAAGTTAGTGTCGGGCGTCTTTTTGAGTTTGTCGTCGAATCGGACACTAAACCAACTGTGGAAGTGCTTGGTCCCGCCAGACGCAGCGTACCCGTTAAGATTGATGATTTGCCTAACATGGGCTTTAACATTAAATTCGAGCCCATTGAAGTTGGTGATCATTCCGTGGAAGTGCGGCTGCCTGGTGGCGGGCATGTCGAGGGTAGTCCGTTTTTGCTCAAAGCCTACTCAGCCGAGAAGGTTATTGTCACCGATATACGTCCCGGTGTCGTAGGCAAAAGCGTTAGTTTTGGCATTAATGCTTCGCAAGCCGGTGCTGGCAATCTGGAGATTATTGTTGCAGTCAATGGCAAGAATGTGCCGAATTTTGTGCAGTCCGAAGGAAATGCGCGCTTTAAGGTTAACTTCAAGCCCACGGAGTCCGCTTCGCACTCGCTATCAGTGCGCTTTAATGGACATCCCGTGCCAGGTTCACCATTTAGTTGTCAAATTGCAGCAGCACCAGTTAGTCTGCCGCGCGCCATTGCACTGGGCGAGGGCCTTAAACAGGCTGCGGTCAAGGTAGACAATACTTTCGAACTGGAGGGTTTCGATGGTGTCGAGCCGCAGATATTCGTTACTTCGCCCTCGGGTGACAATGTACACTGTCAGTTGAGCACGCAGAGCGATGTATATAGTGCCTCGTTCCGCCCTACTGTTGTGGGTCGCCATTTGATAAGCGTTACCGCCAATGACCAACATATTAATGGTTCACCATTTTCTTGCAATGTTTTTGATGTTGCTCGCGTCTCGATAAGTGGCCTGGATCAGCACTACGGTCCATCCGCTTTAGGTTTGCCGGTCACTTTTAGTGTTGACGCCGCTGGTGCGGGTGAAGGTACACTCGAATTGGTGGTCTCAACGGATACAAGCACTGTTAAGGCAGAAGTGGTTGCCTGCGCACGTGGTCTATACGATGTCACCTTTGTACCGCAGTCCACGGAGCCGCACTACGTAAATATCACATTTAATGAGGTGCCTGTCGATGGTAGTCCCTTCCGCGTTGATATACAACAGAGCACACAGCATATACAGATCGGTAGCTTGGCAGCAATTGACTTCCCAGCCGATGATCAGATTGCCGAGATCGTTGGACCAGATCAGAAACCAGTGCCGTACACAATCAATAGACAGACTGCCGAGTTCCGCACACATATGACTGGCAACTATATTATACGCTTCATCGACCGCGAGACGCGTCAGCATATTGGCACACGTACTCTTACCGTTTTCGATCCGGCGCTTGTTAAGATCAGCGAAGTGGGCGAGGCGTTCTGCCATCGTCCTTCAAGCATTTCTGTTTCGCTGAACGAAGCCGGCCAAGGTGACTTATCGGCGTTGGTCAAGTGCGGCGCCATAGAAGTACCACATACCATACGCGGTCCATCCAAGAATGGCATCTACGAAATTATTTTTCATCCAACACGCGTTGCACCGCACAAATTAACTATACTATTCAATGATGTGCCAATCTCGCTGAAACCGCTTGAGATCAACGTACTGCCGGCCAGCGCTGGCAAAGAGATCAGCGTAAGCGGTTTGGGTTTGTATCAGTCGCGTGTTGGTAAGACCACATCGTTTGCAATCGATACAGTAAAGCGCCCGGCTAGAGAATTTGATGTGGTTGTTTCCGGTCCCGGTGGCCAAGCGTTGCCGGTACGTTGCTATCAAACCAAGAGCGGACATCTGCAAGCGGAGTTCACCATCAACAAGCCGGGACCATGTGTAATTGGTTAGTATGCAAACACTTATAGATACTTGGTTAAAATCTAAAACTCCTTTTTCTTCACAGAGGTGCTACACCAGTCGAAACCGTTGCCGGGTAGCCCATTCACATGTGAGTCTTTCGACAGCAGCAAAGTCAATGTACAGAATTTACCCAAAGGGCAATTGGCGCTGCACAGCCCCATTAGTTTCACAGTACGCACAGATAATGCCGGCGTTGCTGAACTAGAGGCATTCGCAGTCTCACCCACAAACCAAAATCTTCCGGTGCACATAACTGACCAGTCCGAGGGTATTTCCAATGTGGAATTTGTGCCCTCACAGCCAGGCAACTACAAGCTGACACTGATGTACGGCGGCGAGACAGTACAGGGATCGCCATTCACATTTTCTGCTTCATCGAGTGGCGTACGCAACGATACACGCGCCGCCGGCAACGGACTTGAAGTTTGTCATCGCAACAAGGAGGCTTCCTTCATTGTCTACTGTCCGATAGCACCCAATGTACAAATTGAACGCACTGACGAATTCGGTGAGCGCATTGAACCGAAGATTAAAGCACTGGGCAACAACGAGTGGCGCATCTCATACACGATACTATCAGTTGGACGCTATGAAATACGCGCCAGCTGTCCTAATCGCGGCAATCTGCCCGGTTCGCCGTGGCACATCTCTTGCGTCGAATCATCGAAGGTAACACCGGTTGGTGGCTGGGGCACACTGCTTGATCATGACGGACGACTCATACTACCTTCGCGCATTGTGTTTGAAGTGGATAATGCCGGTCCCGGTGAGCTTGTCTGCACAATCGATGGCATCGAAATACCCGTCGATAAGCTGAACGATGGTAAGGTGCGTCTAAATATTACTGGTGAGAATTTGGCGCCTGGCGAGCATGATTTGGATTTAACATGGAGTGGTTTGACCATTGTTCATTGCCCACGTAGTGCTTTTGTCACAGGGCAACAGGCAGCGGATAAGGTGGTGCTAAGTGGACGTGGTCTGGCTGCAGCGCAGGCAGGTGAAGCAGCACATTTTACAATAGATGCAACGAATGCACCTGCTGGGCGCCCGGAGGTTATACTCACTAATCAAGATAACACTGCACTACCGGTTAGTTTGGCACAGCCACGACCCACAGAGAATATCTGGCTGGCATCGTATACACCACAGAAATCGGTGACAGGCACACTGACACTCTCTGTCAAGTGGAATGGACGCCAGGTCAAGGGTTGTCCGCTGACGGTTGCAGTTGGCTCATCCATGGACGCATCGAAAGTAATTTGCTCTGGCGAGGGACTACGTCACGGTATTGTGGGCAAGGATATCAAGTCCTGGATTGACACAAGACGCGCGGGTCCTGGTGAGCTGACAGCACATTGTGCTGGACCACGTAAGGTCGCCTATTGTGAACTCTATGATCACGGCGATGCCACATTCACGCTGAACATAAAACCACAGGAACCGGGACGACACTTGCTGACCATCAAATACGGCGGTCAGAATGTGCCCGGCTCACCGTTTGCGTTAAAAGTGGCCGGTGCGCCAGATGCAAGCAAAGTACGCGTCTATGGGCCAGGCATTGAACACGGCGTGCTTGCCACTTTCCAGTCTCGTTTTATCTGCGATACACGTGGTGCAGGCGCCGGTCAGCTAACAGTGCGCGTGCGTGGTCCAAAGGGCGCGTTTCGCGTTGAAATGCAGCGCGAAAGCCAAAAAGATCGCACCATACTCTGCAAGGTAAGCCGCAAAAAAAAAAACGAATACTCGTAAACGTTTCTAAACTTTTAATATCTTTCCACAGTATGATCCCACAGAACCTGGTGACTATCGCGTTGAGGTTAAATGGGCTGGCGAATTTGTGCCCGGTTCGCCTTTCCCCGTCATGATTTTCGATACTGAGGAGGAGTTACGAAGGTATTTGCAGGGCATATGAGGCCAGAGCAACGTTAGTACCACTATCCTACTGCCCAGTCCCGCCCTCAGCCACTTAGCCCACCAATCGAATGCCATCAATGGCGCAATGCATCAAACTCAGCTGCGTCTATCGCCTTTGCTGGGCGGTAGCCAACTGCAGCTGCATCAGCAACAACAACAACCGATCTACATAAATCAGCCACCGGATTTTCTATACGAGCTTGGATCACGCAACTGTCTCAGTCGTCGCTGCCGGCAGGATGCGGTCTGCTCCATACTCTGACATACCCACAACACACAAACAAATACAGACCAGACAAAGTGCAACGTCAAGACACAAACACATGGATTTACAAACAAATTAGCCAGCTAATTAGTAACGAATATACAACGAAACTTAACTTGTCGACAAAATCAGCGAAATGCGGCCAAAACTGTGCAAAATTTTTGTTTGGAAATATGTTTTTCTTCTGCTAGTGTTACTAACTTTATGTTAACACATGTGCAAACACATGTTAGCTCTATTTATGCTTTAGAAATTATTTAATAAAATTACCTTAACACGAAAAAAACGATTATTAGTGTGTCTTTATGTTCGTAACCAGAACTTTTTTTAAGAAAAGGCAAAAGAAGTCTGTTTGTGGAACCGCAAACTACAAATTCGTTTTAACTTTGTAAGCGGACGAATTGCAAAAACTGAATTATAATGCAATAAAATTGTTTCTTGTTTCAGAAGCTAAACTTGCATAGAAATTTTATGTAATAAATAAAAAAACCCATATTAGATTGTCACTAGCTGTCGTCCAGTGTTTCTTAATGCTGATAACAATTCAATGGACATAACAACAAAATATCTTAGCTTGACACCTTTAACAGAGGTCTTACTTGCTAACCTCCCAAAAAGTTAAACAAAAAAAAATAGCTAGATCTCAAGTTCTTTAAGCTAAACAATATCACAAACAGACATTCATTTTCACTTAGTTTAAAATATTTGAAATTTGGCGCGTAAGCACTGTCGCCATACAAACGAAATTTACCAACACTTAATGTGAACTACTAATCGCACTGTTTCCACACACGCAGCATAAGAGCTGTACAGAATACACAATACAGCTTAGCAGAACTATATCAAGTGTAAACGCGACAAAATATGTGCAGTGTTAGTAGCAATGCGAATTGACCAACACAACACTGCTTTAGAGGCTACACATGTTTCGATACAAGTCGGTCGCGCCGCTACTCGCAACGTCAGCAAGGACAATTTCTTTTTCCGCACGTCAATTTCAGATAACTAAATCGCTAATAAATAAAGCCAAACCAAGCAGAATGTCACTTTACGAAACTGTTGAAAAAGGCGCGGTTAACTCGCCAAGCTACAGCGTTTATATCAGTGAGTATACATAATGCTTAACAAAACGCAGCATTAATTAACATTAGAGAAAAGTGCATGCTGCCGCTGCCATTTAAGTAAATAGTTTAAGCAAAGCTAATATTTGTTCAAACACTTGAATTAACTTAGTAGCTTTCAATTATATAATAAACGCAGTTGTTGCAGCTGCTGCTGTGTAGGAAATATATTACTTCCGATCTTATCAAGCGGCCGGCGTAGTTTGTCTTTGACACTGAACGATTGAAGGTGATTCAATAATACAACAAACGCCGCAATCGCATAAATGTGTTTGTGCTGCGCTGCACTGCAGATAATTGGTTTTAATTTGGACTATGAGCTTATTCCAGGTGTTATGAAATATTGGGTTTAATACTACGATATACATATATCTTTTGTCATTTTATCAGTATGTATTTTTATTTGCATGTATTTACTTCCATTTGGTCTACGATAAGCTAACAATTACGAGGGTTTGTTAATAAGTAATCGAACTACATATATTCCAATTTAAAATATTTCACAAAACTTCGCTTTTTAACTCCTATTACGGTAGCACTCCAACTTGTTTATAACGTTCTAATAATATGATGTAAAAAGGTTTTAAAATAGGCAACTAACCTTACTTCATCCTTTCTATAATATTCGGCTCATTATTTTAAATACATAACTTATAAAAACTCCTTAGTAAAAATGCATCACTAACATGCCGTTTCCCTAAAATTCATGCTAATATTTCTAGCCCAATCTTGCAGCAATCTCACACACCTTTATTTGTTGTTGGTCAATATAGTTTTCTCGACTCTTTTTGATCATACTTTTCAGATTCATCCATTTGATTTTAACAATAATACAAACCGAATTTAATTTTTACTTATTGCTGCACAATTTTTAAATTTATTTATTGTCATAACTGATTACTTATCAACTTACTCTCGCGTGTTATCATTTCGAAACGTGCCTTCGTTGCGGTCAATAGTCTAGACTAATTAATTTATTTCCCATTACAATAATTGTTCAAATTTGTTTGAACGCATTGCGTGTTATATGTACTTATATTTCTAAACACGTTTCCTTTTTTTTTTTTTGCTTTCAACATTTGTCCTAAATTTATTTTCGCAGAGAACAAGTGCGGCAATGCTCTTTCGCCACTGCATGACATTCCATTGTTTGCCAATGCGGAAAAGACCGTCTATAATATGGTCGTCGAAGTGCCACGCTGGACGAACGCTAAAATGGAGGTAAACGAAGCTAATAAACACATAACCAACGTAACACGCAATTGAAAATTTCGTTTCTTACTTGTAGATTAGTTTGAAATCGCCCTTGAATCCCATCAAGCAGGACATCAAGAAAGGCAAGCTACGCTTTGTCGCAAATTGCTTTCCACACAAGGGCTACATCTGGAACTACGGTGCACTGCCACAAACTTGGGAGAATCCCGATCATATTGAACCCTCAACTGGTTGCAAGGGTGACAATGATCCTATCGATGTCATAGAAATCGGCTATCGCGTTGCCAAACGTGGTGAAGTGCTACAAGTGAAAGTGATTGGTACTGTTGCATTAATTGATGAGGGCGAGACTGACTGGAAGATTATTGCTATCGATGTCAATGATCCATTGGCGGAGAAGTTGAACGATGTCAGTGACATTGAGCAGTATTTCCCAGGACTGCTGCGCGCCACTGTCGAGTGGTTCAAGGTACGTACATTGTGTAATTTAGCCAACAAAAACTTAAAACAATATAATATTTTTTTTTTTTAATTCGTTTATTAAGATCTATAAGATACCCGATGGCAAACCGGAGAATCAGTTTGCCTTTAACGGTGATGCTAAAAATGCTGAATTCGCAACGAATATTATTGCCGAGACGCACAAGTTCTGGGAAGGCTTGATCACGGGCACTTTAGATGCTGGCGAGATTTCAACGTAAGTTTGTTTTTTTTTTTTTTTTTTTTTAAACGAATTGTTATAATATTCACAACCGTACTTGCTGTTTTCGTTTTTAACAGCGCCAATATTACGATCAAGAACAGCAGCTCACTTATAGCACATGAAGAGGCTAACAATATTGTCGCTGAAGCGCCAAATGGTGGCAAGGTTGAAGAAGTTGCTGATACAGGTAAGGTTTGCTATGTTAGATCTCTGCTGTAGAAACGAAACTCACACACGCTACCTTGCCACTTTTAATTGCATGCTATAGAACGCTTAGACTAAATACTCTGCTCTTTATTATTATTACTGGTTGATTTGTTTTTGTAAATATTTTCGAAATTTCAAAATTATATACACTTATTTTAATAGACTTTAAGTTAATAAAGTGGTTTATGCTAAATTTCTAATTTTTCTCTTTATTCCACAGTCGATACTTGGCATTTCATTCATCTTAAGTGAACAAGATAGCGTGAAACTCATTGTTTTCCATAAAATTTATACGAAGGAATATCTGTGTGTCCTTAAGAGTTAAAATGATATTTTAATAAAATGTTATCCAATAAAGAATAATACGTTTTTTTTTTATTTAAATGGAGATAAACATAAATTTAATTTATTTTAAGTATAAATATTATAATTATAATATTAAAAACCCTATAATAAGTGGCTATTTTGTGTGGGCTAACTATACATTAATGCGTGGCTTGGCGCGTCAACTCTCGCATTTAATTGGAGCATGCGTCTGTGAAAATAAACAGTTTAAAAGAAGTAAGAGCTTTACTCGAGCTGCTCGTCTATAGTATACCATGCAGAAATATACGCTGATAAATCCAATCCAGCTCTATGGCGCAGCAGTATTTACGCTGATTGTATTAGACCAAAAGGCAAGTCTTTCAGAGGAAGTTTCTTACACCTCTAATATCAATGTTTAGAATTTATTAAATCGTCCTTTTTTTTTTTTTGTTTAATAACTTCCAATTCCAATAAAAAGAAATTTTAAAAAATTACTTGAAATATACAATTTTTATTTATATGTTACGACTAGATTTTAAATTAATTAAATTAAACAATAATTACGTTTTTAATAATGTATTCTTTTTTTTTTTTTTAAATTTATGATTTGAATTATTGTTCTACAAAACATAAATAAATATGCTTGCTCAAGTATGTTTGTATGTAAGTTAAAATTATATATTTTTTATATGTCTCTATTAGATTTTCATTTATTTATTTTTTTGTTTACTGTTTTCTATTGTTAACTCATGAAGTTTATTAAAAAAAAGAAATAGTACAAATATATATAAAAACTTTAAATTAACTTAAATTTAAAGCAAAAATGTACAAAATACAATACAAAAAAAAAAAAAAGTTAATAAGAAAACAAATAAAAAAAATAATTGATAAATTATTTACATCAGACATTGCAATTTGCCAAACTGTTATACACTTTCATATATTCTTTCAAATCTTCAACTTCTTTGCTAAGTCATTCAGCATGCATTGGACAAGAATGTTTTTTGTATGTAAAACTAAATTTTTGTTAAGAACAAAATTAACATAGTTGTAGATTGTGGTAAATGTATAAAAAAAAGGACTTACTAAAACAATTGTACATTTTTTTTAAAAATACTACAGAAGTGTGTGTATTTATTAATAATGAATGCTAGAGTAGTAGTACATATTTGTATTTAGTATAATTTCTAGATATAAATTTTCATACTGAATTGTTGCATTTAATAAGCTGCCAGCATTTGTTTGCAATATATTTTTTTTTTTTTTTTTTTGTAATTTTTAATTTTATATATTTTTTTTTAAATTTTTTTTTCTAATATGCATGAATTAAACAACAATATTTTTTTGTATAATAGCAAAAAAGAAGTGTTCTATTTTTTTAAGTTTATGTTTCAGGATACAGTTTCATTGTCGTTTGCCTTTTCATTAGTCGTTAGATTCGTTTGTTTCGAGTTATTTCGTGAGTTTTATTTTTAACGCCAATGTAGTGCTTTCGTTAAGGATTTACTTCTTGCCAAGCGTATCGCGCCATTCATTATACTTTTCCATTTCCTCATGCAGCTGCAGCGCCTCAATGCAGGCGTTAAAGAACGGCGAGCCAAAGCAGTCTTGCCTGTTGGCATTTGAGAAAAAAATAAATATTTATTAGTAAACTTTATAAAAGATAAAAAAAAAAACCTGTAAATAGCAAAATTCAAAAAGATTTTTCAAAAAGTAGCCAAGTTTTGGTTTCAAAAATATTTGCCAAAAAAATGTGCACAAAATTTTAAAAATTTAATTAAAATAAATAATGCCATGTTTCCAACAATGTGTAATGCCAAAAATTTGTTTGGTAAAATTTAGTGCTTGAGCTAGTACAGCCCTAGTCTAGCAAGTAAACAAAAACAGCTGCTCAAATGCAACAATAAAAGCTGCTAAAAATATTAAAAAACATTTTTTGTTGGAAACAAAGCTTAAGAAAAAAAAAAATAAAACAAATTAAAACATACCAAATAAAAAATTAAACAATTTCAAAAATTGTCAGCTCGCTTGTTGTTGTTTTTGTTTACAGTTAGAAACTGCAGCGTTCCATGCCGTTCCATTGCGCCGTTAATTATTTTATTTTTGTTTATGGCTTTATTTTTCTTGCTTGTTATTTATTTTTTTTAAATATTTTTTTTTTTTTTGTTGCTGCTTTATTAATTATTATATTTTCAATCAGTTTTATCACAATTTAGATGCCTTCGTATTCATTCTCACACGTTTCTGTAGCCAGCAATTTTAATTTATATTTATTTAATACATAATATGTATTTAGCTAATATATTTATATATATGTATATATTTGTTACATTTTGAATGTAGTTGAGCGAGTTTATTTTTTTTTTTAACCAATTTTGTTTGTGCTTTTCACAAATTGCAATTGAAATAATATATATATATATATTTTTTTTTTTTGTAAAATTAATTTACGTATTGAAGTTTATATATGATTCTTTTTTTATGCAAAAATACAAAAAAAAATATAATAATAAATAAATCATTTTTTCAATTGAAATGCTTGTTTTTGCGTTTAAAACAAAATAAACATGCTTATTTTTGTTTTTGTTTTTTTTTTTTTTTTTTTGAATAACAAAATTATTAAACACAAAAAACAAATAATAATAACTAAGATTATGTATTTATGTAATAATAATAATACGAACAAGCTAAATTAAATAAAATACTTAGAAATAAATACTTCGTCTTGTGTGCTATAGTTTTTTTTTCTTCTTCTTTTGATTTTTGTTTTTCATCATTAGGTATGTATGTATGTATGCATGTTTGTTTGTTTGTTTGTTTTGTATAATACGTATAAATAATTAAATTAATAACTGCAAAATACAGTAATAAATAAGTACGAATTATTTTAGGCTTTAAACATTTAATTTCACTTTGTTTCATTCACTTCAATTCGGCTGCCATGGCTGCACTTTTTTTTTTTTTTAAACTCGTTCTTTCTCTCTGTCTCTCTCTCTCTCTTTCTTTCAAGATACAAGATTATCGCTTTGACTAAAGTTATGTATTAACTGGCGACATATTGAAGGATATAGGTGAGCCGTTAATAACTTTTATAAAGTGCTGCAAGTTCGATACCTCTTCGGCGGGTATGAACAGCACTTTTACACACTCCCCAAACCACTTCGAATCGAAGCAGTCTTTCCTAGAAAATATAAAAAAATTAAAAAATTTAACATAAAACAAATAAAAAAAATGTGTAACCAATTAAAGCACAAGAAATAAGAAACAGTTAATATACAAAAGTTAAATAATAAAACGTTATAATTTTTAAAGAAAATTTAAATTGTTTTTGGCGCACTTCAACCAGTTAGCATGCAATACTAAATATTTATGTATACTGTGAGCCTTGGCAGCACTGTCAGCGCAAATTTTGGAGTTTTTTAGACACAAAGTACTAATCCGTTAAATCTAAAATTAGTTGTGTTATAATAATTGGGTGAAGTGCGTCAGCAATATTTTTTTTTTAAAAATGGAGAAATATTTTACTGCAATTATTAATTTATTTTTTAGATTTGCGTAGATAAAAAATAAAAAATAAATAATAAATAAAATAAATAAAAATTAAAGTGCATGCAATTAATAATAAAAAATAAATGTTAGTTAATTTTTTTGTTGTTTTTTTTTTGTGTTTTTTTTTTTTTAAGTAATTACAACACATTAAACCAAATTAAATAATAAACTTGCAACAATTTTTTTTTTATTTATTGCACAACTAATATTTATTTTCAATTAAATTAACAATAAAAATTTTTAAATAAAAAAACAAATATTAATGGTACACAAATTAGTAAAATATTATTTGTATATAGGTAGGTAGTATTTGTTCTTAATATTTCGGTTTCCGAAATGGAAATGGCGAGCCGTTTATAACTTTGATATATTGCTGTAGCTGTGAGATTTCATCGTCAGCGATATGCAAAACTTTCAAACAATCGCCGAAAGTTTCCTGTGAGAAACAATTTGTCCTGGTGAAAATAAAAGAAAGATAAAGAAATAGACACAAACTAGATAGATAGACAGACAGATAGATAGACTAGCGTGGAAAAAAAGAAAACTAAACTAAAATAAAATTAAATAAAGAAAGTGTCAGAAATTTTGCGAAGTAATTCGCATGTTTTCCGTGAATTTAATAACTGTGTCACGGCCCTATCGTCTTGCCGTGCATTACGTCCGTGAATAGTTCGTTTAAATCATCATTGGCATCCCGCTTGTAGCAAGAACAACTCAATAAACTCATTGAAATCAATTATTGAAAATTGAAACACTTTCAAATATTCGAAGTGTATTAATAAGTCAATATATGACGCGATTGGTTTTGTATATACGAGGGCAGTTTAATAAATTATACATATTTGAAGGCTAGAGTTGGAAATTCAAACAACGCGATATTTCACTTTACTGCTCTTTTTCACTGTTATCGAAATATAGAAGTTTGAAACTGCGAACACAGACCGTAAATAGCAGTGATTTTTGAAAACTGTTAATGAACGAAAATAGAATCCACATGTGGACAACAAGCCAAAGTATTTAACTTGAAATAGTTTAAAATGTTGAAAATTGACGATTGGTAGCACTTTTAACAGTAACAGCAAACACTGTTAAATAACAGAAAAAAAATAGCTGTTAAAATAAGCAAAAGTGTAAACAAAAACTGTACAGACGTAAAAATAACACTGACTTGATTATTTAAGTTTAAAGAGCAATTGCAACTGTTATTGGTATTTAACATAAGGAAACAAAATTGTTCACCCATATTATAAACTGCCTTCGTATATTCGAATTTCGTCCCAAGTATGTGTATCGCCGCCCTTGATTTTGTGCTAAATATTTTAGCGTTTTGTATTTTCAAAAGCATTCAGTCCAAATCATCATTTCTCTGACATTATTTCATTGTCAAATTCTAAGAATTTTCTTCTTTTCGAGCATTTGACACGCGTTACCAGGCGTTTGGTCATTAACCTTAATGGCCAAAATTTGGCACAGTGCTCAAGTTCAATGCGTTTAAAGAAGAACAAGAAGAACATTTTAATTAATACCTACAATTGTTGTTGTTGGTGTTGTTGTATTAGTCGAATAATTAGTCACACACACAATGCATTTCCAATTACCAATTAAGTTTCCCATTAAAAAATGAAAATGATTTTACTTACTTGCAGAGTCGATGTATACTCGTTTCACGGAATAACTGATAGCAGTCTTCACAAATGCGATCCAGACGGAAGAACATGGTCTTATTGAAGATGCCCTTGCACTCCAGATCAAAGAAATTACTGCGTTTCGACAGATTGTGATTATGTGGCAACGCTGTGATTAAGGGTATCAAGACAAGAAACAGCACCACCGAGATCTTCAGAGTACGGGAACACATCTGCAAAGAAAAAAAAAAAAAAGAAGAAAAAAAAAGGAAGCGGAAATCGTATACAATTAATCACTGGCGGCAAAGTTTAAAAATAGCTAAAATTTAATGGCTTAATCAAAACCTACACACTGCAACAAAATATTGTAGATATTGGTACTACTAACTAGGCGGCTGCTAGCCAAACAGGCGTCCATTACAATCCATTCAACGATATGTCATCCAGACGGACGGACGGACAGACAGACAGAAAGAAGGAAGGAAGCCAGTCGGCCGAACCTTGAAAAGTTCGCACCACAGAACAAATAATTCGTGTGCGGCTTACAATTCGATTTGTTTCGTTTGGATTCGATTGGATTGGTTTGGTCTACCCAATCTGAAGTACAGCTGTCTGCTATGTGCCATTTGCCATTAAGCGTCTACCTCGCTCAAGGTTTATTATGAACGCTGTGTATCTAAAAATAGTAAGTCTCTTGCAGTTGCTAAAAATAAACTTCACATACACACAAACAAATCGTGCGGTTGCGGTTTTCGTTCTTGTTGTTGATTTTTATTACCAGCAACGCTTCGAGAAGAAAAAAAAAAACAGTACCTAAGTATAATATGTAAGAACAAACTCACAGACAGCCAGTCGGATAGATTGCTGCATGCTTGGCTTGCTTGCCTGCAATCCATAGATACATTAGCTAGATCAGCATACTGCGCCAACTCTTTGGCGCAATTTTAATACCATGCACACATACATACATAGCATGAAATGGTATTAACATTTTGTCAGCAAGTTTGTAACACATAAAAAAGCGAAATGGTAGACCATATAAATTGTTTATATTATTGATCAGCTCGACGAAATGAATCGATCAAGACATGTCTTTTTGTATCTAAACTAGTTCCTCAGTTTTAGAGTTATTAAGCTGAAATTGCATATGGCGAGTTGTTATATGCTCAAGCTATACATATATCTTAGTCACTATGCCACAATCATTTAAAGTTATAATATATGAGTTGTTCCGTCGCCCATTTCTCGATTTTTGTATGAATACTTCTAGGTTGCAGTCTACATATATCGACTTCAAGTTCGTTAAGCTGAGTTCTTATATACTCTTATATATTTTTTTTAAAATATTATTAAATCTGTAGGCGTATAAATTAATGAAGATGTGTTTAATTCAATGGCGAATAGCTAACTAAATATGAGAACGATAACTTAATCTAGAGCTAATACGTAATCGATTAATAGTATATCGAAACTTAATCTAATATGTATATCGAAACCAAAGTCAATACATAGCAGATACATATATGCAAAGCGTATTACTGTTTCGGTTCAATCGAAGCTTTCATGTTTACATTGTATCTACTCGTATCGTATATTGTCCGTCTGTCTATCTATAGCTGCAACTTCATTGAAGAAACCGCCAGACGATGTTATCGTCAATGTTTCATCGCGCTGCTATAAATAGCAACAATTTATTTTATTATTATAATAAGTACGGCTGCAGTACTAGTAGTATTATTTATAGGAAACCGTGATGTAAGAAATTTTAATCTTAGTTGGGAATAAAAATAACAAAAAATAATATGGTGTGAAAAGTATCTCAGACTCTTATAAAATATATTTTGAAGATCAAATTGGTAAAGTTTATTGATTTTTCTCGTCTCTTTTGAGGTTTTGTAGAGTGTACATGAGCAGAATAAATCCCAATCCATTCACAAAATTTCTTCTCCTGATGCATTTTAGTCAAGTCTTATACAAAATGTAAAATAGTTGCTGAGATAAGACCTAAAAAAAAATTTTTCTTTGACTTTTTTGTTTTTTTTTCTTTTATACAGAAACATTCTCCTTAGCTTCAATAGATTTGATGACTTTGCTTCTTCTCTCCATTTTTTCAGTTTAAGAAATAACATCGGTTGGAACAAAAAGTCGTTCGTATTTTGGCCATAATTTCAAATCTTTATAAAATTGCGTACAATCATCGAGTCCCGCTCATAGAAGCTTGCTTCTCTATTGGCAAAAACGTGAGACAGTCGCTTTTCGCAAACCAATTTCTCGTCAGAAATGGTAATCCGATGATGCCAGGTCCGGACTATAATGCGTATAAATGCGTAATGACCTCCCATCCGAACTTCCGGAACTTCTGGCGCGTCACAATCGAAGTGTGTATACTGGCGTTGTCCTGATGGAATAAAATTGGTCGACTATTGGCCAAAGATGGCCGCTTCTGGGCAATTGCTGCCTTCAAGTGGTTCCGTTGTTCTCAGTAGAGAACCAAATTGAGCGTTAGGCCATAGGAGAGCAGCACATAGTAGATGATTTCCTGCCATTCCCACCAAACACACAGCAAAACTTTCCTGATCGTCAATCCGGGCTTCGCCACTCTTTACCCACGACTCACTTTTTATCGACAGTCACCATTCGCTTCAGAAACGGGTCGATTTTATTGCGATTCAGCAGCGATTCGCAGTTGGAATGGATTCGGTCTATGAGGTTTTTTTGTTGTCAATCCGTGTGGCTACCGGGCGATGGTACGGCTGCTACTATGGCGGTCTAGCTCGTTCACTTCCTTGATTTTATCGACTTCTTCGACGACAAATCTTACGAAGCGTGCTGCATCTTTCACTTTCTCCACACCAGAACGGAATCGAGTGAACCACTGTTGTGCGTTTTTGCCTTTCAGTTAGTAAAAATGTAAAATATGGTGAATTTCTTCCTTCGAGAACTCCATATTCGATGCACTGTAGCTCACAACTGAATCGTTCAAGTGCAATACTAGACTTAAAGTATGCCCTCATACGACAAATACTTAACGAGATACACCTAATTGAGAAAAAAAAAAGAGCGCGAAATACGAAAAGAGTTTTGTTCCAACCTATTATAAACCTCCGAAGCTTTCTCTATCTGCTAATAAAAGTTCGGTCAAATTCAAAAAAGCCAATTTATTTTTTAGTTAAAATAAAAAAAAAATGTATTAAAAAAATAGACTGCTTGTCACCCAAAAAGTTTCACGCATTTCTTTTATGCGTAAAGAGTATCTAACTATGCAAATTTGAAGACTCTAGTTCCTTCAGGTGCTCAGTTCTATATCTTTTTATACACAGACAGTCTGATGGACAGAGGGGCTTTCAGCTTCTAACAGCTTTATGTAGCTTGTACCTTTGGGTACATATGGCTCCGGATAGACATTTTTCCAATTGCAGTATTTATTAGTTTTGCAAATTTTTTAATTACAATTATTAAATTTTTTTATAATGCTATACAAGTGCTATATAAATCTTAAAAGAAATAAAAAAAATTTTAACCGCAAGCGTACTTCAGGCAGTCTGCCAAGTTATCTAAACAAACACAGCTCAAAATTTTCTCCTACAAAGCTTAAGCGTTTGCACAATTTTGCGCCATATTTTCATAAACAATTGCAGATGAGTCAGGAAAAAGTAGCTAGTATATGTACATTGCACGTCGGACAAGCCCCCCATAAGAGATTATTTGCATTTTTGATTAATTTGCGCATTTTTCGTTATTATTATTTATTATTTCATTTAATTTTCAACAACTTATATCACAAATTTTATACAATTGGTTTGTTCGTTTGCGCGTGAATACTTTGGCATAAATTCCAAACTATTGAATAATTTTTTATTTCAATTGTAAATTTTCCATTGTAAAGTGTTGATGATGATGATGATGATGACGATTATGAGATGCTGTTCCACTTGCAAACAAGCATTATCGTATTTCAGAAACATCATCATCATCATCGTCAGTATCACCATTATCAGCATTATTCGATCGAGCACGCTTCGTCTCGTCGTCGTCGTCGTCTTTCTGTGCTCAATGAAAATGAAAATTTGTTCACAGCAGACTGAACGACGACAATTTTTCAGTATAAACAGTAGAAAAAAAAGAACTTTATACTTCAAAAAAAAAAAAAAAAAAAAAAATATCTCTGTGCGTTTTTCTTTAGTTTTTCATTAATGGACTTGCTTGCCTATTTATAAACCCGAACAAATTGTGTTTGTGTACTAAATTGATTTTTTATTGGCTTGTTGATGTCTTCAATTAAGTTGAGCACATCTGCCAACATTTTTACTTTTTTTTTGTTTTTGGTATACGTGTTCGCTAGATTTTGTTTTTGTCGGGCTACTATATACATATATATCATCTATAAAGGCGTCGTCGTTGGCAAATTGTTTCATTAATTTCGGTTTGTTTTATTAGCATTTTTCAAATATTTCAAAATATTTTAGTAAACTGTGTTGCATTAGTTTGTAAAGAATTTTTCTTTTAATGGGAAATTCTTTCTGAGCAATGAATTTTAAATGGAATTAAGATGACTAATAGAATTCATATATAAACAATTGATAGACAGATGTATTTAATGGTGCGAGAGGCCCATCAAATCATTTCTTAAAAAAAATTTTGCTTAGCTATTAAATATTTCTAAGTAGTAATTTACAAGTTTAATAAAACAAGAGACTTCTAACTAGATACAAAAATTTAGAAAAATAGATGCCATCTTGAAGTGCTTTCAAAACAAAACAAGTCTAGCGTATATGTCTGGTTTCAGGGGATTAGGTTAAGCTTATATTTGCCTATTTATAGACAGATATAGTTTGTTTCAATAATTTTTTAGTAATTTGATTTATAGTTATATATTTTTTTTTTATTATTTGCATATTCTTTGCAATATTCTGCACAGCACTATTATTTTTCTTTCAAACTCTTAAACGCCCAATACGTTTCTATTACTGTTGGTGTAACGCGTGGCTATTTGCTGGGCATGCAGCATATGCACTGTGCAACACATTGCTCGCATTATATTTCAGTGCTACTAATTGGCTTCGAATTGCAGAATTTATTGCTAATACAAAACGCCTTCAACTTGAAATGTTTCATGTTTGATATTTATTTTTAAAATGGCACAGCCGGCCGGTTACGATTTAATCAATATGTTTATCAATTTGACCGTTCAGTTATGTATATTTAGAATATATATATATATATATATATATATATATATGTATGTATGTATATCAAAGTCCAAAGTTGTTGCCACTTTTGCAGTCAAACTCGCATTGCAAGTACTGACGTTACAAAATGCCGTCATCAATTGAAATAACAGCATGAAAGATTTGTATCTGTTATTCGTAGTCAAGACGTGCCTCCGATATGTCACAACAACAGCATAAAGAACGACGACATCATTATCACTTGTATTGATCACGTTCTGGCTGAGCATGTGCGCGACAATATATATATATACATATATATATATATATATATATATATGAGTATATATGTTTGATCAGTTGCCAATTGATTTTTATTTGTCGGCATCTTTTAAAGCAATTTATATTCAATAGAAATCCACAACACCAATCTACACTGATTCATTTGCGCTGTTTCGCATCCTAATTTTAATGAACACTTTTGATTGTAAACTATCATTCAATCAGTGAATCGATCGATCGATCGATCATGAAGTCATATGCCAAAAATATTGTTCGCGTGGCGCAGCAGTTTCAATTTAGTTGCTCTGCCGAAAATTTTATATTCTGAGTCTGACAAACAATTTCAATTCCATTGAAATAAGAGCAGCAGCTACGTAATAAATTAGACATATTTATTTTTGGACATAATATTAAGTACTAACTGTATATCTTATCAATAATATTTTGAGAATATTTTTCGCAGAAAACAAAAACTTAAGCGCTTGGAATGCATATCTGAGTAAGCCAGTTGTTAACTTTATCTTTGTTTGATATAATATCAAAAAATATAAAACTTTTTGTCAAAAATATGTCGCTAAGCGTTGTACTTGTATACTAAAATTCAGTTGACTTTGAGAAACCATGACTTTAAAATGTCTTTGAGAGAAATTTCAAAAAGTTAGATAAAGCGTTGAAGATGCTATATAATATAGCATACTAATGATTGGTGTTTTCTGTAGGTAAAATATATTCATTAATTAAGCTCTTAGCAACAACAAATTTCAACAAAATACAACCAAAATCATTTTATGTGAATAAGTTTCTATATACAAACGTTAAGGATATTTTATTGTAATTAGTAGACGATGTTCTCTGTCCTATCTTTAAGAAAGGAGACCACAACTAGCGCAGCATAAGTCTTCTTTCCATCATATAAATGAAATTCTGTCGCGCGTGTGGTGCTATATACGGATTCACTGATAGAACTATATCAGTGTGGCTTCAGACCAAAAATCTTGGAAAAGACCCATGAGTTCAACAAACACACACACCACCTATTTGTCGACTATAAAGCCGCTTCTGACACGTCGATATCCCAGCAAAGATCGTTCGTCTTTGCATAACGATGCTATCTTACACACAAAGTGTCGTCATGGTAGGGAAAAACCTCTCCAATCGCTTTGATACCAAGAGAAGTTTTCTGTGTTCTGTCGTGCAATTTTGTTCAATTATATGATGGAATAAAGAATACAAAGTATGTCGGGCTCGATCTTCCAAAAGGAACTGCTGCTACTCACTTACGCCGATGACATCGATAACATCGGCACGCAGTTACGTCGAGTCAGCAAAGCGTTCTCAGCGATTGAAAAACAGTCACGGCTCATGGGTCGAGCAAGGAATGAGTACAACACGAAGTACTTGATGTCGTCTCGTTCGCTGTCATTGCGTCTTGGATGGTCTGTGACGATGCTGAATTTCAACTTTAGTATTGTAGAAAACTTCGTCTGTTTTAGATTCGAGATTCGATTCGAGATGACCAGCAACAACAACGTCAGCCTGGAGATCAGGCGAATAATTACGCTTGCAAAAATATACTTTTTTGGGCTGAGTAAGCAAATGAGAAGTAAAGCGCTCTCTCGAAAAACAAAAATCAAGATCTATAAGACGCTGCTACTTCCGGTCCTATTTTATTACGCAGAGGCATGAACCGTAATTTAGTCAGATGAAACCGCGTTAGAAGTCTTTGAGAGGAAGCTACTTTGCAGAATTTTCGGTACTATTAGAGTCGGCGACAAGTTTAGCTCCCGTATGAGCTATTCGATGAGGTTGACATAGTCCAGCACATCAAATTCCAGCGGCTGCGCTGTGAAACATGCATGTTTTCCCTTTGGGGGCCCAAACTTGATTGGAGGACGTCGAAATAGAGCATTGAAATGACCAGGTATGGTTATTTATTTTTTTTTTAGAACCTGTACCGAAGCTACAAAAGCTGATGATCAAAGACCCAACCAACGTTACCCACATTATGTTCAGGAGTGATAGAGGAGTCGATATAGCCATGTAAGTCTATCCGTCAGTATGAACGAAAGGATCACGGAAACTGTAACTGCATTCGACTAAAAATTCGGCGGAATTTTACGAGTTTATTTTAAAATTTTGCCCCTCTTCCCCATAAAATACCTATTAAGGGTAACAAGGTACAATTGAATTTGAACGACGAATGCTACTTCCGTCCTCCCTTTTCTTTTCATACTTAATAAAATGTTTTCTAAGACACTTATTCGTGCAGTGAGTAGCGGGAGGAGCAAAATACTTTTCTTTTGTACCATTTTTTCTTATTAATTTCCTAACTTTTTGTATTGCACTGCTTGCTCATAAACGTGGGAAACATTTAAGGTGTTAACTGGTACAGTGTCGGTTACAGTCGGTTATGTCTGACTGTAATTTTCTTACTTGTTTTAATATAGAAACCCTGAAAGGTAGTACATATTTGTATAGAAGCTAGTCCTTGTAGTGCACCGATCTGAACCTAGCTAGAATACTTTATAAAAATTTCATAAGTTGAGCAAATTTTGCATTTCTAGGGTATGCAACTTGTAGGTGATTTAAACTATATAATGTTATATAGTATGTAGTTTATATACATATATATATATATATATACATATATATATATTTTATTATATATATTATATTTTCATCAACTTAACGCTTGGCCAAGCAAGCATGGCAAACACGCAGACAGCGCTAGAACAACAAGAATCCCTGTGCGATTGCTACTACTTACTAAAGATAAAGATATTTTAGACATGTATCTACATATGTTTGTATGTATAAATGTATCTGTAGCAAAAGTGTATGTATATAAAAGATTTTGGCATTTGAGCAAACAAATAAAAACTAAGCACGAGACTGCTTGGTACCACAAACAGACTTGTATACTATTGAAATAATATTATATACGTATAACATCAAAAAGTTTATACTTATTACTTGCAACCGGCGGCAATGTGTAAATTGCTGCAACGCGTTACTTGCTAATAGATGCATAGTGTAAACAACAACAACAACAACAACACCAACGTCAAACAGGTGCACAAAAATAGCTTAACGACTCGATTACGCCAGTTTTGAAATGCCGCAAGCTAAACTAAGCTGTTAATTTAATTTATATACATAAGTCGAGCTATATATATAGTTAGGAATGAGTATATTAACTCAAATGTAACACTTATTATATATTATACTAGAAAGTGTATATGTATATATTCCTGATCAACATGAAATTTTGTATCGATATAGACATGTCCGTCTGTCCGGTAACTTTATGATTAACAAGGATTCAGCGACTACATGCGAGATAGTTGGCTTCCAAGCTTAGAGTACTTTTATAAAATAAATCTCAGAAAATATTTTTATGTATGCAAAGAATAGGGAGGACGAAAGTATCATAGTTCCTTCAAATTCAATTGCTTATAAAATCGTCATTTATTATCCGATTTTAATAAAGTTTTGGAATTTTGGCTTAGAGAAACGTTATCTCTATACTGACATACTTTTGCAGTATAAATTTTTACCACTGAGTGGGAATTTATGGGAAAGGAGAGAAAGTACAGTAAAACACCAAACACCACTCTCTATCGCGCTTACAATTTCATATGAATTACAAAGCCAAATAGAGATGAAACAAAAGAGAGAAGCAATAAAACGGCGATCGAAATTTAATTCCAAACGAAGTAAGAGTTATAGGTGAGGTTAACGTCAACTTTTCCAACAATTTTATTGTTTTTTTCAAGGCATTTGTTTGAATGAATGATTAGATGATCGCTTCATACCACACTCAGCCAACTCACGCACTTTTAATCTCTGATCTGATCACTTCATGAATATTATAGACGATTTCGATGTCATTGGACGACTACAACGAATCTCAGTAAGCCACCGCCTAGCCAATGAAATTGATTTGGAGCCTTTCCTTGTTTTCATTAATAGTTTTATACGCAATAAATAATCTTTAATAAGCCAACGAGATTGACTGCTTTCAATTGTACTCAAACACAAACTAAATGGCTCGCAATTGATAGATGACGGAAGCAGGATTGCAAAAAATCACTGACTTATCAAACCATCTAAACCAGTCTAAATATCTCAACTGAAGGCTTTAACATCGCGAAGTACTCATCTACTATAAATGCTGCTTCCTGCTGCCTGTTACAAACATTTACACAAACTTAATATACACTTTTACAGGGTATACAAATAACTTAATATATTAATATTGCTTTAGGTTTTAATACAATATCAAAGCGTTTGTTGGCCTTTTCAAACGATGTTGCCGCATTAATGCTTTCCGCATGTGCAACATATTATAGCCAATCGCCGATTTACACATATAGAAAAACAGTTTCACGCGCACTAATACACATACAGACATGCGCACTTCTTCGTATGGCTTCATTAGCTGTCATAAATCTGAATGAACTGAAAAACGATATGAATTGATGCGCTTGCTAAACTGATCAAGAGTATCTTTATCACCCAACATCATCATCATCATCATCATCATAATTTTCCTTAATCGAACTCAATAATGCGACTTTATTGTGATTAATAGTTGCTGCTGCAGCAACATTAATAAATCTTAATATTTTGCACATTGCGCGGCTCGTCATAAACGAATTCCGAAAGCAATTTGCGCAAAAGTGTTTTATTGTGCAAATAAATCATTTTTATTTGGTTTTTTTATTTTCATAATACAATATAGTACGTAAGTTTCCTGCTTCCTACTTGTATAATAGAATCTCAAAAAAAAAAAAAAACTACCTTTGTATCTTCAATAAATAATTACCTCGTTTAAGTACAACCAATTTGCTTGCTTATGCGACAATTAAGTGTCTAAGAACACGTGAACTCGCCTCGCCAAAACTTTTAAAGAAAAAAACTTTAGCTGAGAAAAAAACACCCGCGCGTACAGTCAACTTTGTTGGCAACAAAAATAAAACTGATTTTATAAAATATATAAAGATCGCAAACAGGCGCAAAACGCTGACAGCGAAATCGCAGCTAACGCTAGCTGGCTGTGGCTTATTTCTTATCAAGCATAGACAGTGTAGAGTATGTAGATACATGTAGCTTTCAAATACGAATACAACAAACGACAAGCAAGCGACTACTGATGAGCGTAATAACTACATACGTCGATCAATGTTCAACAAACAACAAGCGACGACGACAGTGAGTCTGGTGTGGATCGAATTGCTGTACGCTGCTGCATTCTGCTTGCCAGCCAGTCAGTCAGCTAGTTGAAACATTTAGCTATTTATTGGTGGCATGTGATTGCCAAACGTTATGCCTACAGTAAAGCCACAGCAGCAACAAACACTTACGTGCACTTCTACAGTGAAATGCTAGGAAGAACGCTGCTGTCAAGTGTGCTCGATTTTAAGATAAAATAAATTTGTAAAAGATATATTTTGAAAGTTAGCTACAGCTAAACTAAAACACAATAAAATGTTTTTTCGTACAAAAACCATGAAAGCGAAAATTTTTTCATGAAAGCTAAACCTTCAAGTGTAGCTTTTTATGGCGACTATCACTTAGCAAGCGGGTAATTGAATACTAGTTGAAGACGATATGGAAGATACTACATATCCAAACCAAACTTGAAGGATCTAAATTTTATGATATCCAAATTTTTGTTGTTCATTGCACAGCCAGTTAAGCGGACTTTAAAGCTACTTCAAAGATAAAAAAGCGACAAACCAATGTCAAATTGAATTGAGCACAGATCAAAATTTTAAATAATTAAAATAGTTTATGTATTTTGCCTTGCATCCTTCTGCTTGTAACATATATTTGCTGAAACTAAATATACACATATAGCTAATGCTTATAGGGTACAACAACAATTAAAAACACTAACAAAAAAAAAATAAAAGCGCGCGTTTTTTTGAATTAAATGCAAACACAAATATGTATATCAGGCGTTTCATTAATTTGTGTTGCAAGTGTACTAACTCTCTCTCTCTCTCTCTTTCTCTCTAACTTACCGCTCTAGCTAAAGGAACACCCAGGCGTATACGTGTTATGCATAATAAATCGCTTCAATTTCTTATTATGTATACGCAGCGTACTTACGTCTTTGGTGACGGCAACTTTTGTGCGTTGCATGCCGCATTATTTTTTTCTATATAGTTTTTAGTTTTTATTTTTGTTGTAAACATGTATTAATGCAACATTCACATTCACATTGCAGTCGCCTTCGACGCCAGTTTGTCTATCTTGTCATCGACCGACTGGCAGCAGCCAAAGGAATTTAACGTCTTTGCGCGTGCGTTTGCACTCTGTCGCGTAATAGTTATTTTTACGTTTTAAGAATCTGTAATTAATCGTTGTATCTCGCTCTAACTACCTTTCTAACTAGTTATCGAGCTGCAAATTATTATCTTCAATTGAATCGCCCGACTGGATGGCTGGCTGGTTCGTTGATTGGTCGGCGTAGATGTGGTACACCGTGAAAAAAAATTTTTCAAACTTTGGAAAACCGTTTTATACTAGTCTTAAAAAATAACTAGTAAAAGGTTAAGATACTTTATGAAGAAAAAAATACATTTGGAAAAGTCGGGGTCCATAGCAAACTTTATAAACTAAATATCAGCTAGCGATGAGCTTAATATCACTAAGATCGATATAATATTTCAGGTTGTGGGATTGTTCTATTATCATAAAAACAAGTAAGAAAATTACAGTCGGTCATAACCGACTGTAAGAGGCCCTGTACCAGTACATATCGCCTAACAAACATATTAAATGTTTCCCTAGCTTTTGACCAAAAAGTTACGAGATTAATAAGAAAGAATGATACTAAGGAAAAGTATTTTGCTCCTCCCACTACTCACTGCACGAATAAGTGCATTATAAAACATTTTTATGTATGAAAAGAAAAGGGAGAACGGAAGTATCATAGGTCTTTCAAATTCAATTGCTTATAAAATCCTCATTTATTATCCGATTTCGATGAAGTTTTGGGTATTTTGGCTTATAGAAACGTTATCTTTTGTTACCTTTGTTGCGAATTTTATGGGGAATAAGCGGGAGGAGCTAAATTTAAAAAAAAAAAACTCGTAAAACTCTGACAAAGTCCTAGTCGAATGCAAATAAAACGAAGTCTCTAGCTCTTACCGTTTCCGAGTTTCTTTCGTTCATACTGACGGACAGACGGACATGGCTATATCGACTCCTCTGTCACTCCTGACCATAATGGTGGTAACTTTCATTTGCTCAAAACTAATAGGCTCATGTACCTTCCTACAACCCGATTGCAGTTCCACCTAACTGGTTGTGTATATAAAACATACGGGAACCCATATATAAAGCTGAGCTTTGCTCCTCATGCACTAAAGTTGCGGACCAAAAAAACTCATCATAATCTTGAAAGGCGCACATTGTTGCAGCTGTCTATCTCATTAAAAATATATTTTTACTAAAGTGTTAACAATATAAAAGTCGCACGATTTTTCTCACAGTGTATTAATCAGTTTCAATCATAATACAATCTGCGGCTGCCATTATACGCAGTTGGTCATACCACTAGCGGCAACAAGGTGAACTGGAAAGTGGCCTACACGTCTTTTTTATCAATGCTCAAAAAAAAAAAAAAAATACGCTCGTAACATAAATCGAAGCCGCCTTGGAACGGTTTGGTGCGCAGTTTGGTGCTACACTATTTCCTTTTACAAGTAGAGGATTTGTTTTTTTTTTTTCTTATTTCTTTTTTTAACTTAGTTGCAATTTAGTTGCCGCAAAAACGTTTTGCATTTAATTTTAGCAACAAGCGCAGAAGTGTGACGTGCTGGGGACATGCAGCGGAGTGTACACTGTGCTAAATGGCCAATCTAGTTAGCCAGCTAGTCAGCTAGTCAGCTAGCCAGCCAGTTGGGCGACGTTCGATCGAACCAATCGATTGATCGGCATTTGAAGTTGCATTAGACAACAACTATGTACAAGTGTATATAGTAGACACAAATGTATCTGTAGCCTGTATCTGTATGTGTTGCTGATTTGTGGCAATTGGTATTTTATTAGTTTAATTGAAAGCAAAACAATTTAGTATGAAACTGGTTTCAACTCGTTTAAATATGCGTAAATTGTTATACTTGAGTAGAGTCGATAAAAAAAAAAAACAAAAAACTACAACAAAATATTCAGTCAAGACATTTATTTATGCATTTGTATATAAATATATGAAAATAAATAACCATTGAGGAAATTATCGAAATTATTTAAAAAATGCTTGCCGCGTTTTTTGTGCTCATTTTTTTTCTCTCAGATTTGTGCTGCCTGCAATTAGCCGCGCGTTTAAAATTATATGACAATCAATGTAGTCGTCACTCTGCTCATTGCTTATAAATCACATACTTTGGGCTGAATTACACTTTAAACGCTTTTCGAATGAACGATTGTGCTATTTAAAGACAGCGGGCGGTCAAATGTTGCCGCCGCAGTTGCCGTTCCTGCTGTCATTCCAAAAGGTGTTTCGCTCCTTTTTTTTTGTTCATATTTTTGTTTTTAATTTTGGCTGCTGATATCAATTTGAATTTCAAGATACATATACAAAAAGCTTAAGTTAAGGTGCAGGTAGAGGCTGCTGATTGTATAAGTCGTGTGCCGCCTTGTAAATGTATCTCTTTCGCTCATATTTCGGCTACTATATGAGCATTTTTTTTTTTGAAATATATTTGTTTGTTTGATATCAAATATTCTCATTAACTGATTTGCAAGAAACCCGAGTGTGAAAATGCAACGTTCACTCTTTATGTCCATGAATTCGATTCGTTTGAAGATTTTTATTTTTGTAAAGATCGATTTCAGGAAAAGTTTCTGTTATGTATGTATTGACTTTAGTTTCGATACATTAGTTTAAGTTTCGATATACTATTAATCGATCATGTATTATCTCTAGGTTAAGTTATCGTTTTTATCCTTAGTTAGCTACTCGCGATTGCAATAAACTTTATTAATTCATTCGTCTACAGATATAATAGTTTCCAGAAGTAATTGCAAAATTCGACGATATCAATTGACCACAAAAATTATGCAAAATGATAAAGAGACATCGCTTAAAATATTTATATCAAAAGTAACGTATGTCAATTATTCTCAAAAAAAAATTTATTTTTCACTTTTGTGAACACAAAATTGCAAATATTTACATATTTCTTCCGAAGCGTATTAAAACTTCGGTTTTGTTGCAATTTTTTTTGCACACATTCCATTAATTTTTTTTTTGTTATTTATTTCATTAATTTTGGCGCACTGGAGTGCAACACTGTGGCAAACACATTACGGATGTTTGGCAAATAGCAAATGTTTTTGTAAAATTTTTTTTCCTGACTTAGCAGCAAACAACTTTCACCTAAATTTTTAAAGTATTTCTCGTTTCTTATTATTATTATTATTTTTAAATATGTCAAATAGAAATTGTGAAAATATTGTGAAAAAATGCCAACGATTGCGTCAGTCAAATTCTTCCTTTAGTTATTTAAGCATTTTAGCAGCCGTAGCAAAATTTTCTGTTCTGCCGATCTAAACATTTTGAATGTTTATGACTTGCAGCGCATAAGAATTTCTTATATACAAGAAAAATCCGAGTGCAACAACACCAAAGTTTAAGCATGAACAAATCACTATGACAAGGTAATGTGTGAAAGGAAGAACGTAACCACCAATCAAACAACTTTAAATCGATATATTTCCAATTGACTAGCCATGTTAACAGGCTTGATCGGGTTCTTCTGGGTCACCGTTCAATCAGACGACTGAGACGCAGAAATCTAGGGCTCATACAGAATCCACAGTGCAGTATTAATACACATTTGATCTCTCTCTCTCTTAGGAGACGGTGAAACGTTCTATTTCAGTTTTCACAGTTGGAGTGTTAAGATCATTGTGAATGAATGTGAGTATTGTGAATATATAAGGGTGCACCGGTGTGAGTTCTAAGTATTTTTAAATGAGCTCTTTGTATTATATTCACATTACAGGAATTCGCATTGCACCATAATTGTGAGCAGTACGTCTAAATAGGCTTTATAACGAAGTTGTAAAGAAGTAATTTGAAGTTGAAGCTTAAGATTAAGATTAAGGGGGATCGCGGATTTCTAAGCCAGTGTAGGGAGTTGGCTTTTGACTTTATTTGTGTTTTCTTGGCTTTAACATGTCTTTCGAGATGAATGGCGAGATGAACGACGTCATGGGATCAAAATGTTGTTTAGAGTCAGCGATGGACAAGTACCTCTGTTTAAAGTGACGCAACTTTTATACGCCTCGAGAGGAATGAGATGGTCTGCTAGTAGTCTAGTTGCCTTTATTAGGCATCGAGAACTACTTAAGATTGCTGTGTCATCAGCAAATATGGTTATTGTGAGTCTTTGATCCGCTGGTATGTCTGTTATACCTTGGGGTACTCCAGCTTTAATTTCAGTCGTCATATAGTCATTCTGTCGTACTGTGAATGCTCTATTGCTGCGATATGATTCAAGAATTTTTTGTATATTTTGGGCATGCCATACTTTTATTTTGTACTTAAGTCCGTCGAGCGATCAAATACTTGAGCTACATCGACGAAGATTGCGGAACAGTATTCGCGGAGCTCGAACGCTGTTCTAATCTCTGAGGTTGATCGGTTTACTTGTTCGATAGTGCCATGGTTTCCACGAAACCCAAATTGGTGAGTGGGAATAACATCAAACAGCTTGGATAGGCAGCCTACTGCTTATGGGTCTATATGACGCTGCCTGTGTTTTATACTTTCCGGGTTTCGGGATCATAACTATGAGCGATTTCTTCCACTGAGCTGGAAAGTATACGCACTTAGAAATCGCATTAAACCATTTTGTGATATGTGCTCCATGATCATTTTTGGGGAAATTAAATCATTATCTGCAGCCTTCTTGGCATTGAGTTGGGCTTTTATCACTTTATGAACTTCGTTTGGTGTGAACTAAGGGGTTTAGAGTTGTTTGTATTCGAAAGAGAGTGAAGAACAAAAGCATTTGTTGACGAATTTGGCTAAAAAACAGTTCTTAAATGGGTGGCAAAAACTTCTGCTTTTTCTATGTACGTGCGTGCCCACTTTCCAGTGTGGTATCTTATGTGTGTAGATGTATTAGCCGATGGTTTAATGTCTCCATAGGGGAAACTTAGAGCTTGTTGAAGAAATATGTTCGATGTATCATCTCTGAGTGAGTGTTTCCTCGAGTTTAAGAGCTTTGCTTAGCTCACTTGAAGCAATCTTTAGAATGTGCTTAGAGGTTGAAGATCTTAGACACTGTCATTCCCTTCTTAAACTTCTTGAAAATCAATGAAATCTGGAATGTGCATGGAATCTGTAGGCGAGACATAGTTAAGCTTGTTTTTGGTATTTATAGCTGCTTTGTAGAGTTGCATTCCTTTGATTGGCTATAAAGCGAATACCTAGTGTGTCGAAGAAATCGAGAAATGGTTTTTCAGATACCGTAAAACTTGGAGGACATTTAATTGTCGATAGTGTGAGACTACCAAACTTTGTTTGAACATTCTTTGCGTTGGCTTGTAGAGAATTAGTTGCAAATGGCTGTAGCACTAAGTGAAAATTGTTGTTAATTTACGCAACAAACCGATTTTGATAAGAGAAAATGTAGGCTTAGCCCAATGAAAACTATTTAGGTGTCTCTAAAAATGCGCTTGCCTATAAATAAAGAGAAATATTTAGTCAATTTATGTTGGCAGTTTCTGGCAATTGGTTCAAGTCTTGCCAGATACCTTTGCATGCTATATAACTAGGTGTACCTATTTTCACTGCTAGTTTTAACTGAGTTCCTTTGTGCCATGCAGTATTTATGGTAAACATTTTTATGTTTTAAGTTTAACTCTACAAAAAAAAGTATGACAAATTGGATATTTTTTGAAAGTAGCATTGACTCGAATACTGATCTGCGTCAGCAACACATTAAAGCCCGCACAAGTGCAAAAATATCTGTATTTCTTTTTAATTTATTTAAATTTTGCGGTTGTACAAAATTCCCAAAAAAAAAAAAAAAAAAAAAGAGTTATAATAAATAAAAAAAAAAAACAAACAATTAGAAGCCAAACTCTGGAGAATGTGACTAACGACAAGTGTTATTTTTTATATCGTTTAAACTAATTGGTATTAATATTGTAATTCCCCGCTGCAAGCATGAAAACAAGTTCAACGTTGAAAGATCATTGTGTCATGTTAAGATGACGAATCATGAGACAAGAAAATTATTTAATACACTTAAAAAAAAAAAAAAAACAAAACAAGGAGCAAATCTTTCCAACTGTCTGTCAGTCCATGCAACTCACATAACTGCTGTGCGGCTGCTGCTGTTGCTGTTGCTGTTGCTGACGTCAATTAATTGTGAGCCTTAAACTAGTTTTATGAATTCATTAAAAACCGAATGAACATTAATGTTTATTACATGTTTTTCTTTATTTTGTTTTTTTTTTTATATCTTTTACAATGCATATTGTTTTATTGTACATATTTGGTAGCGCAATAACACGCCATGCCTCTTCACTGCGGGTGACGGGCGGCGTGTGGCGTGCTGACTGACTGATTGATTGATTGATTGACTGTGGGCATGTCATGTATGCGTATGAATTTTATGTCGTTTGGTCTGATTGGCTTGTGAGCCTTTACTTTATATGGTTTCAATATAACCAAACAAACCCAAAGTAAACCAAACCAAACCATTCAACGCAATTCAACTCAACTCAACGCAACGCAACGCAACGCAACGCAGTGTGTCGTCAAGCGTTAACAAAATTATCGCTTTTATTGGGACGGGCCCCTTTTTGTTAATATGAAATTTATTTTGTTTTTATTATTTTTATGTGTTTACCCTACACATACAACGAACATACTGTGCGAATAGGTACTATCAGTTTAATGTTGTACTTGCGAAATAGTAAAGCAATTATGGGGCAGATCGTATAGATCTCCGGTCTCTATAATTCTGCTTATTATTAGGTCTAATAAAGTATGTCATATATGATATTTGATGCTTAACGATCTTCGCATAAAATCTAAACGAAAAAATTGTAGCGTGACTGACTACTGTGATACTTCTGAGCTTCTGTGATACTTGTATTCGAATTATGGCTCATTCCAATAAGGAGTTAAACAACATAGCCTTTCTGGAATAGTATAAATCTAAAATAACTTTGTAATTAATATAATTTGAAGAAATTCATCTCATTTCATCCCTTAAACACTATTATAAAATATATCATTTAGACAGTTGAATAATTTGTGGCAATTAAAAGAAAAAATTACCTCATCGCATACGCTGGAGCCATTAAAATTTTGATCTGACTATTAAAATCTTCATACGGTTTTATTAGCCAATTCGAGTGAACTCTAAGCACATTTAGTAGATTGTTAAATATTAATAGGTATTGAAATTGTATTCCAATTATTCGTACAAGTCGCACACGTTGCAATGATTATCAGTTGAGTCAGCCCGATGAGCTGCTAAACAAGTTGCGATATAAATATGTACATGCAATAAATATATATCGTATAAAACTAGATAAGATACAAGTTCCAGTTTTCTGCGAACTACAGTCCTTGTTGTTTGTTTATTTACAAAGTAACTATTTACAATTCAATCAATTGCTAATCACTTCAATGTCGCATTATATATTGTAGAATGAAATAAGTTTTATTCCAGAAAATGTGAAAAAACTTTTTTTTATTGAAATTGAATGAAGGAAAAAACTAAATAAATTAACAGAAAATGGATTTTTATATTAAAAATAATTTAATAGTTTCTCTGGTTGTATATGCTATTCGGCTGGTAAAGTGCAAATGTTTGTTACAGGCAGAAGAAGCGTAACAGACTCTCTCCCTAATGGGAACTGGCACCGACCATACAAAGCTACACAAAATTTGTATCATTTTTATTAATTGAAACGCCAAATTTTGTTTAATTATTCCTTAAAGATCTAAAACGAAGCAATAAAAGGGGTAAAAAGTGCCACCCTACAAAAAATTGAGTCCACATAAACAAGTCCGTCCACCTAGCTGTCCCTCTTAATATCTTAGAGACTATAAAATATAAAACCTGCAAGTCTATTTAGTCTCACCTAAGAGGGTTGCTACATATATTTCTAGCCAGATGCACAAAACAGATGCAATCTGACATCTCCAACATAAAGTCTGACATTTTTTAGGCCTAACTTACTGTGAACACTTTTCAGGCAACTGAAAAATTCATCTCGCACAAAAAATGGAATTAAATCGAGAACATTTTCGTGCGATGATTTATTACAATTTTCAACGTGGATTATCAAGACAAGAGTGCACCAATCAACTTAAATCAAGTTTTGGTGCTGAAGCTTGGCCACTGTGTAAAACTGGTACAACGAATTTCATGAAGGACGTCCAAAAAACGTCCAGAAAACATTGATGCTGTGTGTGAACTGATAAATCAGGATCGTTATATGACATACCGTGAGATTAAAGCATCCCTGTGCATTAGTATGCCTAGCATACGATACAATGTTACATGAACGTTTGGTCGTCAGAAAGGTTTGTTCACGTTGGATACCGCATAATTTGACAATCGCTCAAAAGAAGGCTCGTGTCGCTTGGTGCAAGCAAATGCTAAAGAAATTCATGCGAGGTGCGTCAAAAACCGTCTACTCAATCGTAACAGGTGACGAAACGTGGATATATGCGTATGAGCCTGAAACAGAACAGCAGTTGACCGTCTGGGTCTTTCAAGTGGAACAATATCCAACAAAGGTTACTCGTTCGCGCAGCAAAACGAAACAAATGAACGCAAATTTCTTCTCTAAATCCGGACATGTTGCGACCGTGCCGTTTGTGGAAAGAAGGACGATCAATTCTGAATGGTCAACAACTATTTGTTTGCATGAAGGGTTTGATGAACTGAGGAAACCCAACCGACGAAGACGAATCATACTTCATCACGATAATGCAAGCTCT
Organism: Leucophenga maculata; assembly: GCA_035044805.1. Lineage (NCBI taxonomy): Eukaryota > Metazoa > Arthropoda > Insecta > Diptera > Drosophilidae > Leucophenga > Leucophenga maculata. The sequence continues at coordinate 2,128,805 of JAWNNP010002193.1, read as the reverse complement.
CACACTTTGTCTGTAACAAATGAGTTTTTGGATGCTCAAAACATCGAATTGATGGATCATCCGGCGTACAGCACTGTTTTGGCACCAAGGCGAGACATATAGTAAAGCTTGTTTTTGGTATTTATAACTGCTTTGTAGAGTTGCTTTCCTTTGGGGTTTGAAAGCCTTGAGCCTCAATGTGATCGGCTATAAAGCGAAATTGTTTTTCAAATACCGTAAAACTTGGAGGACATTTAATTGCCGATAGTGTGAGACTACCAAACTTTGTTTGAACATTCTTTGCGTGGGCTTGTAGAGAATTAGTTGCAAATGGCTGTAGCACTAAGTGAAAATTGTTGTTAATTTACGCCACAAACCGATTTTGATAAGAGAAAATGTAGGCTTAGCCCAATGAAAACTATTTAAGTGTCTCTAAAAATGCGCTTGCCTATAAATAAACAGAAATATTTAATCAATTTATGTTGGCAGTTTCTGGCAATTGGTTCAAGTCTTGCCAGATACCTTTGCATGCTTTATAACTAGGTGTACCTATTTCACTGCTAGTTTTAACTGAGTTCCTTTGTGCCATGAACTGTTCGTATGAACATCTTATAGACTATAAAAGCTAGCAGCTTCAAGTCTATTTAGTTTCTACTATAACCTCTTCAGATAAGTATTTAATTTATTTTGCGCAAATGTTTCTACGTATATTCTTGATCAGCAACAGCAGTCGAGTCGATATTGTTATGTTCGCCCGTCTGTCTGTCTGTCAACATTCTCCTATACATTCTTGTATATTTTGTATCTGAGCTATATCTTCTAGGTAAACGAACTGTTCGCACTGTAAGTAAGTAACAAATCATGCCACGTGCCACACAATATTCACTTTTAAACAAAAATTTGTACTGCCAAACATCAAAGCGTGCCTCGCGCACACATATTAACCTCAACAGCGGCCAAGCACTCGACTCGACGAGTATCTGCTGCGATTTTTTAACTTTGATGCTGAACTGAATTGAACTGTACAAAATGAACTTATAATGTATGGCAATTATGATTGTACGATTGTACAGATATGTACTTTTCTTTTATGTATTGTATTGTATCTGTATCTGTATCTGCACAATTGCTTTTCAATTAAGATTTCACTTAAAAGCAAAGCTTGCCTGTCAAAGATTTTTTTTCACTCTCCGTTAATTATCGAATTCAATTAAAGCCACTTCAGCTAGCTGGCGAATGCGAATGCGAAATGTTAACATTTTGCGCAAGGTCAACGGAGAGTGAATGTATCGACACAGATACAAATGTATCTTGCAACTAAAGCAAAGCAAATCGCTTGCATTAAGTACTATATTTTGTTTGAAAAGTAAAAAAAAAAAAAAAAAATTAAACAAAAAAAAATAAGAATATATTCTTTTTGCACTTTGTTTGTACGTGCTGGCATATGTTATGTTTCATAAATCTGCCTGCACTTTTTTTCAGGCTAAACTTCAAGATACACTTCGACTACTGCGCTCGCTGTCAAAGTCGTTGCGCTCTAATTGCATGCTATACACAAACCGCCGCATATTGCATTTCTCCGGCAGCTACTTTATGAATGTATCTACAAGTATGTATTGTATCTGTATATATAAAATATATACTCTTGCATTGTCTCGTCGCATATATATGTACATATGTGCCTTTTCAAGTTCATTAACATAATTTGTCTGCGCGTTGCTCATCTGGCGGTTTGACATTCGAACTTTTTATGTATCTGAAGTAGAGGATTTTAATTCCTTTCTTTTTTTTCCCTTTTTCTTGCTATGCCACTTGACTTCTGTTCATGGAAACAATTAGGGAGTAACATAAAAACGCTTGAGTGAGTTAAGAGCTTAATGCAAACTTATTCATTTAATAAATTTGCTGTTCGTAGATATACGAATTCGCGGAATACAGCATGAATCATTAGCGCAAACACTTTAGAGTCGAATTGACACAAGTGTTAACTAAGTAAGCATACAATTTATGTATCTAGATACATATTTGTATTGGAATGTCGTCAACGGATATACATAAGTTTAAAAAGTAGCAATATAAATAATAATATGCGAGCATAAATATTTTTAAAAAGTGTATAATTTTTAATTTTTTTTTTTTTATTAATTTTAAGCCTGCATTGCCCTATTTCTGTTCGCAGTAGAGCAACTTTTATATATGTACTACATGTGCACTATAAATAAAATATCTGCTTACAGATACCTTTAAACACACACATGTACTATACATATATACATATATACATAAATGCATTAATTATTTTACGTTTTTCTATATTATTGTTCAGATACTTACATTTACTGACAGCTTCATTGATGTGTATTTGATTTACAATAATAAAAAAAAAATTTTATAATAATCAAACAAGATTATAGACGTTTGTAAGTACTCGGATTACCGTTTAAGTACAGTGCTCAACAATCTCGTTTCTAGATTAGATCTGTTTAGTTTGTTCACTAGTATATATTGTAGCGCTTTGTAGACAATTTTAAAACACGCAGTTGATGTGTGAATATAAAACAGTTTAAAGTTAAGATACTTTTAATAAATGTATCTATAGTTGCTTATTTTTTATTAAGTAACAAATGCCGCAGGAATAGCTTATTTTTTTTTTTTAGCTGTATAGAAAAAAAAGCAAAATTAAATAAAATTTTAAACATTTTATAAAATTCATTGAGCAAACTGTAAACGCAGACAAATTCGCTACAGCTACAAAAGATACATTTAAAATGCAGCACATTTGCCATTAAATAATGTTCGGAACGCTTTTTGCTTTTGTTATTTTTCATTATTATTTTTGTTGTTGTTTTTGTTGTTGGTACTGATGATGTTGATGTTGATTTATTTAGCCGGTTCGATCGGTTGTGCATTTAAAATGTCGGAAGTGTTTGTGTATACGCGCGCGCGCACAAAAACTGCGCAAAGAAAATAATAATATTAATATTTCCTGTTGCATATATACTCGTACATATTTGTTATTGTCAACGTTGATTTTGCACTTTTTGTGTGCTTGCAACATGTAGCAAATACTTTTGTTCCATAAAATTCTTCTTTGTATTTCCTTAGAATTTTGCACATTAGCATATGAAATTTATTTCATTGCCTGAGTGGCATACAAAATTCCAATAAGAAATTCTATATATATGCTATATACTATATATGACATCATCGATATCGAAAGTCGCCAATTTTGTGTGCCTCTCTTGACAACAGCAAACGGCGGCAAAAACTAAAAGTTGCCACAAAAGAAGTTGAAAATATGAAAGAATGAAAAAGTTGCCTATGCTCGACTATGAGATACACTTTAATAAAAATTAGTTAGTTTTATTTTAAAAGGATTCAAAATTTCTGTTACTTTGAAATGTCTTTATATGACATATGCAACAACAAAACAAACAAAAGAGCTATTCAATGTTTTCAAACAATCACAGTTTTGCACATCACTAGTACTAAGTACTTTCATTTTATGCGCATTGGTAGCACTGCACATACATATATGAAAATGTTTGGTATTTTTTAATGTTTTTTTTTAGTAGTATTGTGCGATACTATATAAAAGATCAATATATATAATTAAAACATTTAATATGCTTTTATTTATGCATAAATATGACGAAAAAAAAGATAGCTAATATATATGAATTTGCTTGAATAACATAAATGGAACAGTATACCGCGATATGCTGTGCCGTAGCACTTTTCCAATGTTCTACTGTTGCTTGGTACAAATATATTAAAATTCGATAACTTTTACAAAATAAATTCGATAACTCTTTTATTTATACAACGCCAGAACTCGAATCTCTTTTAAAGCTGATAATATTATTTATTAATTTTTTTTTTACAAAATGTTTACAAACTTAATATACGTTTTTTTGTAGGGTATACAAACGAAAGAGTTTTGTACGTACAAAAAGGAGTCAACAGTTTTGAAACGTTTAAATATATATGTGTGTGTACTTGTGTGTGTGTGTCTCTTTAACTGCACACAAATAAAGATGCAAAAACAACAACAATAATCCCAAAAAGTCATAAATATAAAAGATACAAAACAAAAGAAAAGAAAAGAAAAGAAAGAAAAAAAACAAGACAGCCAGACAAACTACTGCGTGGCAAGATCAAAGGCAGGTAGATCCGTACCAAAACGAAATACCAATCCAATCCAATCAGCAGTAGATCGCATTCCGATCAATATACATGCTCGATCGATATCGAGCGCAACCTTTGGCCTGGTAACTCAAATAATCTGCGCAAATGCGCTTGCGCGACATGAAGTGGCGCTGCGTTGTCGCAGACGTCTTCGAGAAGTCATTTGTCGCTTTGTATTGTAGTCTAATGCTTGTTTTACTTATTTGTTTTACTCAATTTGCGCTGATAACAGTCAACAGTGTGTCTGCAAACTGTGCCATCAATCGAATTGTCTTCGGAAGAATGTCAATAACATTTAGTAAAGATTTAAATAGTTACAATAGATACATCTATTTTTACAAATGACATCTTTAAGAGCATACATTTGAACGCGGAACTTCTTCGAAAACTATGAACTATCAAAATATGTGTGGAACATAGTCTAACGCCTAAATAGCTGCGTGAATTTGTTACACAAACAATTATTATCCAGTTGAATCCTTCATTTATCAAATTTCTTGGTAATTTTTTTTTTTATCAAATAAGGACATACATAGTTATCTGAAGATAGATAGGGCCTATATCAAAGGCGTTTCAAACCAAGCATTACCAAGCATTTTTTCTTATACCTTGTACCCAAAAGGAAATATATGTTACAGGCAGAAGGAGGCGTCGTTCTATATACTCATGATTGCCATCAAGTCAAAGTCGAGTCAATATACACATGTCCGTCTGTCTGGCTAAACGTATGAAAATCGCAAGCTTGAAGAATATAAAAATTGTTGTTGTTAGTTTCGCTAATCCTAATCTTCGTCAAATATTCAATTTAGGTTCAGCTAGTACTACTAAAAAATGGTATACCCTAGACATATCTGTCGAACTTTAGTTATTGTATAAAATGTTTCATTGTTGTTGTTGTTTATTTTGCTAGAAACTCCAAATTTAGCGAATCTTGCATAATTCCTAAGAACATATTTTATATAGACCAACATCGGACCACTAGAAGCAGTAGCCCTCATGCAAATCATTTAGGAACAGCGTATCTCGAAGTATTTCCATTGAGTTATGAGTTCATTATGAACAAAACAAAAATGATCAATCATATATGGCGTTCATTATAAGCGAGATTAAATTTTTTTAAATTTTTTATCCAGAAAACAATAAATTACGCATTACAACGTTCCAATTTGGAGTTATGGTCTTAAGTTTATACAATAATTCCATAAAACAATGCGGTATAAACTGTATACTGAATTTTTTATTTCCAATCGGACCTGCTGTTCTCAAGATATGCGCTTTATTTTCTATCAAATGGTATTCAGAAATTATTCAGAACTAAAATTTTTCCAAAGATAGTAGTATATAATATTTTAATGCCGAATAAATTCGAATATCTGAACTAGAGTTTAATTAAAACTTTTACAAATGCCATTCGAACATGTATCATGCAGGTTGAGACACAGTTAGTAGTTAAGAAAAATATTTATTTAAAATGACAAATTTTAAAAGTTTAATATTTTAGCAAGTCTCAACCATAAAAAAAAGAAATTGAATGCTGGCATATTTATTAACTTTAACATGTCTCAATCTGCAAAACGACGTTCTTAAAACTCCGTCGGAATAGAAAAGTTTTGTGAAAATTACGCTTTTAAATGATGTTCTTCAATTTAATAAAACCTAAAACCTACTTTTTTGACTGCATGTAAAAAATTATTCATTTTATGTTTATGAATGCAACTCAAAAACGCTTCTCCAAATTGTTCTGGTTTGTTTGCAACTTTTTGCTTCATTATCAATCCGAAGGCAAGTTTTATGTTTTGAAAGTTTTTGACTTGTTTAAAACAAAATAATTTTTTTTCTTTTTCATTTTGTTTATATTTTAACAAATTACGCTGTATTTTTCCGTAGCGAATTTTATGCGTTTTTATTTTTACTAAGTATTGCTCAATGAATTTCATTTATTTCTTGTTCACTTTTCGAGATTTTGGCAAAAGATTTGTTTTTTACGATAATTACATTTGTTGCTCGTTTTTGATTTTTACGATAATTTTGTTAATTTAAAAATTTAACTCAACAAAAAGTTTTTAATTTGTTTTTATTTTTGCGTGCTTATTTTAAAACAATATTGTATTTATTTACTTCATCAAATAATTTTCATTTCTTCACCTTATTTTTTTTTTTTAATGCACAATTTTTTTGTTGTAATTTTTTTTTTTTTTTGTTGTTAAACTTTTATTTTGTGTGTTTCAAATTACTTTGGTTGCTTGTAGATGTATTCAGGCAAGTCTATTAAAAAAATTTGTACACTCAGAAGTTGTTCACTTGTTGCTGCTGGTTTAAGGACTAAAGCTCTGAACAGCCAAGCCAATTAGAATTTTTATATCTTGCACTATTTGTTTAGTTTAAAATAAGACTTGTTACTTTTACTCTTTAAGAATTTGTTTCTTGTTGTTGTTTTGCTTAATTTCATACAATTTTATTTCATTTACTTGGTTGTCTTGCTTTGCTTTGTGAATGAACCGACGCGTTTGCTTGTTCGAACACAACTGAAGCACAAATCCGAAATGAGTACACTTTTATGGTTTTATCTGAGCAGATTCAAATCGATGGTTCGGTTCGAATTGATTCGATTCGATTCGATTCGATTCGAAGAGCATAGATCATACATTCTATTATTTCAATAATAAAAATAATTTCATTGCTAAGTTATTAATAGAGTTTATGTATTCTATTCAATTATTTATTAAAACAATTTAATTACAAAAGAAAATTCAAAATTTATTTAATTTTTTAGTTATACATATAAATTTTTTGTTTTAATTTATTTAAATTAATATAATTGAATTTGGGTTAAATTGCTCAGAAAGAGATATATTTCGAGCAGCTTGCATGCTCGATCTATTGTTGTAAATAAAAACATCGAACAGCTTGCAAACGGTTATTTTTACGATTCGCTCAAAATTGCAATCGTTCGCTCTCTTTTTTTTTTCTCACGCGCTCTGAAAACTAGTGCACACTGTGAGGATATTTTATTTATTTAAAAACAAAATTGATATTTGAGTAGCAAGTAGGCTTTCGTCATTTGGTTTTCAACTTCTTTTGAGGTCATATATATATCATATAACCCAAAATACCAATTTTAAATAAAAATTATTTCATTTTAGGGCTTAGGCTTATCTATAAAATAGCATATGAGTACTGTGGAATATGTTGGAATGTATTATGGAACTCCTAAAAAATTTATCTGTAATTTTAGAAAATCCAATGCATTCGGAACGTTTCACTATTTACAGAGACTGTTCAAGAAGTTACTTTTATTGGTGCATAATATTGCGACATTATAATCGACTTTTTTTTCTGCATAATCTGAATAATATTAATGTGAACAAGACTCTCAGAGATGCAATACAATTACTCCATGAGACATTTCCTCGTTTCGGTGTTCAGATTTAAACATCTAAATCAAGCGCTTTAACACCATATAATTTGTAAGAATAGATACAACACTGTATTCAAGGACTTAGCGAGCCTATGCTATATCCCACCCAAACACAACCCCCCCCCCCCACACTAATTCTTGAAATGTTTGTAAAAAAAATTTAATACATTCTTACGTAATACTGTCATATTTTCATACATTTTTCATTGTTTTATTAAAGTATTTTGCTGTACTGCATTAGTAGCTATTATTAGTAGCTGGGTGCTAAGGGTCCTTTACACTTTAAACTATTAAAAAAAATCAGAAATGTAAAGACGCTCCACAAAATATATTTGTAGCAGATTATATAGCATTTGTTAAATTGTCAAAGTGTAGCAAACAACGTAAATAATCCGAATTGACGCAATTATAATAGATGAGTTGATCTAGCCATATCCATCCCTGCTTTTATATGTCTGACTTCGGTCAGTTGTACTGACATTATAACAAGTTTTTATTAAATTATATAAATCTCTACTTTACACTTTTGTGGTACAAAAAAAAAACAAAAAAAACTCATCGAAAATAAATTAAAAATGTTAGATATTTTTAAAAAATTAATTTTTTATAATTTTTGTAGCGTAGTATAAAGCAAAATTGTATGAAAAAATAAAAGGAATATAATTTTAACTATAACTCTTAATTGTTTTTTTTTTTTTTTAGCCAATTGTTGCAATGCATAATAAATGTTTCATTAATACAAAGATTTTGTTGTTTCAAAAATGTGTACGCTTTGTACTCGATTAATTTTATTAAATCTCATTTCAAAACAGTGTGCAATGTGTTTCAACTACTATTGCAACATGCTGCACAACGATCCCGCAGCATTTCTGTTGGCTACATGCTGTGCTCTCTTGAGACTTGTTGCAACAAATACTCTCATATTTACTTTCGTTTTGCCGGCAAAATATTTAATTTAATTTTTTAATATTTTAAAAATTTTTTTACCAGTTTAAAAGAATTTTGATGAGTAACTCTTTAAGCCAATTTAATAAACCCAGTCGTTATTGTTGTTGTTAAGCTTTCTGGGTTACTTTTGCGCACAGTTCAAGGTGATATTTCGTGTTAATAAATGTTAAACATAAAATTTTCCAATAACTTTTTGCATTTATTAAATATTTCTGCGTCATTTTCTCTACTGACTAAAATTGCACTAAATTGAAATGGGATTTTTTTTTTCAATACTCTACACACAGCATATATTGCAAGGTATATTAGTTTTGTTAAATGGAAAGTATATAATAAAGTGGTATTAGCGAGCCATTATAGTAGAAAAGACAATGTTGAGACTATAAAAAGCAGCGACATCTTGCTTTAAATTTTACTGTATTATCATAAGTTTTTTTCCTGTTCCCACAATTAAAAACTAAAATTTTGGTTGTAAGTAAATGTCTATGTTGATAACATATTATGTATGCAGAGGGTATCATATAGTCGAGCAACTAGATTATATAAAAAAATATCACAAGACAATTTGCTCAGCTCAAATATTTCATAAATTTTAGCCGTAATTGCGCTAAGCAACTGTGGAAAAATTATCGACCGCCTCCATTATAATACTTCCAGTAATTGGCTGTTTAAATCTTATGAATTCAACTTTCAATTGATTTACTGACGACATCAACACTAAATAATTGTGCTTAAATCGCGTGATTCTGTAGAAATGTTGCAGTGCATCATATATAATCATCGATGGGAATTTTTATTCTTAAATTTTCCTAGCCTGTTCACAAGTTTCACGTGCTGCGTATGGTATGTCATACCGGATATGAAAAGTCTATTAACAATTATTACAAGTGCTAAGAGAGTTTGCTAAAAATAAATTGTTTTTAACTATTGTACATTGTACCAATAATTGGTTTGTTATGTTCGGAAAAGTGTAATTTTATTTAATATTCTTTTCACACACGGATCTCACGTAATGCCATTTTTTAGTAGGTATATGTACTACTAAATGGTACTTATTGGTGTATAATTTTTTACAAAAAATTGTATGAAGTAGTTGTATACAGCTTTTGATTTGATTTTTTTATTTAATTTTGCCAATTTTGCTGATTTGTTGAATATTATTAAATGAATGATCATTCTTCCATGCTACGAAAGCTGTTGAATTCCTGAAAATAGTCTTCAAAGCACACATGCAACAGCTATGGTTCAATTTAATAAAGGGTACTTCGAAGTCAAGTACACTCGGCTTAAGATTTATTTTCTTTTTTTGTTTATGTTATAACAAAAAGGCTCAGCTCAGTCATACTTCAAGATACATATTAACAAAAATATTCGTGACTGCTCTATGGAAGAAGTGAACCTGTCACGTGTTCCATTGTACATAAACATTCTCCTATTATTGAATACTTGATAACTACCTACTATTTATAGCGCAAAATGCATTTTCCAAAAATAGAAAACAAAATCATTGAATCGCATAAATTATTATGTACAGCAGATCGACTGCGATAAGATTAATCCATTCAATATGCAAATAAGCCACTTGGAGTCTATCTTTTCTATGGAAAAGTGAACAAACAAATAAAATAAGTAAGCAAACTTAATCGTTTGAATTTATTAGAAGATTTCACTATATTTATTTGCTTTTATTATTCTTACTCGAAATGTCACACTAAACTATTGCTAACCACATAAACACATCAAAGTATATGCTAATTGACTTAATTATACTTTTTTTGCGTTATTTTTGGAGATATCAGCTAACGCCTCCGTTTCGTAGATAAACAGGTTTCTAGTAATTTCATTTGATTTTATTCGATTTGCATCGATTACAACTGATTATGAAGTGTTTATTATAATTCAATTAGCATAGGCAAACTTAAAATAGATTTCACATAATATAGATTGGCTGATGGAACGTGCTATTAAAAAAAAAAAATAATAATCATTCGACTCCATTTTTTTTGGCCCTGCACCGAAGGTACAAGAGCCTATTGTCCGTCAGTCCGTTAGAATGAACGAAAGGATCTCTTTTTGCATTCGACTATGACTACGCCGGAATTTTACAAGTTTAAAAATTTTACAGTTTTTAAGTCGGTTATGCCCGACTGTAATTTTCTTACTTGTTCCTTTTGTGTTTTGCTTCTTCGCTTAGAAAATATTGAATATTGAAAACTCTGTCAGTGCCCTGACTTCTGTTCCCACTGCTGCAGCACAATACTCCACACCACAACCACCCACAGTCAATTCGATAAACCGCAGTCTAACAAACAGTCATATTAAACAGCTAGTTATGACAAACGGTGTTTAAGAAGGAAATGGCAGTGTCTAAGATCTCCAACCTCTAAGCACACTCTAAAGATTGCTTCAAGTGAGCTAAGCAAAGCTCTTAAGCTCGAGGAAACACTCACTCAGAGATGATACATCGAACATATTTCTTCAACAAGCTCTAAGTTTCCCCTATGGAGACATTAAACCATCGGCTATTGCATCTACACCCATAAGATACCACACTGGAAAGTGGGCACGCACGTACATAGAAAAAGCAGAAGTTTTTGTCACCCATTTAAGAACTATTTTTCAGCCAAATCCGTCAACAAACGCTTATGTTCTTCACTCTCTTTCGACTACGAACAACTTTGAACCCATTAGAGTTCACACCAACGAAGTTCATAAAGTAATAAAAGCCCAACTCAATCCCAAGAAGGCTGCAGATAATGATTTAATTTCCCCAAAAATGATCATGAAGCACATATCACAAAATGGTTTAATGCGATTTCTCAGTGCGTATACTTTCCAGCTCAGTGGAAGAAATCGCTCATAGTTATGATCCCGAAACCCGGAAAGTATAAAACACAGGCAGCGTCATATAGACCCATAAGCAGTAGGCTGCCTATCCAAGCTGCCTATCCAAACTGTTTGACGTTATTCCTACTCACCAATTTGTGTTTCGTGAAATCCATGGCACTATCGAACAAGTAAACCGATCTACCTCAGAGATTAGAACAGCGTTCGAGCTCCGCGAATATTGTTCCGCAATCTTCGTCGATGTAGCTCAAGTATTTGATCGCTCGACGGACTTAAGTACAAAATAAAAGTATTGCATGCCCAAAATATACAAAAAATTCTTGAATCATATTATCATATTATCATATCGCAATAGAGCATTCACAGTACGACAGAATGACTATATGACGAATGAAATTAAAGCTGGAGTACCCCAAGGTATATCAGACATACCAGCGGATCAAAGACTCACAATATCCATATTTGCTGCACAGCAATCTTAAGTAGTTCTCGATGCCTAATAAAGGCAAATAGACTACTAGCAGACCATCTCATTCCTCTCGAGGCGTATAAAAGTTGCGTCACTTTAAACAGAGGTACTTGTCCATCGCTGACTCTAAACAACATTTTGATCCCATGACGTCGTTCATCTCGCCATTCATCTCGAAAGACATTTTAAAGCCAAGAAAACACAAATAAAGTTAAAAGCCAACTCCCTACACTGGCATAGAAATCCGCGATCCCCCTTAATCTTAAGCTTCAACTTCAAATTACTTCTTTACAACTTCGTTATAAAGCCTATTTAGACGTACTGCTCACAATTATGGCGCAATGCGAATTCCTGTAATGTGAATATAATACAAAGAGCTCAATCAAAAATATTTAGAACTCACACCGGTGCACCCTGATATATTCACAATACTCACGTTCACAATGATCTTAACACTCTAACTGTGAAAACTGAAATAGAACGTTTCAAGCAGAACTACGAATGCAAACCCTACAGCATATCCAAACACGACTCAGGAGAAATGACCTCCCAGCCCTGTGATGTACTCTTAGGACCGTTGTAACTACATAAGTCTCCAACCGGAAGCTTAGTGCAATATACAACTAGCTTTAAGATTTGATAAATTATTGTTAGTCTCTTATCAAGAGAAGATTTAATAAAAAAAACAAGTAAGAAAATCACAGTCGGGCGTAACCGACTGTAAGAGGCCCTGTACCAGTGCAGGTCGCCTAACAAACACATTAAATGTTCCCCTAGCTTATGACCAAACACATGACCACTTCTCACTGCACGACTAAGTGCCTTTTAAAACATTTTTTTATGTATGAAACGAAAAGGGGGGTCGCTCAAATTCAATTGCTTATAAAATCGCCATTTATTATCCGATTTTGATGAACTTTTCGGATTTTGGCTAAGAAGGACGATATCTCTATACTGGCATACTTACTTTTTTTTGTGCCGAAGAAATTTTTACCCTTGGGGGTGATTTTATGGGGAAGGGGGGGGAGGGGCAAGTTTTTAAAATAAACTTGTGAAATTCCGGAGCAGTCCTAGTCGAATGCAGAAAACACGAAGTCTCTATCTATTACCGTTTCCGAGATCCTTTCGTTCATACGGACGGCCAGACGGACAGACGGACATGTCTATATCGACTCCTCTATCGCTCCTGACCATAATGGGGGTAACTTTGGGGGGTCTCCGATTATTATTTCTACCTGTTACATACATTTGCACAAAACCAATAGGCTCTTGTACCTTCGGTACAGGGCCTAAAAAACACTATATTAAAACAAAAAAAAAAAATATTATTTCTAGGTTTTTGTTTATCGAATCTGCTTGCAATGAAACATTTTCTTTTCGATTAAGACCGATTGTTTAAAGAGCTTTGTTATAAAAAAAAAACACACACACACATACAAATATGTACATATATATATTCTATTAACACATACTCATCTATAATCTGCGGCTGATTTTGTTCGTTTATATTCTACAATACAGAGATAAATTTTCATTTTCCCATGAGCATGCTGCGGCGTAGAATTTTACGCATCATTATGCGCTGCCTACATAATCAACAAGTGGCTGCCAGCCCTCCTCATTCATTCATGCAAATGCACAGACGCACACACGCACACAAGCGCATTTTAATATACATCCACGCTGACGTCGTTGTAATCGGAAACGGAAATTACAACAACTTCAGAAAATTATCTGAACGCAATAAAAGTTGGACTGAAGTCTTATAACTATTGCATATAAAAAAAAGTTTAAATATCAAAAAAAAACCAAACTAAAAATAGAGTTCGTAAATGATTTGCATCGCATTAATATTACTTATTTATGTAGTTGCTATGAAAATTGTCCATAAATACTTATTGCCAACTTACTAATGAGCAAGTTTTCCCACATACTACGGCAAACCCAATTCAAATTCACCGGCACACAGTGGGGCCGAGCCGCAAGCCAAAAAGCGTTGCAGAACTACGAATAGTATGAATACAGATACACGCAAGATCACGAATGGAATTGAAACAAAATATTAATGGAATTGAAACAAAATATTAATTATTCAATTGAAGATTGTTATGAAGTTATTGTTATGGGGATGGTGCCTCCAAACTTAACAGATTGACTTCTCCTGATCGTCTTAACATGTATCTATATTAAATTTCATCTCTCTACCTCAAATGTATGCAAATATATAACAAATTTTTATTTTAGCTTATATGGGGGTCTAATTTTTTCAAATCGTAGTCTATGTTCTTTTCCATCTTCCCATCTATCCCAAAATTCATACCAATTGGTTAAGCGGTTTAGCCGTAAGAGCGGAACATACATCCATACATACATCCATCCATACAAACTTTCTCATTTGTAATATTAGTAGATTTTTTAGGCAAAAAAATTATATATTTTCTAATTAAATAATCGACAAAAACTGCAAAAAAAAAATCGTCCAGAATGCCTACAGAAACTTATGTTGGTATAGGACAGCAGTTCTCAAACTTTTTTGGTGACTGAACCCATTTGTAAAGCGCAATACTTGACAGAAGCCTACAATAAAACAAAAATCATTTGAAAACTTCATTCGTACAAGCGGTTTCACTTCAATAGTGTGCTTATATAGGTGAGGCAGATTACTTTTTTTTTTCTTAATTCTTGCGGAGTCCTCACAATACAAAGCACATTATGGCTGGTATAGGATGCTAATTAGTAAAAGAACATGGCAAAGGTTTGGTTTTAATTTTTGAAAAATGTTTTCAGGACTGCATTATACAATAAAAACTCATTGCGAAGAAACCAATACAATGAGCTTCGATGCCTCACGAAACCGAATGACTTGGAGCTACAATTTTCCACGAATGAGCAGCTGCTTGAATAAAAAAAAAAGGAATTATGACTGTGGATGAAGTCATAAAATGCCTCGATTCTTGGACATCTATAAATGCAAGTTCTTCCTCAGAGTTGGAAACCGTATGATGTCAGAAAGCTTGCAACAAGTATTGTTAGGCCCTGTACCGAAGGTACAAGATCCTATTAGTTTTGTGCAAATTTATGTAACAGGTAGAAATAATGGTCGGAGACCCCCCAAAGTTACCCCCATTATGATCAGGAGTGATAGAGGAGTCGATATAGCCATGTCTGTCTGTCCGTCCATATGAAAGAAAGAATTTCGGAAACGGTAATAGATAGAGACTTCGTTCTTTTTGCATTCGACTAGGACTTCGTCGGAACTTTACGAGTTTATTTTAAAATTTTGACCCTCCCCCAAAAAATCCACATCAAGGGTAAAAATTTGTTCGACACAAAAAAAGTATGCCATCTCTTTAAGCCGAAATCCCAAAACATGCTCTGCATGAAAAGATTGATTTTCCTCCACGACAACAAATCAGCGCACACGTCGAGTTTGTTCAATAACTAAACTGGTAGGTGCTAACCGCTTATTCACCAGATCTGACGCCTTCCAACTGCCATCTGTTTTTTTATCGATGGGTTATGCTCTCGTTGAAGCACACTTAGATTCTTATGAAGATGTCCAAAAATGGTTTGGTTAATGGTTTGCCACGAAAGAGAAGGAACTTTTTTTTTTGTGTGGCATGCTCACGAGGCCAGTAATCCGAAAACAGCTGCCGCAGTATAGCTCCTACTACTTTTATTTAAGCAGAGAATTAGGGTTTCCAAACGACCAACGATTGGTCGGTCCAGAATGCCGAACCAAATCCGATAGAAGACGCACTGCTAGGAAAACTAAAAAACGTTTGACTTTACATTGGTCAAACATGTAAATAAAAAAATAAATATTACGTTTCCATAAAACTATATGCGTCAGTTGAGAAAAATTGGCGTTGCTTATGTTATTTAGAGTCGGCAAATGTTTCAATAAAAACAAGTAAGGAAATACAGTCGGGCGTAACCGACTGTAAAAGGCCCTGTACCAGTTCAGGTCGCCTAACAAACATATTAAATGTTTCCCGAGCTTATGACCAAACACATGACCACTTCTCACTGCGCGAATATGAATGAAAAGAAAAGGGGGGTTGTTCAAATTCAATTGCTTAGAAAATCGCCATTTATTATCCGATTTTGATGAACTTTTTGGATTTTTGCTTAGAAAAACGTTATCTCTATATTGGTACACTCAATTTTTTTTGTGCCGAAGAAATTTTCACCCTAAGGGGTGATTTTATGGGGAAGGGGGGGGGAGGGGCAAAATTTTAAAATAAACTTGTGAAATTCCGGAGCAATCCTAGTCGAATGCAAAAAACACGAAGTCTCTATCTATTAACGTTTCCGAGATCCTTTCGTTCATACAGACGGACAGACGGACGGACGGACAGACGGACGGACGGACGGACAGACGGACATGTCTATATCGACTCCTCTATCACTCCTGACCATAATGGGGGTAACTTTGGGGGGTCTCCGACCATTATTTCTACCTGTTACATACATTTGCACAAAACCAATAGGCTCTTGTACCTTCGGTACAGGGCCTAAAAATTTACAGCGTATTTCGCAGTCGTTTCGAACTAACGTTTACAGCATTTACACTTTCTATGTACGTATGTATATAGTTCACACATTTGTCTACCTTTCTTCTGCTCTAAAGCGGCCCAATTTATTTAAGTTTTGACCTTGTAACCATTTCATTTACAGTATGGGTACTTAGTATGAATAATGCTATTAAAATATTAACGAAATTTATGAAAATGTTAACAACCTCGAACGAGCGCACAGTAAAATAATATCTCGCGCGCGTTACTTGTTCATTTAAACGAAACAGTATTATACAAAAAAAAAAAAAAAGTATCTGCAAATCAGCAACAAAGTATCTATGCATGAAGTTCAACTCTGTAACTTAACTAAACTAACAATAACTAAACCAAGTTGAAGTTAGTTAGATACCTTACCTTAGGCACTACGATATGCAAATGTTGCAGCAAAAGATTATGCAAATTTCTGCGCAATTTTAAAGTTGTAGGCTGCGAAGGCGACGGTGCTGGCTTAGTAGGAATTCTTATCGATACACGCGGCATTTGCAGAGCAGTTGAAATATTTATTTGAATATATTTTTTGCAATATTTATTATTTTATTTTATTTATTTATTTTTTTTTTTTTTCGTTTTTTGACTGCGCACTTTGACAGTTGACAGTTGGACTATACTTTTATCGGTTATTCTCTTCTATTGCTATCTTTATTGCTAATTTTTTTGTATCTTTTTTTTGTTTTTTTTGTTTTTTGTTTTTTGTTTTCGATCTAACTACAGACACAAGCTTCTTCTATATATGTACGATATATTCTTGCAATGTTTCTCTTGTTGTTATTAGAATATTCATCGCCATTTTGTATGAATTTTCGTTAGATCTTTGTGCGAACGTTTGTAATACATGAATGAATGAATGCGTTTACAGTAGCTGACGCAAGTAGCACTTTTTGTTGTTGTGGTTGTTTGTGTTGTTGTTGTTGTTGTTGTTGATATTGTGACTGCTGCTGCTGCTGCCGTAGAAGCGCCACACAGGCGAATTTAATTCAATAATGCAAAGAGTAACAAGCACTGACAACACGGTTTTCTTCACCATTTTGACATTTCACACATATTTTTATTCGTACTCGTTTCGTTTTGATATGTTGCTCATTTATGAATTATGCGATGTGATGCGATGCGAAGCGCACACTATGTAATATGTATAAAGCAAAATCTTTGATAATCACACACAGATACACAAGCACTCACGCAGTTAAAGCACACAGCTACACTGACAGATACAGATACAGATACATTTACATAGATATGCAACGCGCCGCGCCGTAATGCGTTGCGTGGCGAGTATGTCGACGATCGCTTACAGTGACATTCAGTGCCAGGGAATTTTTATACATATATGTACATACTTGTAGATATATATACATACATATAAATATATCTATATAATAATTTTATTTCTGCGCTTCTTTTTTTTTTTTTTTTTCTTTTTTTGTAGTATTTCCTTTTATAAGTATGTATTTTGATTTGTTAAAAAGACAGGAAGACCGTTTGTGACAGATCAGCGATCAGCAACACTTATAAGCGACTTCACAAAACTTTTGCTTTTCAAAAGAATTTTCACTAAGATACTTCATAATGCACTTGGTTACTTTTTTTTTTTTTTTATGTATCATTAAATGGCTATATGTACATATATGCTATCGCTGCTACTGCTGCTGCACGCATAAATTAATTTCATTAATTTTCCAGAAATCTTCCATCTATATATATATATATATATATATATATATATGTACTATATAGACAAAATATAGTATTCAACAAAAAGATACAAAATATCTGACAACGTTGACAAAAAAATTTGTTTCTTTGCCCGAAATATGCGAATGCGAATGAACGACGAACGACTGACAGAACCAAAACGAAACGTCCAGCAGCAAAGCAAAGGAAAACAGACTCACAGACTGCATAAAAAAAAAAAAACAAAAAACGAAAAAAAAAAAACATGAAAAGCGAAACGATCACAAGCGAGTGAGTAAGTGAGCGAAAGAAAGATGCGAGGGCAGTTCATGAAAATTCCTCAAATAAACCAAAAAAAAAAAAAAAACAAACAATACTAAAAGCTACGCTTAAGCCAAAACGCTAATAGCATTCAGATATATAGTTCAAAATAGGGCTTTCTTTCTCTTTCCTATATAGTATATCATTTCCTAACACTCCCTATCAAAAGTCAAGTCGATTTAAACAAGTCCAAATAACTGTCTGCCCATATGAAAACCGATAACTTGAAGACTATAAGAGATAAAGCCTTCAAATTTTAATACTTAGATTTTTCTATTCATTTTTCAAGTCACTTGTAATCACTCTAATCCAACATCCCTAAAGGCAGTTGGCAATTACCATGCAGAGCTACTTCTCATTCGGAGTTTTTGATTGAATGAAAAATATTTATTTTAGTTTTGCTAGAAACAACATATTTGGGTTGCTTTGAGTTAATACTTATAAAGGTATAGTTCTGTCCAACCTGTCTGTTGTTGCTATTTATTATATTTAGCTGGAGAGAGGACTCCTCAGAAAATATTTCATAAAGGCCAAGATCGGAACACTAAGAGGCGTAGCTAGGAACAGGGTGAATCGTAGTAGAGCCCATTCGACTGTATCGTACTTTCTTAGATATAAAGTATAGAAGTGTTTGGTGTGCTTGGAAAAAAAGTTGTTTAAGCTTCGTTCGACATCATTGCATGGTTAAAATTTTTAGTTTCATACGATCGTCTTCAAACTCGTTTAACTTCCTCTACACAACAAATAATGAAATATTTATTTCTCCGTTTGTGAAAAACTCATCGCCCAAGAGAGGAGAAAGGGGATCTAATATTAAAAGGAGCTAGAAAAGCCTATTGGTTTTGTGCAAATGTATGTAACAGTTAGAAATAATGGTCGGATAACTCCCCCAAACTTACACTCATTATGGTCAGCAGTGTTAGAGAAGTTAATATAGTCATGTCCGTCTGTCCGTCTATATGAACGAAAAAGATTCGGAAACGGTAATAGATAGAGACTTCGTTCTTTTTGCATTCGACTATCATTCGACCATCAAGGCTAAAAATTTCTTCGGCACAAATAAAATTAAGTATGCCAGTATAGAGATAACGTATCTCTAAGCCAAAATCCAAAAAGTTCATCAAAATCGAATAATAAATGACGATTTAATGATTAATGGAATTTGAACGACCTATGATGCTTCCGTCCTCCCTTTTCTATTCATACATATAAAGGCACTTATACGTACAGTAGCAAGTGAGAGTAGCAAAATACTTTTCATTTTGAGACACCATTGTCACCACATGGGACTCCTCGTGGTGTTCCCCTGAATACCGTTTTGAGTTTTCATAATCGGGAGCTACAGGGCCTCTTACAGTCGGTTAGTCGTCCCGCCTGTAATTTTCTTATTTGTTGTTCATCCGATTCGTCCTCATTTTGTATACAAATAAAAGACTTTAACAATTGTTTTGGAGATCAAAGTTTATATGCTGCAAAATTATGACTTCAAACCCACCGATATCAACTGGAAATAAATTCACAATGTTTAAGAGGCGAATATTTAGAAAAAGTTTCTAATCTAATTGAAATTTGGACGGATAAGATGGTAGGCGTGGCATCAAAATTGATTTTGATCTGCATTTGTATAAAAGGAGTCCGGCTTTCTATCTTATCTTCTGCGCATAAACTATATCGATTAATCAATATCGGCCAAGACTATAAAGGTAGAAAGCATCGTACTTCTCAGTTGAACATTATGAATTGTAATTCAAAGTCGTTAAAAGCCTATTTCGGAAAGATTATCTATTAAAGTGTTTAACTTACTGCTTGAACCGCTCTCGCATAACACATACAAAGAAATTCTGGATTTAAGTTGTGTTCGGTTTGGTGCGGTGCGGTATGGTGGATTACGGCTGTGTGCTCTAAGGCACATAAATACGAGTACGCAGCAAACAGTCGGCTGACTGATTTTACATACATAGAAGCGTTTTATAGATGTATTCATGTAAATATGTATCGTATGAGCAGATGTGTGAGGCTGCCCAAATGTCTGATCTCCGCTAACCCCGCTTTAAAATGTCAGCCAGTTGCTATTTATACTATACGCCGGGTTTCGACAGAACTTTCAACAGCCTAATGAAACACTACAAACAAACTAAAATATATGCATTACAATATGCTATTTGTTTGCTTGTTTGTTCATTCACGCGACTGTCTACTACTAAATAAACAAGTACATAAATAGTAGCGTATTCAAAAGGCACTATGAAATTTTTTTTTCTATTAAAGTAAAACATGTGCAGCAGTGATTCAAAGTGCGGAATTTTATTATTTATTACTTGTAAGCAGCTGAAAATTCTCGGGCGCTATCCGTTACTTAATCCGTCCCTGTGTTTTGAGTTACATACGCGGTTCATATAGATTTTTATTATTTTAATACTATTCACACATAGTATATTAATTTTGATATATATTAAGAGGCGTCAGTGAACTCATAAAGTATCTATGCTTGATTAGCTTGACTAAACCGCCATTTTTTGAAGTTTTTATATGCGAAACAAATATACAACTGGAACTCGATAAAACTCGTTAAACTGCATGAAAATATCTGCTCCAAAAGTATAAAAATAAATGATTTTTTTTTTAAATACTATTTGGATGAGCGATTAATAATGGATATGCTAGCGAGAAGAGTCATAAGGTAAATCTGCCCATGCTCTGCTCCACAAACCACTAAATTAATTTTTTTTTTTTGCGAGTGCTTTTATTTATTTATTTTTTTAGTCTAATAATAAAGTATAGCATAAATATAGTCGATGTACGAGGTGCGTTCAAAAAAAAAATAGGCTGAAATGTTGATTTTTTTTTTTCAGAATTGGACGCCTGCAACTTTTTCCTGTTAAAAGTTCCCTGAAAGCACTGCGTTTTGAACGATTTTTCTATACAGCAAAAAATTGCCAAAATTAAAAATACAAAATGGCTGCTCAAACAACATATTTTTTTTTTTAATGTTTATCAACATCAAATTCCCAAAATTTATAAATTTATCTATTTTATTTAGAACCAACCTCGTATAACTACTTGCGAATCATATATAAACTAAAACTAAAAAAAAATCGGAGACACGCGAAATTAATCATCGGTTTTTCGCTCATTCATTCATTAATTAATTCATTCATCGCAAAACGTGCCGAAATGCGTAAGAAATAAACAAACTATAAAGTCGAATGAATAAATAAAATAAACACAAAATTGAATTAATTGAGAAATTTATCGAGCGCAGACGAGGAATTACACAGATACAAACTTTTACAGACAACAAATTATATATGTACATACATATATCTATAAGTAGTAGCTGAGAGAATACTTAGTGAGATAGTTTAAAACGTAATTACGTATACGCAGGGTGTGCAAGCTGTGCTAAGAATTCAAACGATTAACGTTGATATTTATGCACACAGCATTTTCTATAGTACATCGTTCATTAATAATAACTGCATATTGTATAGCGTTTAACAAGTGGCTCATTTTTTCCAATCCACCGAACTTATATGCTATATCTGACAGATCAATGAAGCGTACAATGAGCAGCAGGTATGCAATAATTCCGTAAATTCAATAGCAATCGCACATATATACTCTGCACAGATCTCAGATCAGTTCAAATTGTTATTGCTTAATTATACTCTGACGGCGAAAAATTTTTCTACTACTTACTAAATTGTGAAATACATCTATCTACGCGAAGACTGAGAGTGTGGAATATTTTTAAACGTTTGCTTTAATTAAACAGACAAGTTATTTGCGCGAATTTCATTTAATTTCTCGATGCCAGCGTCTAGATACACCAGTAAATAGCTGAACAGAAATTGCATATCATGCGAGCAATTGAACGGGAAAAAAATAAAACCCAACTAAAAAAAAAAAACAAAGCAATTACACATTGAAGACATTTTTGCACGAAAAGGTCAAACAGATACTTTTAAGTATAATGAAAAAATAGACACTTTGACTTCTCAAGAACCGCTGTTTATCCAAAAAACTTATCAAAAAGATTGAAGTTGATTCATTTTGAGGAGCTGATTAAGAATATAAATACTCGAACTGGCAAAATGTGCCAATGAATGTAGCAATTGCTGCTTAGTAAAAGATGTGCATGATGCAAGCAAATTCGGAGCGAATTTTTTCTTAGAGGACTGCTGACAAATTCCACAGCATGAATTGGAACTCAGAAAGGAATATGGCGTTTGCCATTAAAATAAATCTTCAATGAAAACACAAAGGAAGACTCGCAAACGATATAAGAATCACGATTTACGGATATGCAGCTGGAATGTGCGCACCCTTAAATGGGATGGTGCAAATATCCAGCTGGTTGATGTCCTCCAAAGATACAGGACAGAGTTGCTCTAAAAAAGCATACTGTGACATCTACTACAGCTGCCATGCGAGTAAGCGCGAATTTGGATGTGGTTTCATGGTGAGTAGGAAACTACGTGGCCTCGTCTCCAGGTTCACGCCTGTTGATGAGGCTAAATATTTTAATATAAGCCTGATTTGTGCGTACGCGCCGACGGAAGAGAAAGACGACGATGCTAAAATTTAGTTCTATGAGCGCTTGGAACGTCTGTAATTGACGATTTTAACGCACGCCGCACGTTCCAACATGCAACGAAAGCTAGACGTCGGCAAGCCGGCAAGAACAGACCGCCGGGAAACCACTCCGTCTTCTCAACATATATATGATGCAGTGGAAACATATCAACCACTTCATGTATAGGGCTACCAAGGAAGTCATTGGTTATACAAAACCTGTGAATAATTCTTGGTACGACAAGGAGTGTCGCAACGCAACTGCAGAGAAGAACGCTTCCTATCAGCGAACTCTGCAATCGGGAGCAACGCGAGCTGTTAGAGAGCGATAACGAGAGAAACGGAGAGAGGAGAAGAAAATGGAAAATGAAAGGCGGTAGTTTGAGGATGTTGAGATGTTACGTCACAGAAATGAAGCTTGAAAATTTTATCAAAAGGTCAAGCGCCTGACTGAAGGTTTTAAGCCCGGAGTAACTGGTTACGGATGAACAGGAATCACTGAGAATATGAAGCAGACATTTTTCTAACCTACTCGGATGCGCACAATTCCGCTGATAGAGAAATGACACCGTAACCACCAGTTAATGATGGAACTATCGTAGAGCCATCGGACTCTTAAATGCTGAAAAATAACAAAGCGGCTGCCAGTTGAGTTATTTAAGATCAGCAGCGAAGAATTGGTTAGTAGTATGCACCAACTTTTATGCAAGATATGGTCCGCATGGAACGCATACCCAATGACTGGAATCTCATTGTTCTCTGTCATATCTTTAAGAAAGGAGATCCCGCTCTTTGCGCCAACTACCGCGGAATAAGTCTTCTTTCCATCGGATATAAGATTCTGCCGTGCGTATTGTGTAACAGGCTGAAGCCATATACGGATTCACTGATAGGACTATATCAGTGTGGCTTCAAACCAAAAAGGTCGACCAGTAACCAAATATTCAGAGTCACGCTTGCAAACAGATGCTTTTTTGGGCTGAGCAAGCAAATGAGAAGGAAAGCCCACTCTCGAAAGACAAAAATCAAGTTCTATAAGACGCTGATACTCCCTGTCCTATTGTATTGCCCTTTGGAAGTCTTTTAGAGGAAGATTCTTCGCAGCATTTTCGGTCCTTTTAGAGTAAGCGACGAGTTTAGGTCCCATATGAACCGCAAGTTGTACGAACTATTCTATGAGGTTGACATAGTCCAGTGCATAAAATTCCAGCGGCTGCACTGAGCTGGGCACCTCATTCGATTGGATAAAAGAGCTCCAGCACGCATAGTTTACATGTGGGGCGGAAACTTGATTGGAGAACGCCAAAACGGAAGACGATCGGGCACGCGTTGGAATGACCAGGTATAGAGAGATCTCTCCATATTTGGCATTCAAAAAGATTGCCGCCAGTTCGCACAGGACTATAGAGGCTGGCGCGCTTTACTAAATGCGGCCATGACCAGAAGACGATTGACGGTCATTTTAGCAAGTAAGTAAGTAGCAAAACTATCAACAGTAATAAAATTTATCCATACAGAAACTCACAATAATGATGTAGCTTGGCATGGTAAGTGCCAAACGAAACACTGTCCTACACTTAGATAGGCATTGGTCCTTTTATTGTATATCTATCAAACTATCTCTTATTGTCTCCACATTCAGAACAATTCATTAGAAAATATAAAATTAAGAAATTCGTTGAACAATTAAAATCAATAAGGCCAAACAGTGTTAAAGCTGCTGTGAAACCAATTAAACACGAAATTGTTTTATAAATCCAAACCGCATTTTACGCTAAAGAATTAAAAATAAATGATCGCCGATTAAAGATTCTCAATAATTTCTCAATTAACGTCTAAAATGTGATTCAACTCAGTGCATCTGCAGTGAAATTTCCTTTAAAAATTGTGAGTTCCAAGAAATTGATTTATTTGTTCAGATATATACTCAATTTTCAATAGAAATCAATTTCAAGTCAACAAAAAATATTATTATCCACTTTGTGAAACTTAATTTATTTCTTCCTTTTTTTTTCATATTTTAATTAAAATGCTTCAAGCTCTAACAATCGTCACTGATACGAGTTTGTGCGGTATATAAATAGAAAATCCCAAGCTCGCCTTCCAACTAATTCGATTGTAATTTTAGATTTCTCACCAGCTCATTTGCAACTTGTAATTGAAACTTCGTGATATATGACAATTCCGAACACCGGTGATTTGTCTAATGAAAACCAGCTTAAAATAGATACATGTGGTGCAAGTAAATCGAAGTGAACGCTGTCAAGTTTTTGACGTGCTCAAAATAGCAGAAAAAATAAATGAAAACATATTCATTGAATTTAACCGAAGCTGTCATACGCTTTAATAATTTTATGCACTGTGCTTTCATAGACTAAAAGTTATCGATGTTCATACGGACAGCCAGACAGACGGACAGAAACTGTATGAAGTTTGGTATTTCTTCACAAATTGTGGAATTACAGACGGAGAACAAAAGGTACACAGCTAGTAATACGATTTCCATCATATCTAATTTATCAATATCAAGTCAAAATAAGAAAGAAAGAAATTTCGACTTTACTTGTATTACAAATGGGCGTGGCATTTGTAATACACTGCGCACAATGCTTACTTAATTTTTTAAATTAATATAAACTAATATAATAAGTCGGCAAACTGATATACCCAATTAAAGTTAACTGTAAAGTTAAAACAAATAGTAAAAAAAAACTGCAATGCGGTTTTCAATAAATCAAAAGATCAACAGCTATAGATACATTTCGTTCGGTTTGGAGTTGTAGTTTAAAAAAAAAAAAAATGCGGTTTCTATTGAGCCTTTTGCAATACATTCGTTTTTTTTTTTTTTTTTTTTACGCATGTAATGTAATCTTTAAGTTAGTCGAGCGTGAAATATGTAATGAAAAAAAAAAAAAAGTGTTAAATAATAAAATTGCTAATTGATATTACACACGCTCAATTTATAATATTTATATTGCTTACCATTTTAGTGCGCGTGTATTTATATTTTATAGTTGACGTCTAAATGTTACAAAAAAATAGTAAAAGTTAAACACTGATATATATTGAAACGCACAGAAATTATAGCAATTACAGTATAGACACAGATCACTGTCAGTTTTGATCCTTGGCACTGTGGCTGATGAAATGTTTGCCAAATTGCTGTGCAACTCGCTTTTATACTTTCAACAACGCAAAGCATCCAAATAGACAACCCTTAAGTTCGTACATGCGCGCTTGTTTATGGTTTGCATAATTCGCAAATGATTACAAGCTACAGACAGTATCTAGCTAGTGAAAGGGTTAACATTTCTTTATTCTTTTTTTTTTTTGTATTCACTTCGACTAGTATCTAATTCATAATTATGATTATACTGTTGCCAATTGCATTCGTTTGTCAGCTCATCCATTCATTCATTCATTGGATTCATTGTTATTGCTTGTCAATTATTTACGCTGCACTCCTCTCTTTTTTTTTTTTTCTTCTTTCTTTTATTATAATATGTATCTGTTACTTTTTGATTATGTTGATTAGTATATCGTCACGGTTATCAATTGCCAAAAAAAAAACATTATCGCGCAACATGGCGTATGGCGTATGGCGTACGGCGTATTTGCGCTTTGCAGTATGTCTGAAATTACGTATACGCTGTGTGCTGCAGCTTCAATTTGTAGCTGGCTGGCGTTACAAGTTATAATTACGAGATTCTATCATCTACGGATTGCAATCGTTGTGCGTTGTCTTATATAAATAAGACAAAGTAATTTTATCCTTTATGCTTTATCCTTGTCAATTAGTTTCTGCATGTAGTTCACTTTTTGCATAGCACAGAATAGTATATTCTACGATAATAAAGCTTGTGATAAAGTTTATCAATATGAGATTAGTTGAATACATCATCGAGCGAATTGTCACCAAGCACGTTAAAAAAATGGTAGTGACATCAGCTTTTAAAAAAAACTTTTGCGAAATTTCATTATCGCATAATTACAGAAAATTATTTGCAATCAACTTTTCTGAATACAGAAATAGTTGCGCGCATTTACTTGTCCAAGTTGGTAAGTAGTGAAAGATTGTGCTCAAAAAAGTAGTTCAGCCAAAATAGATTACTCACGACTTCAGAAGGCACATCAGCCGTTATTCTTTTGTGCGATCAGTTATACCTTCTTATATGATTGTTTCAATTCGTGCCTATTACTTCGGCCACCAATTGAGGTTAGGTACGCATGTAAGCCGTTCATTCGAATAAGATACCACCACAGTGCTCACACAGTTCATTGATCCTACGGAACCGAAATGATCGCCAACTCTGATCTAATATTAAACTTGCAAAGAATCTTTCTCTCAAAGATATGCAATGTTCTATCAACTGATTCAATCACGTTGCATGCTTCTGCGCAGTACAGCAGCACCGGGACTTTCAGCGTCTAGTAAGCATGATTCTTCTGCTTCTGTTCCTTAGTTCCTTAGTTAGTTAATGCCCAAGCAATTTTGTGTAGCAGTTTTGCCACTTCCAAAAGATATATCTCCAAAACATGATTTTTGAAGGCATCAGCAGCTTCTTCGGGAGTTGAAAACCGCTGTACGCGCAGTTTATTTTTGATGTGAGGGAACAGGAAGAAGTCATATGGTAAAAATGGCTCATTTAGTGCTACCGAAGTGTGAGAGCTCGCATTATCGTGATGAAGTATGATTCGTCTTCATCGGTTGGGTTTCCTCAGTTCATCGAACACTTCAGGCAAACATATGGTTGTATACCATTTAGAATTGACCGTCCTTCTTTCCACAAGCGGCAAGAAGTATATCTGTACGCTAGTCATACTTATGCCCAGGGTTGCCTCAATCTCATGGTATGTGACATGACGATCCTGCTTTATCAGTTCAGCTCAGTCTAGAAATATATGTAGCAACACTCGTAGCTCCAAGTTTAAAACCTTCGATCAGGCGCTTAAACTTCAATTGCTTCCTTTTTTTCGCATAATCTCTGAAGCCTTACCCCTTTCTTGCTACTTTTTCTTCCGACTGAAATGCAATCAATTACAACCAATAATCAATTTGGTTGCATTTAAGCCATGGCCCTTTCATTCATCGTCATACATGGTTTTCTACGAAAATCTTCTTCATTTAAGTAGATATCATCTTAAAATTTTATACGGCGCCAATTTTACATACAAAAACTAGTAGGCTTTTCCTTTCAACATTCGAATATTTAGCAGAAAGATATGCTCTATTGAATTGCTCATTTATTTACAATATATTCTTAACTATACAGATTGAAACTTATAGAATACTATATACGTATTATTATTATTTAATAGGCATTGCCAGTTCTAGCCATGTTTATGTCCGTGTCCATGTCCATGACCATGCCCACCACCGCCTCCTCCGGTAACCACAGGCTTAACAAAGACAGGTTTAACAATGATGACCGGCTTCACAACTATTGGCTTCACTTTATATTGCTGTGGAGGCGGATGGTACACTGGTTGTGGATGCACCACTGGTTGAGGATGCACCACTGGTTGAGGATGCACAACTGGCTGTGGTTGTGACACAACATAAGTCGGTGGCTGTTGTACAAGTACTACACCACCACCGCCGCCACCGTGTCCACCCTTTGTTTTGCTGAAAGTAGGCATCGCATGAATGCTTAGCGCCAAAGAGAGAACTAGAGTCAGGAGCAATTGTAACGCCGACATTGAAATCCTGTATTTGTGGTTACGTTTCGTTTAAAATCAATTCACAACTGTTTGTGGTTTTAGTCAAGCAGTGCCTTATTTATATGGATTTCAGCTAGATTATTGAGATATATAATTTGCATGCATCATTTGTTAAGCATCACACGATTTCGCGCATATAATCTGGCTGGCTGGCTGGCTGAGCGCAAACGGGTAAGCGATGTATGCAGAAATGTTCTTGGTAAATCCCACAAAAATGTAAGTGGAATTTTTAATTAATGGGCGTGTTGAAGCGCAGCGCAAATTATTCATGATTGTCGCCGAATCGGGAAGTTTAATACATATTTATAGAAAAAAAAAAAAGTGCCTCAACTCTCAATACATATTACGTATTTGTTTTCGTTGATTTTACGTAAATTACGTTTTATTAACTACGCTGACGTCTGCGATGTTGAATCATAGACACATGATACATTTTAATGATCCATGAACTGTGTGCGCTGCATACAGAAATCGAAAATAATATATTCATACATGTACATAAGTGTGTGACATAATTTCAATTTGCTTTTTTTCTTCAGCTGCAAAATATTATACGTATATAATTTAATTTATTGAGGAATCTATATGAATTTGACATGATTATTAGTGAGATGATTCCGAAATATCTTGTAAGCTTTTACCTGCTTCCGATTTTAAATGAAAACTATTCAGTATATATATTCAAAAAATAACGTCAATTTGTGATCGCTTTTCGTGTGCTATTTGGTAGCACTGGACTTTCTGTTGGCAGCACTTGATTATGTTATCGGTCTAATATTACACGAAATCGATCTTTATAACTAAAAAGCGTATAAAAGCTATTAATGGTAGATGGGTTCCAAGGTTGTCCAAGCTGGGCAAGCCCTTAGCACCAATTGAGGTACTATAAAGTCGGTACATAGATCGCGGGCAAAGCGGCTGGGCTTCAGTTAGTCACAAATAAAATAGCAGGACTGACATTAACCTTCTTCCTGATTCGCGATTGCCCTGTGCTATAGCATGTAAAGCTGAGCGCGACAAACTCGTCCCGTTTTATCTCAAAAACTGTTTTATGCAAAGAAAGCAAGATATGTATTTCCAAAAAAAAATGATTTTTGCGAACTTTGATCTTGAATATCTAAGGACCTTATAGGACTTTTGAGACATTTTAAATTCGAAAATAACGGTTTATACTAAAATGATATAAAAATGCGCAGCTACTTCTAGGCAGACGGACATGGCTATATCAACTACTTCCGTTCAACTGATCCTGTCCATCTGTTTGAACATTCCATACAATATATAATTTCACACTATCTATATACATATATGGCATAAAAACTATAACTTACTGATTTCTCATAGTACCAAGAAGCAGAGAGATCTTGAAATATGCGCCACTGTACGTTGATATGTATATACATAAATAAAAACAGAATGAAATATGGAAATCTCTCGCTCGCACTAAAACATTTGGCACCAGAGCGATTGGCGCACCACACCATCCTTTTCACACACATTGCGTATGAGTTTAGACGCCGCTGATAAGCAGTGCAGCATTAAGTTGACTCAATTTATATCAATTAAAATCAAATTGATAACAATTTCGCATTTCGGTCACTTTCGCAACACACCAAACCGAAATAGAAACAGCACACCTGTTGATCAGCGGCGCGCGCAGCAGCTGTATTCAGTGATATAAACAAAGGTACAAGTTGTTGTTGCTGCTATTAATAGTCAATTAATCAAAGCAATCTCAATTAAATATCCTTTAAGCACAATTGGGCGTTTAAATTCAAATGTTTGGTTTTGTCTTATGTACAGTTTGCAGATGACAGTGAAATGTGGCGTCAGCATAATTTAAATTGGAATTTATTCCGTGCAGCAAGACACTTTCACAAAGCAGCTGCTGCCACACACATTCCGCCGCAGTTACCGATTTCAGCGGATGTCGTGATTATAGGTGGCGGTTCGGCGGGATGTCATACACTGTATCATCTTGCAAAGCGTGGCGTTAAGGCTGTATTGTTGGAACGTTCCAAGTTAACCGCAGGTACTACATGGCACACGCCCGGAGTACTTTGGCGTCTACGTGCCACGGATGTCGACGTGCAACTAGCGCACAGCTCACGACAAATGTTGAAGCAGCTGGAATTAGAGACAGGTATTGATCCAGGTTGGATACAAAATGGTGGTATGTTCATCGCTCATACTAAGGTACGTTAGCATATCCACTTATAAATTATTATGACTCGACGAGTTTATTTTTAGGCACGTCTAGACGAATACAAACGCTATTCAACACTTGGACATGCATTCGGCATCGAGAACTACATACTTAGTCCGGAAGAAGCAAAAACATTTTTTCCACTCTTAGATTCCAATGCATTTTACGGCGCCTTATATTCACCCGGAGATGGTGCTATGGATCCGAGCATGGTAATTTCTGCGCTCACACATGCCGCAAAACAAAATGGTGCAAAAATAATTGAAAACTGTGCGGTCACTGATTTACTGGTGCAGGATAGAAAGATTGTGGGTGTGTCAACACCTTTCGGAGATATAAAAACTGAAAAAATCGTAAACGCCACTGGAGTCTGGGCACGTGATTTGACAGGAAAATATGGTTCTCAACTGCCATTGTTGCCGATAAAACATTCATATGTAGTTACTGAGTCGATTCCCGGCGTACGCGGATTACCCAACTTACGCAGTAATGATTGTTCCACCTACTTTCGCGTACAAGGTGATACTATTTTTATTGGTGGATATGAAAAAAGTCCAATTCTATTGGACTTTGTAGCAAAGGACTTTCAGTTCGGTCTGTACGATTTCGACTGGGACCTTTTTGAACAGCAGTTGGAGGGTGCACAACAATTGTGTCCAACATATAAGAAATTTGGTATTAAGAGCACAATTTGTGGTCCCGAATCTTTTACGCCAGATCATAAACCGCTTATGGGTCCTGATCCGCTGCTATATGGTCTTTATCACAACTGCGGTTTCAATTCAACAGGCATGATGTTCGGTGGTGGTTGCGGTGAACAGATTGCACTCTGGGTGCTAAACGGGCGTCCAGATTTACCTATGCATAGCTATGACTTACGACGTTTTAGTCCAAATCAAACGAGTTCCAAAGAGTGGATTAAGGAACGAGTACACGAGAGTTATGCACACACATACAGCATTCTGTATAAACATGATCTGCCGCTGGCGGCACGCAATTTACAAAAGGATCCACTGCACAATGACATGCTGCAAGCTAATGCTTATATGGATCAATGCCAAGGTTGGGAGCGCCCGTCCTTTTTTTTAAAGAAGCCGGCAGAAGTGCTACCCTATGATTGGTACGGTAGTTACGGACATGAGCGAAACGATAGCGCTTACGAGAGAGTGCTGAAAGGTGATTTACAGTTTGGTTTCTCGGAACATCATAAACTTGTAAGGAAATCAAAGCGCTTATAGTATGCTTATAAAACCAATGAATATCTTCTATACTAAAGATTGGAGAAGAGGCGCTGGCTTGTAGACAGAGCGCAGCGGTCTTTAACATGAGCTACTTTGGTAAATTCTATCTAGAAGGTCCACAAGAACAACAGGCTGCAGATTGGTTATTCTGCGCGGACACCAATCGCGAAGTAGGCAGGTAAGTTATTAAACACTAATATGAATACCGAAAACAGTTTCTTTTAATTTAACATACCCATTTTAGTGCCGTTTATACTTGCATGTTAAACCACCACGGTGGCGTTGAGGGCGATGCTATTGTCACGCGTCTAGCAAGTGGTTCCGGTACTGTTTATGATCCCAAATTCAATGGTCAAGGCTACTACATTGTAGTAAATGGTGCCTCTACTAATTACATCTATGAAAACATACTCGCCGAACTTCGTAACAAAGGATTTAATGCCAGTGTACGTGATGTCACTACCGAAATGGGCATAATTGCAATACAAGGTCCAAAAAGCCGTTCTATATTACAACGCATTGTTAACAGCGATCTTTCGGATGAACATTTACCCAGAAATGGTACTTTGCTGGCTAAGTGTGCTGACGTAGAAGTCCGACTGCTGCACGTTAGTTTTGTAGGAGAGCTGGGCTATGAGCTTCATGTACCAAAGGCGGACTGTTCCAAGGTCTATCACGCCTTAATGACCGCTGGTGCTGGCGAAGATCTGCGCAATGCCGGCTATCGCGCTCTGTACTCACTTCACTGTGAGAAAGGCTATCCAATGTGGAGTGAAGACATGCGCGCGGATGACACACCGTTGGAGGTGGGCTTAGAGCACATTTGTCGCAAAGACTCTGTGTACCAGGGAAGTGCTGCAATCGAAAAGCAACGCATCGAAGGTTTAAGGCAACGTCGCATCTATCTTACGTTGAATGAAGATTTGCCGCTTTTTGGCACAGAAGAAGTTTATAGAAATGGAGTATCTGTTGGTTTTCTCAGGCGTACCGAATATGGTTACACAGTTGGCAAACCAGTAGGACTCGCTTACGTTCGGCGTATCGGTGGTCAAACATTGAATGACAACTTTATTGCATCTGGTGTATATGAGCTCAATGTCATGAACAAACGCTACAAAGCTGAGTGTCATCTGAGCAGTCCTCTTGATGTGAAGGAAAAAGATTGAGCGGTATTTATTGAAAAAGGCATTTAAATAGATTTTATACTTTTACTAATTACATGTATATGCACACATAAATATAAATAATTACATCTCACAACAAACTTTTTTATATATGTATGTAGTTCGAGGCAAATGTTTGCAGTGTTGGGTAAGCACTATAATATTGTAACGTGAATGTCAAATTATACGGTACTTTTTGTATTGTACATCACTTGACGCTTATATTGATATATGAAATAATTTTGGAAAAACATATAATTATTGAGTGAAATGAACGCGGAACAGGAACGTATTGACTTGGTTAGCGATGATAGCGACGTCGAGGAAGTTAAAACTGGTGTTAAAGACCCAGATGGCGCAAATAGAAAATCGGTACTTGCCAAACTGGCATCCGCCGCAAGAAATTCACAGCCACCAGATACTGGTAAGTGTTAGATTCCGAGTTGTTTAGAAACATTTGTACTTAATGCTTCTAAGCCGGT
Source organism: Leucophenga maculata (assembly GCA_035044805.1). NCBI lineage: Eukaryota > Metazoa > Arthropoda > Insecta > Diptera > Drosophilidae > Leucophenga > Leucophenga maculata. The sequence continues at coordinate 2,094,996 of JAWNNP010002193.1, read as the reverse complement.
AAGAGTTTGTATTATCCACTGATCAGTTTACATGGATATAGACATATAGCAAATAAAGCTAATACAACTGGTTCAGTAGAGCTGATTTGCAATATTTCATTTCCCATGTTTCATTAATGGCTTTGCAAACATAGTAACTAAATTGTGATACTGTTAAGCTATTTATATATGTGAAGACTAAAAAAAAAAACTTTATTTACAGATCCTATTGAAATAATTTCGCTGGATGACACAGTCGAAGAAGTTTCGCACCCAAAGACAAAAAAACCAGCTACTACAAATCCGTCGATTTGTATAGAGGACGATGAAATGTCGTCAGATGAGCCACTTGATGTAGAAGACGGCGAAGTGACGCAAGAAGATGAAGATCTAAACCTTGTTTTTTCCATACGTTTTAAAAGTAAAGATCATTTTAATACCTATTTCGAAAAGGTACAAAAAGCGTTGAATGAGGCATTAACAGATGATATGCTCGAGTTAAGTGTCGTTCATAGCGAGAGCGCAGATGGACCAATACTTTGTGCACACCGCATCTCCACTAGCGAGTCACACAATATTGACGATTTGTTTAAGGTGGATACGGAACCAAGCCAAACGTTCGATACTGACCGAGTACCCTCGTACAAACGTTCAGTTAAGCGCGAACTTGATGGAACGATTATTTCATTGGTACAAAAGGAACAGGAGGACAAGTGTATACGTCCGAAGGCTACAGGAAGCTGCTTTAATTGTGGCTCGACGCAACATTCACTACGCGAGTGTCCAAAAAAACTTGACAATGCACGCATACAACGCGCAAAAAAACAGCACTCCACTAAAAACGATCGTTACCATGTTGATATTGAACAGAAATTTGCACACATCAAACCGGGTAATATGAGCAATGCATGTCGAACTGCAATGGGATTGCAACGGACTGAATTACCGTTTATATTCTACCGCATGCGAATTTTGGGCTATCCACCCTCTTGGATGGAAAGCGCCAGGGTGATCAGTTCGGGAATGACACTATTTAATGCTGATGTAAGTACAGGATAGTAATAATTATTAGAAGTATTTTATTACGAAACAACATACGAAGCTTTTCCGTGTAGTTCAATTATATCTGCCGTGCAAGCTGAAACTCTGAAGAAAATATGTATAATATTACGGAGTGTCCTTCGAAATCTATTATTTTATTGCCGCTTGCACGGGAGACGATAACGATTTTCATAAGTTCATGTCTTCTGCCTTAATCCCAACTCTGCGCGTGTAGTTCTCGATTAGAATTTTATATTCAATATGCCTATATCTATTTTACAAATTTTAACATTAGCTATTATGAATGATTGTTTTGCTATAATATAATAGCATTGTGAAAAAGCTTTATATGTATTTGTTAAAGATTTATTTCAAAAAGTATTGACGTGTCTAGTCTGCAATTGTTATGTCGAGCTAAACCAGAATGTTCCAATATTCTTTATCAGAGCCTTGATTGCTTCTTGACTATACAAATATTAATTATACATTTCTAACGATTTCTTATTGGCCATTAGTCAGCAATGCTATAAGCTTGCTATTAGTTAATATCTTAATATCTTAAGTATAGAGCATCTAATATCCAAGAGAACACCACTCAATTTTAATACTTTCTCTTACAGGGCTCTGCAGTGGTAATGTCCGACGAAGAAAATGGTAATTCTCAGGATGCACTCAAATTCGACACATCAAAAATAATTGATTTTCCTGGTTACAATAAACATCCCGGTTCGAGATTTTACGATGTAAGTATAAATTTTATATTAACAGTATCGAGCAGTAGCTACATGCTTTTTTTGATTTTATTCTTTAAAATTATACAGGATTACAAGCATCACGGCGTACCAGCCATTAATGAGAATGAATTCAAGGAGAAATTTATTAAAACACTGGGCGATAGAGCATTCAAACAGTATAAGCGCAGAAAATTAAGGAATTTACCGGAACCACATGATGCAGACTCGCCAGTGACAACGGATATAGTTTTGTTAAGTGAGGATGAAATGGAGCTAGAAGATGACAATGATTTGACGAATAGCTCGATTCAATTCTCACGACCACCACCGCCGTCTGAAGATCCGCCAGAGAGCGATGACAGTCCGCCATTGCCGCCATTATCACCTTCACTGGAAGATCTAAAGTTGCAGCAAGAACAGTTGCTGAAACAATTAGACGCAAATACGACAGCAGACACGGACATATCGCTGACGGAAAAGTCGTCAGCCCAACTTGATGAAAGTTTCATATCACATGAAAACGAAAGCATAGCAAAATCAGAGTCTTCCTTTGAAGTTGGTTTTAAAACTACACATGTTGGCACACCAATTATTAAGTTTTCCAAATATGATCGGCTGCCGTGCGGTGAAAATTTTAAAGTTGGGGTCAGCGATGTCATCAATTTTGAAAATTTACCCGACTCAACAGGCAAGTACGAAGAGATGGCTAAAGTGCTTAAAACCGTGCGAAAAACAGTAAAGAGATTGCAAAATGAGGACTGATAATTGAATAAGTTTATATAAACAATTTCTATATTTTACAAAACTCTTCCGATTGTGCATTATATTTTATGTTGAATTCCAACGTAATTTATAATTTTTTATTTAATTTTGCTTCGAAAATAATTTATATAGAATAAAGCAACACGCATTACAATTTAACTATTAATTTAAATACAATTTATGTAGTAAGTACATGTTTATCTAATTCGTCGGCTTAAATTTCATTATTTATAAAAACTCTATTAAATGCGTAAAAAATCTTTGAGGCTAATTTTCCGGGGTACATACGAATAATAATTAACTGTTCCAATTTTTTATTTAGATACAACTGAAAGGAAGTGGATGCTATGCCTATAAATCGAACGGACATAAATCTATATTCAAAATGCACTTATATGTTTATATAAAGCATTTGCTTGTGAATTTACATCAATTGACAGCTGGCGGGGCAGGTGGTGGTGCCGAGTCGTCGTTGTTGCCACCTTGCGTGCGACGACGCTTAGTGGATGTTAGCGAGAGCAAAGTGTCTGGACGCACCATGTACATGAACATGGCGAGCAGCATAAGCACCGCAGTGAAGGTGAAATAGCTGCTGTCACTTTCCGTTGCTGAAGCGCTTGGTTGCACGCGACCAGAAACTATTGAAATCCAGAAAAATATGATTAAAAATTTTATTAATTGTGCAAAGTACTTACCATCAATGCACTCGGTATCGGTGCAGTGATTTTGGTTCTGGCGTATCTGTAAGAACAAAGAAAGTTTTAATTTATTCGCATTTATTGTAATTGAATGCTTAACTTACAAACGCCAGGAGCCGCTGCATAGCAAACTCGTGTGACCAAATACACTCACATATGTCTTCGCACTCGTCGCCCATTGTTTTTGCTTAAGTGCTCGATTCGAACAGCTGCAGATAAGTTTATTTCATATATAAAATATATTTAAACAATTTAATTTTTAAAAACCCTGACGTGGCTCACTTTGTTGACAACAAATGCTTAAAAAAATGTTGTATACAGAACTTTAAAATTATACTAAATATAAATTAAGGCGTACTCAACTGAAACTAATTATTAGCAGCAATCGTGAATTGTTGAACAACGTTGCGATCGCGATTAGCTAACTAGCCTATACTACACTATATACTCATAAACATTAAACAAAAACAACTGATATGACTGATGACGAGCTTTCCGCAATTGTTTAAGAATATATAAAAGCGCAACTATTGAGATGTTCTTTTTATACCCTTTACCAAGGCATAAGAGAGTATATTAAGTTTTTACAAAACTATATAAAAGTTATGGTAGATGAATTAAAATTCCGTTTAAAATATTTTTTTTTTATGCATCCTAGGCTAAAACCAAAAGTCAGGTCGACGTGTTTATTTGCAATGTTTTTTATTCAACGTACCAAAATGAAAGTAGCTATTTATAAGTTTAGAAAACTAGAATTTCGAATAAAGCGCTGCATGTACAGTGTATTTTGAAGTCGAGCATACTAGAGTCTGCAACGTTCTTTCTTGTTTATCATGTATGTATACATATATACAAATTTTATTTACAAGTCGATTTTTTCTTTTAATTAAAAGTCGAGTGTATCGATTGCATTTAATTTTTACTGCCACGATGTAAAGCAAAACGAATCGATTTGTATGATTTGTTTTATAAATTATTAAAGGGCATTTAAATACATTACAACCAAAAAAAAAATAAAAAATTTAAATGACATCAACTTAAAAGAAAGTTTCTGTTTATATAAACACAAGTTAAGCGCTTGACAACTCTTAACACTTGCAATATAAAGTATAAATAACAAAATAAATTTTATTTACCGAAATACGAAATTATATGTTGAAAATATTGTTGGAAATCAAGTTTACGATTGCTCTCTATCGCTCTTCAGCGCACCAGCTTTCCACCCCCTCACACAGTTGCAGCTGACACAGTTGTTGATGATGTCGTACTGTGTTTGTTGTTGTTATTTGTGAACTACAATATTACACTATTACTCCTAAATTGTCCAAACATTATTTTTATATAAAAATAACAAACCAAGATTTAGCTTATTGCTAGACTGGCTAGCATTTATAATGTTTCTTGTTATAGTTTATTGAAGATTTCTTATTGTAAATAGCGCATTAAATGCAATTTCTCAAACTATCACTGACTGCAATAACAGCAACCACCGAAGAAAGAAATTTTTAGAAGCGCTGCCAACTTTTTTTTTTATACATTCGTTTCTACATCATGTCTAAAATTTGCACATTTTTTATTATTTGAAATAAGATTCTGTAGAAAAATTTTATTTCTTTATCGTACTATACGTACGACTCAGACCAAGCGTTGGTTTACGGCCAGTGCTGCTCGTTGACCTGCATATAGGCGACAATGTTGGTGGATCGCCATAAATGCTTAAACGTTCAATGCGTTCCTTAGGTGAAAGATATTTCGAATTTACTGTGGTATTACTGCTAAAACTGTTGCTGTTTTCCCATTTAATCTCCTGTAGATCTTCCTCTTTATCCTGCATTGTGTTTCTAAGTTTTGTTGTTTGACGTGTAACTGGACGTGGAGTGCTTGTATCCAATTGACGTGGACAAAAGAGCATTTGTGGTGTATTAGCATTACTAATAAGTTTCATTTGCTTTATAGGTGTGTCCAATTCCTTGTTGCACGTTGTTTTGTCATCGTCTTTTTCATATGACAGCTTGCTTTTCAATTTCCGACGACTTGAAAGCGATAAATTCCTGCGCGGCTTCTTTGTTTCGATGGGCAGTAAAGTACTGTTTGCGAGCTCTGATATTGAATGCCTAATTTGAACTTGCGCTGTCTCCGGCGTATTTTCATTGCCTAGCGTGAGCGATCGACGCAACTTACTGGCATTCACTGGAGTTTCTACAATGTTGGAGGGTTCTAGCTTTCGTTTATTACACAGCTTTTCAGTTGTTAGTTTTGAATTTTTTGGAGTTTGATGTTTATACGTATCCAAGTTCCGTTCTACTTTTGCATTGTCTTCAACCGCTATATTAGTATTATGAACACCAACAATTTCGACAGACTGTTGCGTTTTTTGTGAAGTATCATTCGCCATAACCAATTCTTTTTTTGTATCTGAGTGAAAGACGTCGTCTTTGGTTGATTCAGTTATTTTGTCAGTTTTTAATTCATTTTCTACATCCATGGGCAGCCATTCGCTAAATATCATGCCGTAAATATCCTCATCAATGTTATGTTCGTTAGGAAGATTTGAGTTAACTTCAATATCTTTGTCATGTGTATAATCTTCGTTACCATTGTCATCGGAGTCTAGTGCAATTTCCAGAACTTTTGCAGCTTGTTCTATAGCTTCCTCCGATATTGCTATAGATTTATGTGAAGCCGTGCGAAATCCATTCAAATCTGTAGTTGGTAAATCAGTTTGCTTGTTTTTGCTTGCCACATTAGTTATTACATATGTTGCTGGTTTACTCAAAGACACACCTCTTTCGCTAGCATTACATTCGATGCTAGGCATTTTCGGATAAGCATCGAAGATTTCCTTATGTACACAATTGTCATCACCTTTGTCATCGGAGTCCAGCGCCATTTCCAGAACTTTTGCAGCGCGTTCTATTGCTTCCTTCGATATTGCTATAGATTTGTGTGAAGCCGTGCGAAATCCATTCAATTCTGTAGTTGGTAAATATGTTTGCTTGTTTTTGCTTGCCACATTAGATATTACATCTGTTGCTGGTTTACTCAAAGACAAACCTCTTTCGCCAGCATTACATTCGATGCTAGGCAGTTTCGGATAAGCATCGAAGATTTCCTTGTGTACACAATCGTCATCATTTTTATCATTGGAGTCTAGCACCTTTTCCAGAACTTTTATTCCGCGTTTTTTAGCTTCCTCCGATATTGCTATAGATTTATGTGAAGCCGTGCGAAATACAGCCAATTCTGTTAAAACGTCGTTTATATCATATTTAGCAGGTCCATCCAACGATAAAACACTTTGGACAACATCAGTTTCGTTGTCACGTAATTTTACATAAGCAGCAACGTCTTTCTCATGTCTATAGTCCTCATTAGCTGTATCTTCGGAATCCAGCACCTTTTCCAAAACTTTTGCACCACGTTTTATAGCTTCCTCCGATATTGCTATAAATTTATGTGAAGCCGTCCGAAATCCATTCAATTCGGTTGTTGGTAAATCAATTTGTTTGTTTGTTATTTCATATTTAGCAGGTTGATACGAAGACAAACGTTTTTCGATAACACGACTTTCCATGTGAGTGGGTTTTGCGTAAGCATTAAAATCGTCATGTGTATAATCCGCATCACCTTTTCCATCGGATTCTAGTTCTTTTTCCAGAAGTTGTGCTCCACGTTTTTTAGCTTCCTCTGATATCGCTATAGATTTATCTGAAGCAGTGCGAAAGCCATCGAAACCAGTATTCTTAATATCCGCTGCTGCTTTATAAATGAAAATATTTTCTCTTAATGCACATTTCATTGCATGTTTGGAAGTGCTAGGCTGTTGATCTTCTTCCCGTTCGATCAAAGGTATTCTGCTTTTTGTATTAAAATTAGCAGAAAATTCACGACTTTGACTAATTTCACATACGGTTGCTGGCGGTAGATCGTCAATTGAGAGTTTCACTAAAATGATAAAATTCTTCATGAAAACATAAGAGCATAAAAATAAAACGTACTCGTATTATCAATCGCCAATGCGCTACTGGAATAGCTTTGTAATACATTTTGAGTTTGGAAATTAACAAAGAAGTCACAGTCCTCACTCCATATATCATTTTTATTGCAGCGCTGCTTATCGCTGGTTGCTACACGATGATTAAAAAAGAAACTATAAGAAATGTGTATTTAAAGAAAATAATGCTCAAGCACAACATACCATATAAACTATTATCACAGTCCTTTTCAATTGGGTTCGGATCTATACCTTCCGTTGCCACTACAGATAAATGATCACTCAAATTCAAGTTATCAAATGTAACGTTTTCCAGCTTCCCTGGTTCATTATTCGTCAGCTCATCTGAGAACCAATGATAATCGCTATGTGACCAGTACTCTGAACTGAACTCCGAATTATACTTTTTATCAAAAGTAAAGTCCCCAACCGATATTTGGACATCACTTGATTCGTTCAATATCGACATATCTATGTCAAATTCTTTCTGTTTTGCTGTTGAGTATAGTACTGTATCGGAAAACTGATCTGTTGTTTCATTCTGACCGAAGCTTTGCGTGAAATAGGCATTTAAGCTCTGTAAATTCTGGTGCAGAAGTTGTGAAGAATTTAGATCGAAATTTGCTGCCGGTACTAGTACGCTGTTACCCTCTTGCACAGAGAGACCACCAGAAGAATTGCTATCATTGCTCGACTCATTGTGCATGGACAGCGCCTCCGGCATGTCTTTCTCTGTTAACTCTTCAAGCAGCGACCGCTTATGGCTGTAGGTACGCAATGCTTTACTGCGAAAACGAAAATATGGCTCTGCTGTAATATTGTAGTCAATCATATCCTCTTCACGATAAGAAGGTGATGAACAGAAGTCCGCCAGTAAACTGTCAACAATAGTATTTTTAGTCGTTTCCATAGTAGTAGCATACGGCTCAGAAGCAGCGCAGTAATCTGCTATCGCAGCGGTGTTTCTGGTTCCGTCTAATTCTGTAATGGCTGTATAGAGTTTCTGCAGTTTAAAAAATCTTTGAATTAGTGGCCGCTTTGAACAAACGCAGCACAGTTGCAATCGTTGGATCGGTTGGTTGTCCTTTGACCATGCAGTTTAGTCATTAAACGCCGCTTACCTCTTTTGTACTTGAAAGTGTTTTATCAACAGGTAAATTAATAGCTTGGTTTTTACTTTCATCCGAAACTGGGCGCTTGCTTCTCCTGCGTAGGCGTTGTGAGTGTATTGAATCATTGCGTTTCAATACTGGACTTGCGTTAATGCTTTCGTCCATAATAAAATACAAACAAAATTATTGCCGTGGCCGCGTAAATCTAAGTGTTATAAAATACCATACTGTGCTTAGCACTAGCCCAGTCAAGTGGTATTTCTTAGAGGGCGCTATTCTCTTGCGAAATTATGCCCAGTTGGCAGTTCAATTTTTTTGGCTGCACTTTTTCATTGCTCCGTCGTAACGTCGTGTCGTCGTCGTCTCGCTCTTCTAAAAATCGAATAATAATAATCGTGTTAGTTTCATTTTTAATAATTTCACATTTTTAACGAAAATCGCTACCGCACTCTGCCAATATAATAAACGTGTTTTACACAGTGCTCACTTGGAAAAAAGCATATTTTTTTGTTTGCCAACAGGAGCACGTAAAAGTGAAAGCCTTCGTGAAAAAAGGAATTGCGGGGAGAAAAGTCAAGGCGAGAGCAGCGGAAAACGATTTTTTTAGAGAGCACGAAGACGAAGAGGACGACGTGTCAAGCGATTGTGAAAAAGTCAACTACGGGCTGCATTGAGGAACTGTGGACTAAAAGCTTGGCAAACGCACGCATTTTGCATTAAACAAAAACAAAATAGACACAAAAAATATCAAAGCAATAAAAAACGTCAAAAAGCACCACCAACATCTGCGCGTAGCGAACATTATCAACCTCAGCAGCACTGCACCGCACACCATTAGTAACCGCGCAATCGAGACGTGTCACACCGAAGCATTGTAAAATACCGTCAAAATTCTCAGCTATTACAAAAATTCTTACAACAGCTCCATACTCGCCGCCACCACGCTCCACAACAGCCCGATAATGTTTGTAAACTCAATGACGTTCCGAGGTAATCCGGCTAACTATCATCAACAACAACTAAATCATCATCCGCTGGCAGCTGCCGCTGCCGCCGCGCATCATCAGCAACAGCTGCACCATCACGCGGCTGCCGGACAATTGGGTCATCACCACGGTGGACATGCTGCCAGCAATCATTTGGCCGCAGCCTCTGTGTTAAGCCGCCATGGTCATGCAGCTCTAAGCGGCGGCAATTTGAATTCACTGTCGTCGCACTCGTCAGGCGCTGGCGGCTCCGTAGCGAACAGTAGCAGCAGCAGCAACAACTCGCCCGACAGCGGCAAGATCTATATCAAAAACTTAGAACGCTCGATTGACAATAAGGCAGTTTACGATACATTCTCAGTTTTTGGAAACATACTCAACTGCAACGTTGCTAAGGATGAGGATGGCAACTCGCGTGGTTACGGTTTTGTGCACTTCGACTCGGAGGAGGCAGCACGTGCTGCAATCGAAAAGGTCAACGGCATGCTATGCAATAACCAAAAGGTTCATGTCGTCAAGTTCATACCGAGACGCGATCGTGAACAAGAGAAGGCTACTCACTTTAAAAATCTTTATGTGAAGAATCTAAGCGACGAGTTTACCGAACAACATTTACGAGAAATGTTTGAGCCGTATGGGCGAATTACCAGTCACAAGGTGCGTATTGTTTTTTATGTTGTTTGGCGTGCTGATGGAAGTGGGGTTGGGAGAGGTTGATGCGCGTTTCAACGCTGTAGCGTAAACCATGTGCCATATTTTCAAAGCACCTGCAGCAGCTCTGCAATATTTTTGTTTAGACGCCTACTATAGTGTGCGGTGCAATATACTCTTTCTTTTTTTTATGTGGCGGTTTTCATTGCTCTTTTTCACATCTCTTTTGAGTGACGGCGCATGTCCGCCCGTAGAGTACAATTGCCTGCTCAGCTGTAAAACATTGCATAGCGAGTTGCAACAATCCCATGTTGGTTTGGTAGCGTCTTTGTGCATGCCACTTAAGGTTACGTATATAAAACCTTGAAAGCTCAAGAGAAAGACGAACGAACTCAAGACTACAAGTAAACAGAATTTGTTTATTAAATTGTATAGGAGCCCCCGGAATATACTACACTCACACAAAGTTGCATATGCAAAAGAAAACCACAAACGGCAGGCATACAAACTGCCTTTTTGGTGCCAAATATGATTAGATGATGAGAATGTCAGCATAAATATTCAATGTAATATTTTATAATTGTTTTTTGTTTTTGCTTACAGTTAATGCTTGACGAGGAGGGACGTTCGCGCCGCTTTGGGTTCGTTGCTTTCGAGAATCCACAATCGGCACTAGCCGCCGTCATAGGATTACACGGTAAGCAGCTGGGCGACAATAAATTCTTGTACGTTGCACGCGCGTTGAACAAAGTTGAGCGCCAGCAAGAAATCAATCGCAAACTGGAAGAACGCAAACGTCAAAAGACCGGGCAGATTTTCTATTACTAAATTTGCTGCAATGCGAATTGAGAGTTAAATTGCCAGCACTAACAATGTACGGCACACGAGTGGATGGTGGATTCGATGGGAGAATTTAAACACGTATATTGAACACAATACAATACATGAATATACATTAACATTTACTTGGAGATACTTTACGGCAAAACTATTAACATGCATATAATATTATACCTTTAGAGTCTAGAAACTAATACAAAAACTATCTAACCAGAATATAAATGTATTGTATTTTTTGACTTAGACGTTTGTTTCTTAAACTGTTAAAATGAATTCAGCCGCAGCTATTAGCTTCATAACAAAACACAAAAAATATATATATATATTTAATAGATAAAATGAATAAAAGAAAGCAAAAAAAAAAAAAAACAAAAAAAATTACATACATTTAGCAAAATTGCTTTCATCTTTCAAAACAAACAAGTTAAATTGATTAGTGTACATTGAGTAGACCTCAATATCGCAAAACAAAACCATTAACTTATTAAATTCGAAATGAGAAAATTAATGTAAACTTTAATAATAACAATTAATGCACTTTACAAACAAGAAGTTAAAATTAGCAATGCAAATATAAATCTTACCTAAATCTAAATAAATAAACATTGAAATTTAAATGAAAAGAAAACAAATACATATATAATCTCACATGCTTAGTTCTAAGAAATATGCATCTAATGTGCAATGCAAAAATGGAAAATTAAATACAAAAAGCTAAAAGACATTTTTCAAATGTATCATAAAATGTTTAAACATGAAAGGAAAAAAACAAAATTAATTTATCGGAAAAACAAAAAAAATAACAGAAATAAGGTAAAACAAAAGAATAAAATACAACAAATTTCCAAGGCTCAAAGAACGCAGTAATAAATGAAAAGAAAACAAAAAGGAGCTTAAAATTTTAATTGTAAACCTTTAAAATGAAATGAAGACATTAACTTGGACATATACCCTATTAAACGAACCCAAAAACTAAATCTCGAATGTAGGCATGATGTTGTAGATAAAACAATTGAAAACCAACAAAAAATTAAAAACAAAAAGAAATTAAATAAAAAATAAAACAGATCTGTAAGAAATTAATTTGCTAAAAGTATTGTGCAATAAAGAAGAAAAGAATCACAGAACCAAACAAAAAAAAAAAACAAAAAAAATAAGAGTTTATAAAAAGATATTATGTGAGCGCACTTCTAGCAAATTTCTTTCAATAATCTTACGTTTATTTTTAACAAAAAGCAATCTGCAAAGTGTAAAACAAAATAATAGAATTTATTATTAAATTTATGAATTTAAAAGTAAATATTTTATACAAGAATTATTTATGTATAATTTATTCGACAATGCAAAGGCTTTTGTATAAATTTTGCAAACTCCTCCCAATAAAGGCAAAAAGTATATAAAAAAAACAAAATAAAGAAAAACAAAGAAAACCCAAAATAAACGAAAGAAATAAGAAAATACATTACAAAAATGTAAAAGTATTAAAAAAAAAAAATTAATTGAAAAGAAAAAATAAACATTTTTAGCAAAGAAAACAAAATATGTAAAAGATAATGTCGTTATTGACTCAATGAGAAGACAAAATAAAAAATTAGTTGAAATATTAAGCGCAATAAAAAATTAAAACAAAATAAAAATCAAGAACATTTTGCACGTTTTGCTAAACAAAAAATACACATTTGATTATTGTTTTTTAGACGAGAGCCGTTAACTCAGCCTCGATAAATAATTAAACTTATAAAAGAAATTATCTAAAAACACACATTTACACAGAAATAAAACACAGCCACACAGACACGACACACACCACACAAATATATTTCCATCAACTAACTAATAAACATATTTAAATACATACTTATTTCAAATGGATATATAAAAAATTTAAAGAACAAAAGAACATGGTGAAAATTTGAAAATAAAAATGCTTTTGCAAGAAGTGTTTAAATGAAATTTTGTTGTACTTGAATATTTTCCTTTTATGAATATGACGAATAATCTTGAGTTAATTTATCAAAAAAAAAATTCTATAGTCGATGTGCCTAACGGAATACTATTAGGTTGTTTTTCTCAACCGAGCATATTTTTGCAACTCTGTCTGTGAATTGTTAAAATATTGTTTGGTGTAAAGTATAATAATAAATGTTCCACCATTTCACAATGAAATTTACGGTTTAAAATCGATGGATTCTTACAAAACTTAAACTAAGGAATTGTGGAATGATGGTACATAACAAACAACAGTTTTTTAGTGCCGGTGCGTGCAGTCGAACGTAACTTTCAGAATTTTTCCTGCTTGAAAACCGAATTGAAAGAATATTGCCTGGCACCGTAGATTCTGTTTAAGTAGCTTTGAAGAACGTTGCAAGAATCGGACAGCATGGTTTTTCCTTATCAACACAGCAAGATATGTCTAGCCATATCCATAGACGCTCATACAGACGCACACTTATTGGATTATGAGCAAACAGTTGGAATCCGAAAATTTTAGTTAACTTCTCTAAACGCAAAATATTTTATTTCTAACAATTTAAAGAGAATGCTGTGGGCCACTTTTTTAATAAGATTTTTTTTTAATTATACAACATTTTAACATGTTAACAACATTTTAAAATTCCATAAATATTATACTAATCAATTAACTCGACGTCGCTATTGGATTTGTCGCTGTTATCATCCAACTCATCACGCAGATCCTCCAGTTGTTCTTCATATTTTCGCTGCTGTGACGCAAGCTGAAATGCAAACTAAAATAGTAGAATATTTACAAAATAATAGTTTAAAAACACACACCTCCGCCTCGTGGTCACGTTTCTGCATATACAGTTTGCTTTGCAGTTGCTGTTTCCATTGCAGTTCATTGGTGTTCAATGTCTCTTGAAATCGTTCGGTTAATTCCTTACGCAATCTATCTTCTAACTCTTGCATTTTTTGTGCGTGATCGACCTTTAAGCGTTCTACTTCTGCATGTAAACTAGAAAAAATAGCATAATAAATTTAGCGGCCTAGTCTAAATATTATATAGTCAATAACATTTTACTAACTTCATGTTCTCTTTTTCCAAGTGATCAATATACTCGAGATTTTGTGTTGATTGTTCAGTTTGCTGCGAATATTCTATGAATGCGGAATACCTCGTATGATGTTGCTTTAAAGGTGGCTGTTTAAACACAATATTTTTAGCTATAGATGCAAAATTGAGCACATTAAAGTTTTCTTCATAATATTTGTCCAATGGTGTCACCGTGACTATCATGGCTAATTTTTCTTTGCCAAGCATTGATTCTTGTAATAGCATTGTCAGTTTTGACTCTCTAAATGGTATAACGTCTGTGTTTTTCTTGCGAGTACTGCTTGCCGCATCCAAACATCGACCCAACACCATTAGCGAAGTATTAATGCGCTGTGCTTCCTTCAAGCGAGAGCCTACATTACCGGTCTTGTCCAAACGTTCGGAGCCGGCAAGATCGCAGAACTTATATGATGTCGACGTTGTTGTGCCAGAACGATAGAACTTTAATATATCTACAAAAAATACGCAATGCGAACGACTTGAATTTGCATTAATTGCTGTCGAAGCGTATGTCAGACGTTGTAGACCTAACCGCAACAGTTTTAATGCTTCCAAACTGTTTCGTACATAAATCGATGTCAGTCCTTTGATGAATACCTTTCCGTTATTACAGACAATTTTAAGGTTTTTTCGTGGTGGTTCTGCCATATTTTGCTTAGCTTTCGTCGGTGGCAAAGTCAATAAATCGTACACCAACTCATTGTAAATCTCGACAAATGAAATCCAAATAACTACAGAGACGTCGGCTTCAACTGTAGGCTGAAATGCATGTTCATCGCCCACTATTTGCTGTAGTCGTCTGTGCTGTATTTCTAAATCGGGACAAGCTGATAGTATTAAACGGCGTGCTTCCAACTCATTAAGAGCAGCTTCGTCCTCTAATATAGTCAGCCGTGCACTCATCAGTTTCATCGAGGGCTGCGGGTAGATATTCTCTTTGTAGCGTGTAAATATATTTTCCAACGCACGTGGAATAATACCGGCGCGCACTTCATCACCTGGCAAATATTTAAATGATTGGCGTATAAATGAATACTGAATATAATTTTATCAGTCATAGCTTACCCAACAGCGTATATGTCTTGCCCGAGCCAGAAGTGCCGTAAGTCATAATAGTGAAATTATCCTCATCTTCTATTTTTTGGCCTACACACTTCTCATATATATCACGTTGTCCAACGCTACTATCGAAAATTGTTGAGAAGCTGTAGTGCTTCTCCATGTTACCTTTATTGTTGTTGTCCGCTGAAGCGCCTGTGATTAGAACGTTGCCGCTTTCTGCTATTGCATATGTATTAGTTGGCCGCTCTACAGGACGCAGACGCAAATAGACATGTGGTCCGGTGTCCTCAGCTTCCGTGACTTCTAATGGCAATGTGCTGCCGGTGGCTTCATCGTCGGCCACTGTATAATCTGATTCCGTATCCGAAACATCGCTCTCTGTGCTTTCGCTTGCCTCGTTAATCTCATCGAAAAGACGCATTTTTTTATTTGGACGTGGACGAAAGCGTCTGTCTATGCTGGGATCACGCGCTCTGAGAAAAGAGCGAGCTTCACGTTGTTGGCTTATGTTACTCATTATTTAATATTCAAAGAAAAGTCTACTCGATAGCAATCGAAATTAACTGCGGCGTTTAGGCGGGATGCTTGTTTGAATTCGTACTGCTAACTTGTTAAAAGTCAAATGTATGGCAGCACTGTCAAAAAAATCATATATCTACATACGTATTTTCTTAATATTAAATATCAAATATTGTTATATTTCATATTTTCTTACGTTTCTTAGCTTAACAAGCTAATGATTTTTAAGAGAACTGTAATATGTACAATTTTTATATATTATTTATAAAAGTGGTGCACTTGCAACACTGCATGGTAGCACGTTTGATAAACATTACTGGTTGGCCAGAGAACAAGAAGAAGCATTCGCATTGATTTACCGCTTTTTCTGTTTGTGTTTGTTTACTTAATAATAATTATTGCTAATAATGAGCAAATCGAAAAATACACGTTCAACCAAAGTAAAAGAAGAGCCGACAACAACCTCACAAAATGCTTCTATTAATGCAATACGCAAGATTTTCTACATTCCTGAAACTATACTCCATGACGCTAAAAAACAGTTGAAATTGGAGCGTTTCTATCAACCAGGAAAATCGCGTACAGCTTTATTTCTCACTGAAGAAGATACCGGCAGCATGTTGGAGGTGCTTGAATTCGCAGAACCACGTCGCAGCTGGTTAATAAACAGCGATATATGTTCCAATGGACGCATTTACATAGCAACACCAATTGATAGCACTTTTCTTGCGCTGCACCAGCTGCGGAAGCATTGCACATCAAAGGCACAGGCACTGGACAGCATAAACGATGAAGATGAGCCAGGCGTTCATCGTTTACTAAACAAATTAGTGCAAACGGATAATTTGCATTGCATTGCTGATGTCAAGGTTTCCGGCGACATGCGCTTCTACAAATACAATCCGCAACGTACACTAGCCTGGCTTGCCTGCAAAACACGCCAAGTAGTTCATGCGCTCAAACTAGCCGAAGTGCATTGCGGACACAGCGCATTGTCGCAGAACTATGCACGCAGCGAGAAGCAAACTGAAGAGGAAAATGCTGTAAGCGAAATGGACTATACTCGCATGGCCTGCGACATTGTCGGCGGCTATCTAGATTTGGAATTGCACGAGGAACTGATACGATACCTGGAAATACCCAGTGAAATGCAGGCATTGGTAGATGAAAAAGCTAATGCTCAAAAACGTAGATCTCAGCAGAACTTAAACGCGAACGACAGTAAGAAGATCAAGCTGGATCATGAAACTGGCGCAGCAGCTAAATTAAAGAATAGCAGTCTATTGGATTCATCTATGGAAGAGTCTAACAAGTCAACGCCACTCAAGGAGCGTACGCTTACCACCAAGGAAAAAGCATTAGCTAAAGGCGCAAAGGGCACGAAAAGCATTGCGTCCTTTTTCAAGAAGTCTTAAACAAATAAGCATTTATTTATTTTATTTATTTATTTTTTTTTCTAATGTACCAGGCTTATACAATACAAATAAACTAAAGCATAAAATATATACGTATGAACATGTCGAAAATCTTAGTGCAATCTATTAACATACCAGGTTATAATAACATGTGCGTAGACAATGGCAATTGTTTAAACATGTTTTTATCGTGTCTGGTAAATGTCTGCGCAAAAAAAGACATTGACACCGCAAACGATTGCTAATTAGCTATGTCAATATAAATACTAATACAATGTATATTGTTTACTTTGAGTATATGCACGAGATAACACAGCCCAAATAAAACAATAATTGATTCTAGGTCCAAATTTTATAGTCTATGAATTGCAAAAGCTGAACACTTAACTATATAACCATTAATCCCACTTTACAATTGTACAAACTTCTTATCTAGCTTTAAAACACTAAAATGTAGCACTGCGAAAAATAAGTATGGAAGAAGTGTATATGCGAAGTGCGTATACGCTTTACGCAATTAGTGGAGCGATATAAAGTGATAATACTAGCTTCAGCAAAAAATTTTAATTTTGGGAAAATGTGTGTATTGGGCAAACGAAAGTGTAACAGACTTCATAGAGCAATAAAAGTCAGTCGAGTTGATAAAGTAATTTACATCGGTTTTAAATTTTATCTCATGATTTGTTACGATTTTATATCAAGTTATGAATATTAGATCCATGGTACAATTATAAAAGTTAGCGCAACTCTCACAATATATGTAGCTTAGTGCAATTCCTGAGCGCAGTAGCGATTAAAAAAGAGACAGCATTTTGTTTTTATTTTTGTTGTTTCTGCTACATAAAACGTGTAATGAAAGATAGAAACAATAACTTTAGTTAAGTCGAATCATAAATACACGTCTACGATATCTTCTTCAATGCGTTGCAAACTTTATGACAAGTCGAATATACCATTACGCATTATGTGTAAAAGCATTAACAAAATTAGTGAAAAACTAAATCTAACAAAAGTGCTTCGCACTCGAAGCAGAAGTAACAATTCTGTATAGTACAACACCATATGTATAGGGTATAAAAATGTTTTTCATGTCAGCGAAGGACACATATTTCGTATCGCTTAGAGAAAGCGGAACCTGTTGCCATAATCGCTCACGCTCATTGTAACTGTGAGTGCGTTCAATTTTATTTTATCTCCATTTCGTGGTGCAATTAGAGAGCAACCAACCTTATCGACGATGTAAACAAGAGACGGTGCACATTGGTGTCGTAATCGTAAAGTTCTATTCCCAGTATATAGTCTCACTGTTTGTTTAATAGTTAGATCGGCGGTCTAAACAGCTGCAATAATGTGAGATTATATTATATTTTTTTATGTGTATAAATCATTTATGGGAAGCAAATATCGAATTAGCAAGACGGGCTGAATCTCTCGTAAATAAATGGAAAGAAATCAGTTGGACAACGGCATTCGAGTTGCGAACATTGCTTGTGTCACCATTTTTTATTGTTGTTTTACTACCGCGTGTGGGTATATCATTTTTAATTTTTGTTGTTATTGAACTGCTATATATGACGGAAAATAATGCAACCTATCGAAGGTATGTACATATGTATGTATGTAGGTATGTATGTATATATGCTCGTGCGCCGGCTTTTAATACTATATTCAACGTGGGAATCCCATGTGCTGAAGTTCAAGAGAATATTTGTGGCAAAAATGATTTTATAGTCGATGTGCACAACTTTATTTTAGGAGATTTTGCAAAATCTGAAATATAGATTTTATATGAAGGAAATCCAACGAAAACATTTAATCGGCTTGAATAAAGTTTAGTTACATCTAAATAATAAAAGTTCATAGATCCATTTTTATGTTTGTTATGAGTGCGGAGTGCAGTAAACAATAATGACGACAAAAGAACAAACATAAAATAATATCAACAGATAAATTGAACCACGTGGAATAAAGTCTTATATGTATGTATTTAGGGTGCACACAAGCCAGTGTAAGACGCATGCGTACGCACAGATTGGAATGGCTAGAAGGACACAACTTTTCGAACTGCTAAGGAATGTGCATCCTTTATAGGTTTCATTTAAGACATTGCAAACTTTGTGTCTAAATTAAAATATTATTCACACATTAATTGACTAGTATCAAAAGTGTAGAAAAAAGTCCAATGACAACCAGTAAGAACGCTGCAGACGAGTGTCCTCGGCTTTGAGATACCCAGCATTGGTATAAGATAAACAAAATTTGCCTTTTTAAACAAAATTTGGAATAATTTATTATTAATTTTGTTTTGATATTACAGCTATACGAGGAAACAAATTTTGTATAGAGTAGTAAAAATTCGGTTTTGTCGAAGTAAACCTTTTCTCTTTTTTTTTATCAATAAATTATTATCATTGGACGATATAAACTCGCAATTATTGCGTAATCCACAAGCTGCGACAGACTGCATTTTAAGAAATAAATACATTTATCTTATAATTTTTCCATATAAATTGTATCAATTGTATGGAAAACATGTAAAATAGTAATTGGCCTAATTATTCTGGAATCGTGATAAGCAAGAAGCCCCCTTTTTGTCCGAACATGTTTTTGTCGAAAAAATCTACATTTCCCCTCAAATTTTTGATTCATAATTTTAAACATGTCCCAATCGTTGAGCAAACTTCTTTTGTCTAAATCCGGTTTATAAAATTGTACAATAACATCGAACACTTCGTATTGACCAATCGCGAATCGTTAAAAGAATTTGAAATCGACTTAAAGACACTTTTCGAAAGCTTCAAAATATGATTTACCTGCCATGATCAGCGTAAAAAACAGCATAAAGGCTGCTTATACAAATTTCTTTAAATCTTGAACCGTTTATGACGTCGTTTATTAGTTTTAAATGTGGAATATGAAGATTGAAGTTTATTTTAATTATTATCACTAATACTCTCCAATAATTAAAAGAAGTTTTGCCAATAACACTTCCAATTTTTTTTTTTCACTTTATATGAAGTCTATTTAGCTACTCAAAACAGATTTCGTCAACTACAAAAGCAAAATTAATAATGAACAAGATGTAATAGTGAGTATTTTTAAAAAATCTATTTCATTGGTTTACACAATTAATGCGTGATAAACCCTTATCTTAATATGTTTAGCTAAGGAAATTAGTTGCTACGCATCCAATACTTTCAATTAATAATAATCTTTATTGTGTTTTTTTCTTTCACAATATAAACTAAATTGCAGCGTTTGATAAGTAAAATCTTCAAGAGTTTCTTGGCTTGTTTGTTGTCACGAACTGGAACTCTACTTTGTTGACTATTTATGAACCAAGCACTGTTGAATGAATTATAAATTAAATGCCAATCAACACAAATTAAATATTGTTTATAATTGTTCTACATTTTTTTTATTATTTTTTTATTTATTCGCAGACAATCTTTATCGCGAGCAGATCCCGAATATTTGCACTTTACTTCAAGATGCCGGACGCAAGTTGTGTCGACCAGCAACAATAACAAATAAATTTCCTATATTAAAATGGTTGCCCAGATATCGTGCACAGTATCTGTTGCAGGATTTCATTGCTGGCTTTACAGTCGGATTGACTACAATACCACAGGCAATCGCTTATGGTGTGGTTGCCGGACTTGAGCCTCAATACGGATTGTACTCAGGTAATAACATTAAACGAATCAAATCAAAAAAAAATGCTTAAAGTTTTCTTATTTTTTAGCTTTTATGGGCTGTTTTACATATGTAGTCTTCGGCTCGTGCAAAGATGTAACGATTGGTAATTAGCATTCAATTAATTAAATAATTAATTTAGTTATTAACTTTTAACGCATAATATTTTTTAGCTACAACTGCAATAATGGCTTTAGTGGTACACCAATTCGCCATCATAAGTCCTGATTACGCTGTGCTTATATGCTTTTTAGTAGGCTGTATTATTCTTGTGCTTGGGCTACTTAATCTTGGTGTACTGGTGCGCTTCATTTCCATTCCAATAATTGTGGGTTTTACTATGGCGGCTGCCACGACGATTGGTAGCGCTCAGATCAATAATCTATTCGGTTTGGCAAGCCCATCAAACGAATTGATTGCGTCGTGGAAGAATTTTTTCACGCATCTGCCCTCGATACGCATCTATGATGCGTTACTTGGCGTACTCAGTCTTATATTTTTGCTACTAATGAAGGTTTGCAATATTTTTAAATGGATATTGTTACATCTAAATTATATAAAAATATGTTAATTTATTGCAGCATGTCAAGGATATCCCATTTGGCAATAAGATCTTTTGGAAATATTTGTCGCTCTCACGTAATGCTTTAGTTGTCATCATTGGTACTTTTCTCGCTTGGATACTCAGCCGCGAAGGCAACCAACCATTTAGGGTTACGGGAAACATTACTGCCGGCTTGCCACCATTTCGCTTGCCACCATTTAGTACTGTAGTGGACGGCGAGTATGTTTCATTTGGCTCGATGTTGAACACAATAGGTGCTTCGCTTGCTTCGACACCAATAATAGCGATCCTAGAAATTGTGGCTATTGCAAAAGCTTTTTGTAAGTAAACGTATATACATTGATTAGACACTTGAAGAATTCCTAAACATATTTCACGTTCTGACACAGCGAAAGGCAAAATTGTCGATGCCTCACAGGAAATGATCGCACTTGGTATGTGCAACATTATGGGTAGCTTTGCCTCCTCCATGCCTGTCACAGGCTCATTTACACGCACGGCTGTCAACAACGCAAGCGGCGTGCAAACGCCTTTAGGCGGTGTTGTAACTGGAGCTTTGGTGTTAATGGCACTTGCTTTCCTCACGCAGACCTTTTACTACATACCGAAAGCAACATTGGCTTCAATTATCATTGCGGCTATGATATCACTGGTGGAATTCGATAAAGTTGCGGATATGTGGCGATCTAAGAGTGTGTAAAGCGCACAAATAGTTATATATGTATGTTGTTGTTTATTATAATTTTATTTTAGAGCGTGATTTGCTGCCGTTTGTAGTAACTTTATTCACCTGTTTGTTCTGGAGCTTAGAATATGGTATATTATGCGGCACTGTAGCGAATATGATTTATATACTGTACAGCAGCGCCAGGCCACAGCTGCTAATCACGAGGGAGAAGGTACTTTATGGCTGTATATCAAAATATATTTACTATTAAAAATCCATTTAAATCCTTTTCAGATTAGTGGCTTTGAAGTGGGCTTGGTCGATGTTAAACAACGGCTGGACTATGCCTCTGCAGAATTCTTGAAGGAAAAAGTTGTCCGATTTGTCAACGAGCAGAACTCCGAAATACGTCTGATTGTTATTAAGGGGCATGAAGTAAACTCTATTGATTATACAGTGGCTATGGTAAAGAGTGTTGTATAGTTTAACTACCGATTCCTAACTTTTAAATTTATGTAGAACATCATATCGCTGAAAGAGGATCTCGAAACTTTAGGCTGTGATTGCATATGCTGGTGCTGGAATATATCGGCTGCGGGTGTAGTTTGTCGCCTCAAATCGGAACTACGTTCGATTTTTAAATTCCAGAAAACTATTGAGGAGGTTGTGTTTGAAAATTTCTCCAATGTATCGAATACTGCATCCACCGTGACAATACACAGTGATGAAAACACATAAACTGTGTATATTGTGATTTATAGTCGATTTTTGATATTTTACATATAAAGTGAAAGCCTTTTAAGTATTTTTTGCTGTATCGTAATAAAATTAGAATTCTTTAAAATGTACCAGCATAATAAAAAAAACGGCGACAGTATGAATAATCAGTTATAGAACGATCTCTGTGTACTTCAATCACAGCAACTGGTTGACTGAAAAGCGTTTGATTGGTCATATATTTAGGGATAAAAATTTGGTACACATAACGATCGTTTTTTGAACCATGAATGTCTATATTCTATAGTATGAACACCATAAGGTCCAGTGTAGTATATTAATATCTCAACTTAATATTTTTTGACTTATTCAGGGATCAAAGTCAATTTTAAGTCATACTTTAAGATCACTTTTTTATTATTAGAAAATAAATTTAAATATGTATGAACATGTTTGAAGTATTTCTGAATCATAGCGAAAATTATTATTTCGTATTTAAAAAACCAACAAATTGTGCAAACACTTTTCGAATTTATTTCTGACCGATTGGCATTTTATGGAAAGTATTTCGTCTTTAATACATTCCTCTCTATAAACTGATATATAAAAAAATATATATGTTTTTGTTTTTAAAAAGTCGCATTTAACTTTTATACAAATTGTCCCTGAGCTAGATATCTCATTTGAGTATTTGATAGAACAATATATACAATTATTTTAATTTGTTATGTTCGCAAATTACGGTTACTATATTTTGTTTAATTTATGTTTTTGAATTAGATTCGTTGTAAAAAAGTGAATAAGTGATTTTAATGTGTGGTGATAATAGTTTAGTCTTAAAGAAAATATTTTAGTTAAATCAAAATAAATATACTTAATAACTAGCTGAGCCGGCGTTGCTGTTGTTCTTGGGAGGCCGCGCGGCGTTTACGCCTTCATCACTGCGGACCACCGGGATTCGGACCAAGCTGCGGGTAGCCGCCTGGGCCGATTTGTGCTGAGCTGACCGGCATTTGCTGCATGGGCATCATAGGATTCGGACTTGAGCCAACTACACCAACCGGTGGTCCAATGGCCTGATTAGACTGTGGTGGACCATCCGTTGTTAGCTGCATATTTGTAAGCAGATCTGTAACAGCTGGAAAAAGCGAACATTGACCATGCTGGACTCCATACTCGGCAAAGCGACGCAGCAGTGTGCTCGCAGCTGTCATCATTGGCGATTGTGCCTGCTCGCGACGCTCGGCCAATTGCGTTATGTTTGAATTAATGTCGTAGACAATTGGAAGCACCATTGTGGGACTATCTTTCCAGTCCTTGCCATTGTAGGGAATGCGTGTAATGTGCAGGAAAAATAGTATCTTCATACGGCCAATAACAATGCCAGCATTGCCGATGGGCACAATAGCCACGCCGGAAGGTGGCATACGCATGCACATTTGTACAGTCCACTTAAGCTGGTCACCGCCTAGTTCGGGTTTCATTTCGAGTCGCATGATTTGCACAAAGTCTTTGAGCACTTGTGGCGGCAGATTTAACAAACGGCATATGCTGTGTAGCGCATTGGGCCTGTATGGCGGAGCTACAACGCGTGTATCGAAGTATTGTTCGATAACGAGTAAATCCTCCGGATTCAACTGGAACGGTGGCTTGCCGTCGGGTGTCGGCGGTGACGGCAATTGTGAAATTTTCAAATGCAGTGATTGCATATGTAGCTGATTAAGCATTACCTGGCACTGCAAGCCGTCGACCTTAAAAAGCACAACACCAGGTTCGTTGGAATTTAGCGCCGTAAGTGACTCCTCCGTTTGTATATTGCGATGCAGTTGACGACGCATGTAAACACAGCCCAAGAAACGCTCCAAAGGGCTCATATCCGGTACGTTGATATCTTTGTTTGGATGTGGGCTCGAACGACAAAGCGTCTCAAGTGCCTCATGAGTAATCACTGTAGGCACCGCACCTGACCATGAACGATTAAGTGTGACACGCGACATTGAAGAATTTGGATTGCTGGAGCCAGTACCTGCACCAGTTTGACCACCAGTAGACTTGTGATCCGGACTCTGTCCGGGACGCGGCGAAGGTCTTGGCATGCTGGGCGAACCAGGCCAATTAGTATTAGCCGGTGACATCGCGGTGAATGGAGAATCCTGATGACCTTGCATGTATAGCGTATTGGGCCCAGGGCTGTGCACCATGTGAGGACTTGGTTGTGGATTTAGTGGTGATGATGGCATGAGGCCGCCAGGCGATGGATGCGGCATATGTGGTGCTGGTGGTGATGTCAGATTGAAATTACCATGTCCTTGTGCCCCACTATTTCCAGCTCCGGCTGATGGATGTGGGCTAGCGGGTGTGTGCGGATTAGAGCTGGAAGGTGGCGTGTGTGGTGCTGGGAAACGTAAACTGCTGTCACGTGGCGATTGCGGTCCTCGCATGCCTGAGGTAAGGAATGGTGATGAGCCACCGGCGCCAGCTCCAGTCACACTTCCTGGTCCACTAAAGTTGTCTTCCATGCCCAATGGAGATGGTGGATTATCGTCTTCATTTTGCGGGCGTCCTCGATATACTGCGTTGTCATCAACATATTTAGAAAGGAATGCCCTAAGGCCTTGTATTGGCGTAAACTCCTCAATGATATTTCGATCGAAACGGCTACAAGCACCGTCACGTATGGAAACAAGACGTCCAGCGCGTAAACGCACCTCAAGGCAATAAACGGCTTGATAGGCAACACGTACTAGGCAAGGCGACTGCGGCAATACGCAGAACGAGAGCACTGGCACTTGAGGACGCTTTGAATGGAAGGCAGGTGATTACATGATTTATTAAATACAATCAAATTTTATACTCACAGGTACGCCCAGAAGCGGAATAACCGGAAGTTTGGCTATCGAGCTTAAAGGATAGTAAGTCTCGTTCAGAACGTGTACGATTTGTGTTAGACTATGCTGCTGATTTAGATGCTGCGCTAACTGATCTCTCATCATAGAATGTGCATTTACTGCTGAGATGCCACCAACAAATATCAAACGGAACCCGTGTGATTGCACTGACCAGTATACGTTACAGGTGACTTCCTTCTTGGGACCATAGCCCAACAGCAAATTCATGTAACTGTAAGACTTTACAGACAACATATCCGCCATATTTAAACGCTCTGTAACATGTAGTTCGTGAAATAATCTTCTTTAAAAAAACATAAAACAGATACTTACTATTCTTCAAGTGCTCAGAGAAATTATAAACCAAAGTGTACAAATAAACAATCTTTGACCAATCATTGAGGAGATCCTCAACAGTTTTTGAAAATTCGTGATTCGCCTGTTCGTAAGTTAGATAGACAGTACGACGGTTGCCCTGTTCTTTCTGATGTGTGCTCTGTAGTGGTGTGCTGTGGAAAACAAACTCCACTACCCAAATGCGTACCTGGTTATTTTTGTTCATTTGTGAACGTACCGAAATAGAGAGTACCCGCTTCATTAAATCTTGCCAGACATGATTTTCTATAACGGGCAACGATGTGCTGCTGTTTGGCTTCTGATCCGTATTTGTCGGTGGAGGTGGCTGATGTTGTGCCGTTGGTGAGGGCATTGGAAGCGATAAAATCTTAAGCACCAAGGACGTTGCATTCGATTCCACTTGCAATCCGCTATGTGGTATGTTGTGTTTGGTTAGCGTTTGTGCCAGATTCAGGAAAGGGATCTTTTCGTCGCACATAGCAACTACGTGTGCCAGTTCGGGTATGAAATAGGCGGGATAGATTGTTTTCTGTTGTTTTGTGGGTGGTGCCAAGACTTCACCATTCGATTTACGTTTGTGTGGCGAGATATCTGAGAATGAGTTGAAGTACAAACCCAATAGTTAAACGTTATTGAAACGGGTATGTCCGACTTACCATCAACATCAGTTCCTGGTCCGTGTGTAGCTACAAATGTATCAAATTCTATTAAACGCAATAACTTTGTAAAAAATTTAGGAATTCCAGCGCCAGAAACTGGCGATGATTGCGCTGGGGCAACCAATTGCTTAGATCCGTCGTCCCCTTCATCAAATTCGTCTTTTAGATATGATATGAATCCAAGGTGAAAAGTGTACTCCATTTCATTAGGCATTGTTGTTTTCTCCTTAAGTTGTACGATCTATAATCAAATTAAAAATATAAATTAACTATTTATGCATTACATATAATTTAAAAGATTTTTTTTTACCAAAATAACATTAGGATGACGATGCAGTTTAACATAGATTTTGTGTCTACCTTGTTGCAATAACTCGTTTTCCGGTAAATTCAGAAAAGGCAGTGTTTCCGTCGCTGTAGCAGGAAGATGCTGTAGCGTCTTCTCGCAGCGTCGATGCGTGATCCAATAACGTAGCTCCGACATTAACGCAGGTAATTTACTGCGATCTGCGTTCAGACAATGCTGCATCTCATCAGTTATAGGGCAATCTAAATGTTTCGGTACGTGACAACGGAACATGCCCGTGTGCGTATCTATTGTTATGTGTATTTGTTCCGCGCGCAAGCAGGGTGTTAATACCGGTACTGTTAGAATAGCCGGCGTACCTTGTAAATTGACTGAAAATAATAAATAATTAATGTGATGCCTCGAAATAGCTCATTCTAAGACACTTTTAACATTTACACTCACAATCAACATCCTTAAGAAATGCTTGAAACTCAAGTTTTAAATCGCTTAGCCTAGAAACAGAACGTATGTACACAGTATGCACAATCAAACGCTCCATGGAAAGATGTTCTGAACGCACAGCGCGTTCAGCGACATCTGCAGATTCCTTAGCGCCCAGCGAAGGTACATGCACCACAGCCAAAGGACGCCCAATTTCGCTTGGATCGGATTGTACTGTCAAACGATAACCAAGTTCCGATTTAGGATCTTTGCTTGTCAGTTCGCGCCAATAAGATACGGTTAGTTTAACGCCAGGCACATATTCCTCGACATTGATGTTGTTCTCCTCCAAGCGGTCAAAGTTCAACCGCAGAGTCTGAGTGTAAAGCACTTCCAGCTGCAGCGATTGACAAAAGTAATGTAGACAGTTGTAAACCTCACTCAACGCATTTGGATTCTCGACTAGGCGCGCCTGTATCAACTGGTGAATGTAGTTCACCTGTAGCTGATGTACGAGTGATTTACCATCTGTAATTTTACAAATGAAACAATATAACCAATTTAACTAAACTCAGAACACAAGTACCACCAGTTTCCTTGTCCTCGACAAGCACATCAATGTCTAACAACCGCCAGGGCATGATTGAGTTATCACCCATAACTGTTAACGAAACGCTAAATTCGTTTTTCACCTCGAAAGTAACACGTCCATTTTTAATCTTGAATTCTCGCATTTGGGGTAGCAATTTGCCGGTGACCAAACGATGCTGTATCACCTGATTGAGACGCAGCAGCGTTTGCTTCTTCTCCGATATGGTTATTGCGTCCGGCGGTACAATGCGATCGCGTATGCAAGTGGGCAAGCGATTGTAGGTGCCTGTTGTAAGCACCTCTACGGCAGCAGGCAAATGAAAATTGGGTAGTCGTGCACGCACCAATGTCTCACGAGACATGCGTGCCAACATGTCGGCTGTCTCGATAAAGAGCATATTCTGTTTGTCCAGAAAGCTCATTATATTCTAAAATAGAAATGCTCGTTGTCAAGTATATTCAAAAAGAAACCGTTCATATGCTTTTAAATAATACTCACCGCCGACTTGTCCACCTTGGAAACCGAGTTTGCCCATTTAACAAGCGCAATCAGACGAATAAATAGTTGCCGGGTACGCGCTGAGAAATTATAAATCTCGATTTTGCGTTCCATGTCGGTTTTGCGCGGTAGTCTGCAAATAATTTAATTAAATTACGTTGAACACGAAGCCTATTGCAATTAAAGCCAAGTCCGAGCCAGGCATACTTACAGCTCCGCCAGTACAGTGAGATCGTGGTAGGTGCGCTGTATAATAAAGTCAATTAGAACCGAAAGAGAAATTGTGTTCATTCGTGCTCCTCCCTCCTGGCCAGATGGCAAATAGCCGGCAACACCTTGCACACTCTCCAAGGGCAGCGGTGTCGGTGCCATGTTAAATTTTTATTCGATTGATTTGTTTATGCGTTTATATATTAGTTTCTATTAATTTTCGCAAACATAAGCAAAGCACTCTTCTTCTTTCTTTTTATACCGCAAAACAGTGTCACCTAAACAAGAAAGATATTCTGTTGAGGCTGGGTTGTATGTCGTGACTCACGGAAAGCTCACAATGCTTAGCACTATAGCCATCACACTCTAACATATTAATATATGCGTAAAAGCCAGATTTCATTGTTTATAATAGAAAGCGCATTGAAAGAAAAGAGATAGTGTGAAACTCATCATAATAAGAATCCGTTAAATTTTAAAAGTGCATTTTTGAAATTAGTTGAATTTGAAAATACTATATTAATAAAATAAAGACCGACGACAAAATAGAATATACTATCACAGCATAAATCACCGTGGACGTTAATAATGAAAGTCAGCCTTAAGGCCTGTTGTCACATACAACCGAAACTGAATTCAGTACATTAGCAACTGAGACTGAATCATGGAGTTCAACTTTCAGCACTATTTTCTGTAAGTTTTTTATAAAAATGCCAGTTCGTCTTCCTTAGATAGTAGACTTTCGTGCGAATCATGGAAGGCCCTGGTACTTCGAAGCGGATATGCTAATGATTAGTTAGGAGGCATTCTGAAATATAGTAAAAACCTATTGAGTATGAGTGTGTTTGATTACAGAAACAACGGCGACAGCATGTCTAGTCAGTTTGACCGAACAGTTGTTGCAGGACAAGCTATTGAATTTCTTGTCGGGCATTCTTCTCAGAAGTAGCGCACACGAAATGTCATAACAATATTAATTGAGCCATTAATATTTTGCCAAACCACAGATCCTAAGTGCCTTTTTGCTGGCACGCTTACATAATCGCTAGTTTCCACTGTTTTCAAACAATTCCATTGAAAATAGTGAACACTTGAATCGAACTGCTGAGATTATTTATGACCAACCTCACAGCATGTGATGTTTTACTAGCTCGGAGAAAATGGGCAAGTGAAAATTCGTCACTTTCTTGGAAGAAAGAAAGTGCGCATTAATTATTACAACTGAACGATTTAAAATCGCTGATTTGCCTTCGTATACCCTGCACATAAATGAAAGAGTATATTGAAATAAATAACGAATAATAAAAATGGGCGCTAATGGGAAAAAGTATGTTAAAGTTACTTTATGAGACGAGAAGAAAAACATCCGAACTTAGCAAACTTACTAGGATATATGTATATTCGAAAAAATGTTTGTTTATAATTGTTATGTCCTCTTCAGCTACAGCAAGGAATGTAAGAGTCTAAATATTCAAATTTAGAAGCGCTTTCTATTATAATAGCCAAGATTCCAGAATACAATCCTCTTTTCCTAAGCCCCTTTTAGCTGTTACGTATTTAATAACAATCTTAATATAGCCATGAATTAAGTTTGCAACCTTTTGGATGAACTTCCATACAAAAATTCGGCGACAGCATGTCTAGCTAGTTTCTCTCGCACATATAAACTTCCTTACAATATAAGTTGAACCATTATTATTCTTTAAACCGCAGATGTTGATTACCTGTTTTGCTTACAAACCATAACAAAACGCCTGTTGGGCACTTGAACAGAAGAGCTGAGATTATTTATGATCAAACGAAAGTGAAGACTAAAAGAGACGGTCAAAAAATGAATTATATTCTTGGAAGAATATTGATCCCTTGTACTTGAATTTTAAAAAATCCTTAAACATTCGTGGCATTCGTTCATTCATTTTAATAGTTTTTCTTAACGAATTAATTTATGTATAAATGCCCTGCACACGTTTGCTCTCCGGATCGAATGGACTGCGTAGATGGCAGTGTGCCTTATAACGTTTACCCAGAATGCTTAACTCGTAATCGCCTGATTTAATGTACTCGTTATCGATTGCTTTACCATCGGAACGTGCTATATAAGCCTGACCAAATGGTTTGCCAAGTGCGTATGCATATTCTGCTCTTCTCAAAAATCCCACTGGCACACCGTTGCGATAAACTCCTTCCAGTCCCCAGATAGGCACTTGCTCATCCAGAGTTAGGTAGACCATGCGTTTTTTAATGCCTTCAGTTCGTTGCTTTTCTATGGCATTCTTGCCTTTGTAGTCACCCTGCTTGCGACAGGTGAAACCAAGGCCCGCTTCCAATGGACTGTCATCCGGACGCAAATCGTAGCTCCACAGATGATAGCCCTTTTCACTACTCAGCGCATACAAGGCGCGATAACCAGCATTGCGGAGATCATCGGCTGCACCAGCGGCCATCAAAGCGCGATAAACTTTCGAACAATCCGATTTTGGCACATGCAACTCAAAGCCCAATTCCCCGACAAAGCTAACGCGCAGCAGGCGTACCCCAACTCCGTCACATTTGGCTAACACAGTGCCGTTGACAGGTATGTGAACATCCGACAGCTCGCAATCTATAATGCGCTGCAGTATGGAACGGCTATTCGGACCCTGTATGGAGATGACGCCCATTTCGGCAGTTACATCACGTACGTTGGCATTGAATCCCTTATTGCGCAGCTCACTCTGTAGCGTCGTATACGTGTAGTAGGCGGATGCACCGCCAGCGACAATGTAGTAACTTTGACCCTCGAATTTAGGATCGTGTATGGCGCCGGAACCGGAAGTCAACCGCGATACAGTTACATCAGCTTCAACGCCGCCACTGCCATTCAGCGCGCACGTATATACTGTTCTGGAGGGTTGGTACTTTGTCATTTACATCTGTAAATCTAAAATGCATAAAAAGTGCAACTTACTTTCCTACTTCACGATTTGTATTCGCCGAGAAAATCCAGTCTGCGGCCTGCTGCGCCTGCGGTCCCTCCAGATAAAGTTTACAAAAATAGCTCATATTGAAGACGACTGCATTTTGCCTGCATGCCTGTGCCTCTGCGCCGATCTGCAAACAGTTGTGTTGCGTCAACAAATCCGCAGACGCCGAACAAACGCCGCCATCATGCGCCAAGTTGGCAAAACAATGTGAAAGATAGATGAGCAATAAGAAAAAACAAATAAACAAAACGCTTATTTAAACAGTGACAAAACATTGGAAACAATTCTCACCAAGTCGTGATAGTCCGAAAAACTGTTGTACTTGAGATCGCCATCTAGTGTGCGCTCGTAGCTGCTATTCTTGTTGCGTGCATGACCATAGTTTCCATACCAGTCGTATTTCAATACAGCAGATGACTCCTTCAAAAAGAAACCTGGACGCTCCCAACCTTGCTTTTCCTCCATGAAAGCATTTGCCTGCAGCATATCATCGTGCAGCGGATCCTTTTGGAAATCACGCCCGCCCAGCGGCTGATCGTACTTAAAGACCATGCTGTAGTTCTTGGCGTAGCTCTCATGTGACTTCTCCCTTATCCATTGCGTTGCGCGGTTCTGTTCGCTCGTAAAGCGACGCAAATCAAAGCTAAACATAGGTAGATCAGGCTGACCATTAATGATCCACAGCGCAGTCTGTTCACCGCAGCCACCGCCAAACATCATGCCTGCAGAGTTAAACCCACAATTGTGGAAAAGTCCATGCAGTAGCGGATCAGGTCCCATCAACGGCTTATGATCGGGCGTAAAGGATTCCGGGCCACAAATTGTGCTCTTCACACCGTAGTTTGCATAGGTAGGGCACAACTTCACTGCGCCCTGCAAATGTGTATCAAACACAGACCAATCAAGGTCGTACAGTCCGAAATGAAAATCCGGTGCGACAGGATCCAGCAGTATAGGATTTGTCTCATAGCCGCCCATACAAATTGCATCACCTTGAATGCGGAAGTATGTGGAATAATCATGATCGCGTATGTTTGGTAGTCCTCGTACGCCAGGAATCGACTCGGAAACAATGTATGCATGTTTCATGGGTATGAGAGGCAGATGAGTACCGTGTTTCTCCACCAGATCACGGCCCCAAACACCT
Source organism: Leucophenga maculata (assembly GCA_035044805.1). Lineage (NCBI taxonomy): Eukaryota > Metazoa > Arthropoda > Insecta > Diptera > Drosophilidae > Leucophenga > Leucophenga maculata. The sequence goes on along the minus strand of JAWNNP010002193.1, from coordinate 2,062,441 downwards.
GTGGCATTAACCACGTGGCTAGTTTTTATATTTCCGTAAGGCGTGGCAACGCCTACGATAGTTTTCGTACCTTTGGGTCCGTTTTCCAGCAGCAAATCGTTAACTCCGCAATTCTCAATCACCTTAGCACCATTCTTTGTAGCAGCACGCGTTAGTGCTGTACAGAGCATTGCAGGATCTACAACACCATCACCGGGTGAGTAGAGTGCACCAATGAAAGCTTTTGGATCGAGTAGCGGAAATATTTTCTGGGTTTCTTCAGGACTTAGCACGTGATTCTCAATGCCGAGTGCATCGCCAACAGTTGCAAGACGGCGATATTCATCAAGACGCGTCTACAAAACGAACAAATTGAAAAATGCAAAAGATAAAGCGCAACAATAAAATAAATTAACCTCCGAATGTGCTATAAAAATGCCGCCATTTTGTATCCAACCAGGATCCAATCCCGTTTCCGCTTCAAGCTGCTGCAGCATGCAACGCGAGTTATTCAACAATTGTATATCTACGTCATTGGGTCGCAAACGCCACACCAAGCCCGCGGTGTGCCATGTGGTGCCAGCTGTTAGCTTGGCACGCTCCAGCAGCACCGCTTTAACACCGCGCTTCGCCAAATGATATAGTGTATGACATCCTGCCGAACCACCACCAATAATAACTACATCCGCTGAGCTAGGCACTTGCGGCTGCGTTGTTGTTGCGGCGCTCAAGGATCGCGTGGCAGTTGACTTTACATAATCACTGCTTCTTCGAAGCTGTTGTAATACATTCGACTTGATTCTCCACATTTTAAAATTAAACAAAAGTTTAGGCAAGTACTCAACCTAATCCAATGCTTTCGAATTGCGTACTAAAACCCAAGTTCTGCTCTGGCATTCTGGCTTGTGCTAGTAGAATAGCTTCCATGAAGTAATGGATTTTTTGACCCAAAAGGTCACAAAATTTTGATAACTTACGCGATACACTGGACTGGGTGTGTTTCTAGTGTTTATTTGGTTTGAATATAATTTGCCTTCTTTAAACTTTGTTGTTGGTTTGCGATTATGACGTCGTAATCTGGACCTTAATATGTGGTAAACAAACGAAAAAGTGATAACAATCTTATCTGTGACAGTGTGCTACATTTTTTTACCTACCAAATATTGATAGTTAAATAATTGTGATTATGGAGCATATCGCAAAAATTTGCTTGATTAAATCTTAATTGGGATCTTTAAAAATGAAGATTGTAAAATGCAACAAAATGATTATAATTAGTTTAGTCATTTATTGATTAATTGCTACTCATAGCAAACATCTTTAGCGACCAATCTCGAGCATCTTTGAGTCGCACCATATGTTTGACTATTTGTGTGTGCAAGGGAAAACCAATCGCAGAGCTCCGTACATAAATTTCCACATATGCTCCGCCCATAAATGCCAAAAATAGTCCTAGAGAGCAACGCTAGAATAAGATCTATTATGAGAGAGATTTTGTGAAAAGCGTAAATAGAAGATACTTCACAGTGTCTGTGCCACAATTGCATGACGCGTTGATAGTTGCGGGCGAAATCCACTTAACAGAGTGACTATAAAATTTTTAAACGGAAAATAACGAAATAACGATATTAATAAAGAATATAAGTGTTTGGATCAGTGATATTTGCAGTGAAAAAAAATATATTTCGATATAAATTGTGAATTAATAATTTCTTAGAGTTCCAAAAAAATGCCACGTAAAAAGCGATCTCCAAGTCCTTTTGAGCTTTACGATGATGAATACGATGAGGATGCCAGTTCACAAAGTAGGTTCAATCAAATAAAATATTGGGAATTAACCGGTTTACTAAATGTTTCCCAACGCACTGTTCACTTCAGATTCGCACAACGGACAACCGCCGGTACAACGTAATGCCGCCAATGCTCGTGAGCGCATGCGCATGCGTGTGCTCTCCAGTGCATATGGGCGTCTGAAAACGAAATTGCCTAACATTCCACCAGATACAAAGCTGTCTAAATTGGACACTTTACGTCTGGCCACACTCTACATTAAACAGCTAATTACAGCGGTCGAAAATGGTTCCGCTGTCAACGGCGCGGCTGACAATGATGCGAATCAGATGGCTGAATCCATTGGTGGTGCTTTCAATTTTCATCATGGCGGACATAGCATGGTAAGTGCGCAACCAATAAAATAAATCTGCAGCATCACAAGCTGACTGAACATATCACAATCATATGCACCATAAATTTTTGTCGTAGTAAATTCTATTCTAAGTGATGTCAGTGGCACCACTTAGTATAATTACTAGACAGTCGGAGCAGCAACGGATTTTCAAAATGAATGAATACACGAAGATGCCACCTGCAGATGCATTTTGTCAATGCGACTGACATCAATGTCAACCGTGTGTGTTACGACTTCTCCCACTACGCTTGGGGATTCCAATTTGTCACGCGACAGTTTGCTCACCCAAATAAATTTATGTCGAGGAATATGGCGCTGTATTAAGCGGATTAAGTTTTCTAGTTTAATTTATTGTACTTTCACTGAGCGTAGCTGCAAACGTTTAGTTGTGTAGTTTGGAAACCTGTTCTATAGAAGAGAATAGAATCTTCATCGAAAAGAACGGGAACAACTTTTAATATTGATAAACCTATGCGCGCTTCTGTAGGTGTTGGCATATTTTCAATTTCTAGGGCGGAATATAGGTAGGGAAAAGCTAGGGGGAGCGCCTAATCACTTCATGAATAAGGCTAGAAAGAAAATACTACATAATTTCCCACGCGATAATTTAATAAAATTCTGATTTAATGATGTACTATATTATGTTCTCTTATGAAGGTTGATTTCAATCCAAATAATTCTAGTATAGTGTAACGCATAAAAAAGAGGTTTCGCAGATTCCACAAAGTATATATATTTTCTTAACCAACTCGACAATTCAAATAAGCCATGTCTGTTTGTCTCTCTTAACTCTGTGAGAAATAAAACTAGGTTAAACTCTTTATTTAGGCTTTGTAATATAAATAACCAGTTCAACTCTGTTCAGAAAAAGCTTGTAAATATTTTAATCAATAAACAATCAAAACATATTCCATTTTTGAATGTAACAAACCTACTGACTAGCGAGTAGTGCGCTTCGCTATTTTAAATGCGAAGGGTATAAAAACACAATTATGTAGATAAAAATTGTATACCAACGTCATTGAAGATCATGTCTGCAACTTTCAATATACCAAAACATTGTTCAGTTTAACAACTCAGAAAATCACAGGGAAAAATTATTTAAATATTTATTTCTTTTTCGGTTCTCTCTTGACTTTCCTGTAACGTGATATTTTTTTGTGAAATTCAAAAATGGAATATGACATATATAGAAAGACGTGAAAGACCGAACGGGCGGATGAATGAACTGATCTCAGAGCTCGAAAATATCTTCAAGAACACTTAGGCATTAGAAATCGTTGACTAGATGTTATTTTTAAATGATTTCGAACGACAGTGGAATCAATGTGAGTGACATCCAAGTGCAAACTGTCGCCGATTTTTGGGGACACTTTCTCTTTTCATAGTGACACCGTCAAAATGTCTCCATTTGCATCCGCAAAACGGGACGAAATATTTGTTTGTAAAATACAAGAAAAAAAAAAATTATAATAAAGTTGTAGTACACTCCTGTACACGGTTTGGAGTCATTTCGTTTATATTGTAGCTCTATGTCAAAGGTGAAATCTAGAATAGCTGAAAATCCAATACTGATCTTCGAGAATATTGTGTTTACTTTTGAATTGTTAGTGTGAAAAAGAAAAATCGTTTAAGCAAATTTTCCAAGTCTGCACACATATGGCAGCGATTTGTTTGCGGGTGCTCGTTGATCTATTCGTCCGTCCGTCCGTCCGTCCGTCCGTCTGTATTTAACACCCTCTTGTTTACAATTGTCTGAATCGCACGCGATGCTCAATTGCCGATTGTGGGAATTTCTTCCGCAATTTTGTATAATATCGTTGTCACGCTTGTCTGTCCATCAGTCAGCTCATACTCATCCATGATGGATGCCTTTTGTTGCACATACTATTTACAAGCAAATGCCTGCCGCAAAAGCCTCGTTTGTTTGTGTTTTTATGGATCTGTTAATGACGTTATTATACGAATTTGAAGAGGCACTAAAAACAATCAAAGCTGTATAAATAAACAAAGGGTGTCTCGTGTCTCAGAATAGATGCGCTTGTAAATCAAAAAAAAAAAAAAAAAAAAAAAACCAATATGTTTAATTCAATTTCAACATCTTTATTTTCTTTTTACATATATTCCAGAGTTGGCCCTTTGAATTCCATCACATAGCACAGCAGCCTCAAACTAGTTGTGGAAATCGTCCGCTTTCCAACTATCAACAATCCATGCGTATGGATTGGAGTCAAACATCCGCACCAGAGCTGACATATGGCAACAAAATACAGCGTCATGAACAGCAACAGAATTGTCTTAATTACGATCCAACAACTGAGCCAGCGCAGGCAACTCAGCATTGGTATCAGAGCCAAGAAATGACGCAAAATTTGGAAAATATAAGTACAGGTGGTTGCGTCTTCGAAACATTGCATGGAACGAATGGTGGTTTCAACCAACGCATGCAACATCACTTGTACCATCAGCCAACATTATAATTAGAATATATCGAAGCTATACTGGATGTAAATAAATGTAATGTACTTCTGTATAATGTTTAATCTGCCAGAATCCAAAGAAGTGTATTTTATATATTTGTGTATGTAGTGTATATATATGTTTACAGATTAAAATAAAAAATATTGATTAAAATCTTAAAATAAAAAAAAAAACCCTGAAATTTCAATATTAAAAATTAAACAGCAGCCAAAGCTCTCTGCTGTCTCTAGTGAGACTCAGCATCAGAGAGCAACTTTCATAGAATCTTTAGGACACACACCTTCCTCATCACCAACACAACAGCATCAAATACAGAAAAGACATCACCATGGTCGAGCTGCTAGACGCGCTCAAATAGCAAAAAGGGAAAACCGTATAAGGTATGTGATGCTAAAAAAAAAACACATTTTCTCCAACCTACTTAAAAGACTCCTCAACCACTTAAGTAACATCCTTAATTCACAAACCCCACAAAAATTTTAAGTTAGTTGTTTATACCAATACCAAAAGCAAATATGAACAAGTCTTTGATCAACTCCTACCGCACTATCTCCCTTAATACTTGTATCGTCAACTTACTCGAAAAATTATATCGAAACGTCTATGGTGGCTACATGCTACTAGATAGTCGTCAAATGGTATTCAGGAAAGGGAAATCAGTGTCTGACTCTCTAGCCATGCTAGACTATCGGATCACATCCTTCGTTTCGCCAAACAGCCATGCATCTATTATCTCATTAGACTTTTCGAAGGCATGCACAGCATCTTAGATGAACTAATTGAATGGAAAAGTATTAGTATTAGTATTAGTAAATAATCTGTACTCGAACTTACTGCCATTAAACAATGGAATTCCACAAGGATCACTCTTATCGGTGATCCTGTTCACTATAGCTTTTTAAACCAACTGATAAACCCAAAAATTTTCAATTTACTGTTTATGTCGATGATTACATTAAAATGCCCTCAATATAGACCCCCTACTACTCGATATTAAGCAGTGGTGCAACTATTCTGGAGCATTACTATCTGCAGGAAAAAACTCAACATTACTCCGCAATCTTACACCTTTACCCTTCCAAACGCAAATTCACTCAAAATAATGTGCAGGGGAAGTGTCAAAAAACATATATAGGTACAAGGGTCGGCAGGCCGGATAGTCCGGATCGCGGGCTCCTAGGTCATTGACCCCGGGGTCAAAAGTCAATGATCCGCAATGGATCCAAGGGCATTGACCCAACGGTCATAGGTCATTGACCCCGGGGTCCACGGTCATTGACCCCGGCGTTCAAGGTCATTGACCCCGTCGAAGCCATGTTACACCTGAACAAATTCATCGAATGGCTGCAGAGATACTTACAACTTTTGAATGAAAGCGGTATGGTGCAGCTATATTACTATACTTCAAGCAAGCCTTGGACCGAGTTTGGCCCAAAGGTCTTCTTCATTAGATAAAGCCGTTACCACCAGGTCTTCAGTTCTACTTCTTGTGGTCTTACATTACAGACAGATTTTTATATATGACATGTGACAATACACATTCCTCCATGAAACCAATACTGTCAGGAGTAGCATGGATGAAAAAAAAAAAATGGAACTTAGCAGTAAAAACTGAAAATAAATTTACTGTTACTTTAGTTCCCGACTTCATTTTAATAATATTCTCATACCGATGTGCAATGCAATGGATGGAAAAATTATTTCTTCGCTAAGAAAAATTAATTAAAAATTAAGTTATTTAAATTTTGAATTTATTTAAATTGCAATTAATTTAATATACTCACATACTGAGAGAAGTCTATAAAAAATATTATGGGAAGGAGCCTAACTGGTTGGGTACTAGATAGTTTTTTTAAGGCGTATAGACCGGACCCTTTCTATGGTTCCGGTTTGTACGTTTTTTTTTGTGCAATATTTGGGTTGGTGACCAGAACTGAATATTAGTTATGTGAAGAGGTAATAGTAGAATCTTAATGTAGAAACTAACTTAAAATATATTTACTTTAGATCTAAAGAAGTACCTTTAAATTCTGCTATACGCTTTGTCAAGTGCTTATTTCACTCGCTTAAAATCATAAGCAAAATAGAGGAATACAAAATTTTTCTCAATACCAATTTATGAAAATATTTTCAAATAATAGTATGATGCACAATAATGTAATCTTTATGTATTAATTTATGTGAACATCCAACAAAAGGAATTCCGATTGTGAGCAAGGTAAATTATACGATTATGATTATGCTCACTGGGTATTTTTACAAATGCATTTTTGTGTTTGCAGCCCTCAAGCCAACAGCTGATTTTGACAGTTGATTTGTTTATATTATATTCTTGTTGTTGCTGCATAACGCGAACTAGCTGAGAACGGAGAAACAATAATAAATATGTATATACAATTTTATCGTTATACGCTCGGCTCTCCTCGCCTCGCACTACTCGTAAAAAATACATTTTAAACAACACGTAATTATATTAATTGTAGAACTTGTTTGACTGTTATATGTATATACATATGCATGTACATATATACATTGAGTCCCCGGTTAAAGTTCAATAAACAAATACATATAGTAAACTAATAAAACAGTACACAAATGTGTGAATATGTGTAATTGTGTACAGCGAATAGCGATAAGATGCTTGCATGTGCTCCGATTCAATTGTGAATAAAGATTATTAATCGCAGCTACTAAACCAAAACCGCGGTGTAATTTCGCATTGATTTCAGTTAGTACGCGCACTTAGTCGACGACGGACGTATCGCAATTCAAGCGCTACTGTTGGATATTTCTTTGTTTTCGCTGTGAAGGGAACCAGTTTCAAGTACATACATACATATAGACACACAAACTTGACGATTGCAACATATTTCTGAAAAAAAAAAACAAAGATAATAAGACTAGAAACAAAATGCCTTCCGCTGAAATCAATCCCGATTTGCTAAAGGAGCGCAACACGGCCACTTTTAATACACAGGAATTTTCCGTTTGGTGGGCTGGTGGGGAAAAGCGCTATGAGGAAAAGAAGGCGTTGGGTAAGTGTTAAGTAGCACACTTATTATTTTCTTGAAAATTGAGTTTTTTTATTTTATAGTTTTTACGAATTTATTTTTCGCTTAGCAAGCTTAAATGGCGCAATTGATTTTGCAACAAGTAAAGTGCGAAGTATGCGCAAACGAGGTTGTCTTGCGAAATAGTTTATTGCGAAATCTCTCTCCCCCTCCCATTGATGTACTACTACAAATTCTAATTGCCTATAAGCTCTTTAACAATAATTTTTAATTCAACCAATTTAATAGTTAATCTAACGAATTCTTTAGATAAGTCTTAGCACACTTTATAGATTTTGCGGGCTGACCATTTTTTATTGCTTTTAAATATTTTGTAAATTTATGAAAATGTTTTGGCTCATAATTTATGCCCGGCTGACTTTGCGTTTTTTTGTTTTGTTACGCTTCTTTAGCGCTTAACTTTTAACATTTTTAGTCGCTTGAACTATTTATAATTCACGTGTTTATCTGCATAAATTATTTGAAAATGACTATTGAAATCGAGAGCAATACTTAACTGACATTTGGCGTCTATGAGTGCAATGAACTTTGTACGACACAAATGATAAATATTTTATAATGTGTTGTCTTAAATGTGTGCATATTAATTGTTTGAACTTTGTATACTAATAATTTTCAGTGTTAAACACAAAAGAACTACGTGACTACAAACTCTAATCTTAATACTATATTGCGAATAGATTAACAAAATTCAATTGAGTTGATTATCATCATAATTGATAAGTTAATCATGAATAACCCGTAAATTAACGTATAACTTAAGATAAGCCAGTTGTTAAACAATGTTTTCAATTGAATTTCAGAGAAACTATTTCTTGAGGATCCAGAACTAAACGATGATCTACCCATATCATATCTTTCACACAAGGAACTCTACGAGCATAGCGTACGTAAATCATGTTTAATTGGCGAGAAAATTCGTCAACTGCGTGCTGATGGCGAAGATGGTGTCGATACATATAGGTGAGAATCATATGTTTTGTTAAAGATACTTTTATTAATACTCGAGTTTTGTGTTCGGGAATTCTAAGACTTTTGAACTATAAATAAATTGAAAATGTTTTAACGCATAGAAGCAAGTTTTGTAGAGCATACTGAAAGTTATAATCAACATATAGACCTCCCTACCGCCCACTTTTCATTTTATTGAATGAACTAACTAATAATCTGAACTGCAATTAATAATCATCTTATGCAATAACTAATAATAAATCTTATCTTAATAAACAGTCATTTGCTTGGTGGTTCGCTGGGTTCAGCCATACTTAAGGAAGGCAATCCAATGACATTGCACTACGTCATGTTTCTGCCGACCATTATGGGTCAGGGCACAATGGAACAACAGGTTGAGTGGCTGAGCAAAGCTTGGGATTGTTCAATTATTGGAACTTATGCACAAACCGAACTGGGTCATGGCACTTTCTTGCGTGGTTTGGAAACACGCGCGGATTACGATGAGAAAACGCAGCATTTCATTATTAATACACCAACTATTAGTGCTTATAAATGGTGGCCCGGTGGATGTAAGTACTAAATTTGAGTACACATTTCTTTTTAAATTTACTAATAATAATTTCTTTATTACACATTTTTAGTGGGTCACACCGCCAATCATGCAATTATTGTCGCACAGCTTTACACTAAAGGCGTATTTCGTGGTCTAGCACCGTTCATTGTACAACTGCGCGATACCGAGACTCACGCACCGCTGCAGGGCATCGATGTCGGTGATATTGGTACAAAACTTGGCATGAAAGCCGTCAACAATGGCTATCTTGGTTTAAATAATGTACGTGTGCCTTTGAATAATATGCTCATGAAGAATCAGCAGGTTTTGCCCGATGGAACATACGTAGCGCCTAAGAACAGCGTGCTCACCTACGGAACTATGATGTTTGTACGCTGCGCGCTTATACGAGATACGGCACTAAGTTTGGCCAAGGCATCGACCATTGCAACACGCTATGCTGCTGTGCGGCGTCAATCTCCAATCGATCCGAACGAACCGGAACCACAGATAATGGATCATACTACGCAGCAGTTGAAACTTTTTCCGCAAATTGCTAAGGCAATCGTGTTCAAGACAACAGGTGACAATGTTTGGAACATGTACAATGTATTGAGCGGAGAAATTGAACAGGGCGAGCTCGAACGATTACCGGAGATGCATGCGCTATCGTGTTGTTTAAAAGCAATTTGCAGCGCAGATGCAGCAGCCGCCGTAGAAACATGTCGCTTGGCTTGCGGTGGACACGGCTATATGGATTGTTCCAACTTCCCGACCATCTATGGAATGAGTACAGCGGTGTGCACGTATGAAGGCGAGAATACAGTGATGTTGCTACAAACTGCACGTTATTTAGTCAAGGTATATGCGCAGGCATTGAGTGGACAGAAATTAGTGCCCACAGTGTCTTATATAAATGAAGCAATTGCGACAAAGAATTTCGTCAATTTTGATGGTTCTTTGGAGAATATTGTAAAAGCATTCCAATTTGTGGCAGCTAAGTAAGTTATATAATTCGGTACTTGTTAAAACGTATATCTTATTTGGAAAATTTCAAAATATAGCAAAGTGCGTATAGCGTATGAACGCATGGAGAAACATCGTAAACAAGGTCACGGACCGGAAGTAACAGCCAACCTGTGCGGTATTGAATTGACACAAGCTGCCGATGTAAGTATTTGAATTAAAATAAAAAAGGGAAAACGCTGTAGTTGAGTGTTTGAGGGATACATTTTAGGATTGATTCGTTCCTATTATTTTATTGGGATAAGTTTAAGTTAAGCTAAATTTGTTGTTACAATGTTAACTGCACCACAACAATTTAGTGGTATAGGGTATGAAAACACAAATTAATTTATATTTTCTTCTTTAACTAGTTGCATGGACGCGCTTTTCTGGCACATGCTGCTTATAGTGAAATTTTAGCTATTGTGCGAGAGGTGTCTCCTGCACTGGGCGATGTTTTGAAAATCGTACTGGAATTATATCTGATTGATGCTTGCCTCAACCGCATTGGAGACTTTTTAAGGGTATGTCCTTATACTATATAGAAATTTCTTTCGTTGATCTCAACATATTTCAATTTTTCAGTTTATAAATCTGACCGATGCAGATATTAGCAAACTGGAACTACGTCTAGAGGATTGTCTTAAACGTTTGCGTCCAAATGCAGTTGCCTTAGTTGATAGTTTTGATTTACATGATCGTGTTTTGGATTCAGCGCTTGGTGCCTACGATGGCAATGTGTATGAGCATATTTTCGAATCAGCCAAAAAGAATCCATTGAACAAGGAGCCCGTTAATGCATCTTTCAGCAAATACCTAAAGCCATTCATGATGGCCAAGTTGTAGAAACTGCTGAAATTATTTATTGTTATGCTGTAAATATAAATTTTATGCACTGTTATTATATTTTGCGGAACTACGGTGTGTGTCTATGTGTACATATATGCGAAAAGTGCATCTTTAATATGTTTCTATATACTCTCTCTCTCTACATTCAAATACTTTATTATTGTTTCTTAAAGTTAAACACTCCTTTTTTGTACAGTTATTAGTTGTAATTTTAAGCGTTTAAGTGTTTAAATAAAACTAGCTTTGCTTTGGCTTAAAGACATATTTTGTATATATATTTGTTTGTATAATATAAGCTAAACATAAAGTCAGGAATGAACTTAGAGATTAGTAAAGTATTGTTTGAACTGCACAGTACAGGAATAAATTCAATTTCTTCTTAGTCGACATTTCGCAGAGATCTCAACTGTATAATGCATAAATTAATTGAATTAAATTGGTAATTACATATAAATGAAGATCAATGTATATATAAAGATACATAGGTAGAATGTTGGTCCTTTAAGATTTTAACTAAAATACACACACAGTCATTGATAATTGTTAATGTAAATGGCTACATATTGTACAATATTTAAGCAAACTGAGCGCTACTGAGCACATTAGTAATTGATGCCTCCGCCTCTTCATCGCTGGCATCCTGATCGAGTTTTTCGAATCCATCGCGAGTGCTGCGACCGCCCAGCTGTAAACCACCCAGTTTAAAGCCGTCCGATTTGTCCCAGGCGTGGCGTCGATTCTGTTTACCGAATAGCATACAACCTGTTGAAGTTAACAAAATGAGCTATATGTATCTATCTAGGACCAAGTATATAGACTGAACATGCTGAAAACTTTGAATACAAATAAATTCACATATAGTTAATAAAAATCTTACAAAACGGAAACAAATTCACTTTTGCGCTGCAAACAAACAAAAATCAATCAAAAAGAATATACATACAATTAATAAGTATAAATTTATTTCTCTATAAAAAAAACTGAGAATTTGTAAAATGCATTATTAAACTTTAGCAAGAAGTGTGTGAAAAAGCAACACAAAATTTTTTGAGGAATGCATAAACTTTATAAAAAGTGATCACACAAAAAGTATATTGTACAAAGGACATAAAAACAAATGTAAAATAAGACAATATAAAAACATAAAAGGGCAAAATAAAATCACATGAAATTGCTTAGAAGATACAAATTATTACAACCGAAAAGTACGAGCATCAGTGGACGGACACATACGAGTATGTATGTACGAGCTTAGTTTAAAAATGTCATAAAAGAATTTTTAAACTAAATCGCACAGTTTTTGGCTTGGAAATATCAACACATGCTAGTGTTGGAAGCAGCCAATTGTCGATAAACCAAATCACTCGGTTCATTCATGGTGCTTAAAGCGGGATTACCTCGTTTCCGGCGACGTGCAACTATCAGTGATAAAGCGAATGTGAGAAAGGCAAATAGCAACATGAGTGTCGACACTAGTATGGCCGTACCACCAGGATGACTGCGCGGCTCAGTTGCAGCTTTCTCGTCTGTGTTTGATATGCTTGCTGCTGATTCTACAGCATTACTGTCATCGGCTTCGCTAGTAGTAGCTGTCGGCTTTGCTGCCGACAGTGACATTGGCTTTGCTAGCGATTTGTGCAAAAATTTGTGTATACGTGTGGGATTTAGCTCAGCAACATAGATCTCATTGCCATCGACGGTTACTGCAACATCGTGGGGATTCTCAAATTGCAAGTTATTTGTTCCAAATTTGGAAGTAATTTGTTTGCTGCGCATATTCATAACATAGCCATGTACCTCATTGTAATGTTCTGGTTTAATACCCAGTTCTGCAGTAGGACCGTTGACTATTATGAATTCACCACCTATAAAAAAAAAGAAAAAAAATATTTTTAGGAATAATAAATTTTAAAGACTTAAAAACTAAGAAAAAAAATTCTATAGCAGCTAAAGTGCAAGCAATCTAAGCATACCGCCGAAGCCTTCTCGTGTAAAACTCTCCCGACTACTATGGGAAACCTTTGCAGACATGTGAGCAGTGCAGACATATCCAAATTCCATGGATATGGCTACCAAGGAATTAGAAATAACCCGAAACAAAAATGTGAGGCTGCAGATCAAGTTACCGTGGGCTAAGCAAGCAAATTAAAAGTAGAACGCTATCTCGAATATAAGAAAATCAAATCTTTAAATTCCGGTGCTGCTGCACGGCGCAGAAGCATGCACTCTTATAGAATCGGATAAAGATTCTTCGTAAGATTTTACAACCTATTAGAGTTGGTGCCCAGTAGAATTGCGAGCTGTATTAGCTATACGATGCGGTCATGTTAAAAAAATGTTTGTAAGGCCATCAAACTATATCCACGCTGATATTGACATAACTAAAAGTTTTTAATTTAAAAACTCTTAAATGAGCGGTGGCTTATATTTATATTATTATTTGTAAGTCGAATGTCCAAAAGAAACTAGTACATCGACTTTAAAGCTGATATGGACTTAACTTAGCAATCTTGTCAATGTAAAACCTTTAAGTGGGCCATTAATTTTTATGGGAGTACCTCAAAAGATACGTTTGGCATATAAATATGGACACTTCAGACAGACGAGTGGTCTCGTCTAGCTGATTATATATATATGCAGATAGTTTTTTTTTATAGTCTACGGTGTTTCGTTTAAAGTAAAGATTTGACAAACTGATAACATAATTTCACCTTGTGTGAATGGTATAAAATTGTAAGCAAACTTACCTTCCGCAGGTGTGTAGGCTAAGCTGAATAATCGATCACCGATTACCTGGTTGTGATATTGAGAATGAAAAGTACCATTGCTAGCATAAAAGCATTGTACGCGTCCATTCTCGCGATCAGCAGTACAGAGCAGATCCTGTTCGGGTACCAATGTCTATCCTCAAAAAATATATAATTATTTAATAATTGATTAAGAAAAAAAAATTAATACACACCAATGCATGTGGAATAGCAAAGAAATTTACAGGCGCCACGTCATATGAATAACCGGAAAAGGAATTTTGTCCCCAAGTTAGTAAAAGATCGCCATCTTTGTTGTATTTCATAATGCGCGCATTGCAGTAGCCATCCGCAACGAAAAAGTCGCCATTATTTAGTACCGCAACCGAAGTGGGTTTGCAGTACTTAGACTTGCCAACACCCGGTGAGAATGCAGTACCCAAAGTAAGCAATGGCTTGTTGCCAGCGCCGCGTGGTGCAAACTTGAACACCTGATGCAGTGCTACATCAGTGAGCCAGACATTATCCTCAGGATCAACGGTTAGACCGTGCGGCATATAAAACCTGCAGAACAGTATAATTGTTACTATGTTAATTAGCTATGATTGCAATTATTCTTACATATCTTTGCCCCAGCCGTATACAACTTTGCCGGTACTGCGTTCCAAGCCCAGAACCGTATTCTCTCTTATAGGTCCCTTATAAGTCTCTTGGAAATGATTGGATATATTAAATGTGAATTGATCCCAAACACGATCAACTCTATGGAAGATTACAACGTTGCCTGCTTTGTCAAAGCTTACCGCTGTAACCGAGCCAAGGTTTAGTTTGTTCTCGGGCCAATTTGTCTGGTAGACATATGCTGCAACAAGTCATATACATATATATATTGTAGTAGTTATGATTTATGGCTTATTAGCGTACTTACTAGTATTTAGTTTGGTAATTTCAGCTTTGACATTGATTGCTTCAGGCTTTGTACGCGTTGGCCAACTAATTTCGCCAGGACCCACACCCTTCATGATCTGCTGTATGCGCTCATTGCTACCGCCTGTAAGCGCTGCAGTATTCGGCAAATAACGTGGCGAAATTTGTTGCTAGAATGGAGATAAGATTTACAATCGATTATTAAATTAAACACACAACATTTCAGTTTCACTATTTTACAAAACAAAATCAATAGTTTAAAGTTTATACATTTTTTTTTTTTTTTTTTGATTAAGTGAAAGGCATATGCAAGTGAACATATGTTTATAATTTTTCAAACGATTTTATTCTAAAATAATTATTTATTAAGTTGTGTGTCATATAATGTTTATGCACTAATTGCTTACCTCATCTGTTGCTTCGATGCCCCATGGAGAAAGAAGCACCAAAAGCAGTTTTAAGATACAAAAGTGCAGTAAAGGTTGTATCAGTTTCATGGTGGAAATTTTCTTAGCTTTAATAGCGCAGCACGCTGTTGCAACGCGTATTAAATATTATATCTACTTTATTTTCTTAAACATATATTTGCTACTTGTTTATTCCTTCAACAACTGCCATCAAAGCAGTGAGTTTTCTTTTGGGTTTTCGGACGATGATGCGACGAGGGCTGGCGAAAGCACTTAAGTACAAAGAGATTGCCAGGGTGTCACATTGTCACAAATGCTAAAATATACCATTCTGAATAGAAACATTAGTGCGCTTTACAACACTGTCAGCTGGAGTTGTAAACAAAACGCAAGTTTCAACAAAAAAGCATTTTCTTTTTATAATTCGCGCAAATATGTCAAAAGAGGACGTGGAAAAGAGCATTGAACTTATACAGAAAACCGAAGAGGTTGCCGATCAGGTGCTGGCCAATAAGCATGAGCTCATCGAGTTAGACAAACGTCGCCAGAGCACGCGTGAAGCTATACGCTTAGTTGAAAAGTCGGAAGAGCGAAAAATCTGGATCACTGTGGGCAGCATGCTGGTTAAAATGAAAAAGGACAAAGCGCTGGAACTACTCAAGAACGGTAGAGAAAAATATCAATGTTTGTGCTATATATTTCATGTATTAAAACGCAATTGCCCTTTCATATCACATAGATCAAAAGAAAATCGATGTAGAAATCAATATACTTCATTCTGATCAGCGTGTGCTTGTTAATAAACATCGGGATCTGGAGATGCGTACTCCTTTTAGCGGCAGCAGCTTGAAGCCACTCGATCGCAAGGAAATTGGTGCACTTAAAGCTAATCTGCCCATGATGATGCAATGATTTAACTGTGTATAAAAGAATGTGATATTGAAAGAAAAAAAGGATTTAAAAGGGAAAACTCTCGTGAAGCTAGTTCGTTTTAATCCAATGCTCCAACGTAGAACGAGAGAATGTAATAGCTATTTTTAAGACACATCTAAATATATAACCTTTGCTCAAAAATTAGTATACTGCTTCAAATTTTTATTTATTTGACAATAATGTCGACGAATGTCTGATAGTGATGTTGTGCGCAAAAGTGCTTTCGATTAATAAACAATTTGTAGTTTCAAACACTTTTTGCACAGCAATAATATTTTAACTGTTTAAAGACTATCTTCATCAATCTTATTCTTGTACGTAGTACGCTCAGCGTTTCACAGTGGCAGAGAATGGGGCTGCAACTTCAATCTGCTTCAAAAGTCGTAAACAATCATCTTACGAACATTTTTACGACTTAAATCCAACATATATTTGGTCTAGATAGTTTTGCAAATCACTGTGGAATACACAAATAGTGCTCCTATAACAAAACGTTCAACATACGTTGATAATTTCGAAAGATAATGCTGGTCAAAGCTTTACAATAGAAATAGGAAATAGTTAAGACATAATTAATATATATATATATGTCGTTATAGCTTTACAGCCTGTCATTGTATTTGCATGCGTTTTATTTACACAATCTTTGATGTATTAGTTTTAAAGTTGGTTTTTTATTGCATTGAAATTATAAACTTTTTAAAACCCTGTATCCCAACTATAACCGCCACTTACCTTTACAGTGGAATCTGTACAGCTCAATTTTTTATTTTGGTATTTATTAGTCATTTCCATACTTTTCACCACGTTGTTGTGAGATTCAATTCCACACTATTCACCAAGTTGTTGTGAGAGAGTAATGTGGAGTTATTGCTGTCTCCGTCGCTCGGTGTTCACTCATTTGAATTTGTCATTTAAAGCTTCGCGAGTGTGTGGCGGGCGAGGTGTGCAATTCTGTTAAAATATAATGATGTAAAATAATAATACTTATAATAAAAACAACACATTAACAATATAAAATTGTTAATACTGCGTATATGCATGCAATTGCATAAGTTGAGTGAGATACATTTTGCAGTTTAAGTTTTAAGTTGAGTTGAGAAAAAAAGCTACATGCTTATCGCGCGTTTGTTCATTGTTGCTTTTGATTGTGATTTGTGCGCGTGTTTTTTATGCTACTGCTTCTACGCAATGTTATATTATTTAAACAAATGTTAATTAATATATATGTATAAGAATATTTTTATAAAGAAATTGATTAATGTGTTCGCAAGTGTTGTTTTTGTTAAACAAATAATATATAAAGTATAAAAACAAGTGCTGAGTTACAACAACACCAACACAAAAAAAGAAACGGCAATAATGAAATCACAACAAAAACAAAAGTAGTAGCAGCGACAAAATAAAATTCACCACTGTGTGCTACACATAACAACACCCACCACCCACTCTAGCAAACGAAAAAAAAAAAAAACAACAAGAACAACTGAATTCCACAGGACAGTACTTTGAACGCAACAAAAAAAAAAAAAAGAAAAAAAAAAGGAAATTGAAATAATTAAGCACTTTAGTGTAATTTACGTAGAAAATATATATATATATATACCGACACACACTTATGTACCTTTAGCTGTTCATGCAACGTACGTACAACGAATCAAATTTACCTTCGAATGGCGCTAAAAATAAAGAAAACGCTTTAAAATAAAGTGAGCACAATACCTTTTTTATATAGAAATTGTATGTATGTATGTACAAAACAAAAATAAAAAAAAAGAAGTCGTAGCATTATAAATACTAGAAAACGAAAGTTCTGCACTTGGCCTTGAACTTGTCGGCGTAAGCAAAACAAAGACCACTAACAAATCTGAGCGCAGGTAAGCACAATATTACATTATAACATTATAAACCAACAACTATTGTATCCCCTCCGTTTTTCTTTATACAAGTACATAACTATGTAGCTATGAATATGTACTACTAAGAACCTGATTTTAGTTTCAGCGAATTTCTAAAGCGCTACACGTATGTACATATGTATGTATGTATGTGTGTACGAGTATGTATAATATTATCAGTCGACAGTTTGCTCTATGCCCTCACGTTGCGTTGCAGCTTCTTCTCTAGCCATATAACTCAACTAGTTAGTAACTACCTAGCAGTAGTATAACAATCTAGACCTAACCGCTTATCAGCGCGTTGGATGCTGCCGGTTATGAAAGACAGATGGACAGACAGACACCGACCGACCGACCGACCGACAGTCAGAGTCAGTTGAGGCAGACACTCGCTTGCATTTAATTAAAAATTTTGTTTTGCATATCAATTGTAGACAACTTGTTGAGCGTTTTTTATTTATCACAAAGCAGTGCAACGAATTGTGGGAAAAATGGAGAGTTAAAGGGTAGAACGGTAGACACAGTCAGGCGTGCGGCAATCATTGACAATACTTTGGCATATTTCTTATGACTCCAGATTGAGATTTACTTATATTTACAAAATTATGTATACCTAACAAAGTATACAACGTATGTCTTAAAAATTCTGGAGAGACACCTTTCTTTGACATTCCCTTCAAAATTTCATGACATTTGGAAAAGTGGAAGTGAAGTTATAGCGTCTAATGTGACAGAAACAGAGCCAATATTAAGTTTGGTTTGAAACTTGGTAAAACTTTTACCGAAACTCACGAATTGATGAAATAAGTTTATGGGAATAAATGTACATCTCGTACCACTATTTACGACTGGGAATACTTGAATGCCGACGAACTCTTCGAAATCTTCAGTGAACGAAAGAAACAACAAAATTGTCCGTGAATTCATAAAAAATGGATTCTTAATTGGAATTGTCCAAAGACTCAATACATTGCATTTTGGTCAATCATTTGGGCTTCAGGAAAGTGTGTACACGATTTGTTCCGCATGAATTGAAAGACGGGGAACAGGCGCTTCGAATTCAACATTCGAAAGGCATCATTAAAGATGCCAAAAACGATCAAAATCCAATTTCAATACGATCCTGAAACCAAGCGTCAAAGTGCCGAATGGAAGCCTCCCGGTGAGTCAAAACCTATAAAATTACATTTGAAAAGTCAAAAGTGAAGATGATGTGGATTTGTTTCTACGATTCGAAGAGCATTGTTCACCAAGAGTTCGTTCCACCGGGCCAAACAATTAATGGACCATTTTAACTTGGTGTTATGAGACGTTTGTTCTGTCGTATCCGTCGTATGCGGCCAGCCGAAGAAGGAAGTTGGCGTTTGTGGCATGATTTTTTGACCAATAGCCACTCGCCATATTCGCCGGATTTGGCACCATGTGACTTTTTTCTGTTCGGCAAGCTTAAATTATTCATGAAAGGACGGCACTATGCTGATGTGGAGGCCATTCAAAAGGCGTGTACCGATGTCGTAAAGGTTATTTATTCGGAGGAGATTACTTTCAATAATAAAAAAATAAGTACTCAAAAATTCTTTTGTAGTTTTCATTATATTCTGAAAGATCGGGAAATTTTGAGACACTTCTTTTAGCACTATTTGCGAGAGGAACTTGTAGGTTTTATAGAGCATTTCTACATCTGGTTGCTCTTGATATTGTGACGCTTGCTTAAAGAGTAGTTCTCTATAAAAAGAAAAAAACGAAAGTTTGACTTACTATTTGCAAAAGATTCGTCAGTAAAAATTTTGTCCGAGTAAAAATCTAACGGAAATGTGTTCAAGAATTTTAATCTTATCTTAAAAGTATTTTTCAAAGTATTTAAAACTACTTAAATTTCTTTTGAACTTGGTTTTAGTTAAATTTGTAGTATTTCTTGGAATGCTGAACTTGTAAAACAGTATGAGTGCATATTTTACATTTGTCTCGAGAGGATGGAGCTCCGGAAAAGCAACCATCTACATACATAGATTTTATTAATCATTTTATCGTACGTTGAAAATTCTTTGCAATGCGGGGTTTTTTATAAATGATGAAAATTTTTACTTGGTATTGTGGTTTGAATTAATTTTATGTACATATATATTTATTATAATAAAATTCCCGTTAAAAAAAATATATACTCCCATCTGTTGTCTCTCAGATTATTTAAGTATTTTTACATTTCGTATTTATTTTAACGCTTGTCTCCAATAATAATTTAATAATCTTACAAGTAAAACAAGTTTCCTAAGCATATTTTTTACAGATTTTTTATTTTGTTGTTGCTATTGTTGTATTTTGTATAATTCTTTATAATTTTTATAAAGCGGTTTTACTCTTTCTATCACATTGTACTTTTTTTTAAACAAATAATATTTAGATGCGAAATGTGTTCAAAACTAGTTTCTTTATTATTTGTTAAATTTATTTGGTTTTTGTTGTTTGAAAACATGAGAGAAAAATTCCTGTTTACAGACAAATATTGTTCAATGACCGAAATGTGCTCTGCAGAAGCACTTCAACGGATTAAAAAAATACAACAATTTTTGCTTATGTCAGAACATGATTTTCCAAATTATCTGTAGCTTCACTCCAATCAATATTCAAGATGAAAATATTGTGCAGTGTATTGTATAGTCGAGCACTCGTCAATAGCTCCAACGTCTTTTTACTCGTAGTTGCATTAATTATTGTTTGTCAGTATAAGCTGGCATATCAAGCAGCGAATTTTTGCAGCGGGATAGTACGGCAGGAGGCATTCCCACTGATGGCAGCCAGTTTTAGCTAGTGTTGAGACATATTTTTGTTGTGGCAAGTTGAGCGCATAAGTTAAGCTTGTACATATGTATATATATACTCGTAAAAAACTCCAGGAAAAATGATAAAAAACTTCGCTGTAATCGAAGCTTTAATTTTCATCACACGAAGTTCGAAAATATAGACAAAATATAAGGAAAGAAAAAATTTATAAAAAATATCAAAACTAAAAACTGAAGCGTATTCCGCATTTTACATTAATCTGAACAAGTAGTAACCAGAAGGGCCATGTCTGAGCTATAAGGCTGTTAATCAAACAGTTTTTAACCGGTTCTGATGGAAAACTATGTCTGATCGCATATTCTGGTCGTTATTCCGCGTTCGCTCTCTTCAAACGAATCAATTGTGTTCGGTAGAAGTCCCCTTTGATCGTCTGACCCGATTTCAAGTGCTCATAATACAAAACAGTCTTGTGATCCCACCAAATACAGAGCATTATCTTGGCGCCATAGATGTATGTTGATAGTTGGCCGTGCTTCACATATGATTTCTTGTGCTTATGGTTATAGTAAGAAATCCATTTTTCACCATTAGTGACAATCCAATGCAAAAATTACTTCTTTTTGTGGTGTTCAACCAACATTTCCGACATGGAGAAACGGCGTTCGAAGTCTCTAGGTTTCTATTCATACGGCAGCCAATTATCAAGTTTTTTGATGAATTCCAATGCTTTTAAGCGTCTGGAAATGTTTGCTTATAGCGTTTGGCACGCATCTTCATCGAGCAATGCCTCCAATTCTTCAACAGAGTTCTTCAGTTAAATTCGTACACTTTTCTTTAAAATCTATAATTTATCTTCACTTATTTTGTTGCTGTAGATTTCCATTAAAAAAAAGTTAAATTTTATTAAATATTAACACGAAAACAACAACAAAAGCTTTGAATAGCCAACACAGCTGATTGTTTTTGCTCTCGCTCATGTACAGCTGATTCATTTAAATTTTACTATTGCTCTTATTCTGTTTTCTTCTATTATTCTTATTTTTTGTTGTTGTTTTTTTTTTTATTCTTCGCGCCAATTGATGTTTTCTAACAAACAAACAAACAAACAAAGAAATGAATAAATAAAATCAAATGAGACAAACAGGCAGACAATAAAAAATGAGTTGAGTAGCGAGTTTATTTGTGATAAGTGTGCAGTGTTGAGTCGTTTAGTAAAGGGGAAGAGGCAGGTGAATTTTTGAACGCGAAATTTTGTCATTTTCCATGTAAAAATTATATTGCAAAAAAAAAAAAAAAATTCTAGGAAAGTAATTACAAAAATTAAAAAAAAAAAACATTTTGCTTCGGTAGAACCTTTGCTTGACTACCCTTCTTATAGATTTTTAAATAATAAAAATTCCTTAGACTTAAACTAAATATGATGGGTAGTAATTGTGTACTGAACTACACTTAAAAGTAGGCAAGATGTACTTCTTGATATACATATATAAACTATTTGTCTAAAATATCTCATAATGTGTAACAAACTTTCTGACAAAATAAAAATTCCATTTTCCACTGAGTGTGCATGGTATGAAAAGCTTACGAATGTTCAATATAAAAAGCATTGAGAATAAATTCACCACAGCACTGTAAATACGGATATACATTGTGTCACAGAGAGAGAGAGAGAGAGATAGAGAGAGAGAGGTACGAGTGGCAGTACGAATATTCGTGCATAAATTACACTGACACACAGACGTCATATAGCTAAGCTAAAAGAGCAGAGCCACTTGTTGATGTTGGGGATTATAGGTTTGAATGTGTGTGTGTGCGAGAGCCGCAGCATTAGTAAATTCTCCATATGCCATCGATTGTGGTGAATAAAACCAGTTTGTAATACACGTACAAACACATTTATATGTACTTGCCGCCCGGCCGCCTGTTTTTAACTTTTTTTCTTCTTCTTTTGTTAGCAACAACAAAAACAAAAAAAAAAAAAACGATACAGAAGTTGAAAAAAGTTGGCGCGCGCCTACTGCTCCATCCTTTTTTCCCCCTGTGGTGCCCTTCAATTTCTGCAGCAGTGAGTAAGCAAGTGTGCGAGAGAGCATGTTACAGGAGAAGTAGCATAGAGCATATATTATTGGGTTCATGCCCGTCCTCTATACGTTTTTTGTTGTTGCCTCGTCGTTTATATGTTCGCCACCATGCCACCTCATACTTGCATTTTTACTTATCAAGGTCGTCGCTTGGCGTCGCCTTTTTCTTGTTTTTTTTTTCTTTCTAGTATATTGTTTTTGTAATTTGTTGTTGTTGTTGCTCTGCTGTTTTTTGCTGTTGTAAGCGGGTTTTTCTACTTACGTGCTTTTTCCTTTATTATCCTTTTGCTTTGGCTCGGTTTATCGCACACTCTTCATCCTTCTTTTAACCATTCATTCGTTTGTCATCAATTCATCCATTTTTTTTTTTTTGGTTTTTGCCAACCATCCATCCATCGAATAATTCTTAGCTAGGCTCAAATTCTTTTGCTATTTCGCTCACATTTTAAGGTATTTTACCCGTTGAGCTGTTACCATTTTCGTATTTTAGCTTAACTTGACTGGTGTTGCTTGTAGATACATACATACATATATGCCCATATGTATGTACATATATAAATTAATGTGTGTGTGTGTATGTAAGTTCTTTATCGGGTCGCGTATTTTCCCAAAAAAAAAAAAAGCGAAAAAGCTTTGGATTTACCCACATTTTGTTTGATGTTTGTTTCTGTTTAAGTTTTATTGTAAATACAATTGTTTGGTTCTTTACAAATTATAGTGTTTAATGTTTAAGTTCTTCACAGAAACCCAATGGTAAACAATTGTATATCTCCAATGGTGTCGAAATTATATACGGAAACCTTCAAATGACGGATAAGTTTGTCATTTAGAATTATATCAAGATATCATAGAATTTAATAAAATAGGCTGAGTCTATCGCTTTAGTTTTCAAAACTCTTGAGGAACATTCCGGTATACCAGTAATGACTTCGAGAGAATCCAAAATTTTGCTGCAGAAATATTACTAAGAATCCTATTATTTTAAAAACACTCCTAAAGCCACGTCACTCGATATTATCATGGTCGATGCATCTGAGCGATATTTTCAGCGTCTCACCTCTAGGATTTGTCGTAGAATGAATATTAGGTCACTAGTCAGCAGCCTTATGCATAGTACTCGCCCTGCCTATGCTAAACTGGTCCATTTTGTATGTAAAACGTTTTAATACATTTGTTTCCAAGGAATGCGCTTTCAATTTGGCTTGCATCTTTATTGGTGACTTTTAAACAACCTTCAAACTTGTTACACGGTAGCCACCTTTTGTATTTATAATTTATAAGTATATATGCTGTATCTGTATACACACGCAGTAGATAGCTATTATCATTTATCGATGTTGCTGATAATGGCAGGCGAGATTGAGATGCCGTACAAAAGACAACAGGTTACAGATACTCTTACTGATGCTGTTGCTACCATTTAAAAAGCAATTATAAGCGGTCACGATGGCGACTTTGTATGTTAGTGATGAGGAAGGGCAACAACTAAATGCAGCTACATTAACTTTACCTTTATATCTAGCCATAATATATAGTAAAACCTGTAGACACTGCTGTATTATTCTCGTGCATCACTTAACTTAGCTACGGAGTACATTAAGTACACGTTTTCATAGTTTATATAGAACAATTGAATCAATGTGCGAGGGCAGTTAGTAAAATTTACAACCGTATGTTATGCTTCAGTAAACGAGAGCTACGACATTCAATTCCAAAAGTTGAAGTCTCTAAAATTGTATTCTATTTTGGTTGATGATATTTTGCCATTTTTTCCCGTTGTAACATGATCATGCAGAAGTTTTAGTACTGAAATTTGTGCGCGATATACTCATCCAAGTAGTTTTTGAGTAGGTCCAAAGAAATACACAAAATACCATTCAAATCGTTTTAGATCTACTATCTATTCCACTGGAACGATTTAAAGGTGTTGAAGTTTGCGTTCTTCGCAAGCTACGATATGTACAATGTATGGAACACCACAACATTCCAGCCGTTGCATACTAATTTTGGAGGAATTTACAAAGATCAGTTCAGTTCGATACAGCGTTACACCTTTTAAATTAATAAATAACGGACGTTTCAGTTGGGCACGGTTTTGAACCATGGTATCTTGGCAGTCCATTAAATGAATACTGAAGAGAAGCTTTAGTATTTCTAATAATGCAGCAGTTTAGACTTAAGTTGGCCTTTTTTTGTTTGTTCTTTTTGTTCTATTGGCATAGTACTTATGATTCCTTAGTATGTTCTCCAGTCGTACTGTGATTTGTTTAATTATATCTTGCTCTGTCTTTTTCCAGTGATCTGTTTCGGCTGAGTATATCTTTTCATGGTAAGCGTTTGTCCAACACACTGATGGAGTTATTGTTAGAATTTATTGGCGGCTTTAAATTCTCAGCTTGTATGTATTCTAAGTCATTGTTTTTTCGATTATGAAATTTGATTATTTAAACTTCATTTCAACTATATATTTTAAGAAACTTTTAACTAACGGAACTGCCCTCGTTGAAGAAGTAGAATTAGCAAATAGAGAACTCAATTTTAGTTCGATGCACTCATTCATTTTTGTTGTACACCAAAAGAAGCAACAAATAACAATTTAGTCGAACATTGACAGTGAATGCGTTTGTTAAGTTGGCCATTACACCTCGCTTGAGTGCCTGTTCGTCTGTCTGTCTGTTTGGCTGTCCAGTAATCATTTGTCTCTGACGATTTACTAAACATTTTTATTATAAAAGGCAACAACAACAACCACATTTTATTTATTTATTTTCATTTTTTTATACGCAATCGTCTTGCGTTGCGGCTGCGGCGGCGGCGGCGGCTTGTTGATCTATTTATAGAGTTTTCTAATGAGCGGTTGCTATTTTTAAACAAGTCAGCTATAAACTGTGTACTATAAAGCGTATACTGCGCTTGTTTGACCAGTTCCTCCAGAACTAGTCCAGAATCACAAATATGCGACGATCATTAACATTATTATGAAGACTGCGCTTTTAGGTATTCTTTGCAGTTCTTCAGTTTGACTCTGCGCTTATGGCAATAATTATCATAGATTTCCGTATATCTTCTTGTTTTCGCTACAAGTTCATATTTTTTTGAGCATTTAATTTTTTCGCTCATTCAGTTAGACGAATTATAAAAATTTGCCAAAAAAAAAAAAAAATTAAATTATTTAAATTGTGAAAGTTGTAAATTGATCATTAGTAAATGCGGAGCAAACTATTTTTGTTGCCTCAGCTAATTAATACACAATTGTAATAACTCTTCGTATATAATTTCCTATGCGCTTAATGATTTAAGCATGAAATTAGGGAGAAATTAGACAAAATAATTACGTTTGTAGCATTTTGAGCTACGCTGGATTTTGTACTTCAATGCGTCAACTGCGTCTAAATTCAGCTGCAGCAAGAGGTACAAAGTGCGTGCAATAGGATTACAAATTGTTTAGTAATTGTTAAATTATAATAAAATACGAGGTTTGTTCGAGAAAACAAAAAAAAGAAAAGGTGACTTATTAATTTCGGAAAAATATTTATTTATTTTGTTCTATTCAAAGTAATTCGACTAAGATATAATACAACACTTTTTCCAATCATCAAAGTACTTCAGAATTGAATTTTTTGTTATGGCCTTGTTGCGGTCTTTCTTCGCTTAATCATGGGAAGAACTTTCTCAGTTTTGGGAACAGCTAGCATAACACTCTACTCTATACGAACACTGGGATAACTGCCCTTTGGTGTCGACATCATAAACGTATATCCATGTATTATCACTAAATATGTTCCGTCATTCAACAGCTCTTAAGCGATGATCATGCGACAGTTCTTTTGGTCTTTCGACATCAGATTGATACAATGATTCTCCAAAACAAACTTCTTCACTGCTTCAACTTTCAACCTCAACCTTCTGTAAAGAACTTGTACCAATTAAAATGTTTTTATTTTGCTCATAAAACTTAATGCAGATTCTTCTACTTTTTTTTATAAAAAAATCAAAAAAAATCGAACTCAAATGCCTGCAAAATTTTAGCTTTTATTTCAACAAACCTCGTATCCATTGAAAACGGAGAACTTTCAGAACAAACAATGTATGTTTCGTGACATTCCGTATACGTGTTAAATTATAGCTTGCTTGCCGTGTAATTGAAATATTTAATTCATTTTCCATAGGTCAGCACTGAGAGAAGGTCTCTAATTATAGGCGTGTATACTTCGAAATGTGTATTTTTGTGTACGTTTTAATAAAATTCGAATTTATATATTTTTATTTTAAGAAGATGATGCCAGCACACAAAGTCCCAATTATTTGATCCAATAATCTTTTCAATTAAACGATATTAGATAGTTTTTCTGCGTAAAAAAAGACAGAGAAATTAAAATAACGGATAAATATATGCCTTGACTAGACCCAATAATAAAGTTTTTAAGCATATCGGCGGCTTGAACGATGGTGCTTAAAATTTGTTTAAATAGACGAGAATGCTCCACTCCGTAGTTTTTATATAGATTTTATAGATTTAGATTATAGATTTTTATATACTCGTATAAAAAAAAAAATATTTTGTCAGAACGTTTGTAATATTTCTTCTCGAAACTGTGTCTATGTAGACCGTAGAAGAAATTTTTTGGAATTAGCTGAAGGTTATATGGGAAAGCGCGTATAAAAAAATATTCTTGAAGATGACAATATAAATGTCTTTTTGCATAACTTTTTTAAAATTCGGTTACCTTAGGATAGCCTCATACAAACCTATATAATACCCATGGCTTATTAAGTTTGACAGATATCATATACTTGATCGATATAGACAAGTCTGTCTGTCTGCACAAACAAACTGTCCACTAAAAACTTGGAGACCATACAAGAGCTTATAATTTTGGACATATAGATTCTTCAAACTCTTCTGAGAGACTTAGTTTTTAATGAACGTTTAAAGCACTGCAAAAGCTGTAGCACTCACAGTTCTTGAGATTGCACGTCTACCGAACTTGCCTTTCCCATGTGATAACATCTTGTTGGAACCACACATATCATTGAAATCTCTCCATTTGTGGTTCAAAAAAGCATGTTAGCGAACTTCATAACATAACGTAACATGTTTATTATTTTGATTCTGGATGTAATGTAGTAGTCACTTGAAGCACATGTAGTGTTAAAAATGATTTTTCCATGGAAGAATCCAATCAGAGTAGCATAGCTACTTCAAATAATCAACAGGCTTCAGTTCTTGAGTTATTTGGATCTTGTAAGCGTGCAGGAGAAAATTTGACCAAATGTGGTTTTATAGATTTCCAATTTCTGCAAACGGCATGAAATCCAAAGATTATTATGACGGAAAATTTGAGTAAATTCTTTTAAAGTTGAGATTACCTATTTTAAATTTGGGTAGTAATTTTTAAGAGTTAGTGGGGGTCGGTCATACATTTGGACTCGATTGGGGCACTCTAAATGGGTCAAAACACGTTAAAACGAGGGACATCAGAATTCATTTTAGAGGTTGAGCAAAATTTCTTATTTTGATACCTAGAAACCGAAAATCATATGTGCCTAAGCGATTTTTAAATCGACCCACCCTAACCTATAAGTATATAAGTTTATATATTTTTGATCAGCTCGACTCGGACTTCATAAGTACATATTTGTCGTTCGATGGAGCAATACCCCTCCTCCATATAAGCGTTAAACAAAATTTGTCATATCTTTGCATCTATTTAAGGTACAGAGATGATATTTGGTATACATGTTAAGAGGATCAAGAGAAGTAAACGTGTTAAGTTTGGTAAAAATCGGAGGGGGCGATACCCCAACCCCATATAAGCGTTAAACAAAATTTGTCATATCTTTGCATCTATTTAAGGTACAGATATGAAATTTGGTATACATGTTAAGAGGATCAGGAGTTTTATTTCTGTGTTTTTTTTTTATATAATTTGTTAAATTCAAAGTTACAACAAAAATTCAAGAATACAACAAATAATTGATCCCATATCAAATTGAGATAAATTACTTCAGTTTTGTGTCGGCTTTTTGCTTTTATGTAAATATTTTTTTTACAGATGTAAAAACATTATTGAACTTTGATTTGTTTATAAATAGAAATACTTGTCAAAATTGTATACGAGTATCTAATTTTTTTTTTCTTTTTTTTTTTTTGGTATGACACTGAAGAGGCGCGCTCAAGTGCTACTTGATTATTTTGTTGATTTAAGAAATATAATAAAAGTAAAACTAAATAAAAAAAAAAAATAAAATTTAAAACTATTTTTAATAAAAAATAAATTTAAAAAAATAATAATATAGTCATCAGTTTACTTCAATAAGAACTTCTGTTCTAAAAAGAACTTCAAAAATAATAATAAAAAGAAGTTTCATTTCGAAAAATCTTCACCAAGTAGAATGTTGCTAGTATTAAAAAGTAAAAAAAAAAAACAAACAACTTATGCAAACACACAAATGTTCGTAGTGTAGGGTACACATAAAGAAAGAAAAGAAAAAATAATAACCACAAAGATTTTGGCAAAAAATCAATTTGCACAATCATTAGAGTTGCTTAGATACTTCGCATGACCATGGCTAAGCTTCACAGCAGCGTAGCAGCATCAATTTGGAATGAAGATTATATTTTAATATTTGTTGTTCTTCTACTCGAATTTTTAGAGTATACCAATGAACAAAAAAAGCATCATTTTGATTTGAGCTGAGACCTAATGATTGCTTGATTTAATTGCTTTCATTGAGTTAACTATTATTAATGAATAAATAATTATATTAAGCTGAAGCATCAGTAAGAAAAATTGGGCGTTGTTGATTTTTGTTGCAGGTGCTTAACTTGTAGAGTTATATTGCATGGCATACACAATTATGAGGTTGGGATTTTTTTTTTTATAGTTTTAACAAGAATTGCAATTGATTTATAACAACTGTAAATTTTAATATAACAAGTTCTAATTAAATGTTTAAAAATAATAATTTAATATGTGATGTTAAGGTGTAAGTCTTCTTAATTAATCCGCCATATTTTAGAATGCTACTGTAACTGAATTCAATTAAATAAATCATAAATCTTGTGATTCATTGAATAAAATACTTTCAGACAAGTCAATGTTTTAGATATTTTAGATATGTATGTATAGATTTAGACATGCATAACATGAATATAAACATATTTCTATTAAATTGATGCTTTGACAGCTTTATACAGCACGCTCTCTGACAAACAGCTTCAAAACAGACGGTGGATAGACAGTTGCGAAAACTCTATCAAAAACTGACAAACGCAACAACAAAGAATGATAATGTTGATGATAATCATTTATATGTCAACTGTAAAATTCTCTTTTAACAGTTAGAAATGTTGTATCTAATAGCTTTGATATGCTATGCGTGCATTTGTGCTCTAAAACTTTTATAAAAGCCTGAGGCCTGCAAAGAAAAAACTAAATTCCCAAAAAAAAAAAAAAAAAATTGTTTGTAATTGAAAAATTAATTTTTTTTTTTTTTTTTTGCTATTTAGGTATCTACGGGTTTTTTTTTTTAGTAGTACACACACACAAGTGTGTATCGAGAGATAAATAAAATAAATCAATAGTAAAATAAATCAAACAAGTCAAAATGTAGCAATTGTTCTTTTTTTTTTATTTTACTTTGTTTATTTTATCTGGTTTTTTTTGCTACCTCTCAATTTTTTTGACAAACAATCAAAATGAAATTGTAAAAAAAAAAAAAAAAAAAATATATAAGTAAATAATAAATAATTAAAGGCAAACCGGTTATCAAGAGATTTCACGCGTCTTGCTTGTATGCTTGGCTCACTTGCTCGAATTGTAGCGAGCATCAATTAGACGCTGCGTATGAGTTATATTTTGGAAATATTCAGGGATCTGGCGCAACAATATTTTTCGATCCACGCAGTTTCGCGTTCCAAAGAGCTGTGTTCAAAGAAAAAAAATCTTATTTGGTTTTTGATTTTTTTTATGTTGGTGGTACACATGATCCCAAACATTTGTTGACATGATTCGCCTTTTTGACAATTTTTTACTATCAAAGAGTTGGATCAAAGTATCTGTATTAAACTGTGGCATCAACATATCGATTCAAATTTTGATATTGATCAAGAATCTATAAATTATACACAAGCTTGAATGGCAGTACATATTTAATTACTTCATTGAATTAGAGCCGTAAGAAGAAATAATTGTTCAATTATAATATAAACTACGAATCATGGAACCGAAAACTTTATACCGGCTCCTTTGTTAATTAATAAATTTTTAACAAGCTTTTGAACTGATTTTTTTGAAGATGATCTACAAAACACTTTTAAAGGGTATTAAAGTTTTTATAATGTTTTTTTTTTTTTTTTTTTTTTTTTGTCCATGCACTAAAATACTTTGCACATGGCGCGCAGACTCAATCTCATGTTTTGGCACTCTTACTCGCACATGCTCTCTCGCTCTCTCTCAATTATGATTCTAGCAGAATGTCGTCGGTAATTTCCGCTTGCGCATTTCATGCTTCTTCTTCTTCTTCTTGTAGTTGTTGTAATTCATTAGTGCAAAGGCAAACGTGCGAGTGTGATTAACTGTTAACAAATACAAAAACAACAAGAAATCGTGATCGTCTGCGGCACATGCTGATGTCATTCATTCTCATTTATTGCTTCTTGTATTCGTTTGACTTCGTCACGCGCGTTTACCGTCTCTTGCTCACTCTCTCTCCCTCTCTCTATTTCCTCTTACTAACATTCTTTAACTTTTGCTCTCTCTCTCTCTCTCTCTCTCTCGCTCTTTGACATCACTAAGCTTAGGCATTTACTTAATTTATTTTACGTTTCGTTTTCTTTTTCGCGCATTTGTTCGTTCATTTTGTTAAATTGTTTGTTAAACTTTGCGCTTATCACTTAATTACGTTTATTTTATTTGCGTTGCTCTCTGGGTCTGTTGCTCTCTGTTTTTTTTTTGTTGCTTGTATGTGTGATGTCATTCATTGCATTTGCAATTTATTTTCCTCCAGTAGCAATCTTTGCGTATTACATTATTCCAATCTGAGTTACTTTATAAGAATTAATTTTAGCTACCATCTTTCTGAAAAAAAAATGTTTGTAGAGGCTCTTTTATGTGGATCGATTAAATAGCATCCTTATAAAATATGAAGTCTCAAGTACGACTAATAAATAATTTTTTTATTTATGTGGATTATATGATTTGAGGTTTCGAAAGATCTTTGAACGATCCTAAAGCGAACAAAACCGGTATAAAACCGGTAATAAAATGGTTTCCCAGCCGCTGTTCTCGCTGACTCTGTATTTTTTCTGTTACCCAGCGTGAAAAAAGTTCTCAAAAGATAATATTATTAAAGCGTAGAAGCAGTTCAAAAATCTGTTAAAGAATTTTGATGTGTTGTACCGATATCTTAAAAAAAAAAGTATGCTCCGTTCTTTTTTTTTTTTTTTTGACACTTTTTGTACACACCCTGTATTTATTACATATGCTCATGTAGCTCTATCTCTGTATATAAATTAAGTTGATACGTTTATCTTTTTTATTATAGTTTTTTTTTGCATAAATTCTTTCGTTTTTGTGTTTTGTTGCTGTTTGTTTTCGTGTTTTTATTGTTATTATTGTTGTTTTTTGATCAGTTTCTTACTTCTTACTTTTCTCCTCCTACTTTTCGTATTTATTTTTTTTTTTAAATTTATTTTGCCGCTACAATAAATGTATAACAAGCACATTTATTGTTGATTATATTTTACACGTGACTTTAGTTAACATAATTTTCTTTTCTGATCTATATTCGCATATTTTGTATCTATGTATGTTTGCACACATACACGCAGTACGCTTGTAGTCGTATATTTTTTTTTTTGTTTGCGTTTAGGGTAAATGACTTTGTTTAACTTGTGGCTATTCGAACGTGCGTATACGCAATATATTACGCATACGCTGTGTGGGTATATTAAAAAATAATTTAAAATAACCAAAGTCGTTAGTTTCTGACTTTGCATCACCATTCGCTAGCTATTCGTTAGTACTAAAGCATAGTGAGTTAGCTCTTCGCTAGGTAAAACCGGGCACCGTGCTAAATAACAGCTTTTGGACTCTTCTTTTTGATTGTTGCTTATTGTTGTAGTAGATAGAACAAAACACAAAGAGAAAGAGAGAGAGATGTAGAGAATAAAGTCTGTCTTACGTTCATTGCACACAGCTATTACTAGCTTCGCTAACAATAAAGTAAATGTGCTGCATTTCTAACACGCAAGCAAGAAAGCAGTAAGAAGACCAAGGGACAATGACTCACACTGCTACACCTACTTACTTAAAATGGCTGTCAACCGTCTTCCGGTCATGGCCAAATTTTGGAAGGCGCGCCAGCTTTCATAGTCCTGTGCGTGCTGGCGCCAGTCGTTTTGAATGCCAAATACGAAAGAAGACCTGGTCATGCAATGCGTACCCGGTCGTCCTCTATTTCGGCGTTCTCCAATCAAGTTTGGGCCCCCTCTTTTCATCCATTCGATTAAGGTGGACTGGCGCACAGTGGAGCTGCTGAAATTTTATAAGCTGGACTATGTCAACCTGATCAGACAGCTCATACAGCGCGCGGCCGATAATCCTGCGAAGAATTTTCCTCTCGAAGACTTCCAACGCTATTTCATCTGACTCAATCACAGTCCATGCCTCTGCGCCATACAATAGGACCAGGAGTATCAGTGTTTTATAGATTTTTATTTTTGTCTTTTGAAAGCGGGCTTTACTTCTCATTTGCTTGCTCAGCCCAAAGAAGCATCTGTTTGCAAGCGTGATTCTTCGCCTGATCTTCAGGCTGACGTTGTTGTTGCTGGTTATCTCGGACCAAAGATAGACGAAGTTTTCTACCAAACACTGAAGTTGAAATTGAAGACACCAAGCACTTCGTCTTGTTCTCTTTCACCGCTAGACTCATGAGCCGAGACTGTTTTTCAATATTTGAGTACGCCTTGCTGACTCACCGTTCCTGCGTGGCGATGATATTGATGTCATCGGTGTAAGCAAGCAGCATCACTTCCTTTTGGAAAATTGAGCCCGACATATTCTGTATGTACGGGCACTGACATAGTATATATTCCATCAGAAGATTGAAAAAAATCGCATGACAGAGCTTGAAACTTCTCTTGGTATCAAAGGGGTTGGAGAGGTTTTTCCCCACCCTGACAACGCTTTGTGTGTGTCATAGCGTCATCATGCAAAGACGAACGATCTTTTCCTGGTTCGAATTCATTTAACTGTGAATGAATATTTCATTTTGTTTGTGTCGTGGCTGCATTCATTCCGGGCTCTAATGCTTATGCACAGCGGAATAACTTTTTCCTGTTCTCACGTTGTTTTAACCAGATTAAATAGTTTTTGTTTAATAGTTTTAAAGCTTGCATAATATGTAAAACTGACAACACCATCGATTTAAGCCGCCTGTCTGCCAACAACAAATACCCATGTTGTCGGCTTTAAATGTTTTATTTAATTCTTTGTTGCTCAAACATTTTCAGCATGACTGCACCTGCATACATTGAATGCACCCATGCTACCGCCCACAAGTCGTTAAATAATTAATGCCTTTGCCTTAGACCGTTGCAGTTTTTTTTCCCTAAAGTTATAAGCTTTAAAAATTGTATGAATAGGTATTATAGCTTAGTAACAATGTTTGCAACTTTTTACAAGAAGTATCGGGGAGACTAGCTGAACAAGGTGTTAGCTTGTGCGCCCTCAATCATTGAGTTGTTGGTTTTATACCTAGCTGGTGTAAAATCGTGCACTATTGCCCTCAGAGTTATAGCTTTGTTGTAATGTTTTCTTAAGCTTTGCTCACGAGTAGACTTACTTTTTCATCCCAGTGTACTCAACAAGTAGAATTTTATGCACAGCCTGCGTGAATAGTATTTCGTTGAAGCTTAACGTTTTCTCTTGTTTTCTTAGTAATTTCAATTAAAATTTTATAATTTCTTCAACTTTTCTTTTAACTTTTCTTTTGGTTAGTCAGGTCGTTGCGCTTAAGCTGGACTAGTTGAAAGCTGCAACAAGAAAATATTAAATAAGTTAAAGAAACAAGAAAAAGAAGATTTGGTGTGCACTTTTAATAAAAGTTTAAATTGCGCATATTTAATAATAATTTTTTGAGAATGTGTGCAACAGTGGGAATTATTCGCGGTAGATACAGAAAAGTAGGCATTATAAACCTATTAATTTATTATGCAGATCAAGCTTAAAATTTGTTCTCCTTTAAGCTTAATACATTTAATCCAGCATTATTCCTATTCTTTCCAAATTTTAGTCTCTCTCCATATAAAATGTTTACATCCTCTTCATTCTATCTAAATCTTTTACCGACCAGTAATTTTTTTAGGTTAGGAAATAGAAAACAGTCACATGGGGCTAAATCTGAATGGAGTACCAGTTCTTATCCCAATATATGGATAGGCACACGTACAAGGTGTGCCTCAAAATTTCGCGAACTTTTGGGAAAACATGAAAACTACTTTTGAGCATTTGTTTTTTTTTATTATTCAAAGTAATCTCCCTTCGACTGAATACACTTATTAGCTCGATTCAATAACATTTAAAATGCGTGTTTTAACTCATTGGCCGGAATGCCCTTTACGACGTCGTTGAACGCCTTTTGGATGGCCTCCACATCAGCATAGCACCGTCCTTTCATGAATAATTTCAGCTTGCCTAACAGAAAAAAGTCAAATGGTGCAAAATCAGGCGAATACGGCGGGTGGTTGTTAGTCAAAAATCGATTTTTGATAAAAAAAATCGTTCAGAAGTTGGGATCAATGAGATGGCGCTAATACTGGCCAAATACGATAAATACGACGGAGCAAACTTCTCATAACACCAAGATAAAATGCCCCATTAATTGTTTGCCCCGGTGAAACGAACTCTTGTTGAATAATGCCCTTCGAATCGTAGAAACAAATCAAAATTGTCTTAACTTTTTACTTTTCCAAATGAGGTTTTTTGGGTTTTGACTTCCATTTGGCATTTTGACGCTTCACGTTTTAGGGTCGTATTGAAAACCCCATATCTCGTCACCAGTTACAATGTTGAAAAGCAAGTTTTGATCGTTTATTGATGTCTTTCGAATGTTGAATTCGAAGCGCCTTTTTCTCGTCCTTCCTCAAATCGCGCACACACTTTCCAGAAGAATGCGATGGATTGAGTCTTTGGACAATCCCAATTCCGATTCCATGAAACGTTCCATTGAAACATTTTAAATGAATTCACGAACAATTCTAATGTTTTGTTCGTTCACTGAAGATTTCGACCGGCCCGAACGTGCACTCTTAGTCATTATTTTACATTTGTCATCTTTTGTGGTTTTAGTTTGTAAAAGTTAAATATTTTTGTTTAATTGTGTGATTTACAAAAGCCTTCGTTTGCTATTTTCTCGTAAGTTAGATGAGTTTGCCGTATTGCACAATGTTTTACAAAGATACAAGTCCAAACAACAAAAACTATAAACCAATAATAACAAAAATTTATTATGCAGCTCACATTTCAATGCAATACGCAAAAAATGTCATTTATCGCCTTTAATTCAGTTTTAAACGATGCAGCACTATCAACGCCAATTCACGCAGCTTACCTGCACATTTATATATGAATGGAGGTAGTTTGAAAAGTATTGGAAATGGAGCAGTTTTTGTTTAATTTTCCAACGTAGTCTTCTTTTGGTTCAAAGCATTTTTAACTATTTGATTGCTTCCGAAAAAGTATATAAATATTCTTGGTCTTTGTCTGTTTGTCTGTCTGTCTTTCAGAACTGAACGCTTAGTTTCGAATATTAGATTGCTCTAATCTTACTTCTCTTGATCCAATTAACATGTATACCTAATGGTTAGAAAGTTATGACGAAATTTGTTTATCGTTTATAAGGAAGTAGCCTATGTACTTCGCCAAGCTAACATTTATCTCTATGCCGAAATTCATAAAGCGGTTTAGAAGTGAAAAAGTAACAGATTTTATGGATTTTAAAGATATTTGGTGGAAAACTTTGTGTAATATTGTATTAGATTGAACTGTTGACTACAGCATTCTTACTTGTTCCGATTTTGTATGAAAAACATTATCTTCAACTGATACCAATAAAATATTCCATATGGATACCGATAAGAATTTATCTCCCATACAAAAAAATGTTTGAACTGGAGTACAGGGTATCTGCAAATTCAGCAAACTGCATTTTCAGATACACCCTTTACACATAGAAGCTTGCTTCCCTATTGGCTTCTCTATTAAGTCCAATTTCTCGCAAGCTAAATCATTCGACAGTAAGAGATGGTAATCCGATGGTGTCAGGTCCGGACTATAAGATGGATGTATAAGGACCTCCCATCCTAACTCCCGGAGCTTGTGGCATATCACAATCTGGCGTTGTTCTGATGAAACACAATTCCTCTCCTATTTGCCAAAGATGGCTGCTTCTAGGCGATTGCTGCCTTCAAACGGTTCAGTTGTTCACAGTAGAGCACCATAGGGGAGCAGCTCATAGTCGATGATTCTCTGCCAATCTTATCAAACACACAGCAAAATCTTCCTGACCGTGCTACGCGAATAGAACAAGTATAGACCCCGTAAATATCACCATTTTTGCCTTTCAGGTAGTAAAATTGTAAAATATGGCGAATTTCTTTCTTCGAGACCACCACGTTCGACGCGCTGTAGCTCACAACTAAATCGTCCAAACGCAATGCTGTCAAAAGAGCGCCTTTCAAACGCCGTAATGATTGCCCCCATACGACAAATACTTATAAAAAATATACCTAATTAAAAAAAAGAGCGCGAAATACGAAAAGACTTTTGTTCCAACCATATATTTGGATATTTAGACTGACCTATTCCTTCTTCCTTGTAGTTTGGTGTTTCTAGCTAATTTGGTTTATTTTATGTCAATTTAATTAAAATCTTTCATAAACCTTAAGGATTCAGGAATATCCTCCCCACACATATTTTACATTCAATGGCGTACATCGAATTGCATTATTATGTCTTGTTATAACTACATATATTTCTTTCAAGATAGACCCATATAAATTCTAAAATTTTTCCGCAACGTTGCTCATTAGGCCCTGTACCGAAGGTACAAGAGCCTATTGGTTTTGTGCAAATGTATGTAACAGGTAGAAATAATAATCGGAGACCCCCCAAAGTTACCCCCATTATGGTCAGGAGCGATAGAGGAGTCGATATAGACATGTCCGTCTGTCCGTCTGGCCGTCCGTATGAACGAAAGGATCTCGGAAACGGTAATAGATAGAGACTTCGTGTTTTTTGCATTCGACTAGGACTGCTCCGGAATTTTACAAGTTTATTTTAAAAACTTGCCCCTCCCCCCCTTCCCCATAAAATCACCCCCAAGGGTAAAAATTTCTTCGGCACAAAAAAAAGTAAGTATGCCAGTATAGAGATATCGTCCTTCTTAGCAAAAATCCGAAAAGTTCATCAAAATCGGATAATAAATGACGATTTTATAAGCAATTGAATTTGAGCGACCCCCCTTTTCGTTTCATACATAAAAAAATGGTTTAAAAGGCACTTAGTCGTGCAGTGAGAAGTGGTCATGTGTTTGGTCATAAGCTTGGGGAACATTTAATGTGTTTGTTAGGCGACCTGCACTGGTACAGGGCCTCTTACAGTCGGTTACGCCCGACTGTGATTTTCTTACTTGTTTTCTTTTGCTTCACATTTTCTTTTGCTATACGTTTACTTGCTATTTGTTGATTTTCCGCCAAATAACCCAATCCTGGTTTAAAAAATGCTTCTCTCTGAAATATGTTTCATTTGTACATGACTTTCCAAACCACTCTCGTATTACATCATGCGGCATGGTGCACTTTGCAAAACTGTATGTCGACAATTTTTCTTTTTTCATATATACACACACACACACACATACATGCATATATGCAAGTGTATATGCATGTATGGTAAATTTTTTTTTTTTTGTCCATGCACTTGACATTCGCTGGCGTTTGCGTTGTTGTAATAAACGATAAGTGCCATTAGCAACGCTACCGCAACCATTGCCGTCGGTCGGTCGCTCTGTCGCCTTTAGAAAGTGTTGCTAACGTAAAATTCATTTAAAACTATCGGCCACGGTCTGAAGCAACGGGGGAATTTACAACATCAGGCGTTACTTGATTCTATTATGTGCTGCAAATTTGCTTTAAGACCATGCGCGCCGGAAGTGTGCTGCAGTGTTGGATAGCGTTGCTTTGCTACTTGACATTGAGCTGCAACGCAGTGAATGTGGGTGGGTGGCTTGGTTGGTTGTACGTATTTGTTTAAAGTGCGGAATACATATAGAAATTTTACTCGCCCATTGCATTGCGTACGTATGCGCCTAACGCGTATGCAACAATAATCCGAATATATTTAATCGTTTATTCCTTATTTCTGTACATACTATAAATAAATTGAACAGACCCCTGGGAATTATTATTTAAAAACAATTATAAATTTACTGTTGTAATTAATACTTGTTCGTGTGCAACACTATAAACTGCGTCATTTCTTAATGCACAAACGCTCACGCACGACAGACTCACACAACAGCATAACTTAGTAATTCAAAATTAGACCCTTATATGTATGGTATGGTATGGTATGGTAAGTGCATATATGTACGTACACATAATTTCCTGCCTGCAATTTGTACTGTGCAGACTTTTAACCTTTAAACCCAATCGTTTGCATTTGGTTATACTATATTGTTGGCATAGGTCGATGTGAAGGTTTGGTATAGCTGTTGCTAAAATTAGCTGCGGTTCGTTGGCTCAGACGCCCATCTTAACCAATATTCACTTATGGTGCCTGCACTGAAATAAGCTCGACGACTATAAAAGACGTGACGCGGCGTGTAGTAAATGTGGCGCTACTAATAGAAGTGGTAAAAATGGAATTTTTAAAAGTTATTTTTTGCGGAATAATTCTTGCTTGTGCTTGCCTTGCCAACTTTTTTCTAGTTTTGTGTTATAAAAACTTTTCTTTGCAAATGCCAGGTAAACTGCAAAATATTGCGTTTTTTTTTTCAATATGGTTTTGCATACTTCGCGGCGCAGTGAATTGTTTTAGTTGTTCTTTATAGTTTTCAGTGTAATAGTTGCATCACAAAGTATGCAACACATTTTTGTTAAGTACATCCAAGAATCGTAAATAAAATAAAAAAAAACTTCGTTACCGAAGCTTTAATACCCTTCATACCATATTTCAAGTTGTGCACTTAGCAGCTGTAAAGAAACTTTGTTTGGTGTGCAGTATTTTGTATTTATGTGTAAAAATGGATCACTATATATGCGTTGGAAAGGGACATACTTGATTGACAATCGCTTCAAAATTTCATGACATTTGGAAAAGTGGAAGTGGACTTATGGCGTCTAATGTGACAGAAACAGAGCCAATATTAAGTTGTTTTTTTTTTAACTTGGTAAAACTTTTACCGAAACTCACGAATTAATGAAACAAGTTTATGGGAATAATTCCATCTCGTACCACTATTTGCGACTTGTATACATGTTTCAACGACGACCGGAAAGACTTGAATGACGACGAACGTTCGGGCCGGCCGGCCGAAATCTTCAGTGAACGAAAGAAACAACAAAATTGTCCGTGAATTGATCAAAAATGAGCCGAAATTGTCCTTGCGTTTCATGGAATCGGAATTGAGATTATCCAAAGACCTAATCCATCGCATTTTGGTTGATCATTTGGGCTTCAGGAAAGTGTGTGCATGATTTGTTCCGCATCAATTGAAAGACGAGAAAAAGGCGCTTCGAATTCAACATTCGAAAGACATCATTAAGGATGCTGTTGCCGCCGTCGCCCTAAGCTACATAATTATATTCATTTATTTATAATAATTAATTTTCCCTTTGTATTTTCTAATAATTAGACTTATTGTAGTACCCTTTATATTTAGCAATAAGTCTACAAAAATAACTGCGCATAGATCATACGATTGCGTATTCTCTTTTGCGCTTCAAATTGCATTGGAATTTACCGTTCTTCTTAAAACTGTAATTAGCTTGTAACAAAGTAAAAACGTACAAGCAGAATCAGTTGGATTCGAGAAGTGAAGGCGTCGATGCTTTTTGTTTTAAAGCTACGCACGAAAGCTGACGCTTACTGACTACGCACGAAAGCTGACGCCAAACCTAAGTTACACAAACCTACGCATGTAAATCTACGCACACATACACAAAGTTAATATAAAATAAATGCATAAAAAGCTAATAAAAGTGTTTGCTGTTAAAAATTAGCAGAATCGACGCCAACGAAGCCAACAGATGCCATAAAGGATCAAAACTTGCTTTTCAACATTGTAACTGGTGACGAGATATGGTGTTTTCAATACGACTCTGAAACGTGAAGCGTCAAAATGCCGAATGAAAGCCGCCCGGTGAGCCAAAACCCAAAAAATCTTAACGAAAAGTCAAAAGTGAAGACAATGTTGATTTGTTTCTACGATTCGAAGGGTGTTATTTTCCAAGGATTCGTAACAACGGACCAAATAATTAATGGGCAATTTTATATTGGAGAAGGTGTTTGTTGTTCATGAAAGGATGACGCTATGCTGATGTGGAGGCCATCCAAAAGGCGTTCAACGACGTCGTTAAGGGCATTCCAGCCAAAGAGTTAAAACGCACATTTTAAATGTTATTGGATCGAGCTAATAAGTGTATTCCGTCGGAGGGAATCTCCCTTTGAATAATAAAAAAAAAAACAAGTACTCAAAAATCTTTTGTTTTCATTTTATTCTAAAAGTTAGAGAAGTTTTGAGATACATTTTGTATGATTTAAAAATTAATTTGTTTTAAGATTTTATAAAATTTTTTTATTATTATTTATTATTATTTATTATTATTTATTATTATTTATTATTATTTATTATTATTTATTATTATTTATTATTATTTATTATTATTTATTATTATTTATTATTATTTATTATTATTATTTATTATTATTTATTATTATTTATTATTATTTATTATTATTTATTATTATTTATTATTATTTATTATTATTTATTATTATTTATTATTATTTATTATTATTTATTATTATTTATTATTATTTATTATTATTTATTATTATTTATTATTATTTATTATTATTTATTATTATTTATTATTATTTATTATATTTATTATTATTTATTATTATTTATTATTATTTATTATTATTTATTATTATTTATTATTATTTATTATTATTTATTATTATTTATTATTATTTATTATTATTTATTATTATTTATTATTATTTATTATTATTTATTATTATTTATTATTATTTATTATTATTTATTATTATTTATTATTATTTATTATTATTTATTATTATTTATTATTATTTATTATTATTTATTATTATTTATTATTATTTATTATTATTTATTATTATTTATTATTATTTATTATTATTTATTATTATTTATTATTATTTATTATTATTTATTATTATTTATTATTATTTATTATTATTTATTATTATTTATTATTATTTATTATTATTTATTATTATTTATTATTATTTATTATTATTTATTATTATTTATTATTATTTATTATTATTTATTATTATTTATTATTATTTATTATTATTTATTATTATTTATTATTATTTATTATTATTTATTATTATTTATTATTATTTATTATTATTTATTATTATTTATTATTATATTATTATTTATTATTATTTATTATTATTTATTATTATTTATTATTATTTATTATTATTTATTATTATTTATTATTATTTATTATTATTTATTATTATTTATTATTATTTATTATTATTTATTATTATTTATTATTATTTATTATTAT
This sequence comes from Leucophenga maculata, assembly GCA_035044805.1. Classification (NCBI taxonomy): domain Eukaryota; kingdom Metazoa; phylum Arthropoda; class Insecta; order Diptera; family Drosophilidae; genus Leucophenga; species Leucophenga maculata. The sequence continues at coordinate 2,019,723 of JAWNNP010002193.1, read as the reverse complement.
TTATTATTATTTATTATTATTTATTATTATTTATTATTATTTATTATTATTTATTATTATTTATTATTATTTATTATTATTTATTATTATTTATTATTATTTATTATTATTTATTATTATTTATTATTATTTATTATTATTTATTATTATTTATTATTATTTATTATTATTTATTATTATTTATTATTATTTATTATTATTTATTATTATTTATTATTATTTATTATTATTTATTATTATTTATTATTATTTATTATTATTTATTATTATTTATTATTATTTATTATTATTTATTATTATTTATTATTATTTATTATTATTTATTATTATTTATTATTATTTATTATTATTTATTATTATTTATTATTATTTATTATTATTTATTATTATTTATTATTATTTATTATTATTTATTATTATTTATTATTATTTATTATTATTTATTATTATTTATTATTATTTATTATTATTTATTATTATTTATTATTATTTATTATTATTTATTATTATTTATTATTATTTATTATTTATTATTATTTATTATTATTATTTATTATTATTTATTATTGTTTATTATTTATTATTATTTATTATTATTTATTATTATATATTATTATTTATTATTATTTATTATTTGAAAGTTGTCCGAAGTGTATTAAAACTTCGGTCACAGCCTTAGTTTGTTCATTTTCTTTTTATTCCTTTTCATTTGCTATACACACACAATTTATGATTGCAGTGGACAGCTTAGTCCTTTGCATGTCACAAATGCAATTGGTTTTCATTGTATTGGTATGCTTAAGTGAATTGGTGTGTACGAGCGATACCACTGTAAAAGCGTCAACTGTTTCTGATTTGCTTATCCTGCTTTTAGGCGCGCACAGTATGCAAATATACAGTCATGTACCTTGGCTTTGAATTTAAAGTCAATTGCAGTTAAAATGCTAAAATGGCATTGAAACATGTGAATTATTTGTGGCTAAAAGTGATTATAAATGTTTGTCACTCTACTGCTATATTTTGTTATGCATTAATTACGCTCATACACCGGCATTCTTTAGCATTGAATACATTTTTTTCAATTTGTAATGCAAATTGCATCCTTAAACTTGACAATTGTCTATTTTGTTGTTGTGAAAAAAAGATTTCATTCTCACAATTGTTGAAAAAAAAAAGAACAACTTTCCATTTCAACTTGATATGACGACAGCAACTTAAATGCAGACAAGACGACAAATGACAAAAAAAAAAAATTTTAAATTTAAAAGTTGTCATAGAGAAGAAAGACGCAATTCCATGTGGCAACAGCTAAGGCGGCAGAGCACCTGTCCATGTTAAAACAACATTTAACTAAATAAATGTTGAACGGGAGGGGATTCACATACATAGCTGTAGAGTATGAGGCTTGCAATGCGGCAACACAAGTCAAACCACTTGTCGTTGCTTTTGTTGTTGTAGTTGTCTTGCAACACGCCTTTTATTGTTGCTGTGTTTTCTTGTTTTTTTTTTTTTATGGCTGTTGCAATGCACATGCATACTGCATATTGCTAGTTTTGCTATTTCAAGGACATCCGTTTCAAATGCGTCAACTGACAGCAGCGTAGCGCAATTTAAACCTGGAAGGCAGTCAGGCAGGCAGGCAGGCAGCACGACGACGCTACTTGTTCGTTGAGTCAAGTCAAGTTTCGCCCAATTTTTTTTTTGTTTTGTTTGTTGTTGTTGTTCCACCAAGAAGCATACATAATAGACTTACAGCAATATGCTGTGGGCCTTTTGCACCATGTTAGTTACTATAGTATATATATTCTTGATCAGCATCAAAAATGTGCTATATATAAACTTACACTTCAAGCATTTCATAAAGATAAAATAAGTTTTTGATCGACAGCGTCAGAATGTGCCCCACAAAGAACAATAATTGAAAAAAAAAAAAAAAAAATTGAGGTTAATACAAAAAACTGATCGGTAGTAGTTGACGGAACTATTAAGATTCAGAGACTTTGCGGAAGGTCTTTTGGGTATTTTGAAACTAAAAAAAAACAAACTTTGAATTCGATTTGCGGTCGATTTGGCATCATTGAGTTGCCATTTCCACAACAGGCTTATTTGATGGAGCATGTTTGTCGAGCAGTTAGACGGCGACTACAGTTTATCACTTATAAAATTTTTTTTTTAATTTTTATTGCGTGACATCAAGCAGAGCCTGCTTAAGTAAGGTAGGGTATCTTGATGTCTAGTATTCACGACTTCGGTTTTTTTTATTAGGCCCTGTAATGAAGGTACAAGAGCATATTGGTTTTGTAACAGGTAGAAATTATTATAGGAGAACCCACCAAAGTTACTCCCATTATGGTCAGCAGCGATAGAGGAGTCCATATAGTCATATCCTTTCGGATGAACGAAAGAATCTCGGAAACGGTAATAGTTAGAGACTTTTATTTTTTTTTTGCATTTGACTAGGACTTTGCCGGAATTTTACGAGTTTATTTTAAAATTTTGGGTAAGTGGCGGGAAGGGGCCTCCCCATAAAATACAGATATCGCCTCTCTAAGTCAAAATCCAAAAACTTTATCAAAATCGGATGACTGTTTTATAAGCAATTGAATACTTTTCATGCTTCCCTACTCCATTTTTCTTTTCACACTGTGTGAAGTGGGAGGAGCAAAATTTTTTTTTTCGTCAGTAGTATTTTGGTTATTATTTTTCTATCTTTTTCTTAGCTAGGGAAACATTTAATGTGTTTGTTCGGAAATGATTTAGATTCTTAATAGGTTTGGGAATTCGAGCGGCGAGCTGTGCAGATACAGGGCCTCTTGCAGTCGGCTATGCCCGACTGTAATTTTCTTACTTTTTTTTTGTTTTTTTTTTTTGTCTTTTCATTGCGCAGCAAAGAAAAGCGAAAACTTTTACGTCGTCATCGTCGTGAGCAACCTAAGTTAAACGCTACCACCGCTCTATACTTTTGTCCCTGCAACAACACGTCTGTCCCTGACCTGACCGTAGGACAAGTCACGAAACTCAATGTACAACAGTTTACTTCACTCCAAACTAAACGACACACTAGCCTAGCCTCAGCACGCTTCACCGGCGCACTTTGTCTTTTCGCTTTTAGTTTGTTTTGCATAAACCTTGCCAGCTGCATGCATTTGCATATAAAGATATTTGGTTTTTTTTTTTGTTGTGTTTTGTATTTTGTGCTTTTCTATCTTTACGTTTTGCTTGTTTGCACTTGAATTCCTTCTCGCTTTCGTTTGTCGCTATTTGCCATTTCCATTATGGATAAATGGATGAGCGGAAATGTCTCCATATGCATAGTGGGTTCAACTGTCAGCAGTGACTGTCGTTCACATTGGCATAGTAAATATGTAGTAAAGTACATGGAATAGCTCTGCCATTTGAATGGATTATCCAGTATAAGTAGTTTAAGTTGAAGCTAAGCTTATTGCCGATGACGCATAATCTGTTTAGCATAAAAGTACAAGTGCAAGACTGCCGGCATATGCATTGGATTGGCGCTAAGGATATGAGTATATATGGGAATCTTTAAGCACATTAATAATAGAACGTGATGTGCATGTTTATACTATATAGTAAGCATAAGCAATAGTTCGGAAATACCTAGCTTAAAATGACTTCCGCTTTTAGCAAGAGAGACAAAAGTTGGTGGAACATAATATATATAAATTTTAACAAACTCTATACTAAAAGTATCTGGGACCCGCTGTTTGGCATATTTCATTCATATTAAATTTGAATGTAATATTTATTGCAATAAACATCCATTATATATCGAATCATATCTGTCAATCCCACAATATCAATTTTCAGTGATGCAAATACTTGCCAGACTTTGCAAGGAGGTTAATTCGTTATCAATAAAAGCAGAAGAAGAAACAAATTTAAAATCCATTTGTTCAAACATATAAAATAAATTGCATTTTTTTTTTTTTTTTTGCTTTTCCAAAGCAGCAATAAAATCTGCATCATAATCAGCAACGCCTGCCAACGAATATGGTAGACGCCTGCCTTTGTTAGTTTAAGCTGACGAAAGTATGAAAAATTTGTGCGCCAAGCACCTGCTAGCACTATTTTAGCTCGAATAAATTTCTTTCCATTCATGCCATGTTGTAGTTACTAAAGGCTTGGAAGAACATGCGCAACCAATAGACATCAATATGCAGAATATATTCGATATTGTAATAAATGGAAAAAGAAATCAACGCAAACGAAAGGAAGGAAGGAAGAATGGAAGGAGCAAGTTAGAAAAGCAGGTTATCGAAAAAATATTGATAGTCAATTTGAGTTATTGGTTTATAATGCGATTTTGTTGGGTTTATATATATATATATATATATATAATTCCAACCATAACTACTAACTAGCATTGCTAGATGAATGAGAAATTTAATTGCTGTAGCATATAAGTTCGAAAAGCGCTAGCAAACAGTTTGAAAAGCTTTAGTGTTTAACAATTTATAAATTTATTTATATTTATTTATACTTTAAGTTTAATATCTTTTGACACTGTAGCGCCATTTTGATAAAATAAAAGCTAAATGTTACGCACAATAAATCTTCTTATCTATCAATAATTTGATTTTGAATCCAAGCAGTGACTTTAACCTGATGCGCACACAAACAAAGAAAAATTTAGTTTACGATTTTCTTATATGTATATATAACACAGAATTTCTTGTATTTGAACTGTTCCTAGAATAGCTAGCAAAATTCGTGGAATTTCTTACATCACATTTCTTCATATTGGGAACTTCGTATTAAAGTTTTTGAAAAATTTAATATTTCTTTGTGGTTTCTTTGAGGCCAACTTAGTTAATTTTTTTTTTTTATTATTTTCATCTAATTTAAAAAAGTCATAGAAAGTGTTCGGTGTCATAAATGGGAGTCGGTCTTCTCGTTGCTTATTAATCCTCTATGTCTGGTAGCCGGACTGTATTAGAGTATTATTATTATTATATAACGGTAATGTAACTAATTTTTTGTATTTTTCATTTATTTACAGTGTTTTCCTAAAGCATAGAATTAGAATTAAGAAAGGTAAGTTCCAAATCGTTTATATTGTTTACATCTTTACTTAATATTTTTTGTTTGTAACGAATAAACTCAAAAACTACTTGAAGGATTTCAAGAATTCTTTCAACATAAAAATGCTTTATTTTCGCTGAGTAACATAGTCTATATTTTTGTTTAAAATCGGTGAGTATTGGAGGTACATCAGCCACCATTTAAGCAATTAACATAAATCGACATATCTTTGCATCTATGTGTGGTGCGGGAATGAGATTTGTTATACGTTTCAATGAGATCAGACGAAATAAGGGCCATTGGAAAAGTGAGGATGGTTTGGCTTTCTGTAGGAGTGTAAATTTAATTTAAAAAATTCGTTGGATCTTTGAAAAAGTAAACAAACCATATATTATAGATTAAAGAAGATAAAATGCAAGCCATCCAATCTTATTTAATTGGTTCGAAGGAATTAAAAATATTAAACAAAAATTTTAATGTTTAATGTCTACCTTTTTGTTAATTCTTAGAAAATATAAATTATTTAGGTCCAAAACGGACCACTAAACGGTATAGCCCCATGCAAATTGGTCACACCTTTCTGTGTTTTTTAAGCTCTGTACCGAAGGTACAAGCGCCTTTTTGGTTTTGTACAAATGTATGTAACAGGTAGAAATAAGGGTGGAGACCCTCCAAATTTACTCCCACTCTGTCCGTTCGTTTGATCGAAAGGCTCTCTGAAACGGTAATCGATAGAGACTTCCATTAGGACTTTGCCGGAATTTTTCAAGTTTATTTTAAAATGTTACTCCTTCCCCATAAAATCAAGATCAAGGATAACAACTTTTTCATCACAAAAAAAAAAAAAAACTTCATCAAAATCGGTTAATAAATGACGATTTCATAAGCAACAAGCTTTGACCCGCGACTACGTCCGCGTATCTTACAATAAAAAGTAGCATAACTAATTACTTTTCTTATTTTGCCTTAATTGTGAAACTATACGCGGAAGGAGTAGAAACGAGACCACTTTTTTTTTTTAAATTTATTAAGAAGGAAGACTGGAAGTTTTAATTGGTATAACTCCCGATTTTCAATTAAAAAAAAGTGCAAAAAGTCCTTCGTCATATTAAGTTTAAATAAATATTAGAATTAAAACTAAGCCTTACAATATACATATACGCATCATAATTTTCATAACTCGCTTTCGGTTGAAACAATGGCGGTTAACAACAACAACAACAACAACAATAAAAGAAAAACATGTCAGCCATATTTTCCAAAGCTGCTCGTATCGAATGCGGCAACTTCCGGTTCAATAGTGCGCAACAAAATCAACATGAGTCCATTTAACACTTCATTAATTCATTACTTTTTAATGAAATTTTACGCTTCTTTAAATTTTCACAAGCATTGGCACCTAAACGCCTGTGTGTAGTTACTCTGCCCTTATGCATTCAGTAGGGTATAGTTAGTCAAACGCAATTGCTAACAACAAAATATTTACAATATGTAAGGGTCGCATGAAGATAAACATTTCAAATATGCTAAGCAAGTGTATCTATGAGATACATTTCTGTACATACAAGCAATCATCTCGTCTATATGTAGCTGTGTGTGTGTGTGCCTGTTTATCAAAGCAGCCAGCACCTTTCGCTTTAATTAAGCGTGTGCACTTACAATGAAGCAAATTCGCTAATGCTTTGTCGTCGTTCTCTTGTTTTTCAAATTCAATGAATTTTCTTTGATAGAACAAACTTGATGGCGCAGCACAAACTCCTAGTCATGAAGTGGGTCGAACATGACACTATTTGCATGCTTATAGGTCAATGCGTTGAAATGTATTGTACGTACGTACGTACATATGTGCCTGAAATGAAAAAGCCTTAGAACATCTAGTCATAGTCTATCAAATTTTTGGACTATACACGTGTCCCCAAAACGTGCTCTTGTCATTTCCTTTTTATTTTATTTTTTTTTTTGTTTGTGTTGCACACTGCACACAGTTTTGAAATCTATCAATCATATATGTCCTCGAATTTTGTTCTGCACCAGAAGTGACTGCTATTGCTGGCTCAGTATTTAAATGCAGTACAATGCTACTCATAAATAATCGCATTACGGTTATATGTGCTATCCGTATATTCCTGAAAAATATGCATAGCAGTCGATGTACTTGCATATTTCTATGCGTTCACATTTTTATGTTATATGTATTTAGAAGAACGTGTGCTGTTGTGTGCGACTATTCACAAACAGAAGAACACGTTTTTATTTTCTTGATTTATATATAGTATTACGGAGAATTCCGTGGAGTTCAGTATAGCTGAGTGTGCATCAGCTGTCAAATGCATTATTGTTCGATTAAGCCTATTACTGACGTCGGAAGAGCGGTCAAATACAGCAAATCTTTATGGATATGAATAAAACTTTGTATTAAACAAGCCAGCGTGAGTTCAACATTTTGCACGTTTCTTCTGCGTAAGCTGTGTGTGGGTCTAGCTGAAGTCAGAGATACGGCCGGGCAGGTGTTATATACCGTACGTTTAATAGCATAGCGGCTGCTATAGAATAATATCTCAGCTTTAATACTGAAATCCGAACTTCGCCTCATTGCAAATTTGTACCATTGAAAAAAATGGGTCGATGATTGGAAAATTTCTTCTTCCGAGCTGTTTTCTTGAAATTTTTAGAAATATGTAAAAGGTTGTTCCAGCGATAGGCAGTACTTTGAATAATATATATCATCATAAATACAAAATCAAGTCACTCAAAAGAGTTCATCATCGAATGGTATTAGAGGATCGGAGAATGATGGTGCGTGAGGTAGCTGACACTGTAGGCCGGTTATCTGAGCGAACATTAAAATGAATATTTTCGGATATGGAAGAGCTATACTCGCAATGGGAACCATAAACGAACCATAAACGGAACTGTATTTAGCAGCGATGTTCAGCCTCAATCCGAATGAAACAATCAAGACGGTAGGTCTCTCCGGGTGTAGTTGCACCAAAGAAGCCCAACGTTGGACAGATTCGACACTTGGATCGAATAAAGAAACAAATGCCTTTTTGCAGGGTCTTGAATTATTTGGAAGGAATACAAAATGGAAGTAAACGCTGGATTAAATGTATTGAGACTATGTTGAGAAATAAAATGTTTATTTGCTGAAAAAAAAAATATATTTTTTTTCAAAAAGTCCCCGAACACTCTCGTTTACACTCCTTACTTAAATGGCCGTCAACCGTCTAATGGTCATGGCCGCATCTAGGAGGGCGTGCCAGCCTCCAAAGTCGTTTTGAATGCCAAGTACAGAGAGATCTCTCCATACCTGGTCATTCCATCGATTGCCCGGTCGTTCCACTATTTCGGCGTCCACCAATTAAGTTTGCATCCCCATGTAAACCATGCGTGCTGACACTCTTTCATCCATTCGAATGAGGTGACTAACCCAGTGTAGCCGCTGGACTATGTCACGTCGCCGACTCTAATAGTACCGAAAGTTCTGCGAAGAATCTTCCTCTCGAAGACTTCCAATGCTGTGTCATCCGATACAATCATGATCCATACCTCTGCGCCATACAATAGGACCGGAAGTATCAGCGTTTTATAGATTTTATGATTTTTGTCTTTTGAGAAAAGGTTTTACTTCTCATTTGCTTGCTCAGCTCAAAAAAGCATCCGTTTGCATGCATGATTCTTCGCCTGATCTACAGGCTGACGTTGTTGTTGCTGGTTATCTCGGATCCAAGATAGACGAAGTTTTCTACAACATTGAAGTTGAAATTCTTCATCGTCACTGAACGTCCAAGATGCGATGACGGAGTGTGAGAAGACATCAAGTACTTCGTCTTGTCCTCATTCACAGCTAGACCCATGAGCCGAGACTGTTTTTCAATCTCTGAGAATGCCTTGCTGACTCGCCGTTCGTGCGTGCCCATGATATCGATGTCATCGGCGTAAGCGAGCAGCATTACTTCCTTTTGGAAGATCGAGCCCAGATGCATTCCATCAGAAAATTGAAAAAATCGCACGACAGAGCATCGCCCTGCCTGAAACCTCTCTTGTTATCAAAGCGGTAGGAGACAACGCTTTGTATGTTAGATAGCGTCGTCATGCAAAGACGGATAATCTTTGACGAGATACCTAGTGCAGACAGAGCGTCGAAAAACTTCGATCGTATTGGTTTTATAGTCGACATATAGGTGGTGTGTGGCTTTGTTAAACTTACGGATCTTTTCCAAAGTTTTGGCGTAACGTGAATATTTGGACACTGGTCGACCTTTTTATATACAATAAATATATAAATATAAAACGCAAAAATCTATATGTATAAAAATCAGAAGGATTTCTGACAATAAGCAGATGCTGTCTACCGAAACTGCGTGAATTAAAAATAACTCCTTGGTGAAACTGAGAGCGAGCGCCATTAGCAACGCATGTACATGTGGTGAATGTAAGAACAAAACGAATATCGATGTTTCACGTTGTGCTAATTTTAAATTCGAAAATCGGATAAATATTATGTAGAAGTGAGTAAATGTATAAAGCAAGATACATAGTATAGCGTGTGGCAATGCAAATGAGTGTGGGAGAAAGTGTTGCAAAGAAGAGTGTAGCATACAGGATATGAAACTGCTTTGTAGTTTGTAAATGATAAAACTTTATAGATATATGCAATCCTTGAAAAATACATTTAAATATATAAACTATATATAATCCTTAAACAGCTAATTCAGCGCTATTTTGGAGATATTTTGCTGCATATTATTCTGTCTATTTAAAATTTTTTTATGCTATTATAAATCGGTACGCAAAGGATGATTCTTATTGTAAATATGCGCCCGATTGGTCGACGTAAATAGCCACCAACGAACGAACGAACGCACTCGATTGACTTAAGGCCGTTTTGCCGCATCATTCCCGCGTCTGTACACCCGCACATGCGACGACGCCAATTTGTTGCGATATGTTCGCTGCTGTCTGCGTGATTTAAACTGGGCGAGGTGCAGAATGCCGTACAGGAAGGAGGTGCGTCATGTTTCTATGATTATAAAAATAAGTGAAATTATTTAACGCGCACTTCCACCATTTTCCGTTTTTAATGCAACAACAGATGCTCTGCGCTGCTGCTGAAGCAACTTAAAGGCAAATTGAAGTGGAACAATTTCCTTCCACAGTATTTAGTTAGTGAAGATCAACAGTGGCAGCAGCGGTTGCCGTAGCAGCAGCGGCAACAGCGCATACAACAATATCCACCCAAAAATAAAATGAACCATGAGAAAAACAAAAACACCAAAAAAAAAAAAAAAAAATTGCTTTATTTTAAAAATATTTCGATTTATTTTGAGAGATCACAAACAACATAATCATCATCGCCATCGCCCATCGCCATCGGTGGCAGCTTCGCGTTTGTTCTTTAGTCAGTTTTGTTGCCAGCGATGTCGCGTTTAGTTGCTCTTTAGCTCTCAAGAGAATTTTCATCGCTTTTCATCGCTTTACACCGCGCGGAGCTGCAATAATATTCGCAAAATTGCAAACATTGTCCATGTGTAAAACTATTTACGTGTCTCTATCTATTGGATTTGTGTATCTCGTTTAAAGTTGAATTCAGCAGCGCCCAATTGTTGTGTTCCGTCGTGTCGTGTGATCTCTTTGGACGCGCGACAATGGTGCACGTGAGTGTCAAGTGCCGGAAAAAGTGCGCAGAAAATCGTTTATTGCAATTGTTGGTCGTTGTTTCTATTGACCCAAAAAAAAAAAAAAAACTGCTCCATTTGCAATTCGAATCGACAATAGCTGAGTTGTTGCTTTTGTGTTGTTGCCTTTGTTGTTGTTGAGCATTTGATTTGATTGTACTTGAATTGTTCGAAATTATTTATTTTAATTTATAAAGCGGATCCATAAATTTGTTCTGGATTTCATTTCAAGGAAATATAATTTGTACAGAAATATTTTTGCATTCCAGTTTATTTTGTCGCTATTAATATAGGCCGGAATTTTCCTGGAATAAACCGTAACGTGCAAACTTATTGACCAAATACTTATTATGGGTACAGGGTGTAAAAATATTTTGTTTTAGATAACTATTCTCTAGTGAACTCAAAATTTTAAACTCGTATTTCATGAGACGACTTTTTTCGAACCAATTAAATTTGAACGACCTATGCTGCTTCAGTCCTCCCTTTTCTTATTCGTGCAGTGAGAAGTGGGAGGAGCAAAGAAGAAAAAAAAAATATTTTGTTTTTATTTGTTTAAAAAAATTTTTTTTTCCTTTTATATTTGAGGCTTTCCTCAAGTCCTCAAGTAAGCACTTCAGCATTTTTATTTGTATTTGAATATTTTTTTTAAGATGTCTGGATGAATTTGCCCTAAGCACATATATTAGTAAAAATTTTACGAAAATTATTCTCCATTATATGTTCTCCATCTATATATGCGTGTTCTCCTATTGCTCCACATAAGAAAACATTTTTTCATAATTATAAAAAGAAATTTACAAATTTTGTGTTTATACTTACAATCATTCGAATTTTTTGATAGAGTGCTTGCTGACGTGACACTAAACGTCATTTGTAAGCTACCCGTGACAGTCCTCACTCTTTGCAGCCATTAAGTGTATGAGAATATTTCGGCGAGTGCCTTCAACAAAACTTCTCCAGATACTCAAAATTAAAATGATAAACTGTTATAAACTGTTATACAGATCGGTGACGCGTTGACCATCTTATTCAATTAACGATCGAACAGCATAGACAACTCCAACTTGAGGCACACCCATTGTTAAATTATATTTTAGGAGCTCTACTTGCTAAGCTATGTTACAAATATTTTTTGGGCTTCGATTTTATTAAAAAAAAAAAAAAAATTAAACGCCCAAAGGGAGATATTTTATTGTTTATTGAGCTATAACTCCCAAACACTTTTAATTTGTGGTTTGTAGAAGTCAAAATATTTTCAATGAATTCGAGAAATATTTTATGAATATTGATGGTAGAACAGCAACAACAATTTGTGCTACAAAAAAAAAAAAAAATAATTGAGAAACCAATTTGTATGTGGCTACCGTTTTTCTAAAATTTCTTTGTTCCATTGTTCGCCTCTTCTCCGACTTTTCCGTAGACTTCTGGTGAACAAATCTTTGTCTACAATACAGAGTGCCGCAGAAATTATGCTTGTCATACTATTGCTTAGAGTGCTTCAATCTTAATCTCACTATTTGGTACAACAAATGATTTTAGACGATCTTCACGGGATTCGTACTGAAGCGAACTTCGGTTTAAATTTGGTTTTACAGTGTTGTAAGAGGATCTTCTTTGTCGTATAAAGAAATAATTTTGATAATTCACGTCGAAATGTTTACCAGACAATTCCGAGATGGTTTTTTCTTATGTCTTATTATTATGTTCAACAATGTCAAGTTTCTAATAGAGATGTTGCCTTTGCCAGAAATATAAATAGCTACCCACTAAAACCAAGTAAACTGTTTAAATTTAAATACACTAAAGCACAGTTTTTTCTGCTTCTTATACATAGATTTCACTCTCTCTAGCATAGGCTATCAAAAAGATATTTTTGAATTAGCCTACTTATTGATATTGATTTATATATATTATATATATATATATATGTAGTTATCAATCAAAATCAATTTAGGCCTATTTAAAAGCAAGTCGAAATTCTTAAACGATTTGGTTGGAAAAGGTGTTTTTTCTTACTTGGCTATGCATGGTTTGTGCGTATAATCGAATCGTATCGTTGAATTCGGTTGGTTATTTATTTTGGGTTACCTCTAAAATTAAAATGGCTCAAAACAACAACAGCATGGCGCGCGCAAAAGCAACAACAAAATCAACATTTTTTTTTGTGTGTGTTTTTTTTTTTTTTTATAGAACATTTATTTATAATTATACATTTTCACTCGGTGTATATGCGATTTTCTTCGTTCGAGCTAAATAAAAAGTAAAGTGAAGTGTAGGAAATATATTCGTCGGAATATTTATTTCGTTTTGTGAACTCACTCAAGATCAGGCATTGGAATCCTCCGGCTGTTGTTCGAGAGGCAAATTTTTTCCATATGAAGAAAATAATAAAACGGTTCGCGTCAAACGTGTGAAAGATAAAAGATAAAATAAAAGCAATAAAAAATTTTATTAAAGTGCAAATAATTAAATTTAATTTCAATAAAGTGTGCAGTCTTAAACGTTCGCTGTTAAAAATAACGCTGAAGGACGACCATTTGTTTTTATTTTATTTATAAATCTTTACTTTTTTTTTCTGTTTGAAAAATCGTTGGTTTGCATTGCCAACTGCTGTGCAACAGTGTTGTCGAACTGCTTAAAATAGATGCAAGAATTAAATGTATCGAAAGTGAATCTTAAAGTTAAATTTAAAAGTAAAAGTGTAATAAAAAAAAGAAAAAAAAAATATTAGTGTATATTGAAATTGAAATTCAATCAAAGTCAAAAGTATTTATTTTGAAAAACACGTAAAAATCAAAGCGGAATAAAGCAAAATGTCGCACGGCGCATTGTTTTATATTCATAAATGCACAGCAAAGTAAGCAAGAATGAATTTGTGTTGTATTTGAATTTTTCGAATCGGTTTTATTTCCGTTTGGTAATTTCTAAATCGGTTAACCGATTGCGATCACTTTTAGTGCGCATAAGTAGCAACAGATGGCGTTTCAATTTGGTGGGAAACAGATGACATATTGAAAAAAAAAAAATAAGTATTTGAAAAACTTTCATTTCGAATGACTATTTTAGATTTTTATCGATTTAAAATTGGTTAAAGCGGTGGGTGCTGACTTTTTTTTTATTTTTAGTAATCTACAGTGCTTAGAACTCTTAGAACAGTACAACAAAAATAATGCAGTACAACAAAAATGTTTAAATAAACTAAAAAAAATTTAAAAAAAAAAATGAAATTACGAAAATTGTAGTAAAATAAATTCTTTGATGAACTTTTTGAGATGAACTTTTTGAGAATTAATGCTAAGTAAAGTTAATGTCAATATGATGTCTTTTTATCGAAAGCTGTATATACATCCACCGAGGGTTGCTATATTTCTACATATTTCTAGCCTAACTATAAAAAAAAACTTTAATTTATGAGAAAAACTCGCTTTATTGTTTTTCAAAATATTCACCATTTTATGAAGTAGTTTTTTCACTCCAAAAGAGATATCTCCAAAACATGCGTTTCGAAGGCATCAACAGCTTCTTCGGAAGTTATAAACCGCTGCCGGCACAGTTTTTTTTTTTATGTAAGGGAACAAAAAGAAGTCATTTGGTGCCAAGTCAGTGCTGTAAGCTGGATGACACATCAATTCGTTGTTTTGAGCGTCCAAAAACTCTTTTGTTACGAGAAAGTGTTATCGTGATGAAGTATGAAGTATTCGTCTTCGTCGGTTGGTTTTCCTCACTTCATCAAATATGTACTTCAGATTGTATACCATTCAGAATTGACCGTCCTTTTTTTCACAAGCGGCACAGTCGCAATATGTCAGGGTTTTCGAGAAGAAGCATGCTTCGATGTGCTGCGCGAGCGAGTAACTTTTGTTGGATTTTGCTCGTGTTGAAAGACCCAGGCATATATTCACGTCCACCAATCGACAGGAAACTTCTTTTGCGCGATTCAAGTGAATCAAATTATGCGATATCCAACGTGAACAAACCTTTCTGGCGACCAAATGAGCATGTTGTATTGTACATATGTATGCTAGTCATACTAATGCACAGGGATGCCTCAATCTCACGGTATGTCATATGACGATCCTGCTTTATCCATTCACACACAGCAACGATGTTTTCTGGCACAACGATCGATTTTGGACGACATTCGTCGGTAACTGATTCAATTTGATGTATTAGAATTTCAATATGGACAAGGATGGAGTATGTTCACGGTTTAATTACATTTTTTGACCGAGATGAATTTTTCAGTTGCCTGTAAAGAAACCAAATTTCACAGTAAGTTAGGCCTAAAAAATGTCAGACTTTACGATGGAGACGTCAGATTTCATTTGGCAAAATTTTTTGTTGCTCAAGCTAAAAATTTATGTATGTAGCAACCCTCGTATATTAATGTGCATGACGCTTCACTTTTTGAGATAATCCTAATAAAAACTATCATCCATTATATGAACAAATTTTTTGTTTATTAATTCAGCAAGAAAAACAAAACCGAAGTTGATGTATTTTACATCCATTTTAATAAAATATTCCATAAAGTTCCCAATCGAACTGAAAATTGGTAGCACCCATAATAAAATCGAGTCGATATTGACATTTCTGTCTGACCGAATGAGCAAAGACAATGTGAAGACTATTATACAGAGAGCATTCAAGTTTGTATATTTAGTTTATCTTACTCCGTCTTTAGATAATTCATTTCTAAGGGTTAGCAAACATATTCTACCACTTCTTTCTGAGTAATTGTAATTGTAACAAAATATTCCAAAGTAGATCTATGTACATCAGAACACTTCTAATTTTTCCAATAAAAATTCTTTAAAAATTTAAGATTAAATGGGTATACAGAGTATCTCAACTGCAGTTTTCTTTGTTATTCTTAAAATGTTTGATGTAATCAGATTCTTGTAATTCTCTTTCAGAGATCTGTTAATTTTTTTACACTGTTTCGTCGTGAATCCCCTTAAACTTTTTCACCCATCTTGTAGCTTGCATATTCGGTAAAGTTTGTATGAAATTTAAGCCATAAAATATATATCATCAACTTACTTCTCTGATCTAACTTTTACTCAAACTGTTCTATAAATTCTATATCTTTTTCAAATGAGCTTAGAGATTCTCTCTGAAAGCACTTCTTTTTCTTACTTATTGAAGAAAATTTTTATGCTTTCGGGTGTACCTCAGTGTACCTCTTTTAATAAATGATCTTTCACATATTTTAACAAATTGCCATAAATTGATGATGCTAGAGAAGACAGCTGAAGCACTTAACGTTGTTCAGGCTTATAATATATATAGTTACCCTCGCAGAAGTCCCTAAATAATAATTACATACTATTTTAACAATATACGACTATCAAGTTATTTTGTTTATACCAGCCTCCAACATATATATTTCAAGTTGAGATTCGCCACCATTTTGTATCTTTAAGATACAAAAGCATCTGCAGCTGCCTTGAAAGCAGTATAGTAGTACAGAATAGTTTTGAAATGTTGCTCAGCTACAACTTCATTTAATTTTTATGCTTGTTTATCTACAAAAGTGTTCTGTATATATTTTGTTGTTTGTATTTCGTATCTGAAATTTATTGGCAATTTGCCACTCGGGGAAAAGTCAAAAGCGACACAAATTTCGATACATACTAAATTGTTTGTAAACTACAGCCAAGAGTCATCATGCGACAATTTGCGCCTGTTGCGCTTTTCACGTTCCCAAGAAAGTACATGGGTATGTGCCTGCCTGCCTGCCTGTCTGTCTGTCTGTCTGTCTGTCTGCCTGCCGCCTATAAGACGCAAAAGAGACCAACTAAATGGGCAATAAGAAAAATAAGAAGAAAAAAAAAAATGTGTACGCCATTTTTAATTTGCAAATGTCGACGAACGATATTTGTTGCAATTCGAAATGTTTTGTTTTTTAATTATTGTATTTTGTCTTGCATCACAAATTTTCTATTGATGGAAACTTTCAATCTTGATTATCGGAACTACTCTGTATGTACACGGAGGAAACAAAAAAAAAAACAGATTTACAATTTAGTATCTCCACATTTCCAAACAATACCAAAACCAACGCCGATCTGCAGTTTAATTTAAGGGAGAAACATTTTGAATAGGTTTAAAGCTAGAAATGTATCCCTTCCAGTCCATTGCCTTAATGTTTTAGTCCAATTTTTGAAATAATCGACCTTACTCACTTAAATGGTCATCAACCGTCTTTCGGGCATGGCTGCATTAAGGAAGGCGCGCCAGCCTCCTAGTCGTTTTGAATGTCAAGTACGTAGAGAGATCTCTCTATACTTAGTCATTCCAACGCGTGCTTGGTCGTCCTCCAATCAAGTTTGGGCGCCCCATATAAACCATGCGTGCTGCAGCTCTTTCATTTATTCGAATGAGGTGCCCAGCCCATTGCAGCCGCTGGAATTTTATGCGTTGAACTATGTCAACCTCATCGAATAACTCGTACAGTTTGCGGTTCATACGGGACCTAAACTCGTCGCCGACTCTAATAGAACCGAAAATCATGCAAAGAATCTTCTTCTCTCCGCTGTATCATCTGACTTAATCACCATACACTAGAACCGGATGTATCAACGTCTAATACATCTTGATTTTTGTCTTTCAAGAGAGAGCTTTACTTCTCATTTGCTTGCTCAGCCCAAAAAAGCATCTGTTTGCAAGCGTAATTCTTCGCCTGATCTCCAGGGTGACGTTGTTGTTGCTGGTTATCTCGGATGCAAGATGAACGAAGTTTTCTACAACACTTGTTGAAATTCTCCATTGTCATTGACCGTCAAAGACGCGATGACGGAGTGTGAGAAGACAACAAGTACTTCGTCTTGTCCTCATTCACAGCTAGACCCATGAGCTGAGACTGTTTTTCAATATCTAAGAACGCCTTGCTGACTCGCCGTTTCTGCGTGCTGATGATATCAATTTCATCGGCGTAATTGAGCAGCATTACTTCCTTTTGGAAGATCGAACGCGATATACTTTGTATGTACGGGCACTGGCGTAGAATGTATTCCATCAGAAGATTGAAAAAATAAACCTCTCTTGTTACCAAAGCGGTCGAAGAGGTTTTTCCCCAATCTGGGATATCTAGTGCAGGCAGGGCGTCGACAAACGGATGGTGAGTGTCTTTGTTAAACTAACGGTTTTTTTTCCAAGATTTGGCGTAAACTGAATATTTGGTCACTGTTCGACCTTATTTCCGATGAAAAGAAAACTTATTTTGCGGTAGTTGGCGCAAACAGTGGCATCTTCTTTTTCAAAGATAGAATATAGGAAATAATGGACCTGAGTTTCATAATTTTAAGCTCATTCCGAAGCTTAATTATTGAAGAATGTGTTTTCCATAAGAACGAATGCAGAAGGCGAACCGTTTATTTGTGATAGTTTGATGATAGACGTCATGTGTTATAATGATAAATTGAAACTCTTCAGCATACATCAAATGTAAATTTTTAAAAGCTTTTTTGATTTTAGTCGCTAAAAAATGTATACATTTTTTTTTGTCCTCCCAGTTTGATTTATTTTGTTTGTATTACAGCTCGCAATTTTTTTTTTTTTTTGTCTCTAAAAATTAATTAGTCTTATTATATTATGATTTAGATTTATCCATGGCTCTCTTGTGTTGCTGAAATTCTGACATTGAAACGAAGTATTTCAGTAGTTTATTTCTCGCTTTCCCCATATTCCTCTGTCTCTCTCTTGTTTTCTGTTTCTATAAGCAACTCATAGCGCATCATTTGTATATTAAATATTTGTTGACAGTAAAAAAAAAAAATGGAAAATTCTTTATAATGTTTGAACTGCGTGCCCGAGCGTAGGTGGGTATTTCATGTTTCGACGGCAACACATCAGAAAAAAAAAATATTAAAATTGTGTTTGCACATAGTATGGAATGGGTATTATCAGTAAGGCGATGTGTTTGTAACGCATTGAAAAAGACACAGCAGAAATGAGCTATTTTTGTAATTTAACACATGCAAGTAGTCACGCAGTTTGTAAGATATAATGCTAAAATTTTCATCTAAACTTCACTTGATTTTGAAAAGTTTAATTTAAATGCTTTAAGGACTTCAACAATAAACAACTTTCTTATATAATTTTGATTTAAATTTAATTTATATCAAAATGTTAAATTTTGTACCATTAGATCTGATCAGGCTCCTATGGCACACATTCCCAAGCGCAAACATTTTTTTTTTATTAGATAAAATATCAATGAAAGTTTTTAATATAAAACTTGGAACTCACAGTTATAGGATCAAGTTAAGGCACTTCGAAGCTGATCAATAATGTGTCAGGTTACTGATTTGATGCCAAGTGAAGTTATGGATCAGGTGATCAGGTCAGTTTTGGATGGGACTTTATTGGAAACATACCTTAACGATGTCTGCACTGTGTTTCCGTAAATTATGATCAATCCTTTAAGAAAATTATTTTTTATTTTAGTGCTAGAAATAATGGTCGGCGACCACCCAAAGTTACCCTCATTATGGTCCGGAGTGATAGAGGACTCGATATAGCTATGTCTGTCTGCCCATCCGTATGAACGACAGGATCTCGGAAACGGTAATAGATAGAGACTACGTGTTTTTTGCATTCGACTAGGACTGCTCCGGAATTTCACAAGTCTATTTTAAAATTTTACCCCTCCCCCTCTTCTCCATAAAATCCCCCTCAAGGCTAAAAATTTCTTCGGCACAAATTAAATAAAGTATGCCAGTATAGAGATAACGTTCCTCTAAGTCAAAATCCAAAAAGTTCATCAAAATCGGTTAATAAATGATTTTATAAGCAATTGAATTTTAACAACCTATGATACTTCCGTTCTCCCTTTCCCTTGCATACATAAAAAAAAAATGTTTTATAAGCACTTATTCGTGGCTTGAGAACTGGGGGAGGGGGGGGGGGAGCAAAATACTTTTCGTTAGCACTATTTTTTCTTATAATTTCTTACCTTTTTGTTTTGCACTGCTGACCCCAAGCTGATAAGCTAGGAAACCATTTAATGTTTTTGTTCGGCGACCTCTACTGGTACAGGGACTCTAACAGTCGGTTATAAACGTCTGTAATTTACTTGTTTTTTTTTCTTATTTTGGCTTCCAATCGTTGGTAGGAGAAGAGGAAGTTTCGACAAAGTATATTTATTCTTGATCAGCATCCAAAGGCGATTTGTCCGTCTGTCTGTCTGTCTGGCTGGCTGTTCATATGCAAATCGAGATCTTGGATACTATAATAGATAGAACTTTCAGTTTTGGATATTTAGATACTCCTAAATATTTGTCCGATAACTCCGTCCCTAAGGGGGAGTTGAGACTTATCATACCTGCACACTCGACAGTAGTTGACTGAGGCAGAGTCGATGGTGGCTTAAACTACCGAATGAGAGGTCTTAAGCTCTTTGTATGATCTGGTCACTGCACGATAGTCAAATTGAAGTTCCAGTAAATATTTGCGCATGAACCACTCACAATTAGTGGATGGTCTAGAAGTTATATTGTGATATACGAAATTTCTATAACAATTTGTTAATACAAATCTTTTCAATTTTAAACTTTTTTAGGATATTTAAGTTTCGTTACCACCGTATTTTTTTTTTTTTTTGACAAAATATTGGACGAGAAAATCTACAGCTACAGCTTCATAACAATTGCTAGCGAAGCGTAGAAAATTTAAAGATACTCGTAAAAAAAAAAAAAATATTTGGCCGCGCGTGAAATTTTATGAAAATTTATGAGTAGACAACTGCGTTGCGATTTATACTCATATATGTGCGTCCGTGCTACTCTGGCTGTAGGGGCTTTGTTGAGCAAATTCAAATCTTCAAATAAAATCAAAAAGAGTTCAGCAGAGAGTAGCGATGCGCTTAAAAGCAAATTAAGAAGCGTATGCAAAAAGTATGAAAAAAAAAAGAACAGAAAAAAAAGAACAGCAAATTTTGCACTCAAAGTGTCATACTACTTCATGTAGATACAAATATTTCATTTTGTTGCGTTGCGTGGGCAAATAATTACAGATCATGAAGATGAAGCTAACAAAAAAAAAAAAAAAATGCCTTGGGAAAAGTTTTTCCGCTTTAATATATTAATGAGCTATGACGAGCGTAAAAGTAAAAGGAGCGAGCATATAAAGGAAAGTATACAGAAAATCAGAGCAAGCATTGCTAAAGTACACACTAACGAGCGTTCAAGTACGCAACAGCGTCCATATAAATCGATATAAACTGCTACCAACAAACAAACAAACAAACAAACAGCTTAAATATAATGAGCAGCTACAAAAATAAATCTATGGAACTACCTTTTGATTTGACTGTCATGGCAACGTTGCAATGCGTTTGAGAACTAATGAATTACACAGATATATATATATATATATATATATGTATATGTATATGTAATACATAAATACATACACTTACAACAACTAAATAGATAATAAATTGAAATAAACGTAATTGTAGGCTTAAGCTGCTTTACAACCATAATAAAGTAGCCTTTTGCGTCCAAACAAATAACAATTGCATTCAATTGGAATTATTGCTTTAGGCATATCTACTTATTAAACTGATAAACTATTATTTAACATTTTATTACATATTTCACATTAAATTTCTTGCTAATCAAATCAAATCAAATCTAATTTTGATTTTATTTCTTTCAGCTTTTTATCGCAACATATTAACCTCACATGGAAGCAACGACGGAGTCGAAAAGTCAATTAAAATACATACCACAATACATAAGAATAATATTTTTGCTGCTTTTATGCCAATTATTGGATTATATAGTTCGTAGAGCAAACAATTGTGGCCATAAAAAGTGAACGCAAACTTCAGCATCACACAAGAATTTATAATATTTTTCTATATAGTCAACAGTGCCACTGACTAACAAGGTAAGTTTTCTGATATTTAATTCGATTAAGTATATGTTCCTATTCATAAATTTTTTTCTAACAAACATTTTTATAAAAAGAAAGACAAAATAGAAGAAATAGACATGTAGTACAGCTCTATTAAGTCTTCTTTGACTCTGCAACCAAATCAAATATGTCACATTAGCAAATCTTTTGGAACTTCAAGTTTCATCGATATACACTGCTTCTTGATAATACAAATGTTCATGGGCGGTTGCTTTTCTGTACAGTACTTGAATTTCGTGACCACAACACGACGTACGACAGTAAATACTTTCAAAATTTTTATAAAAAAGAGTCCAACTGCCTGCGGGATAGGTGAAGAAGTTGGTTCAACAAGCCAAACTTCGAAGATAATTTCAAAATCTAACAAGTAAGAAAATTACAGTCGGGCATAACCGTGGTGTGGATCAAAATTTTAAAAGAAACTTGTAAAATTCCGGAGCAGTCCTAGTCGAATGCAAAAAACACGAACTCTCTATCTATTACCGTTTCCGAAATCCTTTCGTTCATACAGACGGACCGACAGACATCTCTATATCGATCTAACTATAATGGGCGTAACATCGTTTGTAAGGTGTGATTGTCTAGTACTATGCTGTTTGGACAGCATTGCGTTTGGACAATTCAGTTGTCAGCTACAGCGCGTCGAATATGAAGGAAGAAATTCGCCATATTTTACATTTTTACTACCTGAAAGGCAAAAACGCATCGCAAACGGCCAGTCAATTCGCCTAGCACAACAGTGGTTCACTCGGTTCCGGAAGACCTGTCGTCGAAGAAGTCGATAAAATCAAGGAAGTGATTGAGCTAGACAGCCTTAGTAGCAGCCGTACCATCTTCCGGCAGCTGAACATCAGTCATATGAACGTTCAAAGGCATTTGGAGAAGCTTGGCAACACAAAAAAAAAAAAAAATCGATATTTGGCTGCCACACGAATTGACACCAAAAAACCTCATGGACCAAATTTCCATTTGCGAATTGCTGCTGAATCGCAAAAAAAAAAATTGATCCGTTTCTGAAGCGAATGGTGACTGGCGATGAAAAGTGGGTTAGGAATGAAGATTTTGTTGTGTGTTTGGTGGCATTGGCAGAGAATCATCGACTATGAGCTGCTCCCCTATGGCCAAACGCTCAATTCGGTGCTCTACTGTGAACAACTGAACCGCTTGAAGGCAGCAATCGCCCAGAAGCGGCCAACTTTGGTCAATAGGAGAGCAATTATGTTCCATCAGAACAACGCCAGACCACACACTTTGATTGTGACGCGTCAGAAGCTCCGGGAGTTCGAATGGGAGGTCCTTATGCATCCACCTTATAGTCCGTAACTGGCACCATCGGATTACCATCTCTTCGAACGATTTAGCTGGCGAGAAATGGACCTCATAAGAGGCTTGCAAAAAACGACTGTCTCACTTTTTTGCCAATAGGGAAGCAAGCTTCTATGAGTGGAGCATAATGAAGTTGGAATCTTAAGTTATTGATCAAAACGGCGCCTTTTTCAACTTAATCCGATGATTGTACGCAATTTTATAAAGATTTGAAATAAAGGCGAAAATACGAAAAGACCTTATTTTTGAATCCTATATGTCCTATATGTGTGTTTTTCACATTTCTCTCTATAAACATTTGTTTACAATTCCGTTCGTGATCTTATGTGTCTTAGAGTTGAAATTAGTCGTTCTGAACAGACCGCTAAAATATTGTAACGGTACATATTTTGTCTTACATTTATTGGTAGATCTATACTTCTTGTAAACGTTGTTCCTGCATGCTTGTGTTTTTTTTTTTGTCAACTCTCCTGAAGCAGGCATTGGTAGTTAATTAAAATTTTACCATGAGCCAAAATTTTATGTACTGTGGGAATAAGTTTCTTCTGAGGGTACATTTGAACTAACAGTTCAGCTGTTTTTGAGGCATATACCATTTCCTAGCAACTTAAAGATGACACCCAATTTGTAGGCCCTGTACCGAAGGTACAAGAGCCGATTGGTTTTGTGCAAATGTATGTAACAGATAAAAATAATGGTCGGAGATCACCCAAAGTTACCCACATTATGATCAGGAGTGATAGAGTAGTCGATATAGCCATGCCCGTCTGTCCGTCCGTCTCTATGAACGAAAGGATCTCGGAAACGGTAATAGATAGAGACTTCGTGTTTTTTGCATTCGACTAGAACTGCTCCGGAATTTTATAAGTTTATTTTAATTTAATTTTGCCTCTCCCCCCTCTTCTCCATAAAATCACCCCTAGGGGTAAAACGTCCCTCTAAGTCGAAATCCAAAAAGTTCATCAAAATCGGATAATAAATGATGATTTTATAAGCAATTCAATTTGAACGACCTATGATAATTCCGTCCTCCCTCTTCTTTTCATACATTAAAAAAATGTTTTATAAAGCACTTATACGTGCAGTGTGAAGTGGTCATAAGCTAGGGAAACATTTAATGTGTTTGTTAGGCGACCTATACTCGTACAGGGCCTCTTACAGTCGGTTACGCCCGACTATAATTTTCTCACTTGTCCTTATATGTTCTTTATGGACTCCAGTTGTTTTGTAATCATTGTTAATTTTCCCCTTTTCGCAGTTTCTTGAAAAATTAATCTTGTATAAGTTCTTTTCCTAATTTTGTTTTTCTTCTTGAAATGGAGTGCCTTCCTCAAAAGTTTCTCCATCTCGCAAAAGTGAATACGTTAGCTTCAAGATGAACCCCATACAACGAAATTTTTCTTTTGTTGAAGTCTCTGCAATCTGTTATTTAATTTTTTTTTTGATTGTTTCCTGTGGCTTTGATGAGTTTCGAAGATTCCTCTTCGCAATTGTTAACAAATGTACCACAGAATAGGATCTAAATATGACTTTTATTCCGATAGAAATTCAGCATTTCGTAGTGGTGCTTTTGGTGGTCACCCATTTGACGGTGATCCACTCGGTAGTAGAGAATTTGTCGTTGGTATATTTTGATGGTAATTCTTTTAGCACTGGTTGTTTGGTGGGACTTCTTTTAACGGTAGTCCACTTGGCCAATTAATGCTGAAGTTTTTCTTTTACTTTTTTTTTTTTCATTTTCTTTTTGCACATTTTGAATGCTTCAACTTTACAGAAGTTTTGAAGTTTTGTCTTATCAACTGCTCCAATTGTTCAGCTTGTTCAACTTAAGCATTGTGGAAATGGAAAATTGTATATTAAAAAAAAAAAAAAAAAAAAACAGTTCGACAATACATAGATACATATTTTTGTTGGTATTCAATTAACATAAAGCATTTGCCAAGAATTCTTTATTCTGTTTTTTTTTTTTTTTCTATGGCTACGGAAAAGCGAATCAAATCTAACGAATACTGTTTAGAAGAAATTCAATCGAGTATATTCAGCTTTTCAGTGTCCTACGCTTATAGCGTCAGCACGAAATCAGGCCAAACTTGTATCAATTAAAACAGTAAACAATTAAATCTGCCTTAGTAGCTGCACTTGTTGCTTCCTACGCTAAAATACTTTTTATTTGTTAAATTAAAGTTGACGAAATTTTTGCTTTATTGTTTGTTTGTATCGAATTACCACTTCGAGTGCTTAATTAGGGGAGGTGTTCAATAAATATATAATCAGCATTGAGTCTGCTTCACGTCGCCTACACGTAAATGAAATGTTGCATGAACTGTCTTTCGCTTTGTATCAATGGGAATAGATATGAATTTTTCCTTTTTTTGCTATCCGTAACGCAAAAAATACGAAATGCGTCATTGGGGCTGATGGTGCTCGTCACCAACGGCAACAACAGCAGCAGCAGCAGCAGCAGCAGCAATTCGAAAAATGTATCCATGAAATATTCAGAGACAGCGTACGCATGTAAGAATGATCATCAAAAATTAATACGCACGACGCATGTGTGTAGCTGTGTGCTGAAAAAGTGTATCTGTGTGGCAAGTAGTCTTGCATATTCTGCGACTGTTTTTCACCTGTGACGCAGCCAACACCAAAGCACCTAAAATAATGAAATCGAATACAAATTTGTTGTTTACGCGCGCAATTATTCAGTTCGTCAGCAATAAAAAAAAAAATTAAAGTTTTAGCTGCATAAATTTTCTGATCATTTTCTAAAGAGAAGAAGCACAGCCATTTTCTTTCTTCTTCTCCGACATCGTTTTTTTGTTACTCTTTGTCGTCGTCGTCGTCGTCGAAAAGTGATTTGACATTTTGTTGTTGTGGTTGGTTGTGCTTTGTGCCAGCTCACTTGCAGCAGCATTAAGTATTTTGGCTTTAGGCCAATAACCAAAGCAGAAAACAATTTTTTGTTCAACATTTTCATGTTTTTTTTTCTTTATTTTTCTTTTATTTTTTTTTTCTCGCATTTTTTCATTTACGGCGGCGACATCGCGTTGGACATTTTGTGATTAAGCGTGAAAACATTAGACTTGTCCGTAGTGTTCGAGAAAGAAAGAGAAAAAAATTAAGAAAATAAACTTAAATCAGATTAATTTGAAACATTTTCAACGCTGCATTTGGAAAATGCCTACAAAAATCAGTAAGACTGTTAGGTTTTGAGATGGCGTAGAACTTTTTGCCTAAACCCTTGAAGGTGAAATTATTTCATGTTTAGAATATATGAATCGATGTTAAAGTTGATCGATTGTAAGCTAAATATTTCACATAAAATATTTGACTGCACTTTCCTTACTTAGGCGAAAACATTCAAAATCGGGAAACACATACATCTCTGTTTTGAAATTAGCTCTTTATAATCTTTGAGAGTAAGACAGTCGATTTTCGCAAGCCTTTTTTTGAGGCCAATTTCGCGTCAGCTAAATCGTTCGACATTGACAGGAAGAGATGGTAATCCGATGGTGCCAGGTGGATGCACAAAGAACTCCCCTAGCTTCTGGCGCATCACAATCGAAGTGTGTGGTCTGGCGTTGTCCTGATGGAACACAATAAAGACAACAAAGATGACCGCTTCTGTGCGATTGCTGTCTTCGAGCGGTTCAATTGTTCACAGTAGAGGACCGAATTAAGCGTTTGGCCATACGGGAGCAGCTCATAGTGGATGATTCCCTGCCAATCCCACCAAACACATAGCAAAATCTTTCTGATCGTCAATCCGGGCTTGGTAACCGGGTAACCGGGCTGGGTAACCTTCACCCACGACCGTTTGCGCTTCTCGTTGTCCTAAGTGACCCACTTTTCGTCGCCAGTCACCATTCGTTTCAGAAACGCGTCGATTTTGTTGCAATGCAGCAGCAATTCGCAAATGGGAATTAGGTCCATTTTTATGGCACCCAAATATCGAGTTTTTTTTTTGTGTAGCCAAGCATCTTGAAATGCTTTTGAACGGTCATATGACTGATATTTAGCTCCCGAACTACTATGGATCTTCCGGAGCGTGGTGCATCTTACGAAAATACTTTTGTTTCAACCTTGTTTTGCAATAAATTTTGCTCTAAGCAGTTAAAGAAACTATTTAGACATACATTGCCCATTTTTTCAGGTTCCCTCCTCGCACTTTCCACTTAAAGGTTTCTGTTTGGAAATTTTTTTTTATTCAAGTCAATACCTTTAAGTCAAAATATTGTTATTAAGCTGAAATGAACTAAAAACAAGTAAGGAAATACAGTCGGGCGTAACCGACTGTAAGAGGCCCTGTACCAGTTCAGGTCGCCTAACAAACATATTAAATATTTCCCGAGCTTATGACCAAACACATGACCACTTCTCACTGCGCGAATATGAATGAAAAGAAAAGGGGGGTCGTTCAAATTCAATTGCTTATTAAATCGCCATTTATTATCCGATTTTGATGAACTTTTTGGATTTTGGCTTAGAGAGACGTTATCTCTATATAAGTACACTCAATTTATTTTGTGCCAAAGAAATTTTCACCCTAAGGGGTGATTTTATGGGGAAGGGGGGGGAGGGGCAAAATTTTAAAATAAACTTGTGAAATTCCGGAGCAATCCTAGTCGAATGCAAAAAACACGAAGTCTCTATCTATTACCGTTTCCGAGATCCTTTCGTTCATACGGACGGACGGACGGACGGACAGACGGACGGACAGACGGACATGGCTATATCGACTCCTCTATCACTCCTGACCATAATGGTGGTAACTTTGGGGGGTCTCCGACCATTATTTCTACCTGTTACATACATTTGCACAAAACCAATAGGCTCTTGTACCTTCGGTACAGGGCCTAACAAGAGGGAGTTTTTTATACAAAAAGCATTAAGGAACATTGGGACTGTATGGTACAAATATAAGTATATCCGCTTCACATATATATTTGTCTCATACAGTCCAAATGAAATACTTCTTTATTTAAGTCAATATCAGCTTAATGGTGGGTTCTTTCGGCGAGACGTCTTTTAAATGGTTGTGTTCTCCCATTTTTTTCCCTTTAGTCCTCATAAAAAAGCACAAACCATGTCTAGGTAGTGAAACATTTTTGGTTTTTTGTTTTGTTTTTTCAGTGTGGGTCTATAGCTGATATTCTTTATGAAGTATCCTGTGAATGGTTAAGGTTTTTTCAGTTTTTTATTTAATATTTTTTTTTTTTTTTTTTTTCAAGTTCTGCACAATGCTTTGGTTAGAATCCTTAAAGTCACAAAAGCAGAAACATAACTTGAAGCTAATACTTTCTAACTAGCATCCAATTTTGATGTGGTTCAGAACGATTTCATATGGATACATGCTTCATATAACTGCTTATGTAAATCTCAAAGAAATATATCTATGGCAACTGAACTGCAAACCAACGTCAACGCGACAGCCAGCCAGTGATACAGACGGACATACTTGTACAGAAAGAAGGCATGTGTCATGCACTTAGTAGTGTAGTCAAAAGAGAAATATTTCGTCGCTACTTTACTTACATATATATATATATAAATTTTTTTTTTTTTTTTGGTATTTCTTTTAAACGAGAATGCGTTGTATAAAGATTTGTTGTTGTTGCAGCCTGATGCACTGTTGCACTTTCGTAACGCATTTTGGCAGCACCTGTCACTGTATTGCTTTTTCTTTTCCGTACGCTCGACTCGACGCCATATTGCAAATATTTATGCTTAATTGCAAGACAGAAAGAACGCCGGCGGTGCGGCATGCATGTGTTGCAAGTTACAATTCATGTGTACGTGTATTAATTGTGCTTCTATTTCATTTATACGATTGCGAAAAGGGCAGATGCCAGTCGTGTATGCACAATTCAAAAAGAGCAAAGCTTTTTTGAAAATCAATTAAAACGCGTTGTGTCGAGAGTATTTTATTAATGGCAACGCCAACGTGGCAGGCCAACATGTTGCGTATATTGAGTTACTTTTTTTTTTTTTTTATATTTTTTTTCTTTTTCGCTATTAAAGATTGCAACACATATTTGCTTTGCTTGTGGCAAAGGGCCATAACAACGAGACGACAACGCGGTATACACAGATACATACAAATCGAATGAATTTTTCCTGCTTTTCTTAGGGGTTTTTTTTTGTTTTTTTTTTTGTTTTCAAAAATGTAATTTAATCAGCACGCATACAAGTGCATACTGCAGATACAGATATATGAAGAACACAGATACTCAATATAAAATACAAAGAAAATCAAAGCAAAGCAAAATGAGGAGCCACACACACACACTCTGACAAATACATACGTAATAAGTGACGCACAGCCAGCCAGCCAGCGCAGCAACAGCAACAGCATCCATCCACACCTTAGACTCCGCCGTACACCTCAGCACACCGTGCTACATACTTCTTCAAACGCTCTCGCTCTCTCTTTCTAGATATTGCTCTGCGCTGCGATCGTTTGTACTCGTTTTTATCTTTGTGTGTGTGTGTGTGTGTGTGTGTGTAAGTGTGTGCTCGAGGCAGGAACAATGCTATATTTAGACCGAAATGCAAATGGCGGCATGTATGTGTAAAACGCTGTCTAGCCGGCTGTGTCTGTATTAGTTTTTGGCGCTTGCGCTGTGCAAAATTTCTCTAGCAGCGTTCACGATCGTTTGAGTTGGACGTAGCGTGTATCTATGTATGTACTGAACCGCCATTTTGATTTTTTCAGTCGCTTGGGCTAAAGAGCAGCAGACAAAACATTTTTAATACAAAATAAAAAAAAAAAATATGTACACATAAAAACTTATTTTGTCTGCCGTGCAAACTTTGTTGACTGCCTGCCTGCCTGCCTGGTGGCATATAATTTTATTTTTATTTTTCTTCTTCTTCTATTTTTCACACTTGATTTATAAATAAAAAGGATAATTTTATCATTGTTTCTTTTGTTTTGTTTGCAAACAAAGCAAAAGTAAACTTAAAAATAAAATCCATAACTAATTATAAATGTTTGTTTTGGTTTATAATTTTTTTTATATATATTCATTTTGTCATCGAACTTTAGCGTCTGTGTTTGGTTTTTATGAATGAAATATATATGTAAAAATTTTAAATATTGGTACTCATTTGTAAGGTCAATAAGAAAAAAAGGAAACAGATAAAACCATATTATTTTAAGGAATTTATTGTTTTGTGGTTGGGAACTGCTTTAATAACTTACAGCTTAAAAATTTTTGTATTTTCCAAATAATAAAAAAAAATGATTACGTTTTTTTTTTTTAGTTTATAAAGTATGCCTAGAAGATAGTGAGTGAGGTTATGACGCCCGACATCAGTAAAATATTCCACATTTAATAGAGTTGATACCATACAATGTCTATGCATCTTCTTGTAGCTATTTGTTGTACCAAAAACTTTGATACATTTTTATACTCATTCAGAGTGCAACCTCTTCTACTATTTGAAACAAATTCAAACACAATAGTCGACCATTTTAATTTGTAAAGGGATTAGCGAAACAATTCTTAGTTTAAAAAGAAACAAAAATTTTTAAAAAAATTTCAATTACCCAAAGAAAGACTTAAGAATGATCTGCTGAAATGGATTGAGCAGGCGATTTAATGGATACTTTACGAATAAAAATCGTTGCTGCTTACTAATTGCTTCCGTTCTGCGGCTCGGCGGCTAAAAGTAGAAATTGTTGGCTGCAAAACTTGAAGTAAGGCAACGAAATGCATCATGCATCATTGTACTTTTCACAGGTAGTGTGCATGCATAGTAGAATACATATATTAATTTTGTAACAAAGTTTGTAACACATAGAAGGAGACTTAATACACAGTTGCTAGAAAGTTTCGTAAATAGCAACTAATGTCGGATGGTGCTTCGGGATTCTATAACTTTTATGTTTAATATATCGATTCGATATAGACGTGTCCGTGGGTCTGACTCTTCGTATAAAGAACAATAACTTGCAGACTATAAGTGATAGAGCCTTCAAGTTAAGTTACTTATTTAGATTCTTCTAATCTAATTCAGATAATTTATGTTCAATGTATGTGTACTTCTGCTGGAAAAGGCCATGTGTCAACGACAGGCACATTCAGTTGGCAGTAGCGGTGGTTTAGGACTTCCCATTTCAGCATTTTCAAGTAGTGCTTGACCAGTTTTGCAACATGTGGCCGATCGTTGTCATGCTGCAAAATCACTTTGTCGTGGCTTTGTTCGTATTCCAGCTGTTAGTGCTTTAGTGCGCGGCACAAACGCATGAGTTGAATTTGGTAGCATTCCGCCGTAGTCGTATCATTTGGCTTTAGCAGTAGTAGATCACGTCTCGCTGGTCCCACCAAATACAGAGCATGAACATTCGGCTTTGCGAAGGATGTTGCCTGCTGGCCGGATGGTAATGGATTCACTTTTCAACGCCAATCACAATTCGATATCATAAAAAAAAAAACCTTCCTTTTTTGGCGTTCGAGAAGCTGTTCACAAGCGGGAAAATCACCTTACGACGTCGCGCGGAATCAATTCGTATGACACCCAGTTTCCTGGGTTTGCTGACTTTCGACTCATCCAGTCCCAATGTTTCTGACAACTCCAGAAGCATTTTGCATTAATTCGCAAGGATTCCAATTCTTCGTCTTGAAAACTGTTTGGTTCGACCCAGCTGTTCTGATAGAACATGCTCGATGACCCTCGGCCGCACTTTTCTTCATATTAAAGATATGAAAAAGTGCTCCCCGTAAAATTATTGGTTCAAAGAAAGGCGCGCCAGCTTCCATAATCTTGTGCACGCTGGCGCCAGCCGTTTTGAATGCCAAGTACGGTGAGATCTCTCCACAACTGGTCATTCCAATGCGTGCCCGGTCGTCCTATATTTTGGCGTATTCCAATCAAGTTTGGGCGCCTCATGTAAACCATGCGTGCTGCAGCTCTTTCATCCTTTTAAATGAGGTGGCCAGCCCAGTGCAGCCGTTGACTCTAATAGAACCGAAAATCCTGCGAAGAATCTTCCTCTCAAAGACTTCCAATGCTGTTTCATCTGACTCAATCATTATTAGTGCCTCTGCGTCATGCAGTAGCACAGGGAGTATCAGCGTCTTATAGATCTTGATTTTTTGTCTTTCGAAAGAGGGCTTTACTTCTCATTTGCTTTCTATATGTTTGCAAGCGTAATATTCGACTGATCTCCAGGCTGACGTTGTTGTTGCTGGTTATCTCGGATCCAAGATAGACGAAGTTGAAATTCTCCATCGTCATTGACCGTCCGAGACGCGATGACGGAATGCGAGAAGACAACAAGTACTTCGTCTTATCCTCATTCACCGCTAGACCCATGCGCCGAGACTGTTTCAATCTCTGAAAAAGCCTCGCCTCAATGTCATCGGCGTAAGCGAGCAGCATCACTTTCTTTTGGAAGATCGAGCTCGACATACGCTGTATGTACGGACATTGGCGTAAGATGCATTCCATCAGAAGATTGAAAGAATAAATCGCACCTTGCCTGAAACCTCTCTTGTTATCAAAGCGGTCGGAGAGGTTTTTCCCCACCCTGACAACGCTTTGTGTGTGAGATAGCGTCGTTTTGGAAAGAGGCTTTATAGTCGACAAATAGGTGATGTGTGTCTTTGTTAAGCTCACGGATCTTTTCCAAGATTTGGCGTAATATGAATATTTGATGACTGGTCGACCTATTTGGTCTGAAGCCACACTGAATCCGTATATGGCTTCAACCTATTAAATAATACGCGCGACAGAATCTTAGATCCGATGGAAAGAAGACTTATTCTGAGCTTGTTGGCACAAATAGCGGGGACTACTTTCTTAAAGTTTTCTCATTATTAATTCAAGGTCTTAATATATAGGTTTATAAAGTATTAATAACAGTTGTTTTTGTAGGAAAAGCATGTAGTTTGGTTTGAAACTACAAATTTGGTGTATCCTACACTAATCCTAGTAACATGTCGCACACGAATACATTTAGGAATACATACGCCATATGAATTCAAGGTTCAATGTAGGTACAGAGCATCAGAGTATTTGAGCAATCAGCATCATTAAGTTTTTGTTTGGTGACTATTGCGAATGAACTTAGACAGAAGACAAAACAGTTGGGACGGACATATTGATATCTAATGAGGTCTAGGATAATTCTATTGGTTTTATTTAAATTGATTTCTTGAAGCGTATTAATGTTTCGGTTACACTGCACTAAAGATTTTCTCTTAATTTTATTGCATTGCGACTAAAGTGTGTATAGTGCTTCTGTCTGTCTGTCTGTCTGTTTGTCGGAATGGGAGATGTCAATAACATTCACACACAGACACACACTCATAACATATTGTATATAGTATACAGTTACAGAAGCTATAGACGCACATGTGTATAAGTTGGTATTTCATATAATGGAAAATAAAAAAGAAAACTCGTTGCTTTAAAAAAAACAAAAAAAAAAACGAGCATGAAACATATCAGAATCAAGCAGGGAGGGGTGCCACTGCTACCGTTTCAACTCAGTCAACTCCCTGTAGACTGGAATCTGCAGTAGGTGAGCATAACACACCGCGCGCGGATACCCTTGACTATATATGTAGATTTCGATATGTATACGCATTGGTTATGTATGTCTCCTCGAATGAGCCATTGAACTAAACCAAATGCAGCCACTTGAAGAACTGTATGGATTATGGATGATGGCAAGGGAAGTGCAATGCATTATATTGCGCTTCAGCAAATGTGATAAATAAACAAATATGCCTTTCTAACATTTCATGCATGCAACACTTGAGCTAAGCAAACTAAAAGACAGGAAGGAAAGAAGGATATAAGCGCATCAAATGCAATATGATGCATTTCCTACTTGTAACAAATAAAACAGAAATATTATCTGCAGTTATTTATGTTGAAATTACACTTGGGAGCACACATATGTCCAATCAGCTGATCTTACATGACTCTATTATATATTAAAAAAAAAAAAAAAATAGTTTAGTTTGGATGTTGTATTATTTACTGGGTGTGCGTACACTACTTGGCTTTGATTAATTTACCATTTTATTGAAGAAGTGAATTTCGCTTGAGTAGCAAGTGTGAATTTGTTATGCTTAGCATGTGGCAAAGTTTAGCTCATGCTAGCAGCTGCCACATTGGATTTAAAGAGTTGCAAAAGATTTATAGTATCCTTTCGACTTGCGGTTCAACTCGTACTTATATCTTCTTTTAATGCTTTACAATATAAGAAATACCAATGCAAAGTTGGACTCATGCAAAGTCACAACGTCGTCGGCAGTCATTAGCGGCAACAAAGTTAACACATGCTGCTTCAACGCCACGCAAATCGCCCAAGCCGCTCGCATATTCCGACGAACTCTTTTTTTTTTTTTTTTCTCAAGACGTGTAATTAAAACAATACAGTTTGTACATTCAGGCATCATACAATGTCACGACTTGAAGTTCAATTGTGAAGTTGGTGCTTGTTGCCTTGACATTGCGGGAGGTTAGCCAACGAAGTTGAAGCACTTAAATCGTAAATGCTATACAGAATGTCTTCGATTTTAAGTTGAACTCACCGAGTGTAGAAATATTTGTTGTACTTTGGACTGGACCACATGCAAGGCGGTGAGAACACTTGCTGTGGTGTATTCTGTAGGAGTAGTAACATTTTTTACAGCGAATTACAATTCGTAGCTGTTTTTAAAATTTTTAAGCCTAAAAATATAATTTTTTATTAATACGGCAATTGCTTGTAGGCTGGCATCGTTGCGATATTTCAATATTCTAAGGGTTTGGCTTGGACGTCACCACTGAATGCAGGCTGACATCAATGCGTTTACACTGAACAATTTTATGACAATTCTAGATAAATAGAAAGATTGGTGCAACTTACTTCGAATTATATATATTTTTTATCCGGACAAATACTGAATTAAATATTATAAACAATACAAAAAATTTTTATATATAAAAATTTTTGCGAATTTTAGCTGAGAATTTGTCGCATTTACAACGCGAAGAGGTTTATTTGATTAATTACTCTAGAAATAAATATTTTTTTGTGCTATTTTTGTTATTTTTACCAACTGTTAAAGTCCTTCTTTTAATGCAAAAACATTTTTAAAACTATTAACTATTTATTTTATAGACTAATATTTGTTATTCTTTGCAGAAAACTCTTGTACCTGTTGTTCACCTTATTGTTGTTGTTGTTGTTGTTGTTCTTTGGTATTTAGGGATGC
Organism: Leucophenga maculata; assembly: GCA_035044805.1. Taxonomy (NCBI): domain Eukaryota; kingdom Metazoa; phylum Arthropoda; class Insecta; order Diptera; family Drosophilidae; genus Leucophenga; species Leucophenga maculata. The sequence goes on along the minus strand of JAWNNP010002193.1, from coordinate 1,984,532 downwards.
CAAAGTAAAATAACTTACTTGTTTTAAAAGGTAAGTTTCTTATTTGATTTCCCTATTTAAACGGACACATTGAGCATCCCTTATCAACCTCCTATATACAAACAACCTACGCCTACACGTAGCCACGTTTGCCTTTCTTTTACATATACGTACAAAAATAGGAAAAATAAGATACCGGAGCCATGAGCCTCCGCTGTATACACAACAACGATGCATTCATATTCAAAAAGTTTTTCTCGTAAAGCGTTCGAAATATACTTAGTTGTTGTTGCTTTTATTTTTGCCATGGTGCCGCAGCACGTGCCTCGGATTATGCGATTGTGTGTGTGTGTGTGTGTGTGTGTGCGAGTTGTGTCTGTTTATATATCAATCAGTATATATATATATCTATGTGTGTGTGTCCAAAGTAAACATTTACAGTCGATGGCACATAATAAAGACATTAAATAAAATATTGTCTCTTCAGCCTTCAATCTTCATCATACCGCTTGCTACTCATCATTTGCAGCATGTCACGCCGTGAGTTAGAAAATGAAAACTGCTTCCTGCTTCCATGCCCCACATCTCTCTCTCATCCTTTTTTTTTTATTTTTTTATTTTTTTTTTTTTTTTAATATCACTTTGAGTTGTCAATTTCCGTTCGAATGACTGACTGTCGTATGTCTGTCCCATTCTATTATGTCCTGTTCCGTCTGTCATTTTTCGGTGCACACGCATAATGTGTCAATGAAAAGTTTCAGTAATAATGAGTAAAAATTCTGAAATATGACACACCTCCCTCCACTACACCTTTGTGCAGCAGCCTTTTTCTGAAGTGTTCCACATAGTAATTAAGCTGTCTCTTCGCTTCCTAATTACTATCACAAAATCCAAAGAACGAACGTGTGTCTGTGTACAATTATTTATCAATGCATGACTGACTTGCTTAAATTTAAGGCATTAATACGTACAGAAATATATTATTTAAAGTTTTTTTTTTTTTTTTGAAGATTTTGGAATTACCGCATTGAAGATTTGAATGGCTTCGATTTACGATTCGCATAGTGTTTATATAAATCGGGGCTTGTTAGCCTGGAAAATATATTTTTTTTTGCAGATGATATAATTTATATATAGTATGTGGCCACAATACAGACATCATAATAACTTTGTCTGCTGTTTATTTTAAATTTCGGTGTTTTTTGCTTTTGCTTTTTAACTTATTACAATAAGCGGCACGCCACGCCACGCCACGCTTTACCAATTCAAGTGGGATTTTAATGTTGCAATTCAATCTACAAATAGTATTCAGTACAGCTTATATACTATACAAACAGATGTACATATAACTTATATAAGTATACTAGATGATTTTTTTTTTTTTTTTTTATATTTCATTCAACTGCTACTGAATGAATCTGTCATAAAAAAATCATAAATGTACACATTTCAATGTTCATCTGTTATTTATGAACATCACAAAAATCTGACAAAAGGGAAAATGATATGGAATTTATTTATTTAAAATGGTTACCATTCTTGGTGAGCCACACTTGTTCCCTTTTGTTTTAAAGATATGAAACTGACATATTTATTTATTTAGTGCCGAAAACTGCTGCATAAGTTTGGGGCTACAGTCATTAATATACATTATACAAAGAAAGAAAAAAGAAGTTAGAACACGACTACGAAATACCCTGCCTTTCTGCAAACGTTAAAACCGTTTATCGATAATACCGTTTTTCTGCTCTCTATCTCATTTAGGAAGATCGTTCTACAATGCCCCTGTGCAAGCTGAAGCCAGTCTTCTTTAATGTCAAGCTGACACAGTTAAGCCCAACTCTTTGTCACCGCTCTTGAATAACTCAGCAGTTTTCAATTATTTTAAAACTGAGCTAAACTTGTTGTGCTCTGTTAGCTCTAAAAGATAACTTTTCTACCGATGGCTTTCAGCTCTTCAACGTCTCCAATTAGTATAGAGTAGTAACTTCCGCACATAATTAGGACTTGGATATTTAAACATTCGGTTAACTTTCTTTCGAAATTTGTTAATGAAAGCGCGATCTTGACATCATGCTTGATTGATGATTTTCTCTTCCGTCGAATTAAACTTCTGTTAAAATGTTTAGCAAGGAAATTGTAGATTAGGCTGTCACAAATCAGTTTAATTTCGTGCTTCCGCGCATATCAGTTATATTAGAGCATCCTCCAACATTTCCGGGATTAAAGTGCTTTGTATTTTTGAAGGAAATCTACCAGCTGGACAGTTACATTATCCCTACTGACATCGTTAACAACGAATATGAGCGTCGCATTACAAAATGACGAACCGGTGGAGGTGTTTTCCAAGCAATTAATAGACATTGGCAATGGTTCGGTTCGGTTCGACCAAATTTCAAGGCAAAGAAGTTCTTTGCAAGCGAAGTTAGAACGTATTAAAAAGTAGCGCGAATCAACGGGACTGTACTTCTAATTACTTACTTAAATGGTCGTCAACTGTCTTCCGGTCATGGCCGCATTTAAGAAGGTGCGCCAGCATCTATAATCTTCGTCGTTTTGTGTGCCAAGTACGGAAAGATCTGTCCATACTTGATCATTCCAACGCGTGCCCGGTTGTCCACTATTTCGACGTTCTCCAAACAAGTTTGGGCACAAACCCCAGCACACCCCAATCCTGCGAAGAATCTTCCTCTCAAAGACTACCAACGCTGTTTCATCTGACTCAATCATTATTAATGCCTCTGCGCCATGCAGTAGCACCGGGAGTATCAGCGTCTTATAGATTTTTCTTTTTTTTTTTCTTTCGAAAGAGGGCTTTACTTCTCATTTGCTTTCTATATGTTTGCAAGCGTAATATTCGACTGATCTCCAGGCTGACGTTGTTGTTGCTGGTTATCCCGGATGCAAGTTAGACGAAGTTGAACGCTAAAGTTGAAATTCTCCATTGTCACTGACCGTCCAAGACGCGATAACGGAGTGTGAGAAGACACCAAATACTTCGTCTAGTCCTTATATACTGCTAGACCCATGCCCCGAGACTGTTTCAATCTCTGAAAAAACCTCGCCTCAATGTCATCGGCGTAAGCGAGCAGCATCACTTTCTTTTGGAAGATCGAGCTCGACATACGCTGTATGTACGGACATTGGCGTAAGATGCATTCCATCAGAAGATTGAAAGAATAAATCGCACCTTGCCTGAAACCTCTCTTGTTATCAAAGCAGTCGGAGAGGTTTTTCCCCACCCTGACAACGCTTTGTGTGTGAGATAGCGTCGTTTTGGAAAGAGGCTTTATAGTCGACAAATAGGTGGTGTGTGTCTTTGTTAAGCTCACGGATCTTTTCCAAGATTTGGCGTAATATGAATATTTGATGACTGGTCGACCTATTTGGTCTGAAGCCACACTGAATCCGTATATGGCTTCAACCTATTACAGTATACGCGCGACAGAATCTTATATCTGAGCTTCAAGTCATTGGGTATGCGTTCTTTGGAGCATATCTTGCATAACAAACTCTTCGCTACAATATTTTTATGTAACCGTTTACTCTGCACTATATATAGACTCAGACTCTTCTGATACATTAAATTAAGAAACTTATACGGATATCTTTCCTTGCCCAACTAGAGATAGTCTGTGAGTTTGAGATCAATCAGTTCGATTTATATACAGAAACTTTCTTTTGCCTGTTACAAATATTTTCATAAATTAAGTATGCCCATGAACTTTTAGTACACGGTATATATATACACACACACACACTCACACACAAATATATGTGTTTAACTAAAAAAAAAAAACAAAAAAAAAAACGTTCAAGTTTTGATTTTAAATGTTGACAATGAAAAATGTTTTATTATATTTGAACTCATTCAACCCTCATCTTCATATCCTTGTATGAAATAAATGTTCATCAGCCACAAAAAAGTTTTTGATTCTTTCGTCTGTCTTCTGTCCAGTGCCTTGAATGAATGGTGACAGCATTCACAACTACATACAATAAAATGGAAATGTTTTAAGCTACCAAAGTACTTTTACATGTCAAACGCCATTTAACCAATTTACGATTTTTACTCTGAATACGAATATCAATGCAAAAGGCTCAAGGCCCATGATGTATTTCTGTTATGTATTATTTTTTTCCAACATATATCCGCATCAGAGCTACTCTGACACTAAATGACGTATACGACAGTCGCTTGAAAGTAGGACACATTGTGGATTTAAAACTAAGAAATTCTCTGAATTTTAGTTGAGCTAACAAGTCTAACTAACCAAACCTCTGACATTGAGTTACGTGTTATATACTACTAACAATTGCTAACTTAGACTTCAGTTGAAGGATCTAATAGTGCCGCGTTTATATAAAACAAATGTATCAATGGTGTATCCCATGATATATATGTAAACTACTACGGTCGAGTGTATTCGACAATGAGATACTCTGTATCTAAACTAAACATCGACTGTTACATACATACGCACCAACTTATTATACACTATTATTCCATATATTGAGAACACAGTGATAATGGCGATGACGATGGCAACAGTTCAATGTCGTTTAATTCTTCTCTATGGCAACTAAATGTTGCTGCATCCCATTCCATTTTCCAATTTCAATGCAGATGCTCCGTCATTCGGATTTTTTCTTATATTTTAGCATAGTGGGGTCGGCGTGTAAACGAAATTACAGTAAAATGCTTTCACTGTTTCACTTTCCGAGTCGGTGTCGTTGTCGGTGCTACCTGAGCATCCCGAAAACCCCAAAAGAAACACACACACAGACCCACCTCCAACTTTCCTACACACCGTACCTACCGTATATATACCTTGATATAGACCACTCTGAAGTAGCTGTTCAGATAGCATTATTCAAGTTGACAGGCATCACAGCAGCAGCAGCAGACTGCGTGGGCAACAGCATTGAACAAAATTGATTAGATTAGGCAACGAAACGTACAAAGAAACTTTTCGGGGCGTGTATTTGAAGAATGACGCGAGGGTAGTGTATTATAGTTGGTGACATTGATATTTCGAGGTTTGTTAAAAAAGATGATTTTTCAAATTTCGCGAGTTTGTTTTGGAAATATCCTTGGGCGATGTTTTTCTATTAAACATCATTCTTATGGAGAATTGTAGAATCACTAATAGAGACATTACTGTACTTGTTCGGATATGAAACGTGTATCAGTGAAGTTTATTCTGGAATTGCCATATTTTAACCGTGGCATGAGCAACGCTCAAGAAAAGACCTGTTGAATAATGTTTATGACGATCCAGAATTGCTCAAAAGGGTCATAAATGATGGCGAAATGTTGACAAATGGCTATGACGTCGAAGCCAAAATCCAAACATCCCAATGAAAACAAGTAAGAAGGAAGGTGCAAAATTTTAAAATAAACTTGTAAAATTCCAGAGCAGTCCTAGTCGAATGCAAAAAAACACGAAGTCTCTATCTATTACCGTTTCCGAGATCCTTTCGTTCATACAGACGGACGGACGGACAGACAGACATGTCTATATCGACTCCTCTATAACTCCTGACCATAATGGGGGTAACTTTGGGGGGTCTCCGACCATTATTTCTACCTGTTACATACATTTGCACAAAACCAATAGGCTCTTGTACCTTCGGTACAGGGCCTAAAAAAAAACTTGTAAAATGTTGGCAAAGTCTTAGTCGAATGCAAAAAACACGAAGTCTCTATCTATTACCGTTTCCGAGATCCTTTCGTTCATACAGACGGACGGACGGACAGACAGACATGGCTATATCGACTCCTCTATCACTCCTGATCATAATGGGGGTAACTTTGGGGGGTCTCCGACCATTATTTCTACCTGTTACATACATTTGCACAAAACTGATAGGCACTTGTACCTTTGGTACAGGGCCTAAAAAATGCTGGAGTGGGCTATACGAGCTACTCTGTTCCAACATGAAATGTTTAGTTATTTCTAGTAAAATAAAAAAAAATTTCATAAAAAACTCGGAATAAGATGCAAGTTTGCATGGTAAGTGCTAGTCCCCTCTGTGTGAGGGTGTTGTATTGAATCTAAGTTATCTGACGAATCAATAAGACAATCAAAATTGAAATTTGAAGCCTCTATCTACACTACTTTCCAACATCTACTTTTCAAACAAACCTCGCACATAATTATTTGTATTATATATATGTATGCATGTATGTGTAAAGGATCATATCTAATAAGAAGCTAATTTGAAGGCTTTGATAAAAATGTTAAAGAATAGAATTTAAATTTAAATGCGGCAATATATTTCCGTATATTAAAGATTTGGCGTATTGCATTAAAATGATCTGGTACAAGAGTAATTATATATATTCGAGACATATTGGCAACCCTAAATGCTGTTAGATATCAACTATTATTACCGTTTTAATGTAAAAAACCAAAATTTCGAAAATGGATCATTCTCTACGACGTTTAACATTAGATTCAGTTCTCAATCAAATGAATTTTTGAGCATTTATTCAATATTCAATTGATGGCTCAGCTGCCGTAAGGTTCTGAATTGGCATCCGCACAAAACCATGTTCTCGAGAAGTCTCAAATGGTATGGAAAAATGCTTCGATTGCAAGCAAAACTAAATCGTATATGTACATATACGAATCTCTACTACTGAGACCTTTTCAGAATCTTCTTTAGCGGACATCTAGAAAATCTCTTGCCCTTTCTGGTAGTCAAAGGAGGAACTTCTTTAAATTGCTATAAATTCATAAATCGTAGTAAATCTCTTCTTTTCTACTACTTATTCTTGTGTTTCTATTTTAAATATTCAATTTGCGACTTCTGGTGACTCCTTATAGCGCACTCAATTACGCCGCTCTTACGCTTTATTTTATTTATTTAGAATGTACATCGTATACCGTGTAATAAACATTAATTTGAAGCTACTTCCTTTTTATACGCTGCAAATGTAGTTTGAATGGTATTTTAGTTTTAATATGAAGTTTGTCTAAAACATGAAAGAAATCATCGGAGATTCCAATCTAATTTGTGCTGCGCGCTTATAACACGGAATGATGAAGGCTTCAATCAAGCTGTGTGCGAAGTGTATTCAAGCTTCGGTGCCGTTCTAACAATTTTTTTCCAATATTTCTGTGTTTATTTTTTTCTGCCGGTGTGCTTAATCCAACATCTAATCACATTTAAATTACATTGAGAGCTGTTGTTCGCCTGCGCCTTTATTGAATTTTTTTTGTCTGTCATTTACTCAATTTTGTATTCGTTATTCTAAGCCCTTTGCGTTGTCCTGAAACGTCTTTTTTTTTTTTTTGTTTAAGTAATTGAGACTTTAAGCGCTCACGATTGAAATGTAATTAGGTATTCCTTCTAATGGCTCATATCCTCGCGTTTTATTATTATTTTTTATAAAAGTTATTTGCTTCGCTATATTTGTATTTCGGTTCTAATTCATTTCAGCTCATTTAGTGTCCTTCTGTGCATGCATTGATTATTATTTAATATGCATAACAACTTGCTTACTTTGAGCCAGGACTTTTGTCAATAAATAATTACGTGTAATACAGTATACGAAACATGTCAATGTTGTTGTTGGAATATTGTGCGTCATTTTGGTATCGAGATAAACATTTATTTGAATTGAAATTTGAAAACAATTTATGGGAATTACCTACGCGAAGTTCTTGTACAGAAAACAAAGAAAGAAAAGAAAAAGAAAAAAAAAAAAAAAATAAAGCAGCATCGCGTGTGTCTGCAGCACTGAACTTGGTTGGGGTATATTAAACGATACAACTACCCCCATGTTGACTGCTACTTGGTTGGTTCTCCGCAAGCGGATGTACATCGTTTTGAGCAGTTACAACTTCCAAGACATACTTTTAGTCCGAATGCTTCGTATATAGCGTCTGCGCGCAACACTTCAACTGATTTGTGCAGTCAACACTCACTTCGGATGGGTCTTGCTGCTACTTTTTTGCATATGCCGTCTGTTTGAATTGGACGGCAGGCGGCGGGACTACCTCAAGGAGTCGTCCTATGCGTGCACATATGCGGTCGAATGGTATTTGTGGACGGCAGGCAGGCAGGCAGGCCGCTGTCGATGTTGGTGTCGCCAGTTGTCTTTGTTGCAACGATCACCGCCGCATGTTGCACATGTGTGCCACAAGCATTCTGCTTATTTGTTGTAGTTATTGCAGTATGCCCATTACTGCTGTTGTTGTTGTTATTGTTGTTGTTGTTGATCATGAATGAGAATTGTAGCGTTGTAATGCAGGCGTTAAAATTTACAAGGACATGTGTGTGCAGCAATTTTGTTCATAAAACATTTTAACTGCCTTCACATAAACAACATATGCAATAAACTATTATGTTATGTTAAAATATGTTGTTTTATCAAATCATTTAAATTAAATCTTGACTTGCGTAAAACAAACCATAGGCGCGACAGTATAAAGTATAACTAAACTTGATCCGCTCGAAGAAACGCGCTTTATGACGAATTAACTGAAAAGTTGCTTATATTTTGAGAGTTGCGCCACTTTGTTTTATTGCACTATGTTTGCTCTTTCAATTGGTGTAAAGGTGCTTCCGATACTACGATGTTACTTAAATTTTTTTTTTAAATTTATGCATCAAACAATTTTAAACGCAAACGGATTGTCTTGTATATTTAGAATATCTTAAGTGATGGAATATAGCATATAGAACCATATCATTGCACCGCTCTATTTTGATTATTTTTTTTAAGTATATATGTATAAGTTTTTTTTTTTATTAAATATATTCTTATACCCTTTGGGCGCGAGCTATAAATCCTTTAAAGCTAATCGACTATATACAAAAATATTTGTTCTGACAAATAAAGCCAAGCAGGATTTTATGGAATAAAAAATATATAAAAATATCAACTTGAACTTTAACATCATCAGCAAACCCGCAACTTAACACAGAGCACTTTATTTTATTGACTGTAGCCAACTACGGAGGCAAAAGACCCAAAAACAATTCTCACACAAATACTACAAATCCAACCGTAACAGCATAAGAAAATAACTTGGAAACAAAGAATCAATGAACTTTTCTTCTACACACAATATTTTCCTACGCACATTTAATATATATGCAGAGGGGTATACGTACATACGTATATATTTATCCACCGATAAACGGTCAGGTCAACAAAATTTTTATTAAGCTCTGTCAGGAAGCGCAGCCAGACAGACATACAAACAAATTTTTATGGAAACGAGAAAAGTTGCGCGCAAGGACAATAAAATGTCACACGAAGACGACACACGAAGGCAAATAAAAATGAATAGAAAAAAGAAAGCAGTATACAAGAACCAATATACACCCACAAAACGCGCGTACATGGCTTATAAACAAAAAAAAAAAAAAAATCGAGAGTTGCTCGGTCAATACTTGAAATATCTAAGAGTTCAAGTTTATTGTATGCATTGAGAACTTCCGAAGTCGTGAAGGAATTCAACAGTAAAAACAGTTGTGCAACTACACTAAAGTGAGGACTACCGACCATTTAAATACTATCGATGTATTTTGAATCGTTGAATTATATTAACAAGTCGATTAATGTTATATCAATTTATGAAACATGTCATGGATTTTTATGGAACTAATAGACTTACCAGATATTGTGCATATTCTCATGAAGATGTGAATATTCAATAAACTATAATTGCTTTATTTTAATTATCTTTTATTTAGATTTCTTAAAACACTAAGCGATAAAAAGCAGAAAGTCTTCTCCATTTTTAGGCCCTGTACCGAAGGTACAAGAGCCTATTGGTTTTGTGCAAATATATGTAACATGTAGAAACAATGGTGGGAGACCTCCCAAAGTTTATATTTATCTTAAAACTATGCTCCTACCAACTATTCCCTATAAAATCACCCTCAAGGCTAAAAGAAATAACGTCTCTTTAAGCCAACATACCAAAACTTCATCCAAATCGGATAATAAATGACGATTTTATAAGCAATTGAATTTGAACGACCTATGATGCTTCCGTCTTCCCTGAAAAAATATATTACGGCATTTATTCGTACAGTGAGAAGTGGGAGAAGCAAAATACTTTGCGTTAGTACTATATTTCTTATTAATTTCCTAACTTTTTGTTTTGGACTGCTTGGTCATAAATTAGGGAAACATTTAATGTGTTTGTTAGGCAAACTGAACTGTTACAGGGCCTCTTACAGAGTCGGTTATGTCCGACTGTAATTTTTTTTTTTTTTTTTTTTTTATTTGGACTTCATGAAAAGAAAGCTGTTTTTTGAAGACTTTTTAGTCTAACCTCGTTTATACTTGCGCTGTATGCATGGGGCACGAATATTAGCAGCACTTAAGCGTTATATGCCTAAAGGACAAATACACACAGACAGACAAAGCCATGCATACATGGAAAATGGATAATTAACATTTATGAGCAACAACAACTAAAAAAGAAGAGGAAGAACAAAAAACGTTAGTAGCGCAAACAGCAGCCGAAACGACGTCGATGGCCGAATAAACAAATGTTGTCGACGTCAGAACGAAGAACACAAAAAAAAAAAAATAAAGCTAAGCAATGAAAATAAAAGTCGAAGAAAATCAAGTCGAAAATATGTACGTAAAGGAAAACTGTGAAAAATAACTGTTGCTGCCAGGGCAACACACATACACAAGCAAAAGAACAAACGGCTGATATCAAGCAAACGCATACATTAACAAACGATATGTGTGTGTGTGTGTATATATATGCACGTGTATTGTCGTTGCGCGTTTGAACTCATACTCATTTATTGACTCACTCATTCATGCACTCATTTGAGAGAGAGACTGCCATAACGGTAATTGTATGTTTATTTTATAATAACAAAAACCATATGTTTCTTGTTTGCTAAGTCTTAGCCACTTTTGCTTTCTTTTGAGTTGCACTCGAATTTTCGCTATTGAGTGATAAAGCTAAAACGCAAGCGCAATGAGTCGAAGAGAGTAAATTTGTATTTGCGATATTTTGTTACAAAAATCTATAACACAAATACTAAAGCAAGCAGTGGAGTGGCGCGCATCTGTTTTTTGTACGTGTATGTGTGTTATACATTTCCTTTTGCTTTCGTCAGCGCGTACACCGCCGGCGGATAATGTTGATGATGAGAAGACGATGTCGACGTAAGTTAGAATTCGTACGTACGTCGTGCGCCATACGCTCGTTCGTATGTTGATTCATAGCGTGCGGCGGTGCGGTTGCCGCTTAACTGTGTATTTGTGTGACTTGCTTGTATATTTTTCTTGCCAATTGCTTCGGCTTTCGATGCTGTCTGTATGTGTGTGTGTGTGTGCGTGTGTGTTTGTATCTGTGTGTGTATGTTGGCCGCTGCTGATACTCTTTCTTTAACACATTGCTTACACTGCACGCCACTCTCCGCCGTAACGCCTACGACTACGGTTGTTAGTTTGTTGCTCGTTTCATTGCATTTGTATCTGTAGTCGTGTTGCTGTATTCGTGTTTGTCGTCGTCGTCGTCGCTGGCGATGTTTCAAAATTCGTCGTTTTCGAAACAAAACACAACAAGTTTCATTTGAGATCCTCACTTCGCCGGAACGCTGCTGCTGTACATTCGCAAGCCAAACGCGCCCGTGTTCAAAAGCATTCTGAAAACGCGTTGCGCCGCCATTTTTCGAAACGACATTTGCCGCCCGTTTTATTTGGCTTTTTTAAAAATTTACAAACAAAAAAAATACATATATATATACAAATTTTAAACTAAATCTGATTTTAAGCGTGTTAAAGACAAAAGGTGTACATAAAAAAAAAAAAAAATATATAAAAACGAAAATGTATCTTTAAAAAATTCAACCAACACTTGAAGTTGTTTCTTAATTTTACATATCTACATAAATTAATTAACAAGCAAACAAACATACACTGTAAATTATTTTTACTCCAATATATAAACAATTCAACAGTAGCAGAGCAGCAGCCGACAACAACAACAACAGCAACAGCAACAAAAACCAAGCACAGGCCCATTTCCAAAAATAAAAGAACCAAAAATATATTTTTGTGAGAACCACTTATTCGAAATTGGTTATTTATAATTTTTATCTTTGTTATTGTTTACAAATTTAATTATAAAACATATAATCGAAAGTGAGAAAACAAATTCAAATAATAATAATTAAAATAATAATAAACTTAAACCCAAGTGCAAATAATAGGTACCTAACTGTATATACAAATAAAAAAAAAAGAAGGAATTATTTTCATAAATTTCACATTTTCTGCGTGTTTTATCAGAACAAATATTATGAAACAAATGCAAATCCATGTTTTAAATGACTTGCATTAAAAAAAAAAACGTGAATATTTAAATAAATTTAAAAGAAACAGCGCCAAACCAAACAATACATTTGCCGTTGGCAAATAACAAAAAAAAAATAATAATAATAATAATAATAATTTGCGCCTAAATTGTTTAAAAAAAATTAAAACAGAAATACAAATATTTAATAAATGAAATCAAACAATTAAATTGTGTATGTTACACAAATAATAAAAAAAATAATAATATTAATTGATATACATTTGTAAATAAATGAAACAATTTGTGAATAATTCATTTTGTTTTGGAACAATTTACAAATAAAGTGAAGAACTTTTGCTGCAAAATATTGTTTTGCCAAACAAAAAGTTAAAAAGAAAAAAAAAACGTGGCTCAATTATACAAAGTAAGTTTAAAAACAAAAAGTTTTAAAAAAGTTAGCTTAAATTCAACAATATCCAATAAAATAATATACATATACATATTTAAAGGATTTTTTATTAATTAGAATTTATTGTTAAATCACGGCAAGAAAATAATGTGCTTGCATACATATTAGACAAAAGTCCTGAAGTCTTTATTGATATAAGTGTACAATTTATGCAATGTCAATTCTAATTGATACTTAATGCCAAACTTAATTGAATTCATATTTTATATTTGCTGGAGCAAGAGAATTATTATTCCGAATGCCATACGGAAGCTGAAATACTTTTCAGACTTAATTATTTTTAATTTAATTATTTCAATTTTATTTATTTTTGAAAACAATTTTAAATATAGTCATCAGAGTTCAAAATTGCGCAAAACTTATTCTGAATTGAGTTGGAAAGAAGATATTTCAATTAGTCAAACAGTTTTCGCTTTTATTAATTTTTTTTCCGAAATATTCATTGGAACTTTTATTCATTTCATATGGTTTTTTTCCCTGTTCCCAGTCAGTTGTATGTAGACTCATTTTTAGTCGTGAAGTCTATAGCAGCAATACTTAAAAAAAAAAAAAAAAAAAAACCAATTGAAAAAATTGTGGTTTGATATTATTTTCTAGAAATAGGCTTCAAAGGATCATGAAATATTTAGTAAAAGTTGCATTTTATACACAACCGCAAAATAAATAAAGATTCCCTTCAGATATTTAAATAGTTTGCTTTGTACTTATGGAACCATGAATAAAATAGTTTCAAAAGAGACTTATTGCCTAATGCAATATGGAGTTCCCAAAATTGCTTGATTTCAAAATAATAAAAAATAAAATAAATTTAAATAGTTTTTGTAAGATCAAGGGTCTTAAAAAGTACAAGTTTATGAATCATTTGATCAGCTCAAAAAAAATTTAATTTTTAATCGAATTATTTGATTGAAGTTCGTTAATTTTCGTTGTTTAAATTTTTCATTTCCTTAGCAAAAAATTTAAGAAAATTGTTAGATGCCAAAATGTTAAAAAAAAAAAACCGAGAAACATTGGTCCTACTTGAATCTAAATTTGTAGGGAAGCTATATTCACCAAATTTGATGTTCTTAGCTAAAAGAACAACAACAACAATAAGAGCCTATTGATTTTGTGCAAATATATATGTAACAGTTAGAAATAATGATCGGAGATCCCCCAAAATTATACCCATTATGTTCAGGAGTTACAGAGAAGTCGATATAGCCACAAAATTCCCATCAAGGTTAAAAAAATGTCTACTTTTTTACTTCATCCAAATCGGATAATAAATGGCGATTTTATAAGCATTTGATATACATAAAAAAATGGTTTATAAGGCACTAATTCATGAAGTGAGAAGTGGGAGTAGCCAAATACTTTTCATTAGTACCATTTTTAGGCCCTGTACCGAAGGTACAAGAGCCTATTGGGTTTGTGCAAATGTATGTAACAGGTAGAAATAATAATCGGAGACCCCCCAAAGTTACCCCCATTATGGTCAGGAGCGATAGAGGAGTCGATATAGACATGTCCGTCTGTCCGTCCGTCCGTCTGCCCGTCCGTATGAACGAAAGGATCTCGGAAACGGTAATAGATAGAGACTTCGTGTTTTTTGTATTCGACTAGGACTGCTCCGGAATTTTACAAGTTTATTTTAAAAACTTGCCCCTCCCCCCCCCCCCTTCCCCATAAAATCACCCCCAAGGCTAAAAATTTCTTCGGCACAAAAAAAAGTAAGTATGCCAGTATAGAGATATCGTCCTTCTTAGCCAAAATCCGCAAAGTTCATCAAAATCGGATAATAAATGACGATTTTATAAGCAATTGAATTTGAACGACCCCCCTTTTCTTTTCATTCATATTCGCGCAGTGAGAAGTGGTCATGTATTTGGTCATAAGCTCGGGAACCATTTAATGTGTTTGTTAGGCGAACTGAACTGGTACAGGGCCTCTTACAGTCGGTTACGCCCGACTGTGATTTTCTTACTTGTTTCTTATTAATTTTCTCCCTTTTTTGTTTTTGACTGCTTGGTCATAAGCTAGGAAACCATTTAATTTTATCGTTCGGCGACCTCTTACAGTCGGTTATGCCCGACTGTAATTTTCTTAATTAATTGTTTTAATTACGATTTATGTAAAATACAGCAAATTTGGTGTTTCTAGATGATAACAACAAAAAGGAGCGATAGGTAGTCTTAATAGAAGAATAGTAGAGTCTTAATATCCAAATATGTACATAATAATATAATAAGGTATTTGTGCCTTTTGTTAAACAAGTTCTTATTGTTAGTACGGCCATTTTTGTATCGACTCGACTTTTGTTGCTTGTTGAAGAATATATGTATAAACTTTATGTGAACTGACTGTTACATACATTTGCACAAACTTAATAGACTCTCTTACTGGGTACTTACAGGGTATAAACAATTTTAACATATTGCCAGTTAATTTCAATAATATGCTAAATAAAATAGTGTTCTATCAATTCTAATTAGTATAGACACATATTAATTACTGACAATATGTAACCCAATACATTTTTTGATTATCTCTCTTTGACCTTCCCGAATACTCTCCATATTCGAAACTTTTCTGTTGTCCTAGTCTCTGCATAATGATTTTCAAACAGTGAAGCCTCACAAATATTTGTTAATATTTGTTTAACTCATTGTAATTTGTTTAGTTGTTGTACATATATGTATGCGTAGATAATTACATTTAATAACAAATTTTAATACATACGTCATAGATGAGAAATTTTTGACAAACATATACATATACCAATATATATATAACTGTATTGTATACATATACACATATCCATATGTATATGTATGTATGTACGTAATACCATTTTTTCTTTTAGTGCGAAAATGCGAATCATATAAATTTTTAGCGAATTCTGTGGGTTTATTTGTATTTTATACGGCAAGCGGCTACTACACTACACACGCCATCGGAAGAAACTGATAAGCAGTTTTTTCTTTTATACCCTATAGACATAGAGTATATGCGTAAACATATTAAGTTTGTAAAAATGTATGACAAACGCATAAAAAAAAAAAATATATAAATATTCTTGTTAAGCATTATAAGTTGAGTTGTCTGTCTGTCTGTCTGAATGTCTGAATGTTGAAGACTATATAAGATTGAGCCTTCAAGTTAAGTTATTTAGATTCTCATTTTTCTTATTCATATTACTTATGCCAAAACGTTTCTTAGTGCTACTGCCTAACCTTTCTTTTGAGTTTTCTTGTTCTTTAAGCTAAAAACTTCAAAATTTGTTGTACTTCAATTGTAATAAATTATTAAAAATAATTCCAAATCAGTTTACTAGAACGGATAGATGACATACAAATCTGCAGTTTAGTTTGAAACGAAAAATCTTAAATTAATTTTAATAGCTCACACTGATACAGATAGATATATATCTGCCATATAAATTGGTATAGAGCGTATCTCGAAGTTTAGCACACTCGACTGTAACTTTCCTGTTTTTGTTTTCTGACGCACAGACCACGAAGAAGATTTTACGCGCACCCATGTCGAAGTTGTTGTTTTTGTTGAAGTTCAAATCCTACTTAGACCCTTATCTTTTCTTATACATAGTTCTATTTTTTTTCCCGTCCGACGCCTGCGGCGCTTTCGCCAATACCTCTGCCTGCGCGGGCAATTTCAGCTGATAACTGAAATTATTTTTTTTTTTTTGCAATATTTGCGCTTATCAATTATTATATTATGTTATACTACACACACACACGCACACACCCACACTAGCATTATGTATTATCAAATAAAATAAGAAAGAGAGAGTGAGAAAAAAAGAGTAATGCACTCTTCTATATATGTACATTAATCGTACATATTTATTATTTATATGGAACAATATCTTGTACTTCTTCATATGCGTATGCTGCCCTCCAGGAGCCTCTCCAGTGCATGTTCCGCTATCGTAATTCGCAGTCGCCGGCTACGAAATCATCGTCATACATATGGCGAACGAATATAATCTAGCTGAGTCTTATCAAAACTTTTCAATAATACTACCTAATACATATATATATGTGTATATATTTTTTTTTTTTTTTTGAATACTACCTTCGCGGAATAAATTGTTTCTTTTCGAATTGCATTCGAGTTGATAATTTGGTCAAGCGATGCTTATCAAATACAAAATAAAAACAGAACATAAAAATGTTATTCACATAAATTCATTCTAGAAGTATGTAATATAATTCTGTAAATTTAAGCTCAAAGTTGTTCACCAACAAAAGTCGATTCAATATAGTTATGCACACCAATCCGTACCTTCCGTACCTCGTTTGTGTGTGTGTGTGTTTAAGCAAAGAGATCTCCTTATCTTTATTCATTATATGGATGCCATGCTTACTATGCGACGTTTGCCACATATATTTCTAGCATAAACATGAAAAAACAATAATTTATGAGAAAAAATCGATTTATTATTTTTGCAAAATATTCACCATTATTATTTGCATTCGCCCAAAGCAGTTCTGCCACTTCAAAAGAGATGCGTTTTCAAGGCATCAACAGCTACTTGGGGAGTTGAAAACCGCTTTCCTCGACGTTAATTTTTGATGTAAGGGAACAGAGAAAGAAATCATTTGGTTTCAAATCATCAATTCGATGTTTTGAGCGTCCAAAAACTCAACGGCCGAAGTGTGTGAGCTCGCATTATCGTGATGAAGTATGAATCGTCTTCGTCGGTTGGTTTTTCTCAGTTCTTCAAATACTTCAGATTGTATACCATGCAGTATTGACCGTCCTTCTTTTCACAAGCGGGACAATCTTCATGAAATACGTTGGATTGAATTTGTTGTAACAGTTTTTCACAGTGGCCAAGTATGGAGGATGTTCACAGTTTAATTTTATTTTTTGACTGAGATAAATTTTTCAGTTGCTCAAAAATTATGTCAAATTGTTCACAGTAAGTTAGGCCTAAAAAATGTCAGACTTTACAATGCAGACTTGCAACAATAATGTTTTGTTGCTCAGATTAGAAATATATGTAGCAACCCGCGTATCAGTGATTTAATTTTTCGTAAAGTGGTTCGAAAAGATGCTATTCACCGAAAAAAAAAAAACCGCTTATATATAATTTTCATGCTAAGATAATTATTATTCATAGACCAATTGTATAGTTTTTCATAAAACACATCATTGAAGTCATAATTCTTAGCTTTAGTTGAGGCAAAAACATAAATGACAATTTTTTTTTTAACAGGATAATTGCTAAGCATTATATATTTTCCATCATGATCCATGTGTCTTTCAATGCATTGCATACACGTATACGTATGTTGTATAGAAATAAAGAAACGGCGCGCGCAAGTAGTATAATTTGAAACATTATTAAGTGATATTTGATATGGTATTCTTTTTAGAAACTTTTAGTATGTACCTATACGCATACGTCACGCTATTTTATGTTTCACTGTACACATGTACACTATGCATATGTAGAAGTAAATGGCGCGTGTCTATCAAGTGTCGCTGCTTACCGATTTCCACATAATACAAATCAATATATGTAGAAACAATGTTCTTTTATATTATTATTATTATTATTTAACGAAATAATAATTATTATCAGAGCAATCTGTATACTGTATACTACCTGCCTGGTTGTGCCATGAACTTTGTTAAAAAAAAAAAACCCCCGAATCTCTTTTAATCGGAAACTTTTTGCGAGTATATAAAATATTCAAAAAATCTTAAATTATGCAGAAATTGTTTAAGAAGTGTTTTTTTTTTTTATACTCTTAAAGTTTTGAAACAACATCCAACATCCACAAAACTAATCAATCATATTCGAGTCGCAATCAAATGCTTATTACAGCTACTAATTTTAGCACTCCAGTAATTCTATATTCTAAATTAGGCTCAAAACTATTTTTGTCTATTGACATCGATATTATTAATAGGCCTGATGACGTGTGTGAAAAGTGCTCGAGCTCGAGCTCGAGCTTGAAAGGAAAACCATTTTCTTTATCAATAGCAAAATTCATATAAATTATATTTGTTTATTTGACAAAGTCTGAAGTCGTCAAATGATAACAGAAAATTCGCAAACATTTTTTAGATAAGCGAGTACTATTTCTTTTTGTTCTTAGTGGTCTGGTGCTAATGTTAGTGCCTACTGCCTGCAATTATATATATTATTATTTTTATTATTTTCTTTCACTATCTGCAAATGAGAGCGAGAGTTCTTGTATTTTATTGCAGCGCTTTGGTGCTATCTGCAAATAAGAAAATTAAACTAAATATTCTTGTATTGTACGGGTATGGTACGTGTTTATCATATTAATGAATCTATTGTATAATTAATTTACACGAACAGCAGCTTATTGAAATAAAATACTATCTAGTGTTGGGCATTTTTTAATATTATATACCCGCCATGCAGATGCATGTAGATAGTCTCTAAAACTTGGAAACTATAAAAGCCAAAGACACCAATTTTAAGTTTATACATTGTGTGAGATTCTATTATATATAACGGGTCCGCCAAATAATTTTTTTTTTTATAAACTGAAAACTACAAGAGCTGTTTTTTTTTTTATTTGAAAGCTCAATCCTTCCGGTTAATAGTGGAATATGATTTCACTCATATGGCTGCCACGGCTAGCCATGCAGTACCCAATACGGTCGGTACTGTGTGCAACCCTATCTCGGCTATGGTATCGCCAATTTTGTTCTTCAAAGCTTCAATTGTCTCTGGTTTGTTGGTGTAACACTTATCTTTAACGGCTCCCCACAAATAATAGTCCAACGGTGTCAAATCGCAGCTTCTTGGTGGCCAAACGACATCAGTATTTCGACTGATAATTCGTTCTTCAAAAACAGTGCGCAAAAGATCTATTGTATTATTGGTTGTGTCGCACAGAGCGTCGTCCTGTTGAAACCAAATGACACCAAGGTGCTCATCTTCAATTGTTGTGAACAAAAATTCACTTAACATGGCCCGATAGCGCTAACCATTGACTGTAACCGTCTAACCTTCTTCATTCTCAATGAAAAATGGTTCAATGATGCCTTTCGACCAAAATTCACACCAAACAGTCACTCGTAATGGTTGCATCGGCAATTCTTCCATTACGTGTGGGTTCTCCGTGCCCCAAATACGACAATATTGCTTGTTGACAGAACCACCAAGATGAAAATAAGCTTCAGCTGAAAAGATGATTTTTTCACAGCGTTCTTCGTTCAGCGGAATAATAATACTAACTTTCGGTCAAATCTGTCATGCGCTAAGTGTTGCCAGGCTAGGAATAACTGGTAGTTAAAAAAAAAAAAAACGTTAGATGGCGGACCCGATATATATACATATACATCGTTGATCCCATAAATAATATATACTCTTGAACGACTAAATGCTGTAAACGAAGTTTCTAAGCTGTTCAAGATTTTTTTCTTCTACATATTGAAGCAACTCCCTTACAAATCCATTGAATGATTATGAACACCCATTTCAGCTACATGTACTAAAAGGCGTGTCTCCTTTACTTTTTGGTATAGCCACATATTGGTTCCACGTTTAGAGTTTGTGTTTTATAGCTGAAATTTTTGTTTCGTTAGTTTATAGGGTATTATATAGTCGTATATCAAGTCGTATATCACACTCACTTGTTTCTTTCACAATTTCTTAATTTTCCATTGTCATCAGCAATGTTCCTACGATAAGATAAGCACATCATAGTGAAGTAGTTAGTATATATAACCTTGGCTTTGCACAACCATACATTATCAGTCAGTCAGTCAGTCAGTCGATTTATGTTTATAATACTTACCCTATATTGCGTGTCTTTGTGTATATTGAAAAATTTATAATTTATGCTCTATGCAAACATAAGCGTGTTGAATTGCAAAATTTGGGAATGGTCGGGTTGAAGGTTTATTTTAATTTTTTCACAAAGTTTGTAACGCGAAGCAACGGAGTCATGTTCGTATGTATGTATGTCTGTCATCAGTAAGATATGGTTCTGCATTTAGACATGAAGTTTTCTTATATGAACATGGTTTTTGTTTGAAAAAAATACTTTTATTAATATTAACTTATGAATCGAGGGGGGATGGGAGAGGGGGTAGGTTATTATTGGTCTCTGCTGTTAAATAATTTTACCCACTTACAACTTTTTGATTTTTGTTTAAATAATTTGTTTGTAGGAGTTTATATCACAACATGAAAATGAATATAGCTACTGCTGTAGGGAAGCTTGATATATATAAATATATTAGTGAAGATATTCCGCCCATTTTTAAGTGTAGACCACATACCGATTGTTCTTAAACTATTTATTTATTGGAAGTAGTATTTTATTCCAAATTAAACGCTTCGTGTAAAGTGTACCAAAATGTTGTTAATAAATAATTCATAATATTGCTTCTGTACGAGTGTAGGGCATGTATGTATGTTCATACTTCCTTCCGTCATAATAATATATTAAAAAATAAAAAATATATATATATATAAGTAAGCTTAAAAAACCGCACGCGTGGCTTTAATTACGTTTTAATTTATTGTTTATACATATCATCAGTAATCATTTGAGTTACATTTACAGCAAATTCTTGCGCTGACAACTTTTTTATATTTTTTTATTATTTTTATTGGCAGCTCTTTACGCTTTACTTAATTAAAATTAAAATTAAAAAATAAATTAAAAATTAATAATAAAAGTTTGGGCACACCTTTCACATATTTCTTTTGCATGTAACGTTGCGTTGCAAAATTGTTTGCGGAAGATTTCAATGGTTGGAATTCCGCAAATGATGACTGCACATCTTACTGGATTTTCCTATACATCTTCAACCAGCTGTTAACAACATATTTGACTTACCATAGGCTTAAGTAATTCTTGGGATTTTTTTTTTTTTTTTTTAGTTTTGTGCAGATGTTGATAGGTGTTGGTTTTGGTTTTGATCGTTAAATCGTCCCATAATATTTTAACTAAAATTTGTAGGATTCTTCTTCTTTCTATCCCATTAAAGGGCATCCCAAAATTTATCTCTGCATCTCAAAAGGATTCGAATGGGCGGTATTCAGTATCAGTATTACTTCTCCCTATGTCACCTATCGAATTTCTTCTATGTACCTCAAATCGATACAAAGATAGGGCAACGCTCCTTCCAATTTTGTCAAAACGTAGCCTATGTTCTTTTCCATCGTCCCATCTATGTATATCTATACCAAAACTCATAGCAATTGATTTAGCGGCTTAGACATAAGAGAGGAACATGCATCCATACATACAAAATTTCATATTTATAATATTAGGATTAGGGTTTTACAGATCTATACCTCCTTTCTGAGTTTTTGTATGACAAATAAATATTTTTTGTAGTTAGTTTAGCTATAAACGCCAAATTAAGTGATCCTTATATTAATTCTAATGTAATGTCACACTGAGATTCAGCTCCGCCACAAATTTAAGTTCAAGGTTGTACAGTCAGTCTGAAGACTGTGCTATTTTTTTTTTCTTAATATAAAAATATCCCGTATTTCAGATATTTGTTAGTGTTTTTTTTTTTGTTATTCTTATGAAATATTTTCTCCAAGAATTGGAACTGTCTGTGTAGCAGCTTAATCTTGCGTGCGCTGAACAGCCAAGAGACTACTATGCAGTTTGAGTTACAGTAAAACATAAATTTTTGGATCGGGTTCTATATATCCTATAGCTTGTTTCCTCGTTACTTATAAGTTTTTTGCATTACATTAAAAAATTAAAGTAAGATTGGATTTTTTGTCTTTTCAATATTTTGTCACGAAATTTGCGCAAGAAGTTGTTGAGAATTTTTTTTTTTTTTTTTTTTTTTGAGGTCTAAACTGGTTTTAAACGATTTTTCGTTAATCATTAACAGAAAGCTTATTTAATCAAACGACTGTTCGATCGGGAGTTCATTCATCTGCACTGAATACGGAAAGAGTTTAAAAATTTACATAAATTTAATGCAAAAGCAAAAACATTTGCTGCTAATTGCATTTATTTGGTGATATAAATTTTTTAATATAAATTTCCGAAATTGCATGAATCAGCAGCTGAACTAATCAAAGCAACTTTCTGTTTCTCTTAATTTAATTGCAGCACAAAAGATCGCAGTTATACAAATTTACACATCACATTTAACAAACTGAAGGAGCTACACAATAGCTTAAAAATTGGTTTTATAAGCTTAATTGAAAGGTGAGTGACTTATGCCTAGCTACATAGTTATTACTTAAAATTGTATTTATTTACTAAAGGCTTTAATACGCAAAATAACAAAATTGCAATTTGAAATTTTAGCTCAAAGAAATTCTTATTGGCTCACAACAGAATTTTAATTAATAAGAAAATTTGGCAATTTGCCTAATGATTTGTGTTAGATTTTTCCAATTAGCAGCAGAGAGTGCGAATATGAAAATGTTTAATTGCCCGCTTGTGTACGTACTGCAACGAAATGTTGGAACCCTTCATTCCTTTTTATATGTATATGCTTCAAAGACAAAGTGCCAAGCATATCGTCTACTAATGAACAAACACCTTTGCGTCAAAAGTCACCTACTGGCTGCGACAAATTACGCGCTTGACAATTGCTCTGAAAAAAAAAAAAAAATGAAAAAAAAATCCACTCGGATTTCCTGTTAGTACCTTCCGTTCGAGCTGCTTGTGTATGTGCTCAAGTGCCTGCTGCAACGCCTGCTGTTGCGGTGACCCAGTATATCAAACACTTTCACTTCTACAAAACGTCTTCGCTCTGGCAATTGCTGGTGAAATGCAAACCGTGTTAAGTTTTGACCCCAGGCACAACCGCATACGGAACAATAAATGTTAGAAAGCAAACAAAGCAAGTGTTGAAAGGTTTAATTGGACACACATCAGTGTGCTAAAATTTTGTTTAGTTAGTTTTTCCAACAGTTATCTATTCTACATACTATACGGACTGAACACTTGAGATATCCAGTTGATTTATGACTTGCACAGTCTGAAAAAAAGTTAATTCAAACAATCTTATCAGAAGCACCGGTGTTCAGAAAATTGATTTTGATGCCAACTTTCCAGTGTCAAAAATTTGAGATGGTACGCCACAATTTTTTTGCACATCTGTCAAAAAGTTTACACTAAAAAAATGCACAAACAAACAAATATTTTTTAATTAGATACAGATACAAATATTACAACAGATACATCTTAATTATTATTATTAGCGACAACTATCTGATGAAAATGTATCTTTTACAAAATTAAAATGAAATTTTTTAGATTAAGATCCCGTAAAATCATATGAACTTCGGCTGTAGCTTCGTCAAAGCAAAGCAAATCAAATCAAATGAAAAACGACGTTTAATACGCCGCTTAATACAACAATTCAAAGACTTATTTAATAACCCTCGTGTACATATGTATACAAATTCATTTGATTGTTTAAACAAACAGTATCAACTATTTATTGACGTCCATTTGTTATTATTGCTGTTGATGGCGTTGTTGATTATGCGATACTTGAATGTAGGCGCGATTAGATTGAATTTATATTTTCTATTTAGTCGCAAATCGTTTTCTTTCTATTCGCTGTTAATTGTTTGTGGTAATAACAACCGATGTGAGCATCCTACCATTACGAGTAACAAAGAAGCTATTTTTTAAACCCTGCAGAAGGTGGTGTAGCACACGCTATAAGGTGTATGAGTGTTGCTACACATATCTTTCTAGCCTAACCATGAAAAAACGGTAATTTATGAGAAAAAAAATCGTTTTATTGATTTTCAACATATTCACTATTAAGATCGATACATTCGCCTGAACCAGTTTTGTCACTCCAACAGAGATATCTCCAAAGCATGCGTTTTCAAGACATCAGCAGCTTCTTCGGAAGTTGAAAACCGCTGTCCGCGCAGTTTATTTTTGATGTGAGGGAACAAAAAGAAGTAATTTGGTGCCAAGTTAGGCATGTATGCCGAATGACCCATCAATTCGATGAATTGAGCGTTCAAAAACTCATTTGTCTAAGAGCTCGCATTATCGTGATGAAGTATGA
The DNA here is from genome assembly GCA_035044805.1 of Leucophenga maculata. Taxonomy (NCBI): domain Eukaryota; kingdom Metazoa; phylum Arthropoda; class Insecta; order Diptera; family Drosophilidae; genus Leucophenga; species Leucophenga maculata. The sequence goes on along the minus strand of JAWNNP010002193.1, from coordinate 1,959,773 downwards.
ATTCGTCTTCATCGGTTGTTTTTTTCCTTAGTACATCGAACACTTCAGGCAAAGAAATGCTTGTATACCATTCAGAATTGACCGTCCTTCTATTCACAAGCGGCACGGTCGCAACATGTCCGGATTTCGAGAAGAAACATGCAATTATTTGCTTCGATGTGTTGCGCGAGCGAGCAACTTTTGTTGGATTTTGCTCGTCTTGCAAGACCCAGACGGTCGACTGCTGTTTTGTTTCGGGCTCATACGCATATATACACATTTCGTCACCTATAACGATTGAGTAAACAGCTTTTGAAGCACCTCGCATGAATTTCTTCAGCATTTGCTTGCACCAAGCGACACGAGCCTTCTTTTGAGCGATTGCCAAATTATGGGATGTCCAACGTAAACAAACCTTTCTGATGACCAAATGTATGCTAGTCATACTAATGCCCAGGTATGCGTCAATCTCACGGTATATCATATGACGACAGGCACAACGACCGATTTTGAAAGTTCTTCACGAAATTCGTCGGTGAGCCAGCTGCGGCTACGTTTAAATTCGTTTTTCACAGTGGCCAAGGATGAATTTTTCCAGTGCCTGTAAAAAAACTAAATTGCGCTCTTACGTCAAAGTGTTCACAGTAAGTTAGGCCTAAAAAATGTCAGACTTTACGATGGAGACGTCAGATTGCATCTGGCAACAATAATGTTTTGTTGCTAAGACTAGAAATATATGTAGCAATCCTCGTATTCATCAAGTTTGCGCATTAAGATTCTCCTTTTTCATACGCTGTACGAATTTATGATATTTTTATTTACTAAGCACTTTATACGGCGATTTGTCATACCTTTTTTAATTATTTTTTTAGTCTTTAATAATTAAATTAAATAAAAAAATTTTATTTGTTTTATTATTGCAAAAAATTTTTTTTTTTTATTAAAGTTTACATAACTATACAAAGTTGCAATTGACGAGTATGTTCCGAACTTCACTCTTATTTATTTTATTTTATTTTGTTTTATTTTTTTATTGAAATATATACAAAATGCAATATTAAATGCCTTAAATGCTTATTTATTGTATTTATTTATTAAATTATTATTATGTCACAGTTGCCAGGCAGACAATTAGCCACAGCACAAACAACAGAACAAGCAACAAACAAGACAACAGACACCTGCTTACCGATTGTAAAATAATAAGCACTCAAAGCGCCTTGAAGTATGCTGCAAATTGTTGAAATTCAAAGCATGATCTGCTTTGATGTCTGCAACGCGCGTTTGGAAATAACAAACCACTTGGTTTCTTATTTTATTTTTAAATCAAAACGTTAAGTTTTATATAATTAAATAATTCTATTATATGGTTTCGTATTTTTATAAAGCGCCGTCTCGCTTCACGCTGTCGCACGAGTTCATTGGCTGCTGCTGCTGTACTGCAGAACTAATTATTCATCGGAAATTCATCGCTGATAACTCAAAAACTGGGCTGGCGCTACTGACGCGCTAAATACAAACTCTGCACAGAATATTCCGGCGTACTACATTTGCGGTTAGCTTACGTACTTTTATTTCCGATTTAGTAATTATTCATGTTGGTCTGTGATGAGTGCGCCACCACTGACGTCGTTCAGGAATATACATTTTTGACCTCAGTGGTGACAATCTGAGACGTTGTTCGTTGATGTTGGCTGCTATTAATCATGGTTTTTTAACTCGGCTTTTGTTTGCCATCAATGAATGATAGAGATTTTCATTGGTGTGTACGCATGCTTTGCGGTCGGGCTACTGTTTGAGTACCACAGAATATCAGCCGATATATTTACGATGATTGTACCAATATGGGCTACGTGCAGTTTAGTATAAATATAATGGAGACTGGGTATAGTTGCTGCAACAGAAATCTGATTTAAAGTTAATGTTTGCTATTGTTAGCTCCTCAGTATAAATTTAAACGTTCGCAGTGTTTGTTTTTAATCATTGAAGAAAAGTGCGAGAAAAAAACTTTATATGAATACGTTTATTAAAAGTTTATCGAGAATGTAAGTGATACTGAGACAGAAACAGAATATAACAGCTCTATAAAACGAAACATTCGTTCAGTTTTGTGGAAAGTTTAGTTCTGTCGAAATTTAAAATTTGATCAAGTGCAAGCGGCTGAAAACGCAAATTTTTTTTAAATAAAAATAGTTTTGTGCAAAAAAGTTTTACGCTTTGTTTGTGTGAATAAATTTATCAATAAACTTCATTCGGAAGGGTGGCGAAGCAATGGAACAAATGGTTTTTCAACAAAACTATTCCATAAATTGCTAACGAATCAATTTGGTTTTTAATTGGCATAGTGTTCTCTTTTAATTTACTTATGATTGCAAAAAAAAACATGTAAGCAACGTTCTTTTATAAATTTCCTTAGATTACGATACCAGTATCGGTTAAAGTATCGTTTGCATATTTTTCGAGATTATGAAATAATTTATTAAAGTTCATGAAATACATCAAATATTGTCATTGGATCGTTCATTGAATAAAAAAGCCGAAATATACAAACTTGAAGGCTTTATCTTTTACTTACTTAAATGGCCGTCTTCCGGTCATGGCCAAATTTCTGTGCGCGCTAGCGCCAGTCGTTTTGCATACCAAGTAAGGAGAGATCTCTCAATACCTGGTCATTTCAACGCGTGCCCGGTTGTCCTATATTTTGGCGCCCCCCATGTAAACCATGCGTGCTGGAGTTCTTTCATCCATTCGAATGATGTGCCCAGTCCAGTGCAGCCGCTGAAATTTTATGCGTTGGACTATGTCAATTTCATTGAATTAGTTGCGGTTCATATGGGACCTAAACTCGTCGCCGATTCTAATAGGACCGAAAATTCTGCAAACTCAATCACGATCCATGCCACTGCGCCATACAATAGACCGGAAGTATCAGCGTCTTATAGATCTTGATTTTTGTCTTTCGAGAGAGGGCTTTACTTCTCATTTGCTTGCTCAGCTCAAAAAGCATCTGTTTGTAAGCGTGATTCTTCGCCTGATCTCCAGGCTGACGTTGTTGTTTCTGGTTATCTTGGATCCAAGATAGATGAAGTTTGTAGAAAACTTCAGTTTAATTTTTTATACTCTTCAAATTCTCGTTGCTCATATAAGCAGACGGAGGACATGATTTATCTGTTAAAAATGTGTGTATATACTTTATGTCGCAAGAATACTGCAGTCGTATGTTCAGGACTTCAAAATACTATCCATTTTTATGTAGACAGTGTTTGGACATGTCTGTTCGATCGTTTGTCTGTGGGTTTTTTTTTCTCCTAGATTTTTGCCTGAAGTGCATATTTTTTTTCCTAAGCAGTTAAGTAACCATATTGATATGCCACGTCCATTTTTTTGGATAGCCCTGCATATCATTAAATTCTTTAAACAGAGTTTCTTACGCGTCACATGTATGTCTATACAAATTATTTGTCAATACATCAAAAGCGCAATCAATCAAATTTATCGAATTGTTTGTTTTTAACATCCTTGCGTATATATTTGTCGACGTAGGATACTTTTATATAGTTATCAATTTTAGTTAGCCCTTTCAGTTCTTGATAGCTAACACTTTAAGCTTATTAAAAGATTAACTAATTGACATTATTAACTTACAGTCATATATGTGACCGCAGAAATGTGTATTCCTTGTCGAACGAACGTCTTGTCGCATATATAAAGAAATTTGACGCTTTTCAAAGGAGTATAAACTTGTAGGTTTTTTTTTTTATAGTATAAATATAAAATAAATTTTTACTTAATTTATTAATAATTTAATAAAGCGTTTATGTATTTATAAGCAACAGCAATTAAAGCTGTTACGGAAATAACCATTTATTTCTGTTTAGCTTCTATAATATTATTGATTTTAGTAAAGCATAGCAGCAGCAACAATAACAACTGTAACAGCTTTAACTAGCCTTAACAACATGCAAGGCAAAAGGACTCTATTTTAGCCTTGTTAGCTTCTCAATGCTTTTTGGTTTTCAACTCTTGCCTGCTTTCAAAGTTTTCTATTGTAGAAAATATGAGCCTAGGCAACATGGCGTATGCGTAACAACCTACAACATGTATAAATGATAGTCGAGACAGAGACTTTGTTATGCACTACACAGCAAAAAACCCAAAAAACTGCAGCAAATAAGCCAATAAAAATTATGTTTTTCTGTATTTGATGAATGAGTGCTTACTAATGGTTCGGGTCTTATAGCTCCACACACATAATATACCCGGCTCAAATATATTCTTGTGAAGGGTATACCCTTCGAATGTTGAAAGTGTAAGTTAAGAATTAAGGAAATAGAAAAATGAATGTTACCATGCGTTCGCTCTAAATTATTTATTAGTTAATGAAGTCATGATTAGTATTATAATTAAAATTGATTCCTAGTTTCGAACAACAACAGCAGCGAGTCCTTTATAATAGCTTGTACGGAAGCAGGCAAGCAAGCAAGCGTGACGTTATTCAACACCGAATATGTGAGTGCGTACGTCACAGAATTGTGTTTATTAGTTACACTTAATGCTTGATGTGGTAAAATCAAGTGACGAAAGCCTAACTGCAACTAAGTCACTAGCAACAACACATATACTGCTCGTACATCAAAACGTTCTGCGTACACTGATGCTAAAAAATACCAAACTTTTCAATAGTTATGAAAATTAAATACTTAACTTTGCACTTGTTACACTAGCTTAGACTCACGTCCACATAGTGAATATGTATATGTTACATTGTGTTTGCTTTGTGTAGCTCATATCCTTTGAAACGCTTTCGCTTTGTCATTGGTTATGAGTTCAAAGTATTTGTTTTTTATTTTCTATTATTCTTCTCATTCTGCATAAAAAACAAAACTGTTGTCAAAAGGCAAATATTTCAAGGTGAAGGCTAACTAAAATTTTCTAACTTTCCGTTCTGCAACATTACAAAACGGACCACTCTATGTCTTCACTCTAATCAAATAACAAATATAATTAATAGAATCATATCGATTGCTTTTATACAAAATTAAAGCAACTATAGACATAAGCAACTCGTTAAGGAAACCCCAGCAATACGCTGTTTCAGTTAGCTTGCCATTGAATGACTTGAAAGGAGTAGCTTACTACGCCGTATTCAATGGCATGTGCCACTTTGTGTCACATGCTATGCACTGCTGTGTATTGTCCAAGGCAAATGAAAATGAAAACCGAATGAATGGAAAGCCTTTCGATGTATGGCGTAACGTTGGCAGCGGTCGCGGCAAGCTGAAAGTCAAAAATTTATTGCGTAGGTCGTTAGTGGTAAGGGGCTGCCATATTGTTTTTGGTAAAAGAAACAAAAAAACGCTAAGAAAAACCTAACAACTGCCTGGCGGCCAACTAACTTGGCTGTTGCTAAACAGCAAAAGTAAATAAAAGAAAGAAAGAAAAAAAAAAACAGCCAAAGAACAAGAAAAAAATATCAAAAAAACCAAAATGAAAGCGTGCAAGCCGGAATCTCACCGGCGTCTGTCACAGACACAAGCACAAGCACACGCACACGCACACTTTCACTTGCCATTCACACACATGCAGAGAACTTTCTTTCAATTTCAGTTTTCCTTATTCTTCGCCACTTACAAAAAGCTCGAGAAATGAAATACATCCGCGTATATTTCCGCCACATACACACACAGCTACTCACACACACTTTTTCGTTCAATGCGTTTCATATTGAGCAGTTTGCAAGTTTTCCGGAAATTTACGCTTCCACGAAGGATACAATACTATAAACACGTTCACTCTTTCTTACTCACACATTTCAGTTGCGTTGTATCATTTTTTTCTTAGACCTTTGTGAAGCAACAAGAATCAGCAGGACGGCATCCACGTGGCATTTACCCGTTTTTGCTTCATTTGCATTTGTTTGATTTTCTGTTGACCTTGTTTACGCTGGTTGTGTCCTGCCAACTACAGTTTCATAAGCATAAACTGGTTGTGCAAGTCCTTCGAAGGCCACAATTATGCTTTGCACCCGTTTCTGCGAGCAGTTTCTGTTTAACATATAAGTTGTATAGGAAGTTTTATCAATGTTTATGCGTCTGCATAAAATATGTTATGACTTATTGATTACGAACTATGGTAAACTTTTGTATAGAACTTAAAACAAAAAGGTACGCGACAGTCGAGTGAGCTCGACTACGTGATACACTTTTAGGTAACGAAAGAATACATTGGTATATATTTTTCATATTATTATAATGTTCGAAGATCTCCCAAAGTTAACTCCATTATGGTCAGTAGTGATAGAGGAGTCGATATATGTCCATCTGTCCGTCCGTATGAACGAAAAGTTCTCAGAAACGGTTATACATAGATACAGACTTCGTTATTTTTGCATACGACTAGGACTTCGCCGGAAGTTTGAAAAGTGGTAGCAGCAAAATACTTTTCGTTAGTACCATTTTTTCTTATTAATTGCTACTTTTTTGTTTTGCAGTGCTTAGTCATAAGCTAGGGAAACATTTAAGGTGTTTGTTAGGCGACCTGTACTTAAAGTCGGTTATGCCCGACTGTAATTTTCTTAGTTGCTTTTTTAATGAAGCTCTTTCAATGTACCATAAAAAGGATTTGGTAGCCAACATAAGCCCCTGAAAGTCAGATTTGTGAACCGATCAAAAGCCTGACATGACATCCGGCCGTTATCAAAATATTACCCTATTGGCATAAAAACTCGATACAAATTGAAGTCATTTAATATGTTGAGTTGGCTAATCTGCTGCTGTATATATTTTAACCAACTGCTGACGTTTTCATTCATGCTGCACATCAAATATAAGTAAAAGCGCATATCCACTGCTACAGCATGGCTTACGACACTGTCAATTGCTTGTGGTCAAGTATATATGCAGCGCGCTCGTAGCTACCTACTTGCGTAACTTTATATAGCTCATGGCCTTCTATTTTCAATATTCAGATCATTCTGTCAACTGGGTTTGTGCATTTTGTATATCATAATACGTTTATCCATAATTTTATTAGTTAAACAGCGCACGGTGCCAGTTTGCATAGGCCAACCGCAGTAAACTGCTTTCCAAATGGACCATAATCATATTTTATTATTTGCTCCAAGCGTGTGAATTGAGTTCAATGCACTTATAGCTATGGAAATGTGTCGACACCGCAAATAAGTATTATTTTATTAATTGTGCATTACACTTGTATGGACATTTTTTTCTATGTAGAGAAGCGCATCGATATTTTGAGCAGACCTTGAATTAGTTCGTATATCGATTTGCGTGACAGCGACCGATACAAATGGATGTGCAAAATATATTTTGTAATGTTTTCATAAAGCTTTCGTTTCTTAAGCTAATCGATGTCCACCACTTACTAAAGTTATACATTTTCCTTGGCTAAACTATTTTTCCTTTTTTTGTGGATTTTGTGCTTGTCGCTGCTGTTGCTTGAAGCCTTTTGAAGTCAATAAACTTGATTAACTGTGGATGCTTTTGCTGACCTCCATTCTCCATTCACAGCTAGCTTACCTAATAACATCAATCGATAATTGTTTGTTTGTTTGTTTGTTTGTTTGTTTTTATATACTTTTTTATATACTTATTACTAAATCTCAATATTTCTTCTCTTTGCAGTTATCTGAGATTAAAGCTTTTTGGAACATCTGACGTACAATAAGAATACTAGTTCGCAGTTGAAATACCGTCCATAAACCAATTTTGATATAAATATAAAAAAAAAATCGTTTTTATTAGAACATAGAAATTTTTATGCCTGTGTGATATGCTATCACACGGAATACAGATGATGCTGGACATTATTCGCGTGCGCACATAAATTCAAGTAAACATTGGAAATTCAAGGAACAAACAAATTTTAGTGGAACTAAGTTTTAAACTTATACAGCAGCGTACCGAAGTCTGATATTTGGAAAGCGTACGTTTTAGTCAGAATTGCTGCCATGGGTCGAAAGAAAATTCAGATTTCGCGCATTACGGATGAACGGAATCGCCAGGTGAGTAAAATTTTTTCAAGCAACTTTTATTAGTTTTCTTAGTATAGACTACTGCATCGTTTATAGTTTTAATTACTTACTATCTTAGTTTCTGTATTTAATGAGTAATGAAATTATGTGCTTCAAATACAAATAGCCAATAGGAAATAGTTCAATGAAATATGTTTATTATTGGCTTTAATAAACGTTAGTGAAATGACTGTCCTTTTTATACTATTTAAACGATCTGTTACTTCGTGTATTTAACGTTTGTCGTAGACTTTTTAACGATGCACAATGAAAAAGTCTTTTGCTCAATTGAAAGTTGAAACTTCAGCTGCTGATAGAAGTCTTCACAAGCTGACAAGAAACGCAGTCATAGCGACATGTAGTACTTCTATAGTCCAATAATTGTAGATCAAAGTAAAAAGTCCTGCTAGTTCCGGCTGGTTTTTCAATTGAAAAACGTTTATTAAGCATATAACTTGAAAAATTTTAAATATAGGCTGTCGACTATTGCTGATATGGCTTAAAATTATATTTTAAAAATACTTCACACACTTGAGTTTTAGCGATATCTTAGGAAACTCATAATTTGGTGTTAAGAAAAGCGTTATTTAAATTCGTAGTCACGAACTCAAGAGTAAGCCTTAATATTTGACTTTACACTGTACGAATAAGTGCCTTATAAAAGATTTGTTTATGCATGAAAAGAAAAGGGAGGACGGAAGTATTATAGGTCGTTCAAATTCAATTGCTTATAAAAACGTCATTTATTATCTGATTTTGATGAAGTTTTGGAATTTTGGCTTAGAGAGACGTTATCTTTATACTGGCATACTTTTTTTTGCCGAATAAATGATTACCCTTGATGGTTAAAATTCCGGCGAAATCCTAATCGAATGCAAAAAGAACGAAGTCTCCATCTATTATCGTTACCGAGATCCTTTCCTTCATACGGACGGACATAACTACATTCTCTTTCACTCCTGACCATAATGGGGTAACTTTGGCTGGTCTCCGACCATTATTTCTAGCTGTTACACACAATACGCATTTGTACCTTCGTTACAGGGTCTAAAAAGTATTTATACATATTTTTTTTTTTTTTTTGTGAACTTGTGTTGTGTATCGTGCAACTTGTTGAAATAGTTGTCGATACTCAATAAAAAATTATATGATTTTCTAAACAGAATCTATTTATATTATCGATATTAATAACAGACACATTTTTTTTTTTTCTATGAGTCAATTCTTATGCGTATTTCTCGACGTGAGCCAAGTTTAAAGCTGCCGTTACGGCCGCTTAGTTAGCTCCATTGTTGTCAAATTGACGTTCTTTGAGTCAACTTGGCCGGAGCCAGGGCAGCAATAAAGTTTTTATACTATTCACAAAAAGTATATTGTCCATTTTATTCGAAATTTTGTAAAACATTTTAGAAAGCAGCGTAGGCCACATGTACGAGTGGATCTAGAACTAAAAACTAAAATTAAATATCGGTGCTGACTACAATAATGACGGATGACGAATGAGACTATTCTTGCATGTGCAATAAAATTGAAGAGTTCACTAGCTGGGAGCAAGACCAAGGAAACATCATTTTGAAATGACAAATTCTTAAACTATTTCAGTTTTATATTATTTCTATTTAATTTCGGTTTAAATTATATATTTTATTGTATTATCTTATCAAGGCTTATAAGAGTGTTGTTTGATGGAAGCCGCAATTGTTATTTCTATTTGGAGATTTCAAAAGTCACAAGCTTATCAAACCACCTTCGTATTATACTTTTATTTATTTTTATTTATCTTTTTATATAAAATATAACACATCAAGTCGTATAAGTCGTATCCTTTTTGTTGTCAACTTGTAGCAATTTCTTTGACGTCATCAAAATGCGTTTTTAATGCATGTTGGAAAGCATCTCAGTATCAGTTTTACTGGCCATTGTCTGTGTATTATTCAATGTTTTTATTAATAGTTATATTTAAACTAACATTATATCACATTATTGAGTAACGTAAATCTTTTTGCTTACTGCAGGTGACTTTCAACAAACGTAAATTTGGCGTCATGAAAAAAGCGTACGAACTCTCCGTGCTCTGCGATTGTGAAATAGCGCTAATCATCTTCTCATCGTCCAACAAATTGTACCAATATGCAAGCACAGATATGGACAAGGTGCTGCTCAAATACACTGAATACAATGAACCACACGAATCGCTCACAAACAAGAACATAATCGAGGTAAGATGGTTAAACGTTTAAAATAAATATTTGTGCATCGAAAATAGTAATTATAGTTGAATATACTTGAACAAGCGAATGAATATAGAAGGGTATTATGTATCATAGTATAGTACTCAGTGCTGCGAAAGACGGAGGTATCGGTTTTTCATGCAATAAGCGCTAACACGACGACTGCTTAAAATTATGCAAATGCAGCTTTTCTACTTACATAATACAAGGTATGTCCAATTGAAAACGGAACTTATATAAAAATCACGCGTACTATCACTGGTGCTAAATATATGTCATGCCAGTTCAGCGTGATATATTTCAATTTCCAGTAAAAGAAATGTCATCAAATTAAGCTTCAAACTAAACTAAAGCCTAATATTTTTTTTTTTTTTTGAAAAAGTTCCGTTTTGCATTAGGCACAACTTGTATATATGTATGTACATATGTAATGTAGCAGTAAAAATATTGTATTTAAAAAAAAAAAATAGAAAACAAAAAACTGTGCAATGTATTTGTTCTAAGCCGAAGGCAAAATCTAATGCCAAAAAGATACATAGATACATTTGCATGCGTAATGTGGCGCATTGCTTGCTCAGGCATCTCTTACTCCTTGTCTTACTCTGGCTATTGTTGTTGCTGTAAATTGTTTTATAATGTTAATTCCAAGTCATTTGCATAATTTAACACCAACAACAGCAGACTTGACAAAAACTCGACAAGTCATTCGCATACAAATATGTATGTGAACTGACACTTGAACTTTGCAAAGTGTCAAAACATTTTGTTATGGCTTAAATATTTAATTTTTAAATTGTAATAGTTAACGATAATTTTTTATTTTTTTGTTAAATTTACAGAAGGAGAATAAGAACGGCGTTATGTCGCCCGATTCACCGGAACAGGAAACTGATTACACACTGACACCACGCACCGAAGCCAAATATAACAAAATCGACGAAGACTTTCAGATGATGATGCAACGCACGCAACTAGCTGCCGGCGGCAGTGGTGGTGGCCCTGGTGGCGGCGGTGCGGGCACGCCACGTCATTTACCAAATACGAGCTATATGCCCGTATCAGTTCCGGTGCCGGGCTCCTACGGTGAGAATATGCTGCAGGCCAGTCCACAAATGTCCCACACAAACATCAGCCCACGACCATCGAGTTCGGAAACGGATTCAGGTGGGATGTCTCTGATAAGTTAGTACCTAGTGTCGGTGCACAATTTTCATTTTATTCTTGTTATTATTAATTGTTCAATTTTCTTCTAATGGTTTATTTTAAATTTGTTTATTTAATTGCATGCAGTCTTATATTTTTATTAACTTAAAACACTAATAGAGTGTTTGAAAGTGAAAGTCTACCAAAATATAATTAAATAAAAAATTGAACGCGTAAGAAGAAAATGTTTAACAATGCATATAAGTTAGTAGTTTAGTTAAAATATGCTTTAACTGATAAACAATTAACGGAAAAGTAATAACAATTTATGACGAGCCTGGTAGAGCCTTGCACGAATGCATTCATTGTGCAAAATGTTTTTGCATTCGTATAAATAGAAACGCAAATTAAGAGTGAAAATAACTTACAAAAAACTAAAAGCTATGATTTTGTTTAAATTTTTCGTTCAATAATTATTAATATTTTTATTAACAATTTCATTAATTTTCGTAACATTTCTGTGCACGTAGCGTTTAACAATAGGTTTATCAATTATATATATAATGGTATAAAGTCTATAATAAATAAAAATTTTCTTTTTCTTTCATTTGAAAATTGCACAACTACATAAATCAGTTTATCCATCGGCTAACCTCTTGGAGATGTCAAATGGTTATCCCCATTCACATTCGCCGCTTGGTGGATCACCAAGTCCAGGTCCAAGTCCTGGTATAGGTGGGCATATCAATAATCATACGTCAACAACTAATAATAATAATAATAACAACAACAACAATAATAATAATAACAACCACCACCACAACAACAACAATAGCAACAATCATACACATAACAACCAACATAACCACAGTTTAATTAATAAATGTAAGCATGAATATTACTAATTTAATAAATTTTATAATTAATACTCTTCACACAGTGTCTGAATAGTATTCTAATTTAGACACAATTTTTGTTTGAGGCGTTAATCTGAAATATTGTTTTGAAAGAAAGTACCGCTCTCATAAAAAAAATAAAATGCTTTGATAATCAAAAATAAAAGCAATTAAAATTGTTTAAATATTAATTGTTTAAATTGTGGAACCTAGATTGTAGTACATATAGAAACAATATCAGGCTCAACTGTCTAACCTACTAAATTCAAACTTGTTCTCCTGTTTTACATATACTAATACATATACTAAAATAATTCACTACAAAATTTCAATTCATTTTCAATGCAACTAATTGAAAGTTACGAAGAAAGATACAATTAAACAACATCATTAACTACTTTATTGTTCACTAATTATGGCGGCATATCGAATTTGAACCATAATACGGATTTTGCATTTTACAGCGCACCATTTGCCAATAAAGTCGCCGGGCATACAGAACGGAGTTGGACGTGCTTCCAATCTACGAGTTGTTATACCAACGCCCACAATCGCTCAGAACATGTCGACAACAGATGATATTGCATACGCTGATGTAAGTTGCATTTTTTTTAAACGTGCTTGTAAAATGCGTTATAAATTGGAGTGTACAGTACGTACAGTGCTGTCGAAAACATTTACAACTAAAGTTATTTTGACAAATTTACAATTGACAAAATTAAACTTTACAATAGCTATAAAAAGTTATTTTCTGCTCGATTCTATTTGTTAGTTTCCTATTAAAGTAGCAAATTTATTTGAAATATATTTTCGTTGCAAATGTTTTAATGCGCACTGTACATGCGCAGAGTCGTCGTCGGTAGCATTGTTTTATGTGGGCAAACATGGCGTATACGTGTTATGCACAAGCAATATTAATTTTTAATTTTTTTTTTTCCCATAAAATACGTCGAATATATATGTATATAGTATATGCGTCATACTCTGTACAAATGATTGCAAATTTCATCTTTATACATATTTTCTTGCTTTAGCAACGACAAAACCAGACTTCACTCAACACGCCCGTTGTAACGCTGCAAACACCTATACCACAACTAACTGGCTATTCATTCGGCGCACAAGACTTCTCCTCATCGTCTATGAGCTCCGCAGATCTAATGAGCTTGCCGACGTGGACAACGCATCCGAGTCTCGTGCAGCACACAAGGTGAGTTATATCGTTTGCATATAATTATTTAAGAAGCTTACTTATACATCGTTATCTGTCTGTTAACACTCTACAATAGTCTGTCCCACTTGGCCGTCTCGAATAGTACACCACCGCCTGCCATATCACCCGTCTCAATTAAAGTAAAAGATGAACCACAATCCCCACCGCGTGATCTCTCAGCAAGCGGCCATCAGCAGAACAGCAATGGCTCGGCAAGCAGCAGTGGCAGTAGCAGTAATGGCAGCGTCAGCGCAGCCGTCGTCAACAATGTCATCACACACTTGAGCGGCGTCGGCGGCGTAAACAGCAACGCCGAGCAAGCCGCAAATCTGAGCATACTCAGCCATCCGCAGCACAATCTATCGATGCCAGGCTCGAGGCCATCGTCAACAGGACACCTAACGCCGACACCAGGTACGTTTATCGTTTTATTGCATTTACTAATTAGCTTAGTTAATTTTTTAAATTTAATTGAACAATTTGAATTGAGTCTAGCCTTATGCCAAGTTAGACATTTATGCGTATTAATTATTAGTCCTTTGATATAATTATTGTTTTTTTTTTTTCTTTTTCTTTTTTAACACATTTTTTTTTACTAATAGCGTAACATTTTTTGTTTAATTTATATAATTTTTTTTTTTTTTTTAAATATTTTGTTTTTGAAAGTTTCATACACGTATACAACAGATACATATGTATATCAATTAAAGAATTTTTTATTATTATTATTTTTGTATTAATTAATTAATAATGCGGCATGTAAAGTTTAGCTATTGCCATAAATATTTCGTTTTGAATTAAATTATTTGCTTTATGAAACAAAACAAAAAAAAAAAAAAAAGGTGAAAAACAAAAACAAAGCCAAATTACTAGCAGACGTAGGAGATTTAACAAACAAATTGCAGAAATATAAATATTACAATTAGTAATTGTTGTGCAGTGCAACAGTGCGTATGCGTATGCGTAGCGTATTACATGTGCAATGAAGCCGCATACGCACTGTTTGATTCATTAATTTGAAATTATATTAGGTGATGTCGGAATAATTTCAACATACTCGATGTTATGTTATGTTGTTATTGTTAAACCACATATTTCAACATTGATTTGTTATTGTTTTCTTTCTTCAACAATTTTGCAACGAATTTTTAGGGCATGAAAAATATGATGGATATCCATACCGCGCGCTACTGGGTTCTAATCCAAGAACATGGAATTTTGCCGGTAAATTGGCTAAAATACATAAAAAACCAATACATACATAATTCACATCCTGTATCTCTATCACTATATAAATTCATACATATCTATATTTCTGTTACCTCAGTTAGACAACGGAGCCTCTATAATAATTTATTTCAAATGATTTTGTTACATTTATATGAAATTTAAATATTTGATTGGAAACGTTTAAAACAAAATATCACAACATATTTCAATTCAGTTGAAATAAACTTAAGCTAGGCTCCGTCTAATTGGTGTTTGTGTTTCCTTACGCGTGAATGACCTTTAAAACTAAACTTAAACTCAATTTCATGCGCATTTCTATTAAAAGAGGGCAAAAACAATTATGGTTTCTTCTCGGCAATCTACTTTAATGCCACAGCATCTTTCTGTGTTGCTCTGAGATTCATTTTCATTTCTATTTTTTTATTGTACAATAAAAAACAATGAAATTCGCTTAGTTTATTTGAAATGTAAGCAGTATATACTGTTAAATGTACATACATATTCATACAAACATACATACATATAATACACACACCTACATACGTATATACACACACTTAGACTTAATCCAGATACACTAGACCTACATATGTATATAAAATTACATTTTATCGAAACAGTTCTATAGTTAGTAGATATATCTAACAACTTTATAAGTCACAGGCAGTATACAACTTTTTTTTTATCAGTTCGTCCGAGTGTATTCAACTTTAAAATACCCATTGCCATTGCGTATGTAGACTTTTAGAAATATAAAAGTTTTAATTTAATTTAAAAGTTTTTTAAATTAAAACAAATAAAAAATGTAGACCATACTGTCAGAAAAACAAACAATTCAAAAGAAGTAAAATTTTCACAATTTAATTAAAAGCCAACTATGTATATCTAATATTTTAAAAGCTATTAAACCATATTGGCAGACGATACTTGTATACATATATAAATATTCAACTCTATGTCCGTTCACTAAACGCTTTTTTGTGTTTATTTTTTAGTTTTAATTCAATTTCGACATAACAAACTAAACAAAAAGTTTTGTAGTGAATGAACTTCTAGTGCAAGTCAAGTTGCACATCCTTTGCTGCTGCTTCTCCTGGAAAACTAAAAAAGTTTAAATACATATTAAAAGGGCTTTTAAATATTGAAACATTTGCAGCATATTCTTCATATTAAAAAAACTGCATATACTTAATTGTCCTTCTTAGTGTGACTATAAAATCTTGTTATTTAGAGCTTATTAAACTAGAGCTCTGTATTAGAACATAAATCTATCAGCTGTAATTTAAAAAAAAAAATCAACCATTTAAATGTTAATAAAGTCATCAAACCGACTAAGAGCTCCAAAGCCATATTACATATAATAAATTTATAATAAAAATACTCGTACATAATACACATACACAGGTCAATTAGTTAATAATTTTGCTTGCTTGCTTAACTGCATCTTTATTCAAAACGATTTCATATTGGAATGCTTTAAATTGTAATCAAATGCTTGCAAATATTTTTTTTTTCTTTTCTCATGCTTTTAACTAACTTTAATTACAATACATACTTATTAGATATTAACTAAAACTGAACGTTAAGAAGACGCTGCCGCTGCCGCTGCTGCTGATTTAGTTACTTATAGCTTCTAATATGTTTACACAAAAAGTGCTGCTAGTTGTTTGCTAATACATATATGTATATGTAATATGAATGTTTATACAGCTGCCCCCGCGCCAAATCCTCCTTTTGCTCCTGCTACTACTACTACAAACTACTACTCTAACACTTTGTTTATTCCGAAATCAATTTGTATGCATTACGGTTGGCAACGCAGCCGCCTAAATCAACAACGTTCTTCACTTGTCCCACTCTGTAGATTTTCGAAAGAGATTTTAACTAATACTTTAACAGATTTTATTATTTTCAATACAGGTTCCGTGACGCCCACCAATGAACCATCGCCGGATTTACGACTGCCACCCAATGCTGGACAACAACAACAACAGCAACAGTTGAGCGATTTTGATGCACCGAATCATAAACGGCCGAGAATATCTGGTGGTTGGGGTACATAGCCGTCACGTCATCTAACACACTATAAACAGCAGCAACAACAACAACAACAACATCACAACAACAACAACAATAACAATAGCAGCAACATTTACAACAACAACAACAACATGAATAACACTTTAAACAATAAGAGTACAACGTCCAGTTGTGCTGCCGAATTTGCGCAGCGAACACAGTTCAAACAGGAGATTGGCGAATTCGAGCAAATGTTGCCACCGCCGGCACGTAAGCCAACAATGTATGCGAACAATAATAATAACAATTCTTTGGATTATATGCGTTCCTATGAGTGCTATGGGCAACATATTGCTGCAACTGCTGCTGCTGCAGCCAGCATACAACAACAACAGCGACGACAAAAACATTTGCAGTTGTTGGAAGAGCAGAGAATCAGCCAAAATTATCAGCTAAGTCAAAGCAACAACAGCAACGATGACCAGCATGGCTATCAATTCGGTAGCAGCAACAACAATAACAACAGCAACAACAATTTTAATAGCAACAACAACAGCCACATGGGCAATAACAATCTGCAACCAAGTGCAATAATTTCAAAATAAAAAAAAAAATTTATATATTGCTGCATTGTCAGAGCGAAAGCGTATGAATGCGAGAGAGAGAGAGAGAGAGAATTGTTAAAGAAACATACGCAAAGTTAACAAGAATGCTAAAGTCGCGGTATCCGACTATATGATACCCTGCACACTCAAAAAATAAAGGCATATAATCTGCTAATTTTTCGAAATACTTTGGCAATAGTATGCGCCATCCGTATATTGTATATCCGACCCTAATAAAATTTACTTTAAAAGGTTGCAAAAGCGTCTGCCATCAGCTACTATGTCACTGTCTTGGCTGTCTAGAGTTAGATTTGAATACGCTTATTTACTAAATGATATAACAAACATCTTCAGGCTTCGGGTCAGCACAATATTCAGGTATGACAAGTTTTCAAAAAAGTTTTAAAAACCTAACCTATCATATCGGCACAGCATATTGACTTTCGGTAGATTTTTTTTCTTTTCTAAACGTTAGAAAATATTTATAGTGAATAAAAATATTTACTTGTAATATATATATTTAGGACCTGTACCGAAGGTACAAAAAGAGCCTATTGGTTTGGTTGAGCAAATGTATGTAACAGGTAGAAATACTGGTTGGAGACCCCCTCAGAAGTGATAGAGGAGTCGATATAGCCATGTTCGTCTGTCCGCCCGTATGAACGAAAGTATCTCGGAAACGGTAATAGATAGAGACTTCGTTCATTTTGCATTCGATTAGAACTTTGACGGAATTTTATGAGTTTATTTTAAAAATTTGCCACTGCTCGACTTTGAGCAAATAAATGCTAAAATTTTCTCTTATACTCTTTAAGTTCTCGTTATTCTTACAATATAACGATTTAATTTTTCATGCTGATGCTAAATATAAATACTCTATAGGAACTACCTCATTTGCACATCCTTTGAGTACAGCATATATGAAGCTATTTTCATACCTACAGCCCTGGTGTCTGCTGACGTATTAATTTGTATCAAGGCAATCAATCCAAGGCAATGCGTCCAGAAGGTTCCACAATGTTTACTTATCTTCCAGACGTATAGAAACTAGTATGAATTGTAGCTTTTCTCGGATCTGCTTGAAGACATCACCTCATATATTACCGAAGCTCTGAAATACGGAATCATCAATTACGAAATCAATTATCGTTGAAGGACTCAACGAGCCAAAATCATTCGAGCTTACGGTAATAGAGGCACTAGACTTGTTTAAGGCATTTAATACTGTTGATCATGCAAACTTCTCTCAAGACTTTGTAGCCACCTAACTGTCCGTAAAAAAAAAAACGAGGTAGGCCACTAAACTACGTTATCAGAGCATCGAAAGTTGAGAAAGAGTTTCATGTACATTCTTAAAGAACTTACTCTATGAAATTGAGTTCAGAAAAAAAGTTTATGGGAAGGAGGAATCACTCTGTCAAATAAAAACTTATATTAAAATCGTTTTGACCCAAATTATGCTACACTACTGGCTATCCAATCGAACGTAATATACCACAAATATACATACTGTTGTTGGGGCATGTAACTTTTTTTGTGCAGGGTATTATATTATTTAGATTAGATGCATTCAATTGTTTAAGAACCTTTAAAATGCAATCGTGACAGTGTCATATCTTTGTTAAAAAAAAAAATGAAATATTTTTAAATTATTTATAGGCACTTTAGCTGTTAATTTATTTATTAAGTTTTACATGAGTGTTGAAAAGAATGTAGCTAGTAAATACTTAAAAAAAAATATTTAGAGAATATAAACAAAAATCGCAAATTAACTATAAATGAAACTCTTTTTAAGAAAAGAACTAAAAAGTAAACAAGAGATATATACTAGTTTGTAAAACTCTTAAGCATAATACTATATAATTGATACATAAATCAGAATATGTCTGAAAATTAATTTATAAATAAGTTAACTGAGAAAGGAAAAATATGTAAATAGTTGATGATAAGTTATACATGCAAATCAAAGTCGTCAGACTGACAGACAGACAGTCAGTTTGAAAGCAAAACTACTTTAAAAGCATAAAATAATTACAAATAAAATTGTGTTTAAAAGAATAAGTAAAATATGCAAGTCATCTATTAAAATATTAATAAAAATAATTTTAAAGAAATGCATGCATTGTTATATACTTTTTTTTTAATTTAATTTAATTTAATTATTCTTTATATACATATCTCAAAATTATTTCGCTTGTTCTACGAACTTTCTTTTGCAATAGTTTTAGTTTATTAAGTTGCTTTACTTTAAAATTAATTAATTAATTGAAGAATACCTTAAAAGCGTATAAACTAGTTTCTTACTTTAATTTTTTAAGTCTATTTTGTGCGTTAAGCAACTGCAGTCATAATTATTAATTAATTTAATTAAATGGTAATATGCAAAATATGTTTAGTAAACAATTTAAGACTTTCTACAGAATAAAAAATTTAAAGTAAAAAAAATTTATTTTTCTTTTAGTGTTTTACGTTTTTTTTTTTTTTTTTTTCAATTCAATTTTAATTGTAATTTCGAATTGCAATAAATGAACACAAATAAAGAAATTTTTATGAAATTGTGTATTGGTTTTTTCTTTTGTTGTTCTGGAAATTTTCTTTTTTATATTAATTTTAGCATATTTTATTTGAACAGTGTACTGCGCCTGCAGCTCAATTTTTTCATTTTAATGTCAATTCCCGAGAAATTTTATTGAATTAACAAGTTGAATGCGCTCTGTAAATACGAAAATCGAATGTGAAACAGCGCAAATTTAACCTGTTGAACTTTATTTTGTTGTTTGTTTCAAAAGCCAAATATTGGCCGTTGTATGAGAATGTAAGTAGGTTAATTCGTTGAAAGAAGACGTTTTAAAGACGTATTCGCATTTTGGAAACAGCTGTGCATACTTAGATACAAAGCTATTTCGATAAACCATATTTATATATAATAATATAAAAGTTAAATAAAATATAATAAAAAATTATAAGAAACGAAAAAAAAATAAAGGTTTCCAATAATATACATATACAAGTATCTATATATATATATACATTGAAGAGATAAAATTATAACATTTATAAATGCATGTTATATTTATATATTCATGAGATATTTTTAATATTTTAAATGAGAGTGTAATGTTAAAATAAAAAAAAAAAAAAGGTATGTATTTATATAATATATATTGATATATAATATACTGTATAGATATATGTATATACATTAAATAATATTAATAGCAGAAACTCAACCATTTGGAAAATAAAAACTAAGTTTAAGAATAACGAAACCAATGTACCATGTATCAGTTTAATAACTGAAAATAATATTTAATATAAAATTAATACATGTTATTATTTCTAAGTGTTGCGTCATAAGTTGTACAAACAATGCAATTTAACTTGTACGAGCACTAAGAGCGATTATAAATTAGCACACCAAACATTTTCTTCATTAACTAATTTTCAGTATTTTTTGATGTTGATTGCAACAACATATTTGTTATTCTTTTAACGGTTGTTAAGTTTAAATTTAAACGTAATTTAAACAAAAAAAATTTTGAATTTTTTTCAAGGCAATTTGGTCTTGAGCCATATAATACCGGAGAAGACGGAGACATACATATAATAAAGGCTACACTTTATAAATGGAACCAAAACGAAAAGAAATTTGATGTGCCGGATTGGCCTTAAACTAATAAAAAAATATATGGCTCTCCAAGAAAAGACAACTCGCAATGGGTTTCAAGGGTCTATTAACTGTTAGCCAATTAGCTATAAAAAATATAAAAAAAATTCTAATAGAATATGATGGGCACGCTAAACAGTTTTAATTAAACAATTTTACCACTGTCCGAATTAATAATGGCCGAATAACTATCATAAGTTATTGAACTATTATAATTTAATTTGCATTTGAAAAGTAGTTTTTTTTACATGTTTGGTGTGCCAATTAGTAATATTATATTAAGGCTCTCGTTTACAAGTTGAATAGTTGCGTTTGCTAATGATGCACAACTTAGCAAAAATTGTAAAATACATGTTTTAATGTCCGTTCCGAATGCGAACACGTTTAAGTTTGAATGTACACCTTTTCTAAGTTTTTATATGATTTGCATGAACTTTCGAATTTCCTCTATTGTTTGATTGGGAAGCTACAATAAGATTTGAAGAATATTGGTGCTGGTTTAAAACTTGTTCGAACCATAATTTCATATCTCGAATCCAATGCTTCTCAATTTAAGTTCTATACTTAAGTTTATTGTAAATACAGAATTTCTTTTCTACGTAAATCTCCACTTTGTAGTGTTGCCTTAAAAACAGTGCCTCTTTTTTTATGAATAAATGCACGAATTTTTCGAATGCTGTTAGAGAAATATATGTATATGATGACTTAAAAAAAGGAAGTCAACTCAATATGTATACAGGTATAGCACAATTGTATGTAAAATATAAAAGTAACTGAAAGTAAAGCTAACTTCATATATATATACATACTCGTACATACATAACTATATAATGAAAAATTAATTATTTGTGGCTTTACACCAAAATAAACTTAGAGATTTGAAAGCAAACAATGAAAGTAAAATTCATGTAGACAAGCACAGAACGTACAAAATTATTCAATCGGCTGAGCACTCAGAAATGCAATTGGACAAGCTGAATTGTATAGTCTATAACCCATAAATTAGTAACATTGTATAAATTGTTGTTAAATTTCATTTATGTAACTAAATACCTATTAAATAAATACACAAAGAATATAGCATTAATTTAGCATAGAACAAAAGCTGAACATATAAGCAGAGTACATTGGTCACAGGGACCACAATGGGCTAAGTAAAACTGTGCAAAGCGTAAGCCGTGCATTAAAGACTAGGTAGTCAGTCAGTCATTGAGGAAGTATGTATGTAGTTTGAACTGTGAAATGCAGCTAGCGACAATTTTTGACTCGCACTTTTAAAGTATTTAATTGACGAATTTTGCACAAGAGACAGTGAAAGTATTAGTGTTAATATGTTGTAGAATGAATATGTCTATGTTGCACATACAATAAATTATACATTACCATTAAAATTAACATAAATTGATTGGTCACTGATAAACCAAGTAAATAATATAGGAAAATTGTTAAAAAAAAAGAGAAGACTTGTTAATAAAAAAAAAGAATAATAATAAAATTATTATACGTATACACAAATTAATTATATAAAAAATGCTTTTAAATGTTGAATAACTGCAAGAAATAAATGTTTACCATTTAAGTGATATGTGAAGATAATGCAAGAACATATTAATAAATATATGTATATATGTTGCACTTTAAGAAACAAACATTCAGAGAATTGTCTAAACTAATTAAGTTATATGTATTGTTGGTTTAAATAATACAATTTTAAATGTGCACTGAAAAACAAAAACTAAAAAATTCCCATTAACGTATGATGTATATGTATATTGAAATCAGAACTTCTACAAGTTAAGTTGATGTTTTAAACAAAATTTAAAAACAAAAAAAAAAAAAGCAAAACAAATTCTGAAACTTTTTAAATAAAAACTTTTGGCAACTGAAAACATTTTAAATCAAATCACTAGTTGGCGTGTTATGCAGTATCCGAGTAATTCTTTGTTACTATCAAACACTCTAGTTCAGGAATTGTTATTATGCGTAAATTCATATTCTTTTCAATTTTATTTCGACTTTCAGCTTAAACTAATCATACAAGTTAATAATTTCGTTGGCAAATTCTAAAACTTTAAACTTAATACAAAAATTCAAATTTAGAAACCATTTGATATCAATTTAACTAAAACTAAAGAAATGCAACTTTTTTTTTTCTTTTTCGCCAATTCTGGCAGCAACTTATTGTGTCTTACATGCCATTGTAGGCGGGACCACCGCCTCCCTCAGGCACTACCCAGTTAATGTTTTGCTTGGGATCCTTAATATCACAGGTTTTGCAATGAATACAGTTCTGAGCGTTGATCTGCAATTTCATATTGCCACCTTCCTCGTTGGCCACATACTCGTATACACCTGCTGGACAGAAGCGCTGTTCGGGTCCTTCATAAATGGCCAAATTATGATCGACCGGAATGCGATCATCTTTTAGCGTAAGATGTGCTGGCTGGTCACCCTCGTGATTTGTGCCAGTCAGTGCAACCGAGGACAACAAATCGAAGGAGATTTTGCCATCTGGCTTGGGATAGACAATTTGCTGCGATACATTGGCAGGTTTAAGCGATTCATGATCTTGAGGACCATGTTTTAGCGTCCAGGGTTCGCGACCGCCCATAAAGATAGAGAAACCGCTGAAGACTAGTCCACCATAAAGGCCAAGCGGGTTGTGAAAACTTGGACGCACATTGCGCACCTTTTGCAAGTCGCTCCAAATGAATGAGTTTTTAATTCTGAAATATTTCAAGTTCAATAGTAAAAGAAATTATTGTTTGTTTTTTTTTCTAGTAATGCTTACTTGTCTGCATAGGTTGTAGGCTCATAGCCTGCAGTGTCCTGCGTTTCGCCATTGATAGCCTCTAATGCGCTTTCAGCGGCTAGCATACCGCTTTTCATGGCATAATGCGAACCTTTAATGCGTGGTACATTCAGAAATCCTGCGCTGCAGCCGACCAAACAGCCACCTGGGAAAGTAAGTTTGCTAGGCAAACTCTGAATACCACCCTCGTTGATAGCACGTGCACCGTATGCTATACGTGTAGCATTTTCAAAAACATCGCGCACCTTGGGATGTGTCTTGAAACGCTGGAACTCTTGGAATGGACTAATCCAAGGATTTTTGTAGTCTAAGCCCACAACGAAGCCAACAGCAATAGTTGGCGTAGGTTCGTTTAGATGGTAAAGAAATGAACCACCGTAGGTAAAGCGATCCAAAGGCCAGCCGATTGAGTGCTCAACTAAACCGGGTCTGAAATGTTAAAAAATAAGTGCGTTAGTCGTAGGCAACATAAACACAAACAATAAGAGTACAAAAAATATCAACTTACAACTAATATATATAGTTAATACATACACATGCTTCTCAGGTTGTATCTCCCAGACCTCCTTCAGACCAATACCATAAGTCTGCGGTGCATTGCCAGCATTGAGTCCAAACTTTTGCATTATTTGCTTCGACAGATGTCCACGGCAGCCCTCTGCAAAAATTGTAGTCTTTGCATGCAGTTCCATACCACGTGCGAATGTTTCCTTAGGTGCACCAGACTTCGCTATACCGACATCATTGGTGGCAATACCCTTAACGCTACCATCCTCATGGAAGAGCACCTCTGAGGCAGCGCAACCGGGATAGATTTCAACACCCAATGATTCTGCCTGATCGCCGAGCCACTTGACCAAGTTTCCTAAACGTACCACATAGTTGCCGTGGTTGTCCATGGGCCAACCCTTAAAAATGGGTATCGGTATGCGACCAGTTGTGGTAAGATATGAAAAAGTATCCTTTGTCACAGGCGTATGCAGTGGTGCGTCCAATTCTTTCCACTCGGGTATAAGCTCATTAAGCGATATTGGATCAATAACTGCGCCGGAGAGTATATGACCACCAACTTCTGCAGCTTTTTCAACGACACAAACACGAATTTCCTGCATTAAAATATAATTATAAATCGAAGACCATTTTTAAATTAAAAAAAAAATAAAAGAACAATATAAAAAGTATATAAAAAAATCTCCTTGTTCACACATACGAACAACGGGCAGTCGGACTTCGACTTCATATTCTGATCAAGAGCATATACTTTATAGTCTTTCACGCCATACCTGTCTGTTACATAAATATAGATAAATATAGCATACCCTTGGGCAGACTTGTTTGTATACACATAGAGGTAAAAATACAAACCTTATCCTGTTCCGCTGCTAGTTGCTTGGCGCGTATAGCTGCTGACATACCCGCTGGACCACCACCAACAATGACAATGTCCACCTCTTCGATGCAACGCTCCATATCGATATCCTTCCATCGTTCGTCTCTTTCGCGTGGGAATAGCGTATAGTGCGTTGTAATCTTTGGATATTTGGCCACATCAGAAACGCTGCGCACAATTGCAGGCGTAAAGATTTTTTGAACTATATATTATATATGTCACAGTAGATTGCGATATAAGTGAGCAAAAAAAAAAAAAAAATGTATAAACAAATAATTTAAATAAGAAATAAAAAAATCAGTGAAGATAACTGTTTACTAAATTTTTGTGTGATAAGCTCTCCACCAATAATCTTTAGACGAACGAACGAACAACGATAGAGTGGAGCAATGAATACGAACTTTAGCAGGCTGCTCCCAGAGGCAGTCTACTGATAAGTAGTTTTTGGGGTCGAGATGGTAGAGTTTATTTTTATTTTTTGTATGCACAATAAAATGATATTTGCATGCATCGATGTATTATTTATTATGTAATAAACGAATGTGATTTGTTAGTAAACTATTTAGTTTCCAATGAACAAATACCTTTGGCTAGCTTTAGCAGTGCTGACATTTTAAGTTGTTCGTTGTAAACTACTGCACTTTCTATAAAAATCAAATAATTGTTTATGATAATGCTAATCAAATGAGATTATATTACTTACCGTACTTAAATAAACGCCAGCACAACAGAATCAAAGTTGAACTTTAGACTTTGTCGTTTTTTGTACTTAATTAACGCGTTAAATATTTTCTTAAATTCCTTACTAACAAAACATTTAAAATTGTTCAATTATTGACTATCAGTTTTAACTTATTTATTAAATTCACCTAATATTAAAACAAAAAGCAGCTGCAATGTTTTGAGAAATTTACACAAGAGTGAGCGGCTACTGTATGAAGCTGTTGGTGCTTTTAACTTTAGCAGCACAACATCTAAACTGTTAAATTTGTACAGCTGTGCAATTTAGACAAGAATATTGCCATACAACGAGCATGGGTGACGATGGAACAGTGTAAACCCAATACACATGTGGGCTTGACGATAGGTTCGGATCCATCCTCGAATGCGACTTCTTGCTCACTCTTGCTTAAAATGCACAGCTGCACAAATTGCGGAGCTGCCAATGTTATGATAGTGTGATAGCCGTTAATTCTAAAAATTAAATTTCTACTGTGGTTTCAGTTTGCAATTTTAAATATCTTTTATTTGTTAAAAGAATACACAAATTCTGTGCCTTTTCTTATTTTCTTTTACAACTGTGCATAATAAATATTTATTATTTAATTGATTATATCAAAGAGTTTGCATGAATTTTTAATCCAGCCTTATTAAAAATTCACACAAATATTTCCTAGAGAAGAAGAATATTTTATGCTAATCATAATACATATATGTGTTATTATTTATTTACAAGAATTTTGCTGCACCAAAGACAAAATCTCAAAAAATATCTTTTCTCTAATAAATGTACTGCTCTACGCTTAGGTCATCGTTTCCATTGCTGGCACCGTCGTCTGTCTGTTGCTGCTGTTTGTTAAATAATGCTTTTATAGCCCGATCCATTGGATTGTTTTCATCTGTGCCCTTTTCACGCTCATCTTGCTTGAGCTGCTTTGCGGCTTCTTTAATTTCATTTTTTTTATTAGTAAAATTAGACTTTTTGTTGACTTCCATGCCAGCACTCTTGCCGAAGCGCATAAAATTTGCTGATTTATCTGTGGGCTCGGGTGGTGTACGTCCGAAACGCATAAAATTATCTGGGCGTCCAAATCTCATAAAATCTTCCTTCTGTGATCTACCAAATCGCATAAAGTCCTTCGAAGCTCTACCAAAACGCATGAAATCTTCTTTCGGTGATTTACCAAAACGCATAAAGTCCTTTGGAGATCTACCGAAACGCATGAAATCTTCTTTCGGGGATCTACCAAAACGCATAAAATCTTCTTGCGGAGATCTACCAAAACGCATGAAGTCTTCCTTTGCCGATCTACCAAAACGCATAAAATTATCTCCACGTGAGTCTCGTCCACCTACAGCCGAACGATCCGGGTCAAAGAAATTATTTAACAGCTCCGGCTGACGCTTGCCAAAACGCATAAAATTGTAATCCAATGAATTCTGTCTATCCGGTTGGAATTTGTTGTGATGTTGTTGTTGTTTTGGGCGACTTTTCTCAAAATGAACTGTCACCATATTCTTTGAATAATCAATGCCTACAGATGATATAGGATATTGAAATTCGAGTTCTTCAGTGTGTTCGGCTTCACTAGACACAAATGGATTTGGCTGATTTAAATTATTGTTGTTCTCCAAACTGTTCTGTGACTCTGTGATGCCATTCAGATTATAAACGGGCGTCTCCAATATCTCGCTGTGTATAGGTTGTTGTATATGATACAGCGCCATCAGTAGAAACATCGTCAGACTCATTGTGCGTTTGGTTTAGTTGGGATAAAGATGCGAAGAACGAGCAAGAAAGTTGAAAGTAAGTGCTGTGCTGCAATATGAAAGAGTTATTATTAAATAAATCAGTTTTAATGCTTGTTTCGAAAGAAAATGAACTGTGTTGTAAACAACATAATTTTTACTTAACAAATTTGCAAAAGACCACTAAGAAGGCGATAAAAAAAGCGCAGCGCCTACTTCTTTAGCCGTTGGTTTGCTAATTAACCATAACAGAATTTATGCACTAACTAGTAAGTTAAGCTGCCAAGCAATAGGTTTGTATGAATTTGTTTTCTTTGTTGTTAATGGGCAAACATAAGTATCTACAACAACAACGAGAGACAAGAGGAAAAGAACGAGCAACAATTTTCCTGCCTTGTTACACTTTTCCTACGCGCAGTCTTGGCTTTTGTTTCATAGTCTGCATGGGCGTTGATGAATTACCAGCTGAAGGTGTTGTCGTGAAGCGTCAGCGTGTAACACATTAGATCAGGATACAGCGCCATTACCGGGAGCTGATTATAGCTTTATTTTGTTTGTTGGTTTTTATGAACTTTACGACCACAGCAGTCAAGGCTTAACACTTTAAGTTTACGATGGATGGACGGTAATGTTCAAGTTGGCCGTTGATGATCATAATTGAAAGGCTTCCTTGCATGTGCTAACTATTGCATATTATAAATTATAAGAGTTTGTGCATTAGTGTAATGCGAATGGGCGGGCTTATACTAAGTCGATGCACTTTCGCGAAAATTAGCTTTATAAAATGTGCATATTAAATTTTTAAATTGAATTTCAGCTAAAAAAATTTTGCAAATGATATCTGCTGCAGAAATATTAAGTTATTCGGATATATCTGAAAATGTGTTTCATAAACAAGTAAATTGATTGACGTTGCAAACGATTATTAAACTCATCGATGCAATTCTTGTCGTGTTATTCGACGTGTTATGTAACAATAATTTTTCTTTTTAATATGTATAAAAAGTATTCATGTTAATGTAAAAATTTAAATGAAATATCTATAAAATGTAGCAGCGGAATAATGACAATATTTTTTAAATGCCTTTAATTTAAGAAAACAAGTTCAGCTGTTACATAAATCAGAAAAGAAAATGAGTCTATTTTAAAATATAAATTGAATATTATCATGCAAATGAACCAAATTCAGTATTTAAATTTTGGCCTGACGACGAAACATTTTAACAAGCCATGTAATGTAAGCAATATAAAATAGATAAACGAAAGACAGACGGACCGACAGACAGACAGACAGAGTCAACTTGTTGTTAGTACAGTGCAACGAGCGATCAGGCGAAGTGTAGCTCAACAGTTGTGCTTAAATATTGACCCTTAACTTCAAGCTCGACAATTTCAACAGCAAAAGTTGCACAAACAGTTGAAAATTTGTCAAGCAACTTAACTTCAAGACTCTTCATTAAGCGACATCGCATGGGTTGTAAATTTTATAAAAGCAAAAAATAAAACCACAAAATAAATCATAATAAATGCCGAAGTTAGCGCTGAGCGTTAATGACAATCAGCGCACAAAACAAGTTGTCAGCTGAATATGGCCAAAAATTATTGCATGCGTGCGTTGGCCATCAGTACACGAACAGATAGACAGACAGACAGACAGACAGGCAGACAGACAGACAGTATAGGGTATAGTTGTACTCTTGTGTACTTGCAATGTCCGCCCAAGCAATTTATCAGCTTTATGATGAATTTTACAAAATGAAGCATCGTGGACGGGACGTGTGCGTTGAGTTAATCAACAGCGAATGTGTCAATCTGTCCGGCTGTCTGTCTGTCTGTCTGTCTGTCTACAACTCTATCAAGTGCAAATATGAAGCATTAACTCAAACGCAAATTGAACAGGCAGCCAATTTGACAGTCATTCATAGGCTGTATTTCTGTTGTATTTTGATTTGTTTTTGTCATATTTTAACTTACAACTCAGAAATAATAAATATCTATTGGCTTTGCATTATTTTGCAATTAAACAAACATTGCGAGTCATAACTAATTTTTGGTTTGCCAATTTATTCTTTTCCCTTTTAATGCATTGCGTAAGAGTAACAAATACAGAGAAAGAAATATTAGTATTTGTAAAAACATTAACTTTCAGCGACTGGCTAACTTTATAAGACATATAAATTGTAAAGAAAAACAGATAGAGACAGAGAGAAAATAAAGAAAATACAAATATTTGCTTACCAGTCTGCTGCAAAGATTGAGAACAAATTTGCTGCCCTGTTTTATTTGAAGCTACATTCATAGCTGGAAGGTTCTCAGTGCTTAATCCGGTTCGTGCAGAACTTCTTCAGGGCAGCATGTTTCTTCCATTTATTTATTATAATTTGTTTGCTGCAGAAAGAAGATAATCTCACTTTTGCATCTCTTATGTTGCACAGATCTAAATGCAAGCCAGATACTGCTGATGGCCTACAGAAATATAACTTGTTGCTGGAGGCTAAGTATAAAAGTTCAAGAATCATATTGTGTCCAAACAAGCGGGACAAAAATGTGTACCGCTTCACCGACTTTTGGAAAATGGTTGTATGAGCCAATAATCGCGTCCATTTGGTGATACGTCATGGGATATTTCAGCTGAATCTAAACACAACCAGGTACAAATTATATAAAATAGGACTAACAGATGGTCTTTGACACATTAATATTGCTCATGTGAACGATCAGATTCATAAGTCGAAGCGTGTACAGCGAAGCCATTTTGAGAGGACAACACATCCATTTGATGTTCTGAGTGCTCAAAAGCTTTCTTGTATCAACCGAAGAGCTCGCATTTGTAGTATGATGCATCTTCGACGATTTAATTTTCATAAATTTCCGAAAATAAATTCAGAATAAATCATTATACAATGCTCTAATGAAAATTTGCGGCATAAAGTATTTTTTTTTATATTTTTTTGGAACAGCCATAAAGCTGATCTCGGTCTCATATGCAATATATAGATTCATCACCTGTTACTTTTGTCATTTAATATTTTGAACTGCCGTGGCTGTATTACTCTTCAAAATGTTTCGTTGTCTCTTTGATGATAGACGGAAAAAGCAAAATTCTAAATTTCATTATATTTCGGCTAACTAAAGCGCAAAACCAAGAACGAAAAAAAAACAAGTAAGGAAATACAGTCGGGCGTAACCGACTGTAAAAGGCCCTGTACCAGTTCAGGTCGCCTAACAAACATATTAAATGTTTCCCGAGCTTATGACCAAACACATGACCACTTCTCACTGCGCGAATATGAATGAACAGAAAAGGGGGGTTGTTCAAATTCAATTACTTATAAAATCGCCATTTATTATCCGATTTTGATGAACTTTTTGGATTTTTGCTTAGAGAGACGTTATCTCTATATTGGTACACTCAATTTTTTTTGTGCCGAAGAAATTTTCACCCTAAGGGGTGATTTTATGGGGAAGGGGGGGGAGGGGCAAAATTTTAAAATAAACTTGTGAAATTCCGGAGCAATCCTAGTCGAATGCAAAAAAACACGAAGTCTCTATCTATTACCGTTTCCGAGATCCTTTCGTTCATACAGACGGACGGACGGACGGACGGACGGACGGACAGACGGACATGGCTATATCGACTCCTCTATCACTCCTGACCATAATGGTGGTAACTTTGGGGGGTCTCCGACCATTATTTCTACCTGTTACATACATTTGCACAAACCCAATAGGCTCTTGTACCTTCGGTACAGGGCCTAAAAAGAATAATGAAAGCTACAACATGAACTGTTTGCAAATTATAAGCGAATTTATAACGCTAATAAAAATTATACAAAAGTGTCTCAAAATATACTTAATAATCGGAGTGTGGCAAATTTTTCTGAAGTGCCAACTTCTTTGTTTGTAATTTGAAACTCGATGAAACGACAAAGCGGAACTAAAAGAAGTCAAAAAACAATGTGATATAGGAAGGCTTAATATTTCTTACAAGACAAGGCTAAAATTCATCTTATTTAGAATCGTCAAATCATTAAAGTTTTCTTCTTTTGTATATTTTAAAAATACATGCATTAGCTTTAGCAGTTCCATAAATAAGACTCTGCGTATGCCATTTCAATAAGATAATTTGATTATGCATTAAAAATATGCGACAACATAAAAGTATGTATATAAATATTATAAATTTATATGTACTTATGCTTACATATACATAGGTACATATACTAAAGACGCATTCGTTTTAAGTGCGAAATATATGAAATTTGATATACACGAACGTATTTCGCATAAAGAGGTTACGCCGTATTTTTGATACAAATTAAAAAGATTTGCATATCGATGAAATTGTTTGGTATTAAGCAAGGTGATGTGATATGTTTGAAGTGCATATCATAAACATAATAGCACCATGTTTGCCTACAGCCTTAGATATTTTAGGAAACATTTGTCAAGATGAAGTACGAGTATCTATGCCTGACAAGCCAAAGACAAATGATAGCGTTGGCATTTGCCAGATTTTCTGCTGGACTAAGCCCGCAAAATGTGTCTCATATGCGCGAATCGCATAGAATATTTCGCGACGACAGATGTCTTGTCTCCCAGTGTCAGGTACCATCAAACGTCAGCGATAAATCAAAAATATGTGTTACTACCAAGCAACACACTTGGGTTTGCGCTCTTGTAACTATTTTTTCATCAACTCTTAATGGTATGGAAAGTATTTGTATTGCTTGCTCGTGGCCGCAAATATTAAAAAAATATCTTTTACGCATAAAAATAAAACTTTAGCTGTGCGCTGTATACCAACGTTGCTATTGTCTTCGGCATATTGCCACTAAAGTGCATCCATAAATACTTTAATTTCATTTCATTAACCTTATGCGGCAGCTATTTCCGCGTACTGCTCACAACAACGGCCACTGCTGTGACACAGGATGCGCATTCCGATTACATTGTACTGCATATTGTGTGTGGGTTAGGAGAAATTAATACAAAGACTCGAATCTAGGCACAGCCCACATAATTCGGTTATTGCGCTCATCGCGGTTAATTCCAAACCACAATTGTACTCTACTGTACTGTACTGTAAATTGTCCGATTCACACAGTGGAATTGAATATATTTGCCCTTTTTTATCTTCGTTGCAATTGAGCTTTTAATTGCCACAACTAAAGGTTGTACAAGTGTAGGGTAGGGGTCACTTTTCGATAAAAGTGGATTTGACAAACAATTTCGTGAGATATTATTTCAATAGTTCCCCAATATGGACAGATAAACACATTTATTCAAATGAGAATATATTGGTACTGGTATTAACCAGGATTCTGTGAACATGTAATAAGTTGGATTATAATGAACTATATTTGGTTTGTTAATTGTAATTAATATTATTTTATTTTTGTTATTAATATTAATTCGCCCCATATCTTCTACATATGGTTGCTGAAAATTACGAATTTAAGTCAAGATATAATAAAATCAAAAACCCGTTTAGGTGAATAACCATGTCTAAATAAAGATACGTGCAAAAATTAGCGAGACCCTTCATTGTTTAAATATCTTTAAAAGTTTTTCTTATTAAGAAAAAAACATTCAAAGTCACAGACAGACAATGTACCTATAGATATGAACAAAATATATTTCTTTTATTTTAAAAATAAATAAAGAACTGTGCTGTACAGTTTGTATAAGGATAAGAGCAAAGAAAATGTGCAAACTTCAAGACTCGAAATCTCGTTGCTCAGACTTATAAACCATGGACGGACGGACGGACACACATAACTGACTAAGAATATATATAATTTATAAGCTCTGCCAGGCCTTCTTAATACATACTTTTAATAAATACATCTTGATACAACCTTGGCTATCTAAGGCAGTATAAGGAAGTATTTAAAAAAAAAAAATAATAGAAGGCGTTGAATGGTGCCTTACTCATATTTTCCTAAAAAATTCATTCATTTTGAACTTTAACCATAAGATTCAAAAAACTTGCTGACGGGGTTATTTAAAGGAAATTGGATGACATTTGAAGCCGTTGATGTTATTAAATTTTTGATAAAGGTTAGTAATGAAAAAAATTTTTAATAATTTAGATGCGAACTTGGATTTGTTGCCTTCGGCGTGGTTAAATTCTATATCGAATCATATACGAATCACAAGTTAAAAAATTAATTTTTCTGTAACCGATTTGTATGGATTCTGCTATTGATCCGATCTACATCTGCTTGGGATGTTTTATTAGGACTGATAAAGAATCATTTTAGCTAAATTATCAACTCCTTGTTCGCTAGTTTCAATCTTAAAAACTATTTATAAATCTATTAACTAATACAAAATATTTCTTCTACAAATTGGTATACGGTTAAAATAACAAATTTACTTTGAAGAAATAGTAATCTCATCCCAAAAATGTTTAATTGATTAAAATGCACAGAAAATTAAAGACAAAAGAAGATATAAACAATACACACTAACCTTGAAAGTCAACTGCACAGAACTTTAGTTAATAATATCTTTAAATAATTGCAAATCAAAGCCACATTGTTTTCAAATTTGTTTAACACTTTATTTATTTAATATGAAAAAGGAACAAGCCAAGCCGTCGGTCGGTTATTGAATCACTTGTTGCGCTGCACGCATTAATGTGCGATACACTTCTGTGCTTGCTTCATGCCAAAGCATCCTGTTTTATATGCTTTCAGTGGCATTATCCTGTGTAGAGGACCAACAGCATCAGCGGCAACAATAATGCTAATGCGTCTGCCACAACACATCACTGTGGATGGGAGTCGGCACAAGTGATAAAAGTTGCCATCGAATACACGCTGTAATGGAATTACTCGCAACAGCCAAGTTCCTACTAATAAGTTTCATGGAAAATTGTTATTTATCATCAAAAAGCTCTGGAGACGTACATTTTGCGATGTTTTGAAATGTTTTAAATCGATATTATAGGAGCTGAGCTATAAAATATCAAATATCAAAGCGTTTTGGGACTCATATGCTATATAAAAGAAACTTCTAAATGGAAATATATTACATTCAATACTTACAATTTCAATGTGTAATAGAAATGTTTCATCAATACTTGATATCAGAAACTTGGTCTGTTGCAGGTAGGCTTTCATCACTTGACTTTTACCTCTTCCTTTGATACAAAACGCAAAGTGGCAAAAGAAGCAACAAGTGTTGCTGCAACATGTTGCGAATGAAATGTTGCTATTTAATTCAACGTTAAAATGAATGTTTTTTTTTTTTATTAGCTTGTTAGAAAATTTGTAACGCTTTGAGGGAGATATCGCAGATTCAATAAACTATATAAATGATATAGACGACTTTTTAACAGAATACTTCATTACTTTTTGCAATTGGACTTCATACGAAGTTTTAAACCAATATACCAAATATTCAGAGACTTTTTAAAGAACTAAACGTGGGCATGTTAGGGCAATATGGGTATTTGACTTTATTTTATAGAATTCGAGTTAATATTAGGCAACAAAATTTTTATAAAAACCAAAGTTTTTATATATTTTTTCATAAAACGAACCGAATACATGGCCTGTACAAATATATACAATATAGATCCTATACAAACTGAACTTTAAAACCATTTCATATACCTTATTAGGAAGGAGCCACCGTGATCTTCTCCATAGTGCTACTGCCGATGCATTGACGACGATAGGAAATAAGGAAGATAATACATTTTTGGAAAGACAGAAAGAACGACCTGGTTAAATTTTCGACATTTATATGAATTTAACATCCAAAGAAAATTAAGAAAAGAAAAAAAGGAAGAAGCGCTTAAAAAGATTGTAGCTTGGAGCTTTGTTACTACTTCCAAAAACTCTGACTTTGAACGAGGTTCCTGTATTCTTTTGGTTTGAAAACTCATCAATTTTCGTGAAAAACTACGGTAAAAGCAGTAAAACGGAAACTCATTTTCAAACGATTCGCTGAATCGTGAAACAACATGAAACGAGATCAACTCAGAAGTGGCCTCCATAATCCAATTGTTAAATCGAAAAATTTGAATGTGAACAAATCAAACAGTTTTGCCGAAGAAAGCTAATGACGCGTGGCGTTAAATTTATGAAACAACATTAGAAAGAAGATCAGTTTATATTGCGAATCTTTAAAATAACAAGAAGCCCAGTACAGGTCGCCAAACAAACACCTTCAATGTTTCCCTAGCTTATGACCAAGCAGTGCAAAGAAAATTAATAAGAAAAAATGGTACTAACGAAAAGTATTTTGCTTCTCCCATTTCTCACTCCACGAATAAGTGCCTTATAAAACATTTTTTTATGTATGCAAAGAAAAGGGAGGACGGAAGTATTATAGGTCGTTCAAATTCAATTGCTTATAAAAACGTTATTTATTATATGATTTTGATGAAGTTTAAGGATTTTGGCTTAGAAGAGACGTTATCTCTACACTGGCATGCTTTTTTTGTGTCGAAGAAATTTTTAACCTTGATGTGGATTTTATGCGGATTAGTAGAGGATCAAAAATTTAAAATGAACTCATAAAATTCCGGCGAAGTCCTAGTCGAAAGCAAAAAGTAAAAGTCTCTATCGTTTCCGAGATCCTTTCATTCATACGGACGGACAGACAGACATGGCTATATCGGCTTCTCTATCACTTCAGTTCATAATAGTCGTAACTTTGTGGGTCTCCCGACCATTATTTCGTATCAATGCTAAGGTTCCACAAAATTTAATGTTCTTTCATGTTTAACTTTTAATATTTAATAACTTGCCTGATTTCAATTTTTTTGTTTGTCTGTGATGAACCATTGTTATACAATTTTAGTAAAAAATATAAAAGTACGCGAGACGCGGCTGCATTGTAAAACATTTTGTTGTGGCGAAAGACTTTAACCTGAAAACCTTGACAGTGGCAAATGCTGATATGTTTGTTGTATGACGACAGCGCACAACTATAAATAAAACGGAAAATAGTATAAATAAAATATAACAAAAACTTGTAGTTAGATTTCATATGCATTGTTTGCACTAGACAATAACTTGTGAGGGACTTTTTTTATTACTTTTTTTTTACATATTTTTTTCATTTTCATATCAACATGCGCCATGCATTTTCCATAGTCAGGTCAGTATGACTTAGCAACATTTCGTCGCCGCAAAGCCGCCTGTTATTTAAGTCTAATATGCAAATAGCCCACGGATTTGCAACGCCCACCTTGTATCTTGAGCGATTCTAATACAGTGCGCTGCTGTGCTGTGCTACTTCAAACTAAGTTTTGCCCAGGGCGACAACTTTGCAGCACGTCCAATTAGCAGCTTCAGGCTACACAAATTTCTTACTGTCCTTATATTTATGTACGCATATACAATACAGTATGTACGTGTGCTTATGCAGGATAATTTGCTATTTTCACACTTAAACAACATTTATGAGCTTTTATGGCCATGCAACCGGATACATTGTGGCGCCTTTAGTACGTGCGTACTTAATTTTGAATGTCGCTTCAACAGACAAGCAAGGCGACTTCACTTTTACTTCTCCGTTTCGTCTGAAGACTTTTCAAATTCATTCGTGGTTGTACAGAAGTTTGCTGCTATTTTCGTTTGCGCATTCGAAAACTTTTTACCATTGCTCTCTAATTATTTGGAATGTTAAATTCAATTATTATACTATGTAACCTTGAATTTAAACGGCTTAACTGTTTAAAAAATGGTGTAAATATATAGGACTATAATTTGTTGTGTGTTTTGTAATACTTTGAACATAAAATATAGGCTTATACAGCATCTTATATACAATGGAAAGGAGACCTATTTCGCGTTTGTTAACACAAACAGCGGCGTCTTCTTTCTTACAGATAAGACAAAGAACACTGAAATTCCAGTCATATTTTGCGTAAAAGTTAATGCTTACTCCCAAGCAACTCTACACCGCCGGTCTTGAATAACTCAGCTGGCAACCCATCAGAAACTGCTGCTTTGATATTTTTCAGCTCGTTTTAACATCAATAATGCCATCAATAACTGTTAGTTTCGTTGTCACTTCTCCAACGGCGGTATTATGCACTTCACTGCCTCCTCCATAATCTCTTTAACTCCTGTGCATCTGTAATCAGATTTCCAATTTCCTCTTTACAGAAAGTTACTCTGGGCTTGAAACCTTCAGTCAGACGTTTGACCTTTTGATAACATTTTCGTGCTTCATTTCTGTCATATAACATCTTCAAACTTTCGTCTTTTTTTCAACTTTTTATTTTGTCAGAAAATGCGTTTCTTTTTTCTCCGTTTCTCTCGATAGCGCTCTGTAACAGCTCGTATTGCTCCCGACTGCAGAGTTCGTGCTTCTCTGCAATTCGACACAGTTTTGTATAACCAATGACCTGCTTGGCAGCCCCATCTATAGAGCGAGTGATATGTTTCCACTGCTCACATATATCTTGAGACAACGTAGAGGTTTTCCAGAGCAGTCGGAAGAATATGTTTGAGAAGGCTACGGCGTACTGTTGTGATTGCAGCATGCCTACGTCTCGTACGTTCGTTCCGTCACGCTTTGCCTAGTGCGTACCTTGACTTCGACAGCATAGTGGTCCGAGTCGATATAGGGACTACGTAACTTTCACACGTCTATCACGCTCCATGCGTGCCTTCCGTCACTACATAATCCATTTTGACTTAGCCGTGTAGTCTTGTGAATGTTGAGGTGTTGAAATCTAGTGTTGCTTAGCATGTTCCGCCATGCGGCGAAATCCATTATTGGAGGTAGTATTGTGAAGGATAAATTTGCCGACGGTTGGGCCAAAGATTCTTTCCCAAAGATGTTCCAAGCGCTTGCACAGTTCATCTTTAACATCGTCGTCAACTTATTCTCAACCATGCAGTTTTCTCAATGAATCTTTCGCACAAAAGATTAAATTTTAAATTTTGCTTATTTACTAATCAAAGATGTCTGGTCGACCATTTTTGAATACCTTAAACCAGTTACCTAGTTTTTTCATATGTAAATAATATTTAGTTACTATCTAAATGAAGAGCATAAAATAGAAACGAAAATAATTTAAAGAGATATTTGCATAGCAACAAAAAAAAAAAGAAAGAAAAAAACAGCTCAAGTTCAAGGCCACGCTAATGCGATAAATGAGGTATAGACAAAAATTTAAGTCAAGTCAGAGAGATACATATATGTACATATATGTATGTAGGCATAGTTACTGCTGACCTACTACATAATGCTCTGCAAAATCACATGATGATGATGAGGATTTTTATGTTTAATGTGTGACAACTAATTTGATGTAAGCCGTATAGCGCGGAATCAATCATATAGGTAGTGCGTGAGATATTCATGTTGCGGATGAGCACGAAAGTTAAACTAAATTCAACGTCATATCTCAGAAGACAGATGTGTCACATTTGATACAGTAATTAAATCCTTTTTTATGCGGTTACATAAAATTATAACGCTAAAACGTCTAAAATGTTATGTTATGAGTAAAAGCATATATTAAAATAATATATTCAGCAGACTTCTTAGAAGAGCCATCTATGCTAGACTGCTAATTCTCTACGTTTATACAAACCGATGCAGTATCACCTATATCAATTTGAAAAGCTATTAATTTAATGGACTTTGTTTATTTATTTTTTTCTTGGCTATCTTATATATTTGAATAAATTTAATACAATACTTTATACTATGGGTATGGGATATAAAAACTATAATTCTCTGCATGATGTCTAAATTTCAAACAATTCACAGCTATTGTAGTAGCATTGCTGAAATCACTGCTAATTAAATGATCTGCATAGTTAGTTAGTTCGGCTAGTCAACATAGTCATCTAATGATAGAATGGCTTATAAATTCAGTCAGTCAGATGTAGCGATGAAATAATGTTATATATAAGATTTGTATCTCTTGTCTATGCTACATCTCTACAAGTATATATATCAGAAATTGGCTATCGTACACGTATGTATGAGTATTAGGCAAAAAATATATTGTATAAAGTCAATGTCATATATATACATACATATATATTATCGCAACATCGCATCAGTGCCATCCAGTTAAGCTTTATTAGCTATTCAAAGTCTTTTTATAATAATTTTTACTATGATAGACTAGTCTTGTTAACAATAATTTTTCAACGCAGTTTTAAAGTTCAACGTAAAAGAAAAAAAAATTATTGTTTATAGCAGGTTTCATTAAAATCAATTGCTGTGACGCCAATTATGAATGAACAACATGTTTAATACGACTTTGTATAGTAAAGTGCTATAATAAAATATAATTAATATGCGCATATGTCTGACCTGGCCTGCTTTTGGTAATTTAATTAGTAATAGCATCTTTTGCAATTGCTCGACTTTATGATCGCGCTTGAATTTTTATGATCTGATGGTCACTTGAATCAGTTACACTTGAAAGCATCAGCAAAATTGTTATCACTTGGAAACTTGCTTTGAATTAAAATGCTTTATTTTCCATTGTTCCATTGTTCCATGGCTCCGTGGTTTACGTTTTACAAGTAACTTAAAGTCTATACGAATTATTACTTTTTATGCGTTA
Organism: Leucophenga maculata; assembly: GCA_035044805.1. Classification (NCBI taxonomy): domain Eukaryota; kingdom Metazoa; phylum Arthropoda; class Insecta; order Diptera; family Drosophilidae; genus Leucophenga; species Leucophenga maculata. Next base: position 1,919,525 of record JAWNNP010002193.1, on the reverse strand, counting down.
AAGTAATCCTTCAATGCTCCGATATGGAACTACATATATGAAATATTTTATTGGAATTGAAGTAAGATGCAGATGCATTTGAATTTTTAGCTAAAATAATCAGAAAAATAAAAATTATTCTCTAAGTGAGGTAGTTTACACGTTCATGTGTATACTGAGATTTTTTATAAGATCGAACTTATAAAATATATGTAGGTTTGATAGTTTGACTTGGAAAGAGAATACACAAAATGTAAGCGTATGTGTGTGTGCTCTAAATGTTTTGTTTGTATTGATTATTTATCTTCTTTTTGCTTAGCTGTCGATAATTTTGTATCTCTTTGAATTTTGTGTTCATTATAAAATAGTGTTTGATGTTGTTGGGGGAACGAGTTTTGGGCAGTTTGAAACAAAGATCCATCAGACAGCACCAGATACTAAGGAACAATCATCAATGAGTTTCTTCGAGTGAACGTACACCAATAGAGGTCAAGGTTGGTGTGTCTTCCAACAAGGTCACAGTGTCAATCGCAGCAATTAGCTTAAAAGTGTAAACCTTTACCAGCGAAAACTATTTAGAGCAGATTTCATATTGATTTAAAGCAGAGACGAAGTGCTGCTTGATCAAGACAATGCTCAGCAAAAATGCACAAATTGAGCTACACACTGCTATCTCATCCAGCATATGCTCCAGATTTAGCTTCCTGCAACTATTTTCTGTTTCGAAAACTGAAGAAATGATTGGAAGGAAAGAGATTTGTGTTGATTGAAGAGTTCTTCACTGAAACAAATGCCTTTTTTGAGGTTTTTGGAGGCACAACATTAGTCATAGCTGATTAACGTTATTTCAGTACAAATTGTTGAGTTCAATTTTAGGTTACCAGCGCCTGGCATAATAAATTAAACTTTCAAATGAGAACGTACTATTAAATTATTTAAAAGATTAAACAAATCTAAGCAATGCAGTCTACGAGTATATATTTAGAAAAGCCGGTTCTGCTAACCTTTAGACGCTTATCCACCAAAACTACAACACCTTCACACCAGCTTAGAAGCAACACAACAAATATTGCGCAATATATGTATTGTAAAAGCAAAATACATCGAGCTATCGAGTTCGAATTCGAGCGACGTCGCGTCGGTGCAAAGTGTTAAATCGCTTTCGAAGCGGAAACGCTTAAGTCGGCTACGAAATATAATAATTCAAGCCAAACGATGCTAACGATCGCAGAGTCTGCTTTGCTCTCCAACTTTGATGCTTCGATGCTAGGCATTGCATTGAACCCAATCCAAAACCTCTGACCGACTGAGCTAATGCGATCGGGTCGGCTGATCAATGGGTTGAATAAACGTTTTTTACGCTACCCCAATCAGATCTGATGAACTGACGATATATCTAAACGGTGTACATCTCAGTCGACGGCGTTCGGCAACAGTTGCGCTGTTTAGCTTTGTTTTTGTTTTTTTTCTATATGTCAACTCTTATGTCTGTCTGTCCGTATATAGCTATCTTGATTTAAATCGGGCTGCATCTGTGTGTGTGTTTGTATATATTTTAGTATCTATGTGTATTCCTCTGCTGTAAACTTGCAGCGACTACAACGTAGTTTTTATTTTATTTCATTTAACGTGAGACTCTACCGAAATTTTTAAATCAAGTTTATTCAGTTTGTATTTAGCATTCGTTGCGTGCAGAAACACATTTTCGGCCAATTAAATAAATAGTACTTAGAATCAGTTGACTTATACAAAAACATTTTTTAAATATTGAAGTGAATTAAAGGATTGTTTTCAAAAGTTTGTGAAAAGTATGACAAAAAAAAGAGAATGTTTACATATTTTTAATTTTTAAATCTGCATTCTTTCGAATTTAAATTTTTTAGCTAGAAAAACTAAAAATTATATTTATTTACATATATATTTGCAAAGCTCTAAGGACAATCCATTTTGGCATTTAATTAAAATGCAATTTTAATTGAGATTTTGACAAAAAAAAAATACATAATTTTCTTATTATGAGTGGAACTTGATGTTCACTACGGGCGCGTTTGCAGCAATCAATTAGTTAAAATAAATGTTCGACTATTTTTTCATGTATTCCAACTGATATGCCGGCAATATCGTGTTCAATATTGGCTTGTTGCACATCTTACGCCTCTGGCTTGTTGACGTACATTAACGACTTTAGTACGTCCAAAGATATAGATCATTTGAGCTGACAATTACTGGAGATACATAAGTCAATGGTTGCATACGCTGCCATGACCATATCGCATGAATATTGCATGGACGGAACTTCGGTCAACAAAAAGTTACTGGGTTATATTGACTGGGTTATATTGTTTAAAGCCGTGCAATAGCACAAACTTTGCTTCTGGACAAACCACTGAGACAAAAATGCACCACATCCCACCAAATTTTACTTTGACTTCAAATATTTAAATATTTTTCAATTTGTTTTAATAGATAAATTATTTCCCCATTGTGTGACTCGTTGTCGAACATAGGTCCCTCATAATAGCATCTCTAAAGAACTCGACTACTATGTATCAGTCTCATATAAAAATAATACATATAAAAACTAGACAAATATGACGGATGCTTTGTGGAAGGAATTTTTATCTTTAGTCATTTTTTTAAATTGAAATTTTACACTTTTATTAAGTTTGTGCAAATATATTAAACCCCACTCGCTGCCAACCTGAACGAAAAGACTTCAAAGACTATAAACAAGATAAAACGCTGTCGTCGAGCCTTAAAGTTGTATTGGGATATGTTCCTATCTGGTTCAGTGGAGGATATTCTATTGGAATTATACAAATACATCAAATTCCACAGCATTATACTTGTACTTTTTTTCATACAAAAACTCTGAAAGTTAGGACAATTGTGTGCCGAACTGAGCCTAAATTAAATATTTTATAAGGATTAATGTAAGATAATCCAAATTTTGTGTTTCTAGCAAAATTAGCAACATCTATCAAATTTTGAAGGTTATGTTTGCTTTATAAGTGCCAACCTTTGCTTGGTGGGGGCTAGCGAGTTGATTTAATAAATTGGAACTAAAGCATAAATATAAGAATTTAAATATTAAAATTTTAAGGCTCTAACTATTATAGTTTGCAAGATCTCTATTTTACAGGGGGAATGTCTATATCGACTTGCCTTTTGGTGCTGATCAAGAATATATGTACGTTGTATGGTCTGCCACGCCTCCTTCTGTCAGTTATATACATTTGCACAAAATTAATAAACCCTTTTTCCCTATGGGAACATGGTATTAAAAAAGAAGCAATAAAAGTTGCATCCTAACCTAATTCTTTTTTGGGAATTTTTGCATGTAACTTTATAGTTGTATAATTTAATTTAGTTTAACCCAAAGCGGCTTTATGCTTCAAAGCGGCTCACTATATATCAGGGGTGGCCAATAGTCCAGTCGATCGTCCGGTCGGCCACCCCTGCTATATATCATATTCTCCATGCTACAAAAAAAAATCTTAGAGAGGTTACAGTGTATCTTGTAGTCAAGCACACTCAACTGTTCTTTATTTTTTTATTTTATTTATACAGTTTCACGTTTAAAAACTGGTTACCAAAAATATTTGTAAACAGATATTTCCAAATAGAGAAGAAAAACCTCGAATTCAAGATTTGCAATACATATTTTCTTTTTTCCTTAAATTTATTTTACTGCATTTTTCGGCGAGCGACTGTTGCACTAAGCCAATAAGCACTGTAAGCCATTTAATTCAATTATATATATTATACAAAAGTTAGACTGCTTTGCGGTATGTCGGTTTATATCTCCAAACGACCGCATGTAAATCTCAACAAAATCAACAGATGGTTTCGTACGCGTGACAACTTACAAAAACAAAAAACAAAAAAAAAGTAACTAAATCGTGACGTATGTAGTTACGTTACTATATAAAACTGTGCATATTAGCATCTAAAATATTAGTATGTGGGCCAGCGCAACTGCATTGTTATAGCTCGTACCGCAAGCTGTTAATTTTTTTATTCACCATTTTGCGAGTTAGGTTGAGATTTGTATAAACATATTTAGCGGGTTTATCTTTACAAATATGTTTCCGTATTTTCTAAGTACATTGGATGAACATTCATAATTGTATCGTCTATAAAATATCTACAGTCATCCAGCGATCTGTATAATAAATATAATTTAAATCATATTTAGATTAGCAAAGCCATATTTTGTAAGACTGTATCAAGGTAGACTTAAAACCTCGGCGCTACTTGAAATTTGGGTCAACGAATACCTTAAAGATAACAACAGTCAAAAGCAGAAAATTGCTTACTGCTGCTTACTACAACACCAAATCAGTGTATTTCAGTCGAGTTTCCCGACCATATGATACACTACACTATTTAATTGCTAAGAATGTAGTTATTAGAGGAATAATGTTTCAAAAGTATACAATTAACAAAGTTTTAAATATAATAAATATCGAAACTTAGAGACCTTATCGTTTATTATATTCAAGTTCTTGTGCTGACTGGACTCATTTAGTGGACCGATTTGGAATATTTTATAAGAACTGTAATAAAATACAAAAAATTCGAGTTAGCATTTGCCGACGAACATGTCTATATCGCCACACCTTTTGGGTTTCCCTATGAAAACAGATTATCCAAAATTTCAAAAAAAAAAAAAAAAAAAAAAATCCAAACCATTTTAATTTATTTATTTACTTTACATTTTTTGTTTGAAAGAGAAATGAGAAATATTTACAGTTCGTTATGATTATTCGTATTAATTATTTTAAAAAATCAATAATACTACCTTTTTATTACGTTTGAAGGTTAAAAACATTAAGAAAATTCATAATACATATTACAAGAAAAATTGTTACACACTAATCGTGCACATACAAAGGGTGTGTCGAATAAGTGAAAGGGCGCAAAAAAACATTAAATAGGTTTTATATTGTTCATTTAAGCTCTAATAATTTTTTATAATTAAAAAATCGACATTTCGAGTTTTCTCAGACATTGATAAAGCAACGAAAGAAAAACCAAATATTTTTCCATCTAACGCAATTGAATGTCGTATAAACTAATCCATTAGTAAAAATATTTTTGTTGATTGGTGGAACTCAATTGAAATGGAAATCAATAGAAATGAGTAAATCCACTTATATTGAATTAATAAAACCCTAGCTGAATCATTAGTTCAAGTTACAACATAGAACAATACTCGTCTTTCAATATAATGTACACCTTTAAAGTATCAAAAGTATTCTTTATTCTTATTCTTGTTAATTCAAAAAAAAAAAACATCATTGTAGTATCTTATATTGTAAATCAATGATCATGACATTGTTTCTGATTACATAACAAAAAACAAACTTCCACTTATTTGCAGTTAATGACTAATTGGTTCAGTTGAATTAAACATCATCCACCATAGTATTAAAATATATCTAAACGTTGCAATTTACATATTTGTTTTTAATTAAGCAGTTAGTGGTTCCCAACGTTTGTTACTTAAGTCTTTCGTTTGCACAACAAGATTAATTGTTTTAATTAATTGAATAATTCTAGAAATTAAAAATCGCATTCAAATAATTGTAATTATTTCATTTCGTGATGAACTCCATACTATAATATTTTAGGTCACAATTAGTTGGAGTAAAAAAAAGTAAAAACCCCCGCAGTTAAATATTCTGTACAATCGCTCCCTACATTTGATCTTAACGGTTTCTGTATCCACTGATATGTTACGTAATCGATTGTCTCTTCTTTAAAACTTTTGTAAAACCTTCCATTGAAGGAAATAATATTCAATCAATAATAGTCATCAATCGAAAATTTTCCGGCTCTGACAAATTATGCCTTGGTATGGTACCATGATAATCAAAAATTTTTTTCTCAAAAAAGAAAAAATAGTTTTAAACAAAAACTGTTTTTTAACTGTTTGAGTGCAGTAAAATTTATTAGAAATTTCTCTCAGATTTGAATTTGGATCATCAATTTTAATTATAATTTAATTAAAAGTTGGTGAACAGAAGCATATAGGATAGGACGGAAGAGATTGTGCTGGAAACAATTGAATATTATTTACTTCTATGCTGCACGGAAGGTTTTCCATAAAAATTCGATTCTTTCTTTTGAAATTTTTTTCAGTTCAGCTAATGAATCTAAATGAATTGACTTATTTTTCGATATTTTTGCAAAAATTGTTTTGAATTTACTTTAAATCATAAATAATTATTACAAAATATACCACACACTCAAAAAAAAAAAAAAAAACACCTTGAACTGTTTTTATACGACAAATATTTTCTATAACACCTACATTTGAAGGTAAAAATTCCTAACCGCAAAATTTGACCAAGATATTGCATTAGATTGTAGCCTGGCTAGATTCCTACATACTCGTATTTGATAGTTGGCTCCGCGCGACTGCATTTACAAGCTCACTATCATGGCGCATTATATTGCAATGATTTGAAATTGAAGTCACCAGCGACTAGGTTAAACCACCAAGTGTGCAAATATTGCGCAAGTCAAATGGCCATATAAATCAAAAAGTGGCGCAGCATTTCGCAACTCCTGCCAGACAGACGACAAGTAGCAGCAACCAAGCGTAATGTTTCTTTGGTTTCGCTTTCTGGTGTTGATTGCTGCTGATATGATGGTCAACTTAAAATGCCAGCGGCATCGATAATTGTCGCTCGATCTCACTGGCCAACGTTTCTAGCCGAGACTTAACATTGATTCTCTGCATGCGTCAACTGGACCATGGACTAGCTGTAAAACAGGTCTAACCATAAACATTTTGATATGTTTTTCATTTTCTATACCCTTCACAAAATGTGTGAAAAAGTTTATAACTTATATAAAAATATTTTGATCAGCTCGAAAAGATGCCCATCTACTTGTCTGATTTTAGTATATTTGTATACGAAAATATTCTGTATATTAAAATTTCTTTATTTTCTTAAGCTTCAGACAGCTAATTCTATATAGTTGTAGGTACAAGTTAAAACTTTCGCCTCATACAATTTTAAGATCCAGATAGAGCACTATATGAAATTTCTTCGTTATTACTCAAGTTAGAGACTGAAACTCCAAAATTTAACACAATTGACACAAGTTCGGGTTACTATATGACAAAGCAGATGTACTGACACTCCACCTAATTCGGAGCGAGTTCTTTATTGCTCAAGCAATACACTTAAAATTAGCTAAAAATGCTACTAGTATACAATCAATAGAAGGCATTAGTTCACGTTTTCCCGCTATAGACTAATATATTTCCAAACCTAACTTTTATTTTTTTATATTAATTTTGTCTGAAGTGTATTAATGCTTCGACTTAAACGAAGTTAATTGTTTTTTTGTCTTTCAGTAAATTGACGTGTAATAAATACTATACTAGGTAGTTAGTATTTCGATACACATATACGAACTTTAATTATGGAAACTTGTAATTTGGTCATCCAATGGCCAAGATCAATCCAATTAAACAACTGCACACTACTAATCTAGTACTTACCTTTTATGTCTACTTTTAAAGCTAAGAAGTATAAACAACGATGACATCGAAACCGAAGTTCGAGTTCGAGAAGGATCCACTGGTCACAATCGATAAAACCGTCGTCGAAAATGAAGTAGACCGTATTGCGGAAAGTTTCAAAGGGCGTAGTCTCTTCATTACGGGTGGCACAGGTTTTCTGGGAAAAGTGATGGTTGAAAAATTGTTGCGGTGAGTGTGCAAGTGTGATATGGTGTGCGTATAAGCTTTTATGTTCTTTATTTGCGCCGTATCCTTTTTATATACATAAACCTTACATAATCTAAAATTAATTACGTGCGTACGTTGCGGCAATTATTATCAATAAATTTGCAGTTCGTGTGGTGAGCTGAAAACAATTTATTTGCTTATACGTCCCAAGAAGGGCAAAGATCCACAGGAACGTATTAAGGATATTTTTCAGAATGTGGTGGGTATTACACACGCTTACATACATGCGCTTGTGTGGCTGTGTATGTGTGCAAGAGATTATTACGAATTACTGTGCGCATTATTAATATACTCCCGCCTTGCAGCTTTTCGATATGGTTAAGCAACAGCGTGGCGTGGACAAAATACTCAGCCAGGTTGTAGCTATTTCCGGCGATGTTATGTTACCTGGACTTGGTATTTCCGATGATGATTTGACAACACTTCGAAATGAAGTTTCGATTATTTATCATTGTGCTGCAACAGTGCGGTAAGTTTTATAGTATTCTGCCTATACGTATATATCTAAATAAATATTATCTCAGCTTCGATGAACCACTTCGCAATGCTGTCTTCATGAATACACGCGGCACAAAATACATGTTGGAGCTGGCAGCCACCATAAAGCATTTGGATTTCTTTGCCTACGTTTCCACTGCCTATTGCCACTTGCATGTGAAGACGCTTTACGAGAAGCCATATGACCCACCAGCAGATGCACATAAAGTCATGCAGGCTTGCGAATGGCTCACAGACGAGGAGGTCGCACTTATTGAGAAGAAAGTGTTGGGCGATATACCAAATACCTATGCCTACACCAAGTCACTGGCTGAATCTTTAGTTGTTAGCAAATTTGACGAGTTGCCAGCGGTTATATTGCGTCCTTCGATTGTTGTGCCCATTTGGAAGGAACCCATACCAGGTTGGACTGACAACATTAACGGTCCGACAGGCCTACTCATTGGCGCCGGAAAAGGAGTCATACGCACCATGTACTGCAATTCATCCGGATTTGGTGATTTTCTGCCCGTGGATGTAGCTGTAAATGGCATATTAGTGGCCAGTTGGCGCTACCTCACCAAGGGTACGGTTGAAACTAATCGCGTAGCACACATGACCAGTTCGAACGACATCAAAGTGTCATGGGCGGAAGTCATCGAACTCGGACGTTGGGTTATCGAGAACAAGGTTCCACTGAACGGCGTTGCCTGGTATCCCGGCGGCTCCATGAAATCTAATTACTGGATTCACTACATTTGCATGCTGTTATTCCACTGGCTGCCAGCAATATTTGTGGACGCGTTGCTTGTGCTCTTCCGTTATCCACCAGTGTAAGTTGTTGCAAGTTTGAAGATTTTGTATTGCGTAAGATCAAACATTGAATTTATTACTTTTTAGCCTTTGTCGTGTACAGAATAGAATCTCCAAAGGCTTCGAAGTCTTTGAGTACTATGCAAACAATGTCTGGAATTTCGATAACACGGAGGCTATAAAGATGCGCCAATTAATGAATACAAAAGAACGTCTTACCTATGTCATTGAAAAGATTGACGTCGACTTAGTCGACTATTTTACGCAATGTGTGCTTTGCGCCAGACGCCTAATACTTAAGGAATCAGACGAATCCATACCGGCTGCCAAGCGTCACATGAAGATGTAAGTAGACATGAATATTTCATATTAATAAATACTCCGTTGCATTCATTGTTTGAATTATTTTCATATTTTGCAGCATGTGGATAGTTGACAAGATCTGGAAGGGCTTTTGGCTATTCGGTCTGGCATATTTGCTCTACAAATGTTTTTTCGCCAGCATGCTGACAACAACAATAATGCAGCCCATTGGAGCGATTTAACTTGAAGCTAGGAAATTTTTATACTTTTATATACTCATAATTGCTTCACACCAAATTGTGCCCCATTCAATTCGCATAAGTCTAGAAAATGTTTTTAAAAAATCAAGCATGTAATTATAAGGTTTTACTTTAAGTGGTGCTGCTCTATCCGTAAGTTCGTAAGTTGTTTGATTAAAATATAAATTTTATTAAAAACTCGTTTTTAGTCGTTGATTAATTACCTTGAGAGAAAATTTGTAAATAAAAGAGCTCAAATGTAAACAAAAAACGGAAAATAGGCAAGGTAATCATGAAACGTCTGTAATGGGCAAAAAAAAGACCATCCGGGGTAGAAAGACATATGCTAATACTATGTGTGCCGGTGATGCTCGAAAAAAGTTTCACGGAAGATAATGGAGGTATGTATATAATAAAGATTATTTAGTTTCAATCAAGCTTTACGGTGTCGGAATGCATGTCGGCAAAAGGTGTAGAGGACAAACAAATTAGTGTATTACAAAATCACCTTATTCCTACAGGAACAAAGCAATAGAAATAAAACAAAGTTCAGCAACTCTTCAGGAAAATAAAAGGTGTGTGCAATCAAAATAAATATGATCAAAATATTTGGCATGTCTATTAATAATGGTTGTAGCTCATAGTGCAATGCTGTTTGATATTGCCGTCATTTTCCTAAGTTTCAAAATGAAACTTTATTTTTTTTTTTTATTGTTCAAATTAAATTATTCAAATTTTCTTAAGTGTACCTACCACTCGGCAACTCTTCTTTTTCTAACGGTTTTCGTTTTTGGTATATTTTAGTCTTTTCTTTTCTAAAATAATTTTATACAAAACGGAAACACTGAGGCGTGCAACAACAACAAAATGTGCAACGAATATCTTGTTTAATAATTTTGTTTTTTTTTTTTGTTAAAATAATTTGCTTCTTTAAATTGACAACAAACAACATGGAACTTCGGTACCAGCGGTGAGAAACGGCACGCAACAAGAATTTGGTCGCTTTCATCGTGTTTCCACTGCTGAATCATTGATAACAACAAAAAAAAAAAGAGACGTCTGCAGTGCAACACAACAACTAATGACAAACGCGAGAACAATTAAATGCTTTGTTTGATTTGTGCACGCGTACACATCATTGCTTTTGCGATTAACTCTGGATTTCAGCTACAAACTGAGTTGTGATTATAACACTGCTATTGCGTCACCGATTACCAAGCGGCCCGGTTTTTTTGCTCTTGAGATCAGCTGACGACTAGAAAAAAGTACAATCGAGTCATAGCTATTGTGAGAACGCCATGGCAGCCGCTACAAATTCTTCCTCAGCCACTCTGGAGGGTACACTTAGCAAATGGACAAATGTGATGAAAGGCTGGCAATACAGATTCTTTGTGTTGGATGAGAACGCCGGATTGCTGTCCTATTACACGGTGAGTATGGGGTGGGGGTTTCAGTGCTACATATATGTATTATTGCGCGTCACATGACCTTGACCATAGGCATATTACGATTAGAAATGTATAATTCATTTGCAGGTGCAGCGAATTTTCGTAAGCAACTAAAATAAATCCCAGCTACCCGTTCATTTCCTGTGTTGTACAATATCTGCTAAACTTTCCCAGATTTCTGTGCATGTACACATATACAATATATCTATAATACATATATGAATAATTATATTCTCGATAGCAACGAATTATCTTATCATTGGAAGAACTCTTATTATTGGTTAAATGTTTAAATGAATTGTCGCTTGCATTGTTTTGGAAATGAAATTAATGAAAGTCCAACTTAGTTGACAACACAAACTCGTGTAGCTTTAAATTTATGCGCAATTATTAATGAGTAGCAAAGTGAGTGTACTAGTGATGAGCAAGAATTTTGAAAACAATGAAATCAATCACTGCAAACAATCTTTCCAGAGTATGCCTAGAATTTCTCCTAGTTTAGCTTTCTACATACTATTAATGAGTTTGTACAGGAGATAGATCTTATATATGGTACATATTTCAGAAAGTTACGAAATCTAAAAAAATGTTATTGGTACAGAATGGAATACGCCGTATTTACCAATACCACATTAAACAACTATTGGTGTTAGCAAGAATTAAATGCGTATTATAACACAATGACATGGCAATGAATCGTACTATTATATAGATCTAAAATGATTATTCAAAATGAAAAATAATAAGAGAAACCTAAAGAACCTATCCAATGATACCGTACTTAACATAATTCCTCGACCTTCACTTTGTTTTTCATTATATGGCGTCGGGTTATCGCCATATTTAGACAATATTGACGTAAAAATCGGTTCACGCGTTTGATCTCTAGAGTTCCAACAACGAATAAACTTACAATTAAACACATTACCCTTTACGTCGCGGATTGGAATTAAAATCTATTGCAATTATGCGGACTGTGATTGCGGTCCAAACAACTATTTTTTATAGCAGATACAACAAATGCAGCTCATCACTAGTGTCTACATTTACAATTGTTAGGATTACAAAGTCCGGTATTTATTGCGAGCTCATTTATTTACGATTTTGTACTTTCAACTTAAACGAAATAATAAACACAACGCAGCCTATTATGTTAATTTATTTTTAAACCAAATGCATAATCAGTCGCAAAAGCATTTAATGCTTATAGAACTGGCGCCTTTTTGTGCACGGCTTCTTTTTTGTGCGTTTTCTCTTTGGTATATGATTTTTTGTAGAAATCGTAGAATCCATAGAATATTACGATAACAACAACTGTGTAATACACTATTATCATATTCGCAATGCGGCAATACGTTTTTATCACCGCCGCTTGTAGTAGTATCATCATGAATTGTACCATCTGTATGACTGTAATGGATTTTTTAATGGGCAGTAGACGTTTTGTGATGCTATTATCAGCAACTGCACTAACCAGGTAGTAGCTGTACATCATTATGTGTATAATGGAGTTGAGCAAAGGTGGATAATAAGCAGTGTACCCTATTATACAGAACAGAATGTGTCAAATTGGTTTACATATGTACTTGTAAGCTATACCAACCATTAATGTTGTAATTTATCAATAAATGCACAAGCGTCACAGTCGAACAATGGTGGAATACGTGCAAAGCCGAAACCTGATTGTATTTCTTTCGCAATATAAATACAAATGTCTCTGAAAATTCCGATATTTTTAGCCAGAAAAGAAAGTAAGCTAATTTGAAGTATCTATCCAGGCGCTCCGGCGTTGCTGAAACCACTTGACATTTCCAAAATTTTATTACTTGGAAGTCCGAGGCACTAAGTATCTGAAAATTTAAGAAACTTGAAGTTATTGAAACCATAAATCAAGGTTTAACCTACCTCACCGATAACATAAACACACGCAACTACCTGCGCTATATTGTAGACAACAATAAATTTTTTGCATTGATAGGCCTTGCGTTTTTTCATTAGTCTGAAATGAAATATTATATTTATTTATTTCACTTTTAGTTTACTATACAATTAATGTTTTTGAAACTATATAAAGTCAGGTTCAGATTATGCTAGAATTATATAAATATTTGAGACTATTTTCAAAGGAATATGATAATTGTCTTAGATATGTTAAGGTCTGAACCTGCCTTATAAAAAATATGTTTACAAATATTTTCCAAACAATTACTTACTTTGGTCCTAGACTAAGCACTACATAGAGATAAGCAGCCAAAACCAAATATATCACCCAGACCGATTCATATAAAAATGGTTTTTGATAATTCAGAACTATAAAGAATCGATTATTGTAGTTCGTTTTTCGAAATCACTAAATACAAAATTCAAACCTCCGTCCTCCATAGTTGTATTGATAAGTCTTAGCAGTGTTAAATACTATTGAATAATCCTTAGTCCTTAGTATATTCGCGATCCTTGAGAAAAAATTTGGCGCGATATCCGTTCTTGAAACGCGTACCACCACGTTCGACCGACGTTTGAGTGTGAAACCTATTAACGAAACCATATAAACTCGCAAAGGTTTTTGAACGTGTGCTTCTCTAAACAGTGCATAAATCAAGTTCTACTTATGTATTCCATTTAATTTAAACGCCAATTAGAATACAATAACAACATTGCTTATAGTTTGCTTAGTAAAAACTAATTGTCTACTAAAACTAAAATATTTGAACTCTGATATTTTGTTCTTTTTCATTTAGTCCAAGGAGAAAATGATGAAAGGAGTACGTCGTGGTTGCGTGCGTCTAAAAGAAGCCGTCATCGGCATTGATGATCAAGAGGACAACACCTTCACAATTACAGTAGATCATAAGACATTTCACTTTCAAGTAAGATAATTCCAGTGCTTAGCAAATATATTTTTTTATTTACACGCTTCTTTTATTTCTTATATATTTTTCTTTTTATTTTTCTTTTTGTTGCATTTATATACTCTGCTCCACTTTATGTATGCATATTTGCACCACCTGCTTTATTCGTCTGTTCGTATTTGCACAGGCACAACACAGCGAAGAACGCGAGAAATGGGTGGGACGTCTTGAAGATACAATCCGACGCCACGCCAATCGCAGTCAAAGCGCTTATTACCTTAGCGGCTACAGTAAGGACATGGGAGGCAAGCGCGCCAATCATTTAGAGTTAGTCGGACGTCGCGTATTGGAGGCAGATGCTTACTTGCAGTTGATGATTGAACAGACAAATGTTAGTGTTAAATGTATCAAGAAGCTGTTTTTTGTTTCAATGCTTAAAGATATATTTTTTTAAAATCTTTTTCAGGCTTTAGAAAAACGCATTACGGATATTTCGGATAGTGAAGAACAAGCAAAATGCCAAGTTTTGCATGATAGTGCAAGTGTGAGTATTTTCGGTATAGGTTTTTTTTTTATATTCATACCCAAGTCACTAAATCAAGAATTTACTTTGCTATCTGTGCGTTTGCATTCGTTTAAACTGATCTCCAAAATTAATTCATCTCGAAAATTATATGATAATTTCTGTAAATCCCTATAAGTATGGAGCCAATAATTGTTATCGATGTGCATAAATTCACTTGGGGCTTGCGAATCGCACATATGTCGCAGACCGATAATAGTACCTATCGTATCATTGACATCTCGTCCTCTTAGAGACAATGTTGCGTTTATTTGACGTTCGCCATTTGGACTGACCAGCCAGGTGACATATATCTGATCAGCACAGTCATACTGTTGTGGCACTCGTTCCGATCTTTCTTTGCAGCGTACCATTGAACAAGGTGCGGTCAAGCATAACATTACGATAATCGGTATGTGGCTTTCCAGATGTTGATACGACTCCGGCAAAAAGCCATTGTAAATTATATCCGATTCAATCTTATAAATTTTCTGCTCTATGGTTCCGCTAAACGTCAACAATCCGAGCACTAGATTTTCATTATATTTACAGGATTGTGCTGGAAAACTAAACAGGAGCCGATCACCTTCTGCCAATTCATTACATTTTTTAAATCCGCACTGCTCACTGTGATCGCTTAAGCAATGCAATAACATTAACTGGCTATCAATTTGACGTTTGCACTTTCCGAAAAGACATTTTGTGTAGCTGCAAGTAATCGACAATGTTTTCTTTTTCTCTCCATCCGTCGAGGAGGCATTATCTTTGGATACATAATCACCGGCAGCATTGATTCTATTTTCGCCCGTATTCCGTTTAAGAATTGCTATGCCAGAACGTACTTGTTCTAACTGCGCACGCAAATCATTCAAGTCTTTACTCATATCCATGCCTAAACATTCGGGCAAGCTTTCGTTACGTCTTTGTTCCTCTTTGTATTTTTTGCATTTTACAAAATCATATATATGATCGATAGTATCTGTGGCTGGAACTGGAGTTTCACTTTTGTCATGTTCTTGGCTTAAATCCATTTGAATCTGAGTAAGAAATACAAAATTTTAAACAATCATACGATTTCGATAAGATGAAGATTTTAACCAATTAATTTTTAAGGATCTTTGCTTTACCGTAAACTTTATAACTGAAATTTTTTAGAAGTATGTAATGTAATTTGAAGAAATTTTTATTAGTTGCTAAAATTTTGTAACAGTTTTCAAAGTACATTCAATTCTTTTTAACTATCGATTGATTGTCAAAGTCAGTGTATTTTTTTTTTTTTTATCGTTTCAAAGTCAAGGACGACTATCTGTATGAAGTTTTTAATAATTCATATGACTATTATCTGAAAAGTACCTACAAATATACATAAATCATTACTGACGCCAGTAAAATGTAGCAAATCACACGCGCTGTAAATAATTACGCGTGGGAACAAAATTCGTTTCATACAAATGTTCATGGGGTAGTTAATTTGTACACCTATTCATCACAACATATGGTGAGGTCAGGAAAACTACTTCAAGTATTTCGTAGGGTGATATGTTTGTTTAGCGCGATATTGTAAACTTAACGAAGGCTTAAATACATTTTACAAACATTACAAATGTAAAATAAAAACTGTTGAACAAGAAAATTATATCGTCTCGAAATTTTTTATTTAATATCAATAATTTCGATTGAACATAATGTTTGGCAAACACTGCACTTGTTGGTACTCTGTCTCATATGTTGGTTCATTATTAAAAGTGTTAATTATATATTTCGTACTCTTTTATCATTTGTTACAATCATTTAGATTTGAGAAATAGAATGTTTCCAGATAACAGAACAGTATTAATTCGTAGAAACTAAATTATTAAAAAATTTAATTTTCAAATTTGAGTGAGAAATAAATCCTCTTTTTAACTATATTTTCGTGTAGTGGTGGACCTACATTTGTTTTATTCATTGGAATTAATCGAGTAAAATAATTTGCCAAACCCTCGACTAATCAAATGAAACATCCCTAGTTATTACTGAACTTAGTCCTTTCAATTCAAAGTATTGCAACACAAATTTAGAAATTGACTGAGTCTATTCGCTATCGATTTTGAAAAGATTGCTGACTATATATCATTTGATGATATGTATAAATATTTATGTCAATTGAAATATACTCCTACGCTTATAGCTGCATGTGATTTGAGAATTTTATATTATGAACTATTTTGCTCTATCATTTGCAGGCAATGTTGGATCATATCAAACATTCAATTGTTAGCTTACAAATAGCAAAAAATATGGCGCATCCGATTAATGGCATATACCACGGACCCACACCGACAAATTTGTCCACCGCGACAACAGCTTCTCCAACAACACCAACGAAAACTGTCTTGGGCGGTCATATACCAAAGATGGATAACAATTACGATGATGATGACGATTCTACAACGGACAATGGTGAGTTGTCATAAAAATTTCTTTATTATGTATAGTATAAAAGTATTGTATGCACTTAACAGCATATCACGTAGTAGCACCTCCTCAAGTTATTTCTATCTTCGCATTTCACTTCCGGTTTTATTGCAACCGCACAGCGCAATTTCTTTGTAAATGACACAAACAGTTGCAATAATTTTGTTCAAAGCATATTCTTTATACATTATATATGTGTTTCTGTATATTAACTTTTATGTGTGTGTTTATTTGTATATGTATATATAGTATATGTGTTGACCTTGGTAAAGCGGTTTTAAGTAAACGAAAATCCATTTTCTTTTTAACAAAAATTTCCTTAGGCAAAGTGCCACGTAGCTCTGTTGTTGTTAGTTTGCCATCAAATCAAGAACAAATAACTGCAGTTTATACAAATTCCCAACTGCTGATGTTGCATGCAGGCAGCTTTGAGGACATTGTTGATACTATTTCAGACGGCATTGAATATGGCACCGACCTGAGCAGTTCAACTTATATTGCCGCTGTCGGTAGGTTCCATTCATATTATAGCTACGTCTGCAATCGGTGTACTGATAGTTATAGAAATTATTACGTTTAAATAATCTTTACAATCGTCATTTATACATGTAATAATTCCATATGAAAAATTTGCATGTCTAGTTTTTGGCAACATTTCGGTTTGCCCTATTAAATGCAAAATACTTTTGACTGCCACACTTGCACCCATTATGTCACTAACACTTTTTGAATCTGTTTCATTTTTGCTTGCTCTTAAATTCTTTTATATGTCTTCTTCTTCGTCGACTTAATACAGCAACCACAGCACCACTGGCCATGGTCGTACCTGAGACCTCTTATTCAAGCAGTGAAGGTGAAGAGGACTTTTTTGATGCCTACGATGATCCTTTTACCAGCCTGGGCAGCTCACCAATCACTTGGTGAGTAGTATATGCGTTTAATAATAGAATTAAAAATAAAAAAGTGTGAGAGTGCATTGTGTTATCCTACATCAAACATATAAAGACGATTAACGCCACATTACGTCAAATTCAATTACGTTACTAAATAGCTGACTGTTTGATTGGTTGAATGACGGGAGCTAATTATGTGCCTACATTGAGCTTACGCCAATATTGTCTATATAGCAGTCAAACGACGCATGCACATATATGACTTTGTAATTTAATTATATATCCTTGTCGCCTGTCTTGGCTTTCGTTACCATGGCAGACAATTAAGCTGCAGCCGGCTAACTGCATGCGTAGCGGCAAATGTTGAGCATGTTTTATGTCGTTTTTCACAGCTGTTTTTTTTTTTAATGTGATTCCAACTTTGTTTTGAAAAATCTTTTTTTTATCCTTGCGTGCTATGCTAACAGTACAAGGACATTTTGTATCGCTCGTGTCATACCGGCTGTCAAAAGAGAACAAGAGAGGGAGAGTAACAGATAGAGAGAATAACAGAGAAGCATTTTCATTGTAGTTTTGAAGGGGTATTTTCAGTTTAACGTATAGTTTGTAATGCATTGAGTAGTGTAATTGTTCTGGTTAAGCTAGTCAACATGACATGTTGAGCCTTAAGTGAATACTGAAAAACTAATTAGAAAACATGCAAGACAAATTTATAAGTATATGTATGTGAACTGGTCTGGCCGCCCATTAGCAGTCACCTTCTGAACTTTTGAGATTATATAGATTTAAACAAAAAACACGGCGCGGTGGGTTTGTATGATAGCTACTTCCGGCATATAAGAATCGGACAAGGTGGGCCGATAATATTGTCGAAATTGTGTTTACATAATTATAAAACAAAACCTTCGAAATCTTTGGAAAATCTACCAGGCATACGAAGATACAGATCCCTTATTTTATTCAGAAGGGTTTCGAGCTGGGATAAAAACATGCTTCAGTTTATATTGTTAGCGAAGACGCAGGTCTCAATAGTAGCACTGGCGCCTACTTACGTTGCAAACTTTTTCTCCGCATTCTTTCAAATTTAATTCTATAAATAAGACCATATTTTTTCTGGATTGTATTACTGGTTGCGACAAAACATACCTTGCAAAATAACCATACTTTACATCATGATTTCGCCGTTTTTAGAATGCCATGCTCAGAACATTTGAAAATGCCGGTCACCGCTGCAGCAATAAATTAAAAAATAAAAAATGGTTCTATATAAACTGCGGGACTGGTTTCGTATTCACAGAAATACAGATCGACACATACCTAGATCGACTTGTTAAAGAACATGAATATGCAAATAGAAGACAATTGTTTTTTTTTTTTTTAATCCCTGTAAACACATTTTAAGGACAAATACAGCGTTAAGAGCTGAACATGGTTTTGATCTGAATTTAGTTTTAGAAAATACAAATTCGCGGTAAAAACTCTTAAGCTGCCGCAATGTTTTAGGGAAACCAGTGCATACAATAGACTAATATATGGTGTGTGGAGGGCATAATACAGTCGGTTACCTTGACTAAAGCTCACACTTTGTAAATTTACATTTTATTTTGCGACACGACACATGCGCTGTGAAACAAACATCTGGCTCATTTTTTTTTTTAAAGAATTCAGGCTATTACTAAACATTTTAATATGCATTAAGTTTAAACTTATTCTTTCCCCTATTCTACATAATACCTTTTTTAAAATGGAAACTTAAAGGGTAAGGAAAGTCAAAGGGTGACTTAGTTTTCTGTATGGCCAGTGGCATGGTCTGCTTTGTTCGTTGCCTGCGGGCTCAGTTCAGTACTATTAGGTTGAGACGTAGAGGGAGCTGAGCACAGTGCTTTATTGCATCCTATTTGCGCTCGCAATCGGGCTGTGTCAGGCGCACTCGGTTGTCGGATTGAGTTAGCTTTGGTCGTGTGTCAGTTTTACGCGTACGTCGATGGTGTGATTACTTGAAAATAATATATAAATAAATAATATAACACGGAATATACAAAAGTATTTCCAATGTAGGCTTGTAAGCTCAAAGTTTGGCAAACAAACATTTTGTTAATTAATTTTAATGTAATGACAGGTTTGCAAAAACATTTGGCAGCTTAGGAATTGCATCCGTCGTCTGTTATTCATTTCCTTGTTTTTTTTTTTTTTTTTTTTTTTTTTGTGTTTCCGTATGCCATATGACGCAGTTCGGATACTTGACGTCAAGTAAACGTACAAATATTTCGATATATGAGAGTATTGCCAAAGTTCAAGTGCAAACGCCGCAAAGTATGCAACGAAAATTGTTGACAGGCTCAAAATTAGTGCTCTACGTGCTCTACTGAAAAAAAAAACTGCACATTTTTTCTCATTTGTGTTGCTAGCAGAAAAAAAATCAACAACGTTTTACGCACTGAAAAACTCGAGTGTACTCAAGTTATTCGACCGACCTGTACTACATGAAACAGGACAATGTTCAAAAAGTGGGTACGTCGTGTCAGTCTAAGGTAAGTGAACATCTCTCAAAACAACTCAACAGCACTTTTGCGCTTATAACAGGCGAGATGCATCGAGCAAGTGGGTGGGATATTTACCTGATGACAATGTATGCAAATTTGTGATGTTTCTTAATTGCTGTGTAAAATATTAAAGATTCAATGCTATATAGCCTAGGCCTACAACCATCGAATAAGAAATGAGTCATAGCACAATTTAAAGAGAATTTATAACATTTACGAAACAAAAAAAAAATATATATATATATTTTTATATTAACACATAAATGGGCCATATTTGTAAATTATGCATGACGCATCGCGTGATGCTGCGTGACTTCACGGACTTTTTATTTTCAAATATTTCCGCATGCTGAGCATTGGAAATGCGAAGAACTATTCATAGCTGAATGAAGCATAACTCGTTCATATCTTTTTTACATGAAGTCATAACAATAAGTATATTAACTGCTTTAACTTTCTCTTTACAGCGCAACGCGTGGATTTGGCGATACATCGCCTCCGCATGAGAAGCATATGGATAGTTTGACCGCACAAGGAGCGATTCACACTATTCATCCAAAGAGAGCAACATCACCCATAGGTGGATCTGCAGTAACACCACCTACAGTGCCCGATATCAATGAATATGAAACGGATACGGCCAACGTCATCGCTTCAACAACAAATAATTCGTCTGCACTACCCTACGCAGCTGGTTCTGTGGCCACTTCGCGCTCGGGTAGCTACGACAATGGCATTGACTATGATGCGCTCTACGAAGAGGAAGAGGTTGCCGACATTAGCATGGAAGCGCACGGGTCGATGATTTCACATATATTGTCTCAGGTGAAGATTGGCATGGATCTAACGAAAGTGGTTTTACCGACATTTATACTAGAGCGGCGTTCGCTACTGGAAATGTATGCTGATTACTTTGCGCATCCCGATTTGTTTCTCAAGTATGTGTTCACAAAATAGAAACACTTTTTGTTTGTATTTAAATATTCGATTTTGCTAAATTTATATTAGAATCGCAGAGTTGGACACTCCACGTGATCGTATTGTACAAGTATGTCGTTGGTATCTAAGCGCATACCATGCGGGACGTAAAAGCTCTGTAGCCAAGAAACCATACAATCCTATTTTGGGCGAAATCTTTCAATGTCATTGGGATATACCCGGCGAAACGACTGATGAAATTCAGGTACACGATGGGCCCGTTCCCTGGTGTCGGCGGGATCAGTTGACGTTCTTGGCGGAACAGGTATCACATCATCCACCAAGTAAGATTTACTACGCTTTTTTCTATATTTGGGATTTAATTCTTTCTTTTATTTGTTTCTAGTATCTGCTTTCTATGCAGAACACTACAATAAAAAGATTACGTTCACGGCACATGTCTGGACGAAATCTAAATTCTTGGGTCTATCCATCGGTGTACACAATATCGGCGAAGGTATTGTGACGCTGACAGAGCTCAGTGAGGAGTACATTATCACTTTCCCGAATGGTTATGGCAGGTAAGTAACGCATTAAATCAACTTAAATGTTATAAATGTATATGCTACTTTAGATCAATACTGACGGTACCATGGATCGAACTTGGCGGCTCTGTAGAAATACGAAGTCCTCAAACTGGATACTATGCAAATGTCGAATTTTTAACAAAGCCGTTCTACGGTGGCAAACGTAATAAAGTTACAGCTGAGGTTTGAATTAATGCAACAAAAAACATTTACTCTATTGGCAATGATGCGTGACCAGCTTCTTTTTGAATAACTCTTGAATACGCTTTCAATCTTTTTAATTTAACGAACAAAATGAACCGACATAGAAGCACTTAAGCATCACTGTTAATAAGATTATTATCAAGTTGTCTTTATTTAATAATTGTTTGTTGTTTTAGATTTATTCTCCAAACGAGAAGAAACCATTTGTGTCGATTGCCGGTGAATGGAGCGGTCTGATGGAGGCCAAATGGCACGATCGGAACGTAAGTTGAACTTATTTCAGTGCATATATGTGCCTAGTACAATTATGTTTTAGTGTTGTTTAGCAAATTTAGAATATTTACTAATTTCTTTTCCACTTAATGTATTTATTTCCTCTATATGTGTATACTATATACCCCCACACCTGACTGCCAACATATAACTAAGACAATACAACACATAATCGTGCAACAAATCTGCGAAACACATTAACAAATTAACCTTTTATTATCGATAATTGCGCTTATCTCTTAAATATTTTGGGCGAATTTCTGTGTTTACCTCGTTTGTCTAGAAAATTAAATTATGTATTTTGAGTTACGCCTGAATTCCTCTATCGAGTTAAATTTCCTATTTTCTGTGCCTGCTACTAACTTATGTGCTGTTTCAGATCGATTCTAAATTTCAAAATATTTGTATTGATTTTTAATTTTCTAGAAAACTGAAGTATTTGTTGACGTTAATCGTATACCAATATTTAAGAAACAAGTTCGACCAATCGTTGAACAAGACGAATACGAATCAAGACGCGTGTGGAAGGAAGTAACAGCGGGACTCAAGTAAAACTCTGTTTTTAAAATAAATTTATACTTTAAAAATGTGTGAATTCGTGAAAATAATCCTTACTTTATTTTCAATTAAGATTCAATGACATTGAACGTGCAACAAATGCCAAATGTGAAGTGGAGCAAGCGCAGCGTGAACAGGCCAAAGTACGAAAGGAGTACGATCTGGCGTGGGATCATAAAGTAGGCACAGACGAATCCAAAATTAGAATAGTATTAAATGTTAAAAACTATGTTTATTTCAGTATTTTAAACCTGTTGGAGAAAATTGGATCTACACAAAACCCTTAAGTCAACGTCTTTATCTGCAAGAGAAAGAAAATAGGAGATAATGCAGCCAACACTAAAATCGCAGTGGTAACAACAAAGGAAGTTGCGTTAAAACACTCATATCATATAAAAGACAAATTGTAGAAAACGATTAAACAAGTTTAAATATTGATAGCTAGATTAAATCGTCGTGCAAGTATATATGAATATCGTTTGAAGCAAAGAATATAAAACTTTAACCAAACTAAAAGGAATGCAACAGTGAGATACACAATAGTCCAAATCAATAAGCAGTGAAGATACATTAACGAACACAATAGACGACTCGAGAGTTTCAAAGGCAATCGAAGCAACTTACATACACCTAACTGCGTATACCTTTACTTTATATATTTAGAAATGACTATAAAAGTTAAATGTCTAAATTTATATCGATTAAGTATAGAAATTATATTTTTAAAAGATGACTTGGCTAAAGTAGTAAAATAAAACAAATTTATTATATTTAGAATATTGCTTGCACAAATTATTGCAATGTTGTATCTTTGTTAAGAAAAAGAAACACTTTCTATTACACTAAAAATAGAATACAAGTATTATTTTCGAATTCCAATGTCACAATAATGAATATATTTTTACCCTGTTTAGATAATAACATTTTATACAAACTCTTTGAGTTTACTGGCAATTCAGATTGATTTTTACTATTATTAAAATATGCATATATGAGCAATATTGAACAGGGCTTTATAAACTAAACTTTTTCAAAACAAGAGTTAATAGCTTAGCTACATGTTTTACTAATTTAACAATAATTATTCATATTAAACTGGGCGCTAATATTATTGTAATAAATAACACGTACATAGATTTATTTTTTACACAAAACATTCTTTAAATAAAGAAACTATGCAATGCTAAACCACCATATGATTTATTAATTGTATTAAGAGTTTAAATACAAAAAGAAAGCACAGTGCTTTAATAAACAAATAAAATGCATAATAACAAAGTTAATATATTATAATAGCCACGAAAAAGTTAACAAAACATAAAATATATATTTACACTACAAAATTACCAGAAACCAGAGTGATAATTTTTAATGATTAATATGAAAGTTGCAGTAGAATTACGCCATCGCGTCAAGATTTTAATATATTCTAAACTGAATGTATAATACTGACATTGACATTCAAAAAGTTTTTGGTTTGTTTTGAGCCGATTTAGGGCCTCCGAGTTTGTGCATTTGTTGTGCCTCTAATTAGTTGACAAATACTTTTTAATTTTACTATAAATTTGGCACTGCTTAAAAGAAATAGTCAAAAAATAAATATGTCGAAATTCTTCAATTTATTATGCCAGAATATCTGATAATCCAAAGGCGATGGAGCAATTCGGTGCCACTTTTGGATTCACCGGTAAAAATTACATCATAAACAATATACTTAGGCCCCAGATTTGCCCTAATTGTGAGCTCAAAAGCCAAATAAGATGCCGAATAATTGCTAAAAATAGCACATCAAAAGAATTTATATAATGCATGACACACTTTAACTAATAAACAATATTTTTACATTATCCAACGAATTTTTGAAAGCAATAGCTATGACGCAAAAACGTTTTATCAAAAAATCAAGTTAAATAATTATCTAGTATAAGCAAAATTGTAAATAAATAATAAACTTAAAGCAATAAAAATTATTGGCAGTGGCATGCTTAATAAATAACGAGATGATTTTCAACATGCCTACCACTGATTAAACAATAAAATCTGTGTTTTATTTAACTGTCAAAAATTTGAATTTGCCGAACGCCACGTCAATTTTTCACGAAGGGCTAAAAAATACCAGAGCGTTATTTTCTAGTACCTCTTCTCGATTTAAAGAAGAAGACGTAAATTGACTGGCCTGGCATATTTATTGATAATAAAAATTAAAAATTAGTAAATTTAAGTCAACGTCGTCGTCAAATCTTTGTTTGGAACTAGCTGCTTGTGAGTGTTTTGCGTCCGTTGCTAGCTTCGACCGCAACAATAACCATAAAAAGGTGCGTGTGTGTTTACGGGGCAAGTCATCGTTGCAAGTGAAAACGAAAAAAAAGAATTTAGCCTCTCGCCGTGAGAGAAGCAATGCAAATAATTGATAGTATGTAAGAAAGTACATAAAAAAGAAATTCATAGCGTATTTTATGTCCGTGAAAGCAAGTACAAGTAAACAGAATCTAGTTTTCTCTACGCCAACGCAAAAGTGTGCCGTGATGAGTTGGTTGCGGAGGGTCACCGCAGAGGAAGCTATAACTACAAAGTGCAAACGGTGCGGGTCAACCCATCCACTTGCAGCAACTCAAAAAATTATTTGCAATCAAAGTAGCATAGCTCATACAGATTGAGTTCCAGAAACGCCCTAATTCGTTGGATTCCAATTGCGGCTATAAATATTTTGAAATTTTTATTTGCTGCTTTCCATTAAGTTTATTGTTACTAACATGTGTAAAATTAAGGAAAATGTTCAACTAATTTTCTGGTTAAGTTGGTCTTTTGTCTTTTACCCAAACCACACAATCTTCTGTGACGTACGACTCATCTGCTAAAGGCCACATTGATCATTGTTCGCGATACGTCATCAAAAAACAAAAAAAAAAACTAATTTTTGCACGCCGACAAATTCAGCTCTTATCTGCTATGTGTTGTTTGTGTAAATGTGTGTCTGAAACAAAAGATATGTACATTTTATTTGATATTGAGATACAGCATAGCACCTACTTCCGCATTTGTAGATTATACAAAATTATTTCCGAGCATGTTTTTCTGTACGTTTCATTCATTCAATCTATTAATGAGGATTAGTGTAGTGGCCTACACGCACACAGCTAGACAGCACCCGGCTGTTATGCATTTCACCCCGTAGCCAGGTCGCTAGTTGCTGACCTGCAAACTAACTGGGTCAATATCGAAGCTCGTTGCTAGCTTACACAAAAGGCACAGAAATGCAAGGCAACGAATAAAATTAAATAAAAATATTTTTTATTTACTTAAATGATTAACAATTCCAATATTTTATTTCTTGGTGGATATTCAGACTGCAACAAAGTTCAATAAACGGCTTATCACATATAAATTTATTTGTGTGAGCTTATTTAAAGGCTTTCCACAAATGTAAATATATCAGAAACCAAAAATTTAAATCTCGCGAGTATTTTTTACGGGGTATACCTTCCAGGGTTTGACTAAAATATAATGGCAGTGATTCAATTGTGAGCGCTGTAAGATGAACACGCTGAATATGAATTGACTTTTCCGTGAATTTCTTTTTCAACTGGCCTTTCCAGATGGTAGGAAACATAAACTAACATCATCTTTCATTCAATCAATCCGAACGCACTGCGAAGTAGAGTCGCTTCACAACAAAATGAATTTCATTTCTTTTAAGGAGAACCCTGTAAATGTATGTTATATGAATAATGATCGCCATTACAGTTGTAGCAATAATAAAATCATATTAATAATAGTAGCTTCAATTCACACCGCTTTCGGTACAAAGTGCAATGCAAACAATTTAAGTGCACAATATAAATAATAAAACATGTGTGTCTGACTGACACCAACTGACTGAGCAGATTCGAACTAATGGCACACTGTATATAAATATTCAACGAAACTATTCCAAATTAATGTTTCGTTTGACTCTAATTTCTTTTATTTATTGTAAAACGTTAGAAACAAGTAAGAACTTTGGTTAGATGCGGGAAAAAATAACTGCGATGTAGGAAGAAAATGAGAATATGGATTGTTGTCTATTCTTTACAAATTGCATATTGAAACCTTAAGTTCATTTCATAATGTTTTCAATAATTGTAATATCTTTTCAAATTTATTTAAAGATATATCTTATTTTAAACCAATCTGAGAAAAAATATTTTAAGATTTGAGAATTGAAGCCGAAACATGACATAAATATAATCAACTTGTACCTAAAAATATTTTTGTACATTATTTTTGTGAATATCATCTTCTCTGCAGATAATATGAATATGAGATAACTAATATATAAATTAAAACGTCACAAAACTGGAGGTTATGGGTAATTATGTACTGTGCTCATACAAAGAAATCTTTGATAAACACAGAAAAACTTGTTTGCAGTCTAAACAGAAGCACGTTTTACATTGTTAGTTCGTTGAAACTCATTGAGCTGATCGCAAATATATTAGTAATCTATTATGCGTCTACAGATGCATCTATTTCATTAAACCCTCTTTAGAAATATGTTAGGGTACAAAACATTGAAACGTTCTAAAGAAAACAACGAGTCAAACCATTTTTCCTTTTAAATCTTTTTATAGATTTAATATTTGAACAGCAAGCGAATATATATTCATTTTGCAAGCCGCTCTTTCAATCATTTTTACACGCTACATTTGTCTGAGATAGTATTTTACTTTGTTAATCATCTTACACATAAAAAAACACTTTCACTTTCAACGCTTTCATCGCATCGCGTATGCAATATTTTAGTTGAAACGATTTAAAAGACCATTACAATTTCACTGTTAAATGTGAAATATAAATAAAATCGCTGCAATTTTAGCTTAATAAAGTCTTTTTGCTTCAAATTAAAGATTAGATAAAGCGTACAGTCTACTTTTTAAATGTATTTAACTAAATGGGAGTACATGCAGTAAAACCTTCTTTGTATGTAGTGGAAACGTAAAGCTTTTCAACGAACTCTAATCATGTTGAACGTGCGTAGCAATATCAGAAATTCTGAAAATTGAGTGTATATTATCAGTTGTCTGCTTGAATTTTAACTACTAGTATTGCACGGAAGGTCAGGTGCACGAAGATAACATACGTAGTCGGATCGAGTGAATGTTAGTAGATAATATAGTACAAATATAAACGTGAAACATGACTAAATTACACGCTTTGGTTTTCATTACAGTTTGTCGTTGCTAAACATATGTGCTGAAAAAGTGGAACCATGTCGATGTACAATACGAATTTCGTGCCGCCCGCATCAAATGCGAATCAAGTGAATCTAGTGAATGGTATGCAGACCACTGGTGTACCGCAGCAGTATCAACAATACCAACAGCAACAACAGCAAATATTACAACAAAAACAACATCCTGGCGGCGCATTACCACCACCACCGCAGTTCAATAACAGCTTTGGAAATAAGTATTTGCCGCCGTCTTCGAATGCCGTGCCAACTTCAATGGGAATTGCATCACCACCATCTACAACATCTGCACCTGTTACATCGGCGTCGGGAACTGCACAATTACCAAGCACGCTAAATGGGCCTATGCGTCCGCCATTGGGGGTGCAAAGTCCAGTAAGCAATATGCCCCCACATCTGCGTCCACCAATGCAAAATGGTCCAACGCATTTTAATGGTAGCACTGGAATTGCTGGTGTAAATTCAACACGAACAGCGTCACCAGCATTGCTGACTGGACCACCATACTTTGCACAGCCACAATATGGGGCTGCCCCACAAATCGCTGCGACACCCTTGACTCAGATTGGTACTCAAAATGTTGTGGGACAACCTTCTGGAATTACAATGGCCGCTTCATCACAGCCCAATACAGTTCCAACAACTGGCGTTGCTCAACAAACTGTCAATGGTCCAGGTTTGTCGGCGCAAACGTTTATGCAACCACCGGTGAAACAAGTCAGTATGCAGCCTCCGGTTTCAGGTGCCACGACTTTGTCCACTAGCATGCAAAACTTGAACCTTGGTAGTGAGACTAGCAATCAGACACAACGCTTGACTGCTGGAGGTCCTCAGACACCTACGGCTAATCCACAAGTTCCGGCAGCTAAAGCATCTGCCACTGATGTTAGTTCAACAGCTTCTGAAGAGTCTGGTGCTACCCGTCGATCGGACATTTCCACGCCAAATCCCAACGAGCTTCGGGGTAATATTATGTATTCACATAATGATACAATGTTTCAACCTATGGTGCCAGTAAATCGAAATGCAGCTAGCATATTTGGAACACCGGCACCTCCAAATATTGCACCAAAATTAAACTCAAAGCCACCATTTAGTGGACCACTGGATAATAGATATGGCGGAGTAATGCAAGAAAGTAAGCCTCCTAATAATAACAAACCATCCGGACCGCCGCCTGCAACAACAGTTTCAACATCAGCCTTACCTGGCCCAATGTCCCAGTTGCCGAATCCTATTTCCACAACAACAGCAACAAATATGGCTGCAACAACGCATAGCACATCTCAACGGAAGCCTATGTATCCGGCACAAATGCCGCCACCACTTGTAGCTGGCCACCAACAACAGCAGCAACCATATCAACAGAATCCTTATGCGCCTGCCTATAATCAGCAGCAACAGCAAATGACAAACTATCAACAAGAACCACAAGCTGGTGTATTTAACGGCCAGACTAGTAGCGGGGCATTGCAATATCAGGCGCAGCCACCACAACCAAGGACTCAGGATGCTGCAGCGCAATATAACCAACAAATGAATGTCGCCAATCAAGGATTCAGCAGACTTTGGGGACAGGACACAATTGATTTGATGCAAAACCGACATATTCTGTCGCCGGCTACACTGCCCCCGCCAAAAATTGTTTTGCACAATCAGTTCCATGAATCCATTAATTGCAGTCCGAGTATTATACGTTGCACTGTTGCGAAAATACCCGAAAGCAACTCGCTGCTGCAAAAATCGCGTTTACCACTGGGTATTCTCATTCATCCATTCCGTGATATAAATGTACGTTAAGAAAGAAGTGCTGAAAGTAGAATATAAGTATTTTAATATTTGTACTGTCTTTTGTAGAGCTTACCGGTTATTCAGTGTCCGAATATTGTGCGCTGTCGACTTTGTCGCACTTATATCAATCCATTCGTGTACTTTGTAGACAGTAAGATGTGGAAGTGTAATCTTTGTTACAGGGTAAATGAATGTAAGCGCTTTAATAATAGTAATATTTCGGACAAATCAATAATTGAGTAATATTGTATTTTATTAGTGCCTGAGGACTTCCAATTTGATCCGGCGACCAAAACCTATGGAGATGTTACGCGTCGGCCTGAAGTTCGTTCGAGTACTATTGAGTTCATTGCGCCATCAGAGTATATGGTTAGTAAGATTTTATATTCCATAATTGCTTACATTCATAAAATAATCTCTTTATAGCTACGTCCTCCTCAGCCAGCAATATATCTATTTCTATTTGATGTGTCCATCATTTCACAGCAGAGTGGCTATTTGGAAACAGCATGTGCTGTATTGAACAAACATTTAGATGACTTACCCGGTGATGCGCGCACTCAAGTTGGTTTTATTGCCTACGATAGCTACGTGCACTTTTACAGCATGGCAGATGGTTTCAATCAGCCACATGAGATGACGTTGCTCGACATTGATGGTCTGCATTAATTTTTGGGTCTATATATATGGTTATGTTTAATACTTTCAATGCATTACAGATCCGTTTTTGCCACGGCCCGACAGTCTGCTAGTAAACTTAAAGGAGTGCAAGGAATTGGTCAGGGATTTACTTGGGCAGCTGCCTAAGCGTTTTGCACATACGCATGATCCTGGCTCTGCATTAGGTGCAGCTCTCCAGGTTGCTTACAAATTGATGGTAAGTTAAACAACTAAAATGAGTCTTAAACAAATACACGTAAATTTAAATTGCAGCAACCATCTGGCGGACGCATTACAGTTTTCCAAACATGTCTGCCAAACCGTGGTCCGGGTTCTCTGGAACCACGAGAAGATCCCAACAATCGCTCAGCCAAGGATGTAGCTCATCTCAATCCGGCAACTGACTTTTACAAGCGATATGCATTGGAATGTTCTGGCTATCAAATTGCAGTCGATCTATTTCTAATGAATCAGCAATACAGCGACATGGCAACTATTTGTAAGTTTGTTATTGTACAATATACTCGCGCAGCAATCAAAAATAACTGAAAACAATATTTTCCACTTCTTTTTCAGCTGGTATTAGTAAGCACAGTGGCGGTTGTGTGCATCACTTCCCGCTCTTCCAGAAGACCAAGAACCATCATGTTGACTCATTCAGACAATGCTTTAAACGGTATCTGACACGCAAAATCGGCTTCGAAGCAGTGATGCGCATTCGTTGTACTCGCGGCTTGCAGGTGCACACATTCCACGGGAACTTTTTCGTTCGTTCAACGGATTTATTGTCTTTGCCAAATGTTAATCCGGATGCTGGATACGGCATGCAAATTTCATACGAGGAAAGTCTGACTGACGTGAAAACAATTTGCTTCCAGGCAGCATTGCTTTACACAAATAGTGAGGGCGAACGACGAATTCGTGTACACACGCTTTGCTTGCCAGTAACTGCTTCACTACCGGAGGTCATGCATGCGGCTGATGCGGAAGCGATTGTCGGTCTACTATCTAAAATGGCCGTTGATCGGTCTATTACATCAAATTTGTCAGATGCGCGAGAGGCGTTTATCAATGCGACCGTGGATGTTTTCAATGCATTTAAGATTGCTCAAAATCTACCGTCAGGTCAATCTGGTCAGTTAATTGCACCCAGAAGTCTAGCGCTGATGCCACTTTATATATTGGCTTTGTTGAAACATGTAAGTGTAATTATAATTCCAATTATCAATTTATATATATATTGATTTGATTTAATTGATGCATTGCAGCCAGCCTTCCGTGTGGGCACAAGTACGCGGCTTGACGATCGCGTCTATGCAATGGATTGCATGAAGACACTACCACTCGATCAGCTAATGAAATTCGTTTATCCGGAATTCTATAAACTTGATATGCTGTTTTTCAATGTGCAAAACTCAAATCAACAAACAAACGATGATGACGACTTGCCAGACGTACCGCGTTTGCAACTATCTGCGGAATTGTAAGTATTAATTAAAACTATATAATTAGAAAAAAAAACTTACTACAGTTTAACCGAAGCTAAAATACCGTTTGTCTATAAAAAAATACGTAATTTCACTTTAAACTTGACTAACTATAACAAAGAAATAAATAAAAAAAGAGAGTGGTTTTTAGAGGAGGTACCCGCTAATAAGTCCACAAGGAACCATAAAGTATGCGTGCCATATGCATATTGGATACTCTATTAATGATATAAAAATTAGCAGAAGAATAGAAAAGTGAATAGAAAAAGATACAAACGTAGTGTAGTCTCGTCTTCCTGACTTCGAATATATATGTATGTGTATACCTTATAGGGTCTCCGATGCTTTTTTGCCATGTTCCATACATTTTCACAATCTCAATATATACTTTCACAATTAGTTTTTAAGCAGGGTTTAGACGAACGTGGCTAGATCAACTCGCCTTACGACCGGTTCAAGAATGTTATACGTTGTAAGGTCTACAATCCCACATTTGTATGCCGCTACTCACTTTTAGTGGTCCGGTTTGAACCTATATGGAATAATTTTTTTTTTAAATTTAGCGTTTATAGCTGAATTAAAAACAGCAAGAAAAATGTGAAAAGAATGGACAGTTTTATATGGGTGCCATCCCTTTTAGTGGTTAGATTTCAAACTATGTGACATATTTTTTTTTAAAGTATTTATTTATCTAATATAGACCAAATTTGACGTTTGTACGATTTTGTTAATTATTGTAATTGTCTATTGCAGCTTGGATTCGCGTTCAATATTTTTGATGGATTGTGGTTTGCAAATTTTGATTTACGTCGGTATAAATGTGCCCGAAAACGTGCTTGAAAATGCACTCGGTAAGATTTTTAACATTTTCGAACTTCAATAATTATATGATTGGTAACGGGTGTCTTTATTATTTAGGCATTAAGTCAACGGCCGAGCTGCCCGACTATTACTATGGACTCCCACATGTCAATAGTACAGAGAACGATATGCTGAGGCGATTCATCGCGCATTTGAACGAAGAAAAACCGTTTTCGCCACTGGTACAAGTTATCAGGTAAGTCAAGCTAATACATTTTTTTCAGATGAGTTAATCCAACATGTGTCTATAATATAATTTGCAGGGACACGAGCACAGCCAAGCCGCAGTTCATTGAGAAATTTGTCGATGATCGAAGTGAATCTAGTTTATCATATTATGAATTCTTGCAACACATACGGACTCAGGTTAAATAGTGTCTAAGTCAAAATCGAAAATATTAAATGCATTAAATTTAAGCAATTATAAAAAAAAAAACTAAAACATATTTATACAGAATATACTTCTTTATATCTATTATATATTTAAGAACTTTCAAAGAGAGGAAAACCAATTCTTTAAACATAAAGTTTATACAATTTATTCATAAGAAAAGCAAAAAAAAAAAAAGAAATGAAACTAAAGGTTTTTAAACAAAAAAAGTGCACGTTTAAGCTAATATCTCTGTGTTTGTCACAACAATGAGTCCGTATATAGGTTTGCGAGAACTGTTAAGAACATTTTTATTTACAATTAATTCGATTTGTGCAGTGTATTATGTAATTATTTATGTAGACAATTATTTGCACTATAAAACTGATAAAAAGTGATTGTTAAGAAGGGAATTAGCTGTATTAGTGCGTTAATAACTTAGTCAATCTATATATTTAATACAAGCATGGCAAAAAACTGTGGTGTATCTAAAAAATAATTATTTTCTGTTTTATATAAATTTTTTTTTTTTTTGTTTTCTTTGCTTTGTTTAACTTTTAAGTTGTACAGAGCTCTTTTAAACTATTTTATAAAATGATAACTTAAAGAATGAATGCAAATTTTAGAGGGAGGTGCGATTTTTTTCTTATGCTATAATTATTATTATTTCAGCTTATTTCCAAAAGTTTAAAAAACTTAATAACTAGTTAGTACTTTACTTCAATTGAACAGTCCTAGCGCTTTGGCGTATACGAGTTATTTTTCTTGTGTTGACTCTAGGCTACGAAACATAAGTAATTTCAAAAATATTTATACCTTATGTAAAATGCTAGGGAAACATTCAGAAGAAACAATTTTTTGAAAGTGAACTCTAAACTACTGCATGATAAAGTAATAAATAAATCATTTCAGTGTAAAATTAAACGAGAAGTAATTGATATTGTTGAATAAGCATATAAAAACCATATACATGCATGCATACATACATTGAAACCTTTATGGTATACTTGTGTATAAAAAAAAATAATAAAGCTATAAATAAACAAAAATAAAATATTTGTGGAAAAAAAACATTTGTTTTTACTGTAAAACTATACAAATATAATGTGAAAAATATTTTGCATTTTTGATATTGATAATTCTATATTTGATTGTGCTAAATCGAAATCTTATCACTTTTCTATACGCGATGGGATCAAAATATTTGCATATAGCCTCACATTGATTTGATTCGTTGATAACCAGTTGAACTACTCATCATCATCATCGTTGATTATGTCTGGGCCTCTTTTGATTATTCATCAGCTTCAATAAATGTGCACGAAACAATAAGTCGCTCATTTAGTGATCTGAAACGTTTCAGGGTGTACAGTACTATTTGAAGAGACGCCGTCTATTCAGTCGAATTATGTTTGCTTATATTACAGTGAATTTATGTGTGCTACTCTTGTTAATGCAGCTGTGCATGGCACAGCCCATCTTGGGTGTGTATGCTTAAAATGCCAATCAAAATGTAAAAGGATCTAATTTATAGAATTTTTATCAGGCGGTCACACCGATGTCGAAGATAACTCCAAAGTGCAAGGTCAAACGAAGCCAATTTATATAATTTGCGATGAAATCGGAAATCATTTGAACTGCATGCTTTACTGCAGAAATCTAGCATTTATGTCCGGCACGTGTAGTGGGGATTCGTTTTGTAATTGTTTTTAATTTTTGAAAATTAAAGTAATTGTATTATATACTTGTATGTATTATTAAAATAAGTGTTAGCAATTAAAATCTACAAAAAAAATTTTAAAGTGACGGAAGCAGTTATAAATAAAGAAAAACAATTATATGTATTTGTAAAACCTAAGAGCTAAACATGAGTGGTAACTTAGTATGGAAGCTATACCAATGAAGTGTATTGTCTCGTCGTGCTGATCAAAAAATATATATATTGCTTCTATTAATGCATTACAATCTCTGTGACGAAAATATTATACTATTTGCACTACGTGTGAAGAGTTAAATAAATTAAATTAACTCGAAATTAAAATAAAAAATTTCGGAAAAAACGTTTTGAAAATGATTCGTTAAAAACGAATTGCTGTCTTTTACTTTTAAAAATGTATCAAGATTTAAATTTATGCATTTTTTATTCTCACATTGTTGCGACTTGTTGCCATTAACGGTCACATTCTAATGGGTACAGTATACAGTGTGTACAGGATCGGTCCAAGGACATGAGGTACTACCGCTCTGATAAAGCGATTATCCAAACGATTAACTTGAACTTCTACCATAAAATGGCGTTGAAACAACTACGAACTAAGCTGAAGGTACTTAGTCGCACTCAAAAAGAAAGATTTGAACTACTTATTTTCAAAGTAGTCATGGACGCGCTTAAAAACTCGCTGTACTTGATCCAAAGTAACACTTATGGTCCGGAATGGCACTCTGCACAAGTGAAACTGACAACATTTACCGATAATTGAAAAAGGAACTAGTCTCTTATAGCCAACCGGATTCTCCGGTTTCCAGTTCTCGGACCATCACAATCATAGCCTATTTCCATTGAGAGTTAGTTAATGTGATGAATACGAGCCATGACTTCACTCCAATTTTCGTTTGGCGCCAGCAGATTTAGTGGCGTGCAAATGCGATAGATTGCTGCTGTTAGTTTAGCTTCTTAGAAGGACTCCGTTTGCTCGATTAAAACGCGTAACCCATCTTTCTGCAAATCCTCAGCCAACGCTTCAGAAATTTCTAAATCTGAACTACATCATGTGTTGTCTGGATATTGGATGGGGTTGGTTTTTAATACGACTTGGTCGTCGGCGCTGGGGTTATTTATTGCGAAGACATTGCTCTTCTATTGATTTTGAAAAGTGAAGATATGCCAAAAAAAAAATGACGATAAATTATATAGCTTATAGCTTGTTTTCAGATTCGTTTAAATTTTCTCTACTCCAGGTTAAAATAAAAAATCAAATTTTAATGTCTTTTTAATTTTTTATTCACAAAATATATCGCATACTCGTAGTAAAACATATTTTTTAGTTTGCTTTTTATGTAAGTTTTGATTCACTGATTTATACCTCAATCGAAGCAACTTATTTTTGCAGTCTTTAGCACAATTTAACACTTACAATTTTTGTTTTTGTATTATTCAGAATTTGACTAATTTTCATTATTCATAACTACTTAATTTTCAGTGTTTAAATGTTTTTTAGTGAAGCATTTTACATACAATTATAATTATTTTGCGATTTCATGAATATTTATTACGGTTGGCCTATATATATATATATATATATATATATATATATGTATATATATTTATAACCCAGTATACTATAATCCTAATTAAATTAGTTATTATATTAAAAATTATTTATATATGACTAAGACATGTAGTATATGAGAATATTTACAACTCATGCTATGAGACTTTTATTTCATCTTAAAGGCTATGTTGTATAAACTGCTACTCATAAACAAAATTAAAGCAATGTTTAGGCTTGGGATGGTTTGGTTGCCATAAATATATCATATCATTTAAAAATTCTACAAAATATCTAATCAATATATGTACTTAAATATTTTTAATTTGAGTTTCTAACTATGTATGAATTTATGTACAGATTATCGCTGAAGAACGCACAACACTGTTGTTCTTTGTTAATCTTTGATTTGATTTTAGTTGGCGATATAAATAATAAAATATTTAAATTTTAAAATGATTTGATAGAATTGAAATCACTAAAGAGCAAAATTTTCATACGTCGATTAAATTTTAACTGTCACATATTGAACAACAAAACACAAATGCAAATTGTGTTTACAGGCAGCAAAACGGACAGTTAATTTTTAAACAGACATTGAATAAATCGCTGTAATAAGTGCTACTAACCAAAAACAATGCTTTTAGCCAACAATTCCCATTATACGCTTTATGCAAAAATCTTAAAAAAAAAAACTTATTGAGACGTGCGTCAACCGCGTATGCGACAAGCCATTGCTACAGTACTTGAGTACTTTTATGAGCTCCTACTTTGTCTTACTAGGAACAATTGCATGTGAGGCACAAAATATGATGATAATTTTTACTAATGAAAATGTTCAAATACTACTTAAACTGTTTAGTTTTTGGCAAAAGCCAAAACAGCCTAACAACATTTGTAAAAAAAAAAGAAATAAAAACGAATTTCGTAAAACAGTTACACAGATAAATTAGTTTACATATGATATTCAGTCACAGTTTTCATGGATTGCATCATCAGCATCGTCGTCTCCATATCGAATGATTGCTGAGACGATGAAGCTGAATTTGTGTGCAGCATTTGCGGCGGCGGAGTTGAGCAAGCCAAGTATTTTGATGTTGCGTGCCATTAATCAATTTGACCAGCATTTTCTGTAATATAGAAAAAAAATATATGTATGTTAATTAACTTAATTAAAGCGTATAATATATGTTGGTATTAACTTTGTAACAGTATTAGTTTTTGGAAACTCAAGCAAAGAGATTCATTCGATAGAGCATTAGGACATTAGTACACTATGAATTGAAACTGCAGCACAAAATGTTTGAAATGAAAATAGGCTGCAGCAAAGAACACACACAACAAGAACGAACGAACGAACGAACTAAAAATTTGAAACCCACCTAAGCCGAAATTTTGTAATATGAGCACCAATCACTATTCATTAATTATTTCGCTAGAACTGATTTAACTAAATCAGCGTTGTCCGCCAATGCTCACGTACGCTCACGCAAAGCAATATCAGTGCACATGACTAAACAATCGGAATCAATAGACTCAACTTCATTTTTATTACTACTACTTTCAAGCTGCACATTTTTTCTATTGCAAACTGATAGATTTTTGAAACGAAAAAGAAAATAAATAAAAGCCAAAATGTGTAGGAGTTAAAAATATGTATTACAAGTATAGAAATGGCTAAACTTACGCATGTCATGGGCAGCCTTCGCCTTATCCTTTAATACAAAGGCAGCAGTAATCAGGAAAAATATGCCACCCAGCACCTCGACAAAGCTGGTTGTGAAAAGCGCATACTGCAATGCTTCGAATTTAATGCGATTGGTATCCTGTTAAAAGTAAGATTTTTATATATTATAAACAATGCACAGTAGTTAAAAATTTGTTTGGAATTTTTACCGAATCTGATACATCTGTGCTGTTGGCCAAGGCTTGTAGTGTAGTGTTCGACACCTTTTCCAATGTCAGCGAAAGACTTTCAAAACCGGTGGGCGTCAGAAAACTTCCACTGCCTGAGGGATGTGTACGCAAATGTTTCTTGATAAGTTCCGAAAACTATGGAGAAATAGTTTAAAAAAAAAATATTATTAGATCATGACTCTATATAATAAATGTCAAATATAATAAGTGTATGGTGTTTTAATATTTTTACGTTCGGTTTTAATTTACAGTTATCGTGGTTCGATTCGTAGTCCTACACCAAATTTTTGAACATATATTTGATCCATGGTAAGTCTGACTCTTTCATTAAGATTAATACAGAAATTATGTCTAATATTTCATATTTATCGGTTAAAAGATACCGAAAAACCATGTTGATGAAGAAATCTAAAAACAATTTGTTCATGAAAATATAAATAATAACATGAAAAAATGCCTTTGAAGCTTAAAAATCTTTTGGGCTTACTATGGCAAACTATATTAACTACCGAATTTCCATACTTGGTAGCGATCACCTCTGGCTGTGCAGAATTTTCTCCACAGAACGATGTCAAGAATTTACTTTGGTTTCATATTAAGTTTTATTAATTAAAGTAGATATTATTTATATCGATTTAAAGAATTGAGACTTAGGAATACTAATTCCAGAAGAGGCAAAGAAAAGTATAAAGAGTATTTAGTTTCGGTTCTACCGCTATGAGATAGTTCCCACGAAAATATTAGGAACGTAAAATACTGCCATATGTATTTGTCAATGCTTAACTGAACTTAATTTACTTACCACTCCAACAAGATAAGGACTGCCGGCATCGCCCAATGCATGAGAGACTAAGATTTGGAAGGCAGCAGCTGTGGCACGACGTGTGGGCACAACGACATACTGTAGTGAATAGAAATGTTTAAAGTTAGTTTTTTTATTTTTTAAATTAAAACAACAAAATTTTTTACTGTGTATTATAAAAAGCGCCAACACAAAAATTTGTTTAATAACAACAACAAGCAACAACAAAAAAAAAAGTAGTGTTTATTTGTGTAGAAGCTTATTTTAAATCAGCAGCAATCAGTTTTAAAGTAGAACAAGAACAACAACAACGCAAAAGCTCACACAAGATGGAGCCACTTTGAAACAGGGATGGCGGCGCCAAATAGGGTCATGTGCTTATTTATTACAGTAATGTACTAAAAAATGCCACTGTATGTAGGGCTGGCTACACATACAATTTGGGAAGAGTTTTACGCATCAGGGAACAGTTTAGCATTTAGCGCAACAGTGCGGCATTTCGTATTGGAGACATTTTGCGTTGGTTGTTCTTTGATTGCTTCTAATGGTGCAATTTGTTTTATTATTTTACAATTTATTTAAATGATTTACTTTTTGGTTTGTTTCTATTTTTTACTGTTATAATTAAATGACATTGAATATGCAGCTAAATGAAAGAGAAGGAAGACGAGAAGTGAGGAAGCAATGATGTGGGTGGTTGTTGACTATTTTTTTTAAAGAAGTTGTACAACGAACCAATTCAAATATTATTTCCATTTACAAATTGTTGCTACTATAATAAATAAATATATACATATATATTTCCAACTTTCACACCTTAGCAGCAAGTTAAGTTAACCTGTTTGTATGATTTTAAAAGAACATACAAGATAATTTAAAAATCGAAAAGAGTAGAAAAATCAAAGTGCAAATTCTAATCGATTGGTTACTACTAATCTACAATGCAAAACTAGTTATAAAATATATACTTTTATAGATGATAGAATATCCACGAGCTATAATTAAAAATAAATTAAATATCTTAACTAACACATAAAAAATGTGTATTAAATGACAATTAGTTAACAACTAAAAGTTGAAATATTTTGCAAACTGTATAAAAATCTTATTTAAATAGCTTCAAGATCTTTTAAGGAAATGAAGTAATTTCTGTACACTCCAATTAGTCCGAAATTTAGTAATTTCAATTTTTGAATTTAGCACAAATTTAACAAAATTATATCGTTTCAGATAAACTGTTTAAACTTTGAATTTTTTTTTTTAATATGGTTCGAATTTTCCAATTCTTCACTATCTCTAAATTTTAAATACCATTCACCGTTGAATCAAACCTAGAGCAGCAAATTTATGCTTATCTATAAGAGTATTTTGCTTTATAAAACACAAATATATACAATATATAGTACATATATATACTTTTACGTAGAGATATTCTTTTTATGTCTATTATCTAAGAACTGCTAGAAAAAAAATAAACGTTCCATTGTTAAACTGCTAGATTATATGAAACATACGATGCAGTCTTTTTAAAATATATATAGAAATAGATTTTCGACGTCATAGCTCGGCGCCTGCTATACTTGGTGGAGATTCATAATGACGTGCTCTTTTTATACATTTGTAAAAAAATTTAATACATCATTTTATTCCTTTAAAGAAATAGATTTCGTTATGACTGATAATTAGTTTGCATGAATATAAAAATTGACGGTATTAAATTTTTAAGTAAATCGGAGAAAAATTCTAATTTAAGTTCTACTGAAGCTATTTGCTATTTTTTATCTATCAGAGCAGTTCTCTCAAAACGCTTATCAAATACGCATGGCTAAAATTTAATTTTGTGCATAAGACTTGACGTCAGCGTTTTCAGAGAACATCCCCCTATATGACTTAGATTAGATTTCGAAACATGTTAACTCGAGGTGTCGAAAAATTCTATTTACATAATCTACAATCTAGAATTTTATCAAGAAGATTACTTCAAAACGTGACTCAAATAAAATTATTGTGCATTTAGCAAGCAAAATCTAATTTGAAAAACTAAATTAAAGATTTTCTCTCTATAAACGCAAGCAAAAATAGCTGCCAACTCCCGGTGGAGTAATTTAATACGCACAAACAGCAGAATGAGCAGTAAAAACAAACTGCTGCAGAGGGTGAAAATTCATTCTAGAGGTTTTCTGTAGAAGGAGGACTCATAACTTTTTCTGCATAAAGTTGCATAAATTGCAAATAACAGCAGCAGTGGGGTTCAGTCAGCTTTAGTTAGGGAGAAATAGTATGGGTTGCATGAAAAGGAATACGGTTTGAGGTTTTAAATATAAGAAGAATATTGAGCATGGGTTATGACAAACACAGAGTATTGAGTATACATATAGCTGCATATATTTGCACAGGAACTTTGTATAATAAAATGTTTTTTCCAACTCAGTTTAAAACTGAAGATGGCTACCAACACCAGCATTAACAAAATGCTAAGGATTAGGCCAAACTACGCTATGAAATGTGGTATTTAAGGATTTCGATTTTGTATTTAAAGCGAATGAAGCATGAAGTTTTTTTTTTTTTTTGATTTTTATCAATTGTTAGCTAGATAGATGAGTTGTTTGCATTGTGAAGCATCAAGATCTATATTAGTTACAACAACAATTTACTACGCCAACTAAACATTTATGTGTGTGTGCATTTGTGTATGTGTGTTAATTATAACAGTAAAAATAGTTACAAAATTTAAAAAAAAACAAGAATTTTTTTTTTAAGAATGCAATCTCTTACCAGCAAAATGTCCACAACAATTGCCCAATTTAAATTTAAAGCTACTTGGCCGAAAAAGACGAGAAAATATGTCGGTATTTCGTACGTTGAGACAAGTAGCATGGCACCAGTGAGGAACGGCGCACTGATTATTAACCCAAAGGCACAGACTAGCGGATCGGCGCTGGGTACGCGTTTAATCATTGCTTGCGATACAACCGAACCCAGCGGCACACCCACTAGGCCAGCAATCATAGTTATAAAGCCGAACTTGAAGGCAACACTTTATGGTTTTCAAAATGTTTGGAAAAAGAATTTTGGAAAATAAAAAAATATAAAAGCGAAAAAGGTTAGTAAAAAATTTTAGCAGGAATGCT
The DNA here is from genome assembly GCA_035044805.1 of Leucophenga maculata. Classification (NCBI taxonomy): domain Eukaryota; kingdom Metazoa; phylum Arthropoda; class Insecta; order Diptera; family Drosophilidae; genus Leucophenga; species Leucophenga maculata. The sequence goes on along the minus strand of JAWNNP010002193.1, from coordinate 1,877,133 downwards.
TAGAAAGTTATATAAGTTGCGGTCTCGTGTTGCAGCGAGATTTCGCCGTATTTTGGCCTATTATTTAGATTGCGTTCGTACAAGCTGTTTCATCATCATTCATTTGTTATTGTTCTTGCTTTTATTTTCAACGTAATTAGTTGCAGTCGATTGCAGTAGTTGGTTGGCGCTTTTTAGAGTTCTACTTGTTGCTTTTTCTTCCTTCCTTACCAGTAGTATATCCGCCACAATGGACCAGCACAGATTTAGCGTGATTTGCGCACCAAAAACGAATACATAACACCAGGCTTCACTTGACTGTGGCAGCACTAAAGCCAGAAATGCCAATGGCGCCGAAATTAGTAGACCAAAGGCGCATATATAGGGATCACAGTTTGCAATCGTTGGACGTAGACGTTGCGCCAATATGGAACCAAGCGGTACACCAATCAAACCCGCTGCCATTGCAATAATGCCAAACTTGTACGATACGCTAAATTTTGCAGCACAAATTCATTCGTTTAGAGTTTTTTTTTTTTTTTGTGTGCATTCAATTGAACTTAGTAGTAAAGATTCCTTTTGAAATCAAGATACTTACTCATTCGGTTCGAGATTTTCATTGCCCGGCTGCATACGTAATCCGAAGTAGATGAATTTTGGTGCCCACCAGGCTAGCGCACCAGCTACGAATGCGACACAAGTAAAGCCGGCTGTGGATAGCATGAACGAACGATTCTTGACCAATTCCTTTAAGTCTTTTCCATAGGTTGTGGCCACAAGATTTTGCGAACCTTCACTCTGACCACGCTCGGGCTCTTTGATCAGTAATATGAGTACAACGGCTATGAGGCCCAGTGCGGGTGTAACACGCAGAGCCCAACGCCAATCATTTGCAGCACGTGCGGTCGAGGAGCCAACGATGTAACTGTAAGAAAATCGAAATTAAATAAATTAACTTAATAAAAAGAAAATTGAACTAGATATAAATTAAATTAGACGTTGGCAGCTTTAATTTAATAACATTTTGCGGCGCGTGGGTGCGGCACAACCGCAAATATTGCAATTTGTGCAATGAGGTAGCAAACAAGTTTACTTACAAGTTTTACTCAATTTGAGCTTGGGTTACAACAAAAAGCAATCATTTATCGAGTATTATTTTTCATTTACATTTGCAATGATTTCATTTCACTCGTACGATCGGATCGACAAATATAATTGACATAATAATTTTTGACTTCCAATTGACCTTACACAACTCACAACCAAGTAAAATTCAATTGAAATTTGAGTTAGTAATGATGATTGGACGTACGAACGAGTATATTATGCGTAAATATTTGTTCAATTAAAACTTAATTTGGTACGATATGTATTTGTATTTTAAGCGAAAGATCAAAGTCAGAAAGAAATGTCTTGCTTTGACAATTGGAAAAAAAGAAAGCGTGACTTTCTCACGTTCGACTGTCTAGCAATGCAATTATAAATTAAATACAAATTGAATTCTACTGATAAGTATAAACCTTGAAAAACACATTTTTTTTGAATACGTTGCTAAAAAGGTCAATAAGTTTGACTACAAATAGGTCAATAAGCTCTAGTTTCAGACAATCGGTTGTGTTTTTCAGCATGAAACAGGATTCCGCAAACGTCAGACAAAACTGATAACACTGCCCGCTCACTCACTCAACTAAATCCGTCATCGTGCGATAACCTTTTTTGTGCACCAGTATCAGAAGAATGTACTTTGCAACTAGCAAAGCTAAATATATTCACAAGTTTGTGTTACTCACCCCAAACCGGAGCCAACAGGTATGGCAAAATAAAATACGGCCAACATTTTCGAGCGCATAGAATGCACAAACAGATCCGAAATGATTGTCGGCGCTATGGTGCTGTAAGATGCTTCACCAATGCCTACCATGGCACGGAACGTAATAAACCAGCCATATGAGCCCATAAATGATCCAATCAGTGTTGTTGTTGACCATAACAGTACACCCGTAGCCATAATCCAGCGACGAGAGTAACGATCACCGAAATAGCCAAATATTGGCGCACAAATCATGTACGAAACAACGAAGGCAGTCTGCAAGAGGCCACCTTTGTCGTCGCCGATATTTAAGTCATTCTGTACATCATCCAGTACACCTGCAAGAAAAAAAATAAAATATGAAATAAAGATGAGTCCAAACGTTTGTAAATTTTTTTTAGTTATATCACATAGTATTCTCTTACATTAGATATTCTGGATTTTGTGGCTAATTAACATGTTTGTGTTAGAAAACGTTAAATTCGATGGAATCGCAGCTTAAATACTTTTCACACTTGCCTTTTCACAGCTCATCAATGCTGGAATTTAGTATTGCTTACTAAGCAAGTATGCTAGACTGTTGAGCTACAATTTATACAATATTAACTTTTGAAATTTAATGTAAAACCTAATTGAATTCAAGCTTGTATTGAGTCAATTTCAATATAATTAATAATAATAACTAGTTTGGTATGTGAGCGGTACTTTCTAGTAGCCAAATCTACATATTTACGAACTTTCAAACCACTAACTCAAAGATTTTTGGTATGGGGCATATACATAGCAACAGACAGATGAACATGGCTAAAGCGAATCTGCTTGTCACGCTGATCACTTTATGGAGCATCGAACATACCTCCTTGAAGACATTGCAAATATTGTGAGTACATAAATATATTTGTGGAATTTCTTCTATAATGTTAAATAAATAAAAGAAAGTTTAACACTTGCCATGCTGTATTCATTTCTCATACATCAATATTTCATGCGCTAATGTTTATTTGGAAGTATTAAATAATAATTAATTTATTACTACCGCATTTTTTAGTATGCATATATGTACATATTTTCAATAGCAAATGGAATTCACCTTCAATATTTGCATTATTTAATTATTTATTTAATTTATATCGTATATGTATGTATGTTATATATGTTCGCATGATGCTTTGTGTGAGTAATATACTAAATTTGCTACAAAATCCGAAAATTTACGGGTGCACAATATAGATATTGATGATGGATATGGATAAAAAAACTTCCAAAGTCGAGTATCAATTTCGAATGAAATATCAATATCTGATATCATTCAATATCATTAATTTTTAAGAAAAGTTGAACAGTTTTTTTTAATTCAACCATTTTAAATACATTTTTTTTTTGTGTCTGTGTTCGTTCCTAAACTAAACTAAACGGCTGGACCGATTTTGAAGCAACATTCACTGCCTAATAGCTAATGTTATAAAAAATAGCATATTCTACTATAATTTCGTTGCATATGTAAAGGGTGCTGGTAGAAATAGGATGCATCGAAAAAAATCGGAGATGCTTCATCTGTATAAAAGAAAGACAAAAAGCGAAGCATCCCATTTTGGGTCCGCTAGTTGTTTAATATATTTAAAGCGCTTCGGTGCAATAGACTTAGCATTATTTTTGTTCTCGTTTAATTCTGACTTCGGGTTTTATGTTGTTTTTTTTTTTATTTCCGACATGATTCCAATTAGCAGCTAATTAACTTTATCTAACTCATAATATAAATATTAAAGCAATATATAAAAAAAAAAAAAAAAATAAACACAACTAAAATGTGTCATAAAAAGAGTTTCCATTAGTTTTTGCTCCGCCACATTCATGGTATGACCCTATCAAAAAATCTGGTAATCCAGCACCCAAAAATTTATTTAATTGTACATGACCAAGTGTAAAAGTAGAGTACATACATACATACATACATATATACTAGACTATTTATAGGTGAAATTTTGTTTTAGGGGCAAGCGGAAGAAGATCGGCATGCCAAACCTCATGCAAATCGAGCGAAGGCCGGGTCGGCTGATGAAATAAAACAACAATAATAATAAAAAAAAAAAAATCACGCGATACGCTCAACAGTTAGGAGAGCACAAAATTTGGCTAAAAGCGCAACAAGTTCTTTGCACTGGCATGATTTGACTAAAAATGCTCTCTGTCTCTCTCTCTCTCTCTCTCTCTGTGCTACGTCAGATCTCTACAACATTTAGCCATTTATACAATAAGCCAGACATAGTGAATCACTAGCACCATTGTTGTTGTTTTTTTGCTTTTGCTACTTATTGTGCTTTGAGAAACTTATATATCGTACGATTTTTACAGCCAATCAGCGCGTTTGTTTGTCAAATGACGTAATGACGAGACGACGCGTCGCTACGTAGGGGATTGCCACGAATGCCAACAACGACATGCAAACGTATACGTACAACAAAAAAAAAAAAAAGAAATAACGCTGCAATGGAATGTGCAAGACTTCAATATACCCTGCAAGAAGTTTTAATTTACTACATAGCTATGTTCTATAGTTATTTCATGTGTTTGTTATGTGGCAACTTTTTATTATTATATTTATTAAAATTTTTTTATTCTTATTATACATTTTAAATTTAAAAAAAGCGAAGGAGATATGTAGAAAATTATTATTCCGATAATATCCTAAACATTTGTTTTTATTATTTTTCAAAGCTCGAACGAAGTTTAATAAATGAGAGTAACATCCTAACAACTATCCTCACAAACTTTCACATTTATAATATTAATAGGATAATGTAATCAATAATAGATCAAATGTAAAATATGTACTTTGGGTTTTACCATTTTTTTTATTGTATACAGATATACCCTCCTTTCAACTTATTAGTGCAGTGTACAAAAATATCTGTTTAAAGCAGAATTCGCGATAAATTCAGACAGCAAATACAAACATGGAAACACCCGACCAATATTTAAATGCCTGAAACGTAGAGATATAGCGTGAAAGTGAGTGGTACCAAAAGAGTGCGCGGGCGTACGTTACTAGGCTATTTGAGTAACATCGTGAGTGGGTTTTATGCGGTTGAACACAACAGCAAAGTACTTGGCTGACGTATGTAATATTACAAATAATGGGTGCATCAACGACTTTTTTTTTTTTTTTAAAGAATATTATATATAAAATCTATGCTATGCCAAAATACTATCTAAGCCAAAATACATATTTTCCTAAACAAAACATCGAATATTATTCAAAACGATTCAAGACATTAACACACCCTTTATTCTTGTAGTTTGTAAAAATTTTGTGCTAAATATTTTACGAATAATATAAAAGAGAAAAATAGTATTCTTCAAAGAGCAAAACTTGCTTAAAGAGCCGCAAAAGTACGTCAATGTAGGAGAATTCGCAGACATGCGCTGCCGGCTAGAAAATAAAAAGTGGATGTACACAGAACCAGTTTCTCAGAAGCCGGTCGCATATTTAGTACATTCATACTTGGATTTATTTGAATCTGAATTTTGTTGTTATTGTTGGAGGCGCGTCGTTGCACAAGCCGTAATTTCCATGAATGGCAAGGCTGCATTGCAATCCATCAGAGTAAACTAGGCGGAATGATGGAAATAATGGTTGAACCTGGACATAAACTAAGAGTTTAATTGTTGTTGTCCTTGAATTTTTTATAGTCACTGTTCAAAAAATTGTATATTCGATTCCGCACAAATAACTTTTATACAAATAAACTATTTTAACTGCTTGCAACACTAGCTTCTGTGTAATTAGAGCGCTACGCTACGAAAGAGAAAGATACTTTTTTTTATAGAAAGTAAGTAAAAAATATTAAATGCTTTAAACTTATCTAACGGTTCATTGCACATGCTTTTTAAAGTGTTCGACTAAATAATAAACTCTTTGTCAATTGTCTTTCTGATATTTTAGGTTTTATTGAGGTCAACATGCACAACGACCTTCGAAGCGAAAAGCAAAAAATATCAGCGATAAATAGTTGTATTAGTAAATAATATTGAAACTTTCTAAATGAAATAACATAAAAATGTTTATAAATAAAAAAATAAAAAAATTTAAATGTTTCGTTCATCTTTCGAATATTTTTTCAGACCCACCCGACCCGTTTGTCTCTGTGCCACATAAAAATAAACAAATATCTTTGGAGAAAAAATTTACATGTATAGAGCGAGCTGATGAATGGAAAAAAAAAATAAACCAAATATTAAAAGAAAACAAATACAAAATTTATTTTTGGTTTTATAACAAATTTATACGAAAAAAAAAAAATAGATGTATCATACAAATACTGGAATCGCAAAAATTCGAAATAAAATGTACTAAATAATATACTTGTAAATGGGGATATTACTTTGGGGCTTAAAAAAGAAGCAGTTAGAAACAGTACGATGCAATCTTAACACATTTAACACTTCAGATACTCACAAAAAAATGTTCCATATAAAAAAAATAAAAAAAATTACAAGTTATTCAGCAGCACTGGTATTGCATTAACGATTTCCCTCAATACCGGTAGTGAGTACTTTATCTCGGCATAGTAACCGGCTGATATTTACTCAAATCAACGCAACAAATCTTTCTGGGAGCTAAGAGCTAACGAACAGTAGGTAGCGAATCGTCAGTACATTGAGACCGCAAGCCATCGTTCAGTTTCTTAGAAGCTTTGTAGGGAGACTAGCTTTAAATATAGGCAAAGTTCGATATATTGCTAAAGTTAAAATTAACAGAATGGAATGATTACAAATCATAGGACATCTTCTTGAATTCTTTATGCGAGAGAGCATAAAAGGGAAGAGAGAGAGAGAGAGAGAGTGCAAGCATAGCTGCCAGCAAATATTTGTGTATGTGTTTCGCAACATTGTGTGACTGCAGACTTTCAAAACATTTTACGCCGAAAATTTTCAACCGATTTTGATGAAACAGATAGATTGTGCACAACTGCAAGTAAATACATTTCGTATGGTGGTATAGTGTTGATATACTTCATTAGCTTTAAGTAGTATGGCATAGTATAAACAACAGAACATTATGTTAATTAATATTAAATAGGTTTGTAGACGATAGAACCTTATGCAGTTTTAAAGCTTCGACGAACACTATGCATAAAAAACAGTCGTCACATGATATTATTGCAGACGAACCAGACAGTAAAAAGTATTCCTCTACTAGATACTATATAGCTCGACGCATTAAAATACATTAAACCTCCATGTGGCATGGCGTGATTTAGCACGTGAGGTGTAGCGAATTTTAAGTATGTAAAATATTTTAAATTTGCATGTTTCGAATGACTTAATTATAGAAAATTTAAAAAAAGTAAAAAAAATATTGGTATAAGCTTAATGTTAATACTCTTCACATATGTAGAAGTGCTCACGACTTCGTGATACCGTGCACCATCGTGGAACTTAAATTTGTATGATTGATGTAGAGTTTATCAAATAAAGCGATTCTAGCCAAATTAACACTAAAAAACTCAAAGGAGGTAAAAATTGTATGGAGAAAATACCTTCGATTTGAAGCTATACGGTATGTTTTATTAGGATTGACATAAGATACATCAAAATTAACTTTAATTGGATCAAAGAATCTGTTTAAAAAAAGGGTGGTAACGGGTTTGTATGGAGATTACTATGATGCATGATAATTTGCATGATGGATTATATATTCCAGTGGGCGTGTCACTATTCTTAAGACTTATGCACAGTTTCGGATGTTAAAAAGTCTAGAAATCAAACACAGATCCTTAGCTGAAAAACTGTAACAGCGACAAACTGATATGTCTTATTCAATATGTCACATAAACTTCATAAATACATACATACTTCGTGACAAATATTTTAAAACAATACATACACAATTTTAGTGTAGAGCATAAAATTTATTTTAAATGTAAAATTACAAAAAGCTACGTCAAAGAGAAAGTGTCCAAAAAAAAAAAAAACAGCTGATGTTTTTTTTTTTTCTTCAAACTTTACTTTAAGGTTTTTCTCTTTTTTCATATGCGAGTAGACAACAAGTGCCTTCAGAGACTGCATTGAACAGAAGATACTTTTGTACAGATACAGAGCGATGTATTGTTGGTACATTCACTGCACACTCGCACAGTATTAGCAAGCAAAAAATACAACAACAAAATATGGTAAAAGTAGCAAAGATTTGTTTATATGTACAAACATACATATATACGTTATATGCAATCGTCTGCAATTAAAAAAAACATTTGAAAATAGCAGAGGAAAGTCAAAAAGTTTAGCGAAGCGCGATCGTGCTCACTACAGATACAAAAGTATGCATAGATACATTGTATCTGTTAGATACATATGCATAATATGTATGCAAATGTATACATAAATATATAAAAAAAAATCACTGCTGTTGCATATTTCATGCGGAAACGACTTTTTATTTAACAATGCAAATTATTTTAGCCAAACTACTTAAAAATGCGAAGCAACTAGTTGAAGCTTGTTGGCTGGCGACATGTTTAAAATAATACGATTCCATAATGTATTAATTAGATCAATAGAATATATTAGAAAGGATTAATAGAATATACTTTAGTATTTCGGCAAATGTTCCACTCTAATTTTAACTAAACTGAATAAAATTCCTTGCAAGGCTTAACAGACGTACGTCTATGAATTTCAGCTCAAACAGTTGTACAATTTGGCTTCCTATAAGTAACATACATAGAAGATATATAGCTATAATGTTTGAACATATTTCAACATATTGTTCCCGTGGCTTGTGCGTTGCGTTATCGCATATCTATATTTGGAGCATACCAACAGAAGACCAGTTCATCAGAAATGCAGATAAGAAGTTCCCACGGTCGCATATTATCTAATATTTCATATACACAATTAACGCAAGAATCGACAACTTATCGTGTACTGTGAAACGTTCCTTCACACAGGAGGTCTTATCAAAGGCAATGCTGTGCATACATTTTAAACATAGCACATCACACATACACATTGCTGCTGATTGCACAGATTTTATCAAATAAAGTCAGTATCATATCAGAGTTCGATGAATATGTTTATTCATATAACATTCATTTATATATATGTACAAACATATATGCACAGATTTTCTCCTTCTCTATAGCGCATTTAAAATTCTGTTCATCTATTTTCTACTCTGATACAAATTGTTTTTCACACATTGCAAGTAAGCAGCAAAAGCTATTTGGATGTAGGCCAACAAAATTACGTAGGAACCATAGCAAAAAAAAATCCTATATACATATATATATATATTATTTAAAATTAATACCATCTTCTAGCATATAGAGCAAAGTTCAATACTTAAATTTATTGTCAAAATATGCTTATTTTAAAATTAAATTAAAAAAGTTAATATCTTTCTGCACAATTGCAACAATCGTACACAAAAATTAATCATTATTGAAAAAATAAATTAGATGACTAATAATGAATGATTGAATAATAATATTGCAGATAAAAAATCATGCGATAATTAAATCGATATAAAAACTGTTAAATGATAGCCTACACACAATACAGTGCAAGTTGCCATTAAAGGGGGTGTGTATAGTCTGTAATATATATAAAACCAAGCACAAATATTGTACAAACCAAAAATCATACGATACAATGCATGTGTACACTTTAAATATTGTATGAAAAAATGCATAGACAATTTGTTGAACAGTTTGTAATATATGTAATTTATAGAAGGTATTCATTTGATATCATGAATATGTATATTCATTCATGAGTACTCATTTAAAATGAATGTCTCTTTAAAGCACAATGCAGCTTAATTTTGAATTAATTATTTAGTTTAGAATGAGTTCGATTTACATACTTTAAATATAACCTATCAGCTGCTGACATAAATTTCAGCACAATATCTCAATTATTTTGTGTTTTAAATACAAACTTATTATGTTCTTATTGAAAATTGCATTATAAATGATGTATACAAATACTATTTAATATTAATATTTGTAAAAAATTAAATGAATACTCATATAAATCGAAACAAATGCACTTGTGTAAGGCTCTTCTTAGAAACTTATATAAATGTTCTGTAAATTATTGATTAGCGAATAAATAGTTTCTGTTTTAAGTATAATTTTATCTAATTATTTGGAGTCCAATCATGCAACTTATTTTGTATGTAAAGCATATGAAAATTTTGGTCATACCGAATATCACGTTATTACTTGTCTTACTTTTAAATTTTGTTTGTATAAACAGCAGATTGTAATTTGTGTTTATTAAATATTTCATTGAAGTTTCGCTTTGTGATTTCGTAAAATCTGCAAACTTTGCATACGAAATTTGTTGCTGTTCAAGACAAATGAAGGCTGAACACCATCCATTAATTTTGGCTACTTCGTTGTTTTTTTGGCGTAGCTCAATGAAAACTGAATGAAAAGGTTGCGTTTTTCTTTTAATTTATACTTTTTATTGCAAAATTTTTTGAATGCCAGAGGGAAAACATTTGATACAAACTAATTGACTTTATCTAGAACTTAGGTGCACAACTTAGTTATAGAACTTCTAATCTTTTATAAAAAATTAACCGAAAAAAAAATTCGTACGTGTATTTAAAAATAAAAAGAAAAATATTTGATTGATAAATGCATAAAAGTATTAGCCAAATCACGTAGCGTAAATATTGTTCATTTTTTTGTTTATATATTTATTTACTTTTGCATTAGATAACAGTGCTGATAACGTCAAATTAATTCCATAAAAATTCTATAGTAGCAGTGACTTAGGTCATAAATAAAAAATTAGTAAAGAGAGCACACCGCCGCGTGTTTAACCTTGAATCAACCATTTGATTGTTTGTTGGTAGTATTATATTTGGATTATTTATAGTTGTGGTAGAATAAAATTCATTAATTAATTTTTACGCTGCAACACCCGCCCACATAAGTACAAGTTAAATAAAATGTTAATGAATATGAATGAAAAAATAAAGTTAGTTATTTTTATTTTAAATTACAACTTCCTGAAACAGCCTTATTTGAATTCGTACAAAATTGTAACTGCCCACTTGTTAAATTTCAGACAAGAGTCCAATGCTCTCCTATCCTTAACTGCAGTTAAAATCTCTCAACTGCATTGCTATGCCGGCATATTTTCAAACACTTAAATATCCAAAGAAAGTAACTTAAAACTCGTTCTTAAAATATGCAAAATATCGCGCGATTTGAGCGCGTGTTGTAATTTAAATGCTGACACTGCGCGATCGTTCAGAGTTCAAGTTCAAGTTCAATCATGACTCTACAAAGAACTCGAGCTCATACAAATTAAATTTAAATACTTTAAACTTTATATATAAAGATATGCACATACATATATCATACGAATGTAGCAATTAATTATATGTTTTAAAAAAACTATACACAATGTTTGAGCTTGAAAAATGTTAGATCATTTTTTTAAGTTTCTTTCGATTGTATATACAACATTATAATCTGAGAGTGTCACAATTTTTGAGGTTGCTTAATGTTTACAAAAAAATGGTATAAGCTCTCTCCGGAATATCTTTAGAAATTTTGTTGCTACAAACAGCTATCACCCGAATGAACTAACAATATGAACAAACTTCAAGAAAAAATATGATTGCATTTTCTGAATATAGAGAATTGAAGCTATTCGGTGATTCTTAAAAAATATCTGCATTAAATTGTATTAAATTTTTTTTTGGTCACACAATTTGCTAAACCCGATGAGACTAAGAACAAACTTTACGAAAAGTTGCTTTGTAATTGCCTTTTCTAGCGAGGTTTTATGTTGAATGATGCAAGAAATAGGTGGAGTGATTCGTCATAGTCTCTTAGTCAATCTTGAGAGTTTGGATACTTTAGTCATCTAGTCATCTTTTTAAGCTTTTAATTGATAGACCGTACCTCAAACAAAATTCAACATATCTGAACATTTACTTATCGCTTATAGAATGGTTGGTGCATTGCCCCCTTCTATCACGAACAAACTCATAATGTGATATAGGGCTATTCAGCATTAAAAGAATTTCAATACAAACCAGAAGTTCCGGAGATAAGCCTGTTCAACCAAATATTTCAACTTTAAAATATTAATATGGATTTTTCTCAAATCATATTAAGTCGCCATAAACACAACAACAACAAATTATCTCTTTGGAATGCCAAATTTGGTTTTCAGCAACAAAAAAATTATCTAAAAAATGGAGATGTTAACGAAATGCAAATCTCAAAAAAAAGAATTCGTTCATAAACGTTCTCCAATTTTCTTTTTTAATGTCTGGAAAGCCTTCAACTAAATGAGGATCCCTTGCAAAGAAACGAAACTGGTTCAAATATAAAACAAGAAACAGCGCCATCCCTTTTTGGACCTCCTTTATGATATATTTTATTGGAATTCTTGCAAAACAAACACAATTAGATATTTCAGGCTAAATTATGTTATGTTCCAATAGTGAAAAATCTCCCATTGCTCTAAGTTCCAAGTGAGCTATAATATAAAAACCCGGTTAGGACAAAACATACAGACATTACAGGCTCAAGAGTCTAATATTCTGCTTTTTTAAATTGTTTGTAAAGATTCTTTTCACCAAAATCAATTCACATTTGTAGAAAATCATACCCGCTTATCAATTCGGGTTTTGTGATGTTTCACAACTAAGACGAATCACCTCTCAGACACGTACTGCGTTGCCATGAATAATGAAGATTGTCGAGCATTATTCCGAGAATACTGCTCGACAATATTTCTTGATGTAGCTGAAGCATTCAATTTTTCATGACTTAAATATAAATTAAATATGCCGCTTCATCAAAACACACCCAAACGATTCTTGAGTACATACTATATTAACTTAAACTTAAACTTATTTATATTACTCACACAGTATGTTTAAAAATTATAAAACGGTAGCCAATTTTTTTTATTAAAAGAACTTGCTTTTATATAGAAGAATTGGTTATACATCTAGGAATAGGTCGATTGTATTGAACGCTCTATTTACTAGTTACAATAAATAAACAAAATATTATCAATGAATCAGCTAGTTTCTTGGTACAATATAAATATAAACTATTACTAATATTTCTAAGCGTCCAATTTTAATCAACAATAAAACAAAAGCGAGTGACGTCCCAACATGTAGAGAACATCACGCCATACACATCATACTCAAAAAACAACAAATCGACTGGTGAGGCATCACTTCACTTTTATTTTTACAGAAATATAATTTTTTTTTTTTTTTTTTTTTTTCAGAAATATTTTATTTTTTGCAATACTAAACGGGTTTGCTTATATATTATTATCATAATATATAAGCAATGAATCACAGCAAAAATACTCAATTGCAGTGTACACATGTAGGAATCTATACCGGATAGGTAATCGCGCCAACTAACATTGCAAATGGCTTGAAAAAATATAAACACAGACTGGCGCATCATTTTTGTTAAATATTTCATTGAATAAATATAGTTTTATTATTCTGAAGTTATTTATGATACAAAGTACTAAAATTATTTTCAATATGTGTTCCCACATATATCACGAGCTCATTTTCGCTTATCTACTGATGCGGCGCAAGCATTTTGGCCCTAATGTGCTAATTTGTGGCGTGATGTCGTCGACATCGTCAGCACTTTTCTATTTTCTGTTTGTTTGTTTATTTTTTTAGTAATTCAAAATTTTGTGAAATAAAATTATTCACTTTAATGATAAAGAAGTCGAGCACTTTGCTCTTGATTGATTACAAGTCGAGAGGAAATACAAGGCGCATGCTTTGATAAAAATTAAAAAAAAAAAACAGATAATTGTAGCAAATTTCTTTTTAATGATATTTTAAGACATTACTTCTTGCAGTAGATATCAGAAGTTATATGCGATATATATATTGTATATGTAAATGAGTCAAGTTTTGCTGGCGATTACTCATGCAAAGATTATTTGTTTATAATATTTGAACAATATTATAAAAAAATAATATTTAATTATAATAAAAATTTTAGCCCCATTTTCTGTCGGAGTGAGGTACTTAAACTCTGCAGTAAGACAGATCAGGAAACCAATCCCGGCTAAGTTCGCCAAGGCAAAACTCGCCAAGAAAAAACTTATGAATGGGCTTGTATGGTAATTTAGCTTTATAGTGCGTGTAAAACTACGCTTTCTATATCAATAATATTTAGATTATATTATATATTTTAAATGGCTTCAATAAATAAAAAACAGCCGTACTGACCTTTAGCTGGCAATCGTACAAAAAAAAACTAAGTCAATAAAAGGACATTTCGCTTCATAAAACTATACAAACACATTATGGTGTCTTCATACATAATTATTGACCTTTCAACTAATAAAATATTCTCTGCTTGAATGTGTTTGTGTCTAGTGTACAACAACTACTTTAATGTGTTCAAATTTATATATGCGGAAATACTAACAAAGTTCATTAATAACTAGATAAACAAGTTTCAGACAACTGCCTTGCTTGCACTCTAATAGCTTCAAGATGAAGTCAAATCTCACGCCACATCAGCTGCACTTGACACAGAAATGCCAGCGAGTGACGGAAAAGAATCAATAGCTGCTGGGTCAGGTCACTTGAACAAAACACTTCCTCCGATTGCCAGCATAAGTGTACACTTTCACTGAGTGCATACATATATATACATAAAACAATTAGGCAACAATCATATAACGCTCATGCGGGTCCCATTCCACAAGAAGTTCTATCTATACTGAATAAACAGATTGTAAAGTTTCTGTTGCAAACAATCAATTACTTACCAGCAATTGTAAAGCGATCCATGTAGTTGATGAGATTGACAAAGCACAGCACTGCAACTGTGAACCACTGGGAACCCGTGACAGTGCTCAGTCTGGTTTCTATGGGTCGTTCAGAGCCACCACGTAGCCGTGCACTCTCGACACTGTCGGAGTCAGACGGTGGCATCAGCTGTTGTGACGAATAGGTCGAGGGCAGCCCAAGGCCTGCTTCATCAAGGCTGCCATCTTCTGAATGATTGCGTGAAGATGTACTGGATTCTGACATGGCGGGATTGTCCATTGCAATTGTTGGTATAGGCTGATATGCCTTATGACTGGGTATTTCCTGGTGTTTTTGCGACATTCACGTGTTCTAATTGAAGCGGCGGCGCCACTTGCTGCCCACTGTTCGTTCTGCTTCCGTTGTTGGTAACCAAATAGAAGATGAAAAAATTTGAGCGCCACAAAAGAGCAATAAACTTTTAAGAGCGTGTTTTTCTTTTGATTATTTCTGTTGCTGTTTAAAGAAATTTGCCACAGCGGCGTTTATGTATGTATAAAAATTTTGCACTAATTCACCAAAACACACACATTCGCACACAACGCGGCGATGTGGCTAAAAATTTTGCTTCTCCGCTTGTGCTTATATTACTTTTATTATGTAAATATTTTACGTGCACTTCTTATCTTATTTTAGTTCTGCTAAGTTTGAATAGTTTTTTTCAATTCTATTTGTAAAACTTGTGCGCGAATTTCTTATATTGAAGTTTTGATTAGTACGACTTTTCCGGCGCACAACCTTTCGCGACAAGTGTTAAAATTGTATTAACCATTTTTTACTTGCAGTGCATACCTGAAAAGACCAAAGACCGATAAAAATAACACTGTGGAGGGTAGTCAAGACCGATAACAATAACACTGTGGGCGGTAGTCCACGCAAGTGTCAAAATCACTATATCTATCGGTCCGGCGGTAGTCACATGACCAACACATGACCAAAAGGGAGTCTGTACAGCCGTGGGGCAGCAGCGAGAGTGAGCGGTACTTTGCACCTATCCATGTGTCCACCATCCACCGGAAGTGCTGGTCACACGAAGTCACCGTCGGGCCACCACTTCCGGTGGATTTTAGGTAGCGCCATCTGTTATTGTTAATTTTGGATTTAACGGAAATTTTAAGTGTAAGTAGCGCCATCTGTTATTTTTTAATTTGGATTTTAGCTGAAAATAGCGCCATCTGTTAATGTTAATTTTGGATTTAACGGAAATTTTAAACGCATACAGCGGTGTAAGTAGCGCCAACTGTTTTGGTTAATTTTGGATTTAACGGAAAGTCGTTGTTGCCTAGCTTCTTCTTCTTTATTCGAAGAACGTTAACTCGTAAAAGTGACAGTCCTCAATGAAGCTCCATGTCAAACGGAACCAGATGTTGCGTATTCTTTGGGAGTTGTTCAAACAACCAGAGCCAAGCATGTGAAAGCATTAGGAATAATTCAAAAGCAAGGGAATTGGGTGCCTACTTGTTTTTTAAGGCTTTTGATGGACCCTGACTCAAATGACCGTCACAGCTTTGTCTCACAATTTAGTTGTAAAGTTTTTATCTTAAATCTGCTAACGTTCCAATTATTGGCACGTCTCGCGACAGCAATTCTCGTGCTCTTCAGTTGCCAACAATTCGAGTTATACATATATAATATTAAAGCAGATTTAAATAAATAAACTGTAGCTATTTAGTTGAACCACTATACTAGTTGATTCCAACTGCAGACATTAACGGTCGGCTCGGCGATATAGAACTTATGCTGAGTGTTGCCAGACTGTTTGCTGCACAACACAAACACATTTAACAGCTTACAAATTAAAGAATGGAAATTATTATTTAGGAAAAAATAAACATATTCTTATAAGAACTACCTTTACAAAGGATTAACGGTTGGCATGTTAAATCCTTTGCAGAAAGAAGCAACCATATAGAAAATCAATCTGGAATAAATAAAAACGTGTAAAGTGGTCGTTGAGTTTGTATGAAGTCAGTCCTAGAATCTAAACTCTATGGTTACAACCAAAAAATGCATTCTCTTCCGGATTTCAAAAAAACATTTTGCAAAGTAATACGAATAAATGCTTAACAACATCTAGACAGACGGACTTAAAAACAAACGGACTTCTATGTCAGCCGGGGATAGTGTCTTTAGTCACGGACCGTCCAAGAAGTAATGACGACGTAGGAGAAGATACCAACTCATTCACCATTAAACCCAGAAGTTGTGATTGCTCTTCAATCTCTGAAAACATATTCTGAAGTAGCTGTTCTTGCGTGCCGATGGTTTCTAAGCTAGTTTATTATTAGAGAGAAATGACCTAACATTCTCAGTGATTACTGTGCATCCGAAACCCAATTAGAGCCTTTCAGTTTGGATATTTAGAAACTCCTATGCCTTCTTCAGCTAACTAGTATTCAATGTACAACTTTTACAAACTGTATAACTGTACAAATATTAAACTGTTACACTACTTTAACTGGAATTAAGCCACATATATCCACGTTGGCAAGTACAATCGAACGATGGCGCAGTTTGATTGAGTGCTTGATGTAAAATTCGTATGCAGCAGCACGCAGCAGGCAACACAGACCCAAACTACGCCCGCATACTGTTACCTGTATTGCGTTGTAAAGCACTGCCACTCATATGCACAGATCATTTCGACTCAATCAATGCCAAGACCCATGACCACGAACTCAGGCGCGCATTTCATTAAACGATTACCAAGCACTTGTACGAGTATGTGCTGCCTTTATTCGACGTACAAACAACTGCAATTAGCCGGAAAAAATCACATCTAAAAAAAACATGCATAAGCCACATGCCACACAATTATTCAGCATCATTATTTCTGGTGCAGCACTCAATACATCCTCCTTCCATTTTCGATAGTATGGAACACTGCTAAACTTCATGGGTCGCTTGCCGGTGCACATTGAAGTTCCAGCTGCAATGCCAACCAAATGACCATTACAAATTAATGGACCGCCAGTATCGCCAGGACAAACGTCTGCATCGTTAGCATCGCCGACCACACAAACATGTCCTTCCGCTGAGTATTGCTTGAACTCTTGCTGGCAATTGTTTTGCGCTGTAATAATGACTTCTACGTAGAATAGTTCATTCGCGTAGGGTCCATACTGTAAAAATGTATAAAATAGAATAAAACTTGTTGATTGATAATAATAAATTTTGACTTATTAACCGGATAGATCTGCCCCCAGCCGAGTACTTCACATTTGGAATTCTCATCTGGCTCTTCTCGTGCGATTTGAATAAGCTGTACTGCATCCTGATAGTGCGGCATTGTGCCTTTTACAACCAAAACAGCAATATCATTGGCCCGGTTGCGTATATAGTCCTGATGCGTTTTGATTTTGGATACTTCCAAGATGAATTGAGCCTTCGGTTCGCTCAAACGATTAGGTGTGCCGACAAAGATGCGAAGGCGACTTGGTCGCATGGCAACCTTGTATCTGCTGCAATGTAGTCGAAAACACAGTTTAGACAGTTAAATGCTGGATTATATAGCTGTAGCGTAGAGCCTACTCCATGACACAATGCGCCGCAGTCATCACCATTTTGCTTGATATAATTACACCCGCACAGAAGTGATTATCACCCCAGTATTGAATGTGTTGTACCGTACGAATCGAGACCACATAACGTGAGAAGTTGTAGCCAATTGGTAGATAACCACCGGCGATTAGCATCTCAAAACGCTGTTTGCTTACATCGCTGATGTACGTACCACGTACACTAGAAACTGTTGGAAGTCGCGCGTACGCCAAGATCAGCAGTACAATGGGGCACAGTAAATTGTACAGATTTGACATTGTGTAATAGGGAAGATGTGTATATAATTTGATTTAAACAATTTCCAAATATAAATGACAGCTCAAAACATTGGAGATGTTCATAGAAAATTAATCACTTACTACTAAATATCAAATTCTCAAAGTCTGGTTAAAACTTAACTAACGACGGCAATGTTGATCGCTGAAAAATTTTGGCGTGTATTCCCTGACTAAAAATGAACCTTCATACTACCTTGTTCTCATCTGCTGCGTAATGCATTATGTAGTTTGCTGTCACCATTATTCAATTGGATATCCCAAAAACATGGATATAACTGAGACTTCCTTACACTAAACTCAAATTTTGCTTACACGAACAAATATTAAGAGTGGACCAGGGAATACCTGGCTAACGGTCGTTTGTGAGCTGCCTGAGACGTTTGCAAAATTTCAGTCAATAACTTTTCACACTAATGTGGACGACCTCAATCTCCCAGTAGCGATTCAAATTTTGTGTGTTATTTCCACAAACAAGCAAATTGCAAATTCAATTGACCTGACAAGAAATGTATTCAATGCATTCACACAATTCAAACGAAACCGACTTGGCACATCAATGCGAATGAGTACAATTTAGTAGGTTCATGTTCATGGATTTATAACAACGACAACCGCAATTGTATTCAATATGATTCGCTTGTCTAGTAAGCCAAATCAAATTTAATCGACGTAAATGAAGCCTAAACGGAGAATTGATTTCAAATACCGCAGCAAGCGGAAGTGCACACATTGCACAAAGGTCTGATTTAAATGTTACATTCTAGACAAATCTTTAAATGTTAAAATTTAAAGTTGTTTGTTTTTTTGCTTAAAACTATACAAAAATGTTGGAAAGACTTTTGTTTAATTGCAAAAGGTTTGATTCGTCTAAACGGTTCTGCTTCCTAAACTTTTAAAACACGCCTTGTATGCAAATTGAATGCATTTATAAGCGTTAAGTGTTATTAATGCGCTTTGAATTGACCGACTCGACCGGAGTATGCGTACGATAGAAAGTGAAAATTGATACCGTTAGCCATTTTGCTTACTTTTATGCACTTCCGCTACACTATGGCGTGCAACCGGAAGTGCACCATATCAGCTTAGCTGGCTGACTGGCGATGACTATGCAGAATGTTGTCGCGCGCTTTCGATTTGTATACCCTACACGCTTATGGCAAAAGTGTATATTAAGTTTGTGCAATTGTATGTAACAGTTAATAGAAAGCGTATATACTATTTATACACATAAATTACGGGAGCTAAGAGCCTTCAAGGTTGAATATTGTTCATCATCAGATAAAGTGTATTAGTATTATATGAAAGTGCCCAACCAACACTAAAATGAGTATATCCCATTAAAACTAAGTTCCAATTACTGAGGATTTAAATTTAAATTCATATAAAAATCTGTAATACAGCGTATCTCGAAGTCAAACAAGCTCGTCTTTCATTTTTATTTGGCTTCAATGCGCCGATTTGCTACAAAATGTTGTCATTGAATTTCAGTTGGTGTTGCAACTGTTGCTAATGATTTTATTTATTTCTACCTTTAATATTTTTGTTGTTGTTGTCATTCATTCAATTGCAATAAATTACATATGGGCGGGAGCTATCTGTTGTTAATATGGAACTTTGTATTACTCTAATTGGGCGAGCATATTTTATACTATTCAAATGATGTGCTAATGTGATATCCGTTTTAATTAAATTATTTGTTTTTATTTTCCAAATGGAAAGTTAGCAACAATTATATATTTATTTAGAAAATGTGTTTTCAATGTACTTGAATAAACCTTTTTATTTAAATAAATGAAATGACGGAACCAGTGATTCGATTCTAATTTTTAATATATTTTTTTTTTTTTTAATAAATAGAGCCGAAGTACATTTCGTACAAAAATATGTTTGTTTGTATTAAAATATAAACAAACGCAATAACATCTGCACTGAAATTTAGTTTAAAAACTTTGAAGGAAGGGTTCTATAATGCTTCATCTAATGCGTATCGAAGCTAACTATTTGCAGTGTACAACAAACACAAATGATCGAACAGCTCATAAAATACAAAACCGAGAAGTTTGCAAAGAATCTTTCTCGCCAAAACTTTTAACAGTTAGTCTCCATGCTTCTGTGTCATGCAGCAGGACATGAATTGTCAGCGCTTTGTGGTTCTTGTTTTTAGTCATTCGCGTCGGATGTTCTCCTTTATAAGATTGAAAAATTGAAACATCTTGTAAACAATCTGTCTTGCTATCAAAGCGCTCGGAGACGTTCCACCTACCCTGAGAAAGCTTTGTTATTTTTTAGCTTTTCAATAAACGTGATGACTTCTTTATAGTTCAATGGTTCTACAAGTTTTTTGATAGGCAAGTAACTTATCCGCTGCTTAGTTTCCTACTTACCACAAAACAGCATCCAAATTCATTTATACTCTAATAGCAAGTATAGTAGATGTCGCAGGATGCTTTTCCATCGTATATGCTGGATTGTATTGATGATGATCTTGGATTTTTTGAGAACATCAAACAGCTATAAATTACATCTTCCATATTAAAGCTGCGGACATTCCAGGTAATATCCATTAAAACTTTAATCATTATCGAGGGTCATCATCATAAGCGGGTCGTATCCGATGCTTCCTTTGTCATATGTACACTTGAAGTATCTCCATTACTGGGGCAGTACAAACGACGTGTATAAAATTATTAAAGCCAAATTTAAACAAATTGGAGAAGCAATAATAAATAAGTAATAAGAAATGTTATTGGTTTGCCCATCGCATTTTTCGCGGCTTACCATTTTTCATTAGTAGAACTGCTCAGGAATTTCCAGTAAATTTACTAACAGAACAAAATAATAAACTAAAAAGTCAATTAAAAGAAAAAACAAAAAGTTACCAAGTTGGCAAGTTGGCAAGTACAGTAGAAATCCACAAGAACAAAACCGAAAACCACCAAAAAACAAGAACAACAATGTGAAAAAGAAGAAACATGAAGAACACAAGTAGTAGAAGCAAACTTCAAAAGAAATATTGTGCTTCAACAAGTATGTACAACTTCCGCAAATGGCTTGGCGTAACCAAATAAAAAAACCAAGTCGAATTGATGCAATGTATGTATCTGGCTGGTAAGTGTGTAGGCCGGAGATATAATAGGTAAGCGAACCGGCAGTACTTGCTAAAGTATTTACTAAATCCAAGAAAAGAATACTTGCAAAAGGTGGTAGAAGAGTTTGCAAAAGAAATAAAGAATATTTTTAAATAGCTTGTTTTAGCTATTTACATAGGAGGGTAAGTTGATAAGTAGTTGGCTTTGGCCATGAATAAGTTAGAAATATTTTGAATGAATATTTGGGAATGAATTACAATAACTTCATGTGATTCAAGATACTCAAGAAAGCTAAGATAAGAAGAACAAGTAAGAAAATTACAGTCGGGCGTAACCGACTGTGAGAGGCCCTGTACCACTACAGGTCACCGCTCGAAGTTGCTCCCGATGCGAGAAGGTTCAAAATTTTAAAATAAACTTGTAAAATTCCGGAGAAGTCCTAGTCGAATGCATAAAGCACGAAGTCTCTATCTATTACCGTTCTTGAGATCCTTTCGTTCATACGAACGGACGGTCGGACAGACGGACATGGCTATATCGACTCCTCTATCACTCCTGACCATAATGTGGGTAACTTTGGGGGTCTCCGACCATTATTTCTACCTGTTACATACATTTGCACAAAACCAATAGGATCTTGTACCGTCGGTACAGGGCCTAAAAATATTGCGACCATATATAAAACCGATGCGAAATCGATTGCAACAGTGACAATGATTTAATGAGCACCGGGGTCAATGATCCCCAGGAGCAATGACCTTGGGTCGCCGGGATCAATGAAATTGACCGCTGGGGTCAATAACCTTGAGCCGCCGGGGTCAATGAGCTTGACTCTAGGGCTTAATGATTTTGACCTTCCGGGGTCATTAACTTTGGACCCCGGGGTCAATGCAGTCGAATACTGGACCAGCCGGCCTGCCAACCCTAGTACCTATATATGTTTTTTGACACTGCCCCCGCACTTTATACATTTCTTCATACATTTGTAAACTTATTATTCCTCATACATAATCAATTATATACATAGTTCAGCATTAAATCTTAACTAATATATGGGTAAGACTCCGTCAAATTCAAAGAAATGATGGTCTTTAGATTTCTTTAAATTTGAAAGGTTTAGCTCTTATAGTCTCGAAATTATTGACTGGGTAGGTTTATATAGTGAATAAAACTATTGTAGAGGGGCTCAAGGAAGTATCCAGCTTTCGTCGAAGGGAGGCCGCTGTCCTCGAAGGGGGGAGGGGATATGTAGGATGCTGACTTGGTTTTTTTTTTTTTTTTTTGTAGTCCAAAGTGCGACCTGGATACGCCCTTGGAGGGGTTACCCCTTTTAGTGGACAGATTTTGAGCTTTATGGAATATTTTTAATAAAATTGATTTTATAACAAAAACAATTTTTTTTCATAAAGAAAAATGAGAAAGGTTGGGGACAATTGCAAAGAGGTTAATCTTTCTAGGGTTTCCGATGTGGACTTATATGGTAAGCGAGACCAAAACAAAAATAACAAAAATAGTTTTACACAAAAGCTCAGAGAAGGTTTTGATGTATGCATATGGTTAGTGCCAGTGTAACCAAACAAAATGTACAGTACTAGCTTAAGCCGTATAAGTTCAATCCACCCTCGCACATCGAATGTGGTATAAAGTTCTAAATTCGATATACATATACGTATATCTGTTGACTATGTATGTGTTTTTGTGTTTGTATTTGTCTAATAAATACCAATCGAACGTGAACATGTTCAAAATGCCGGAAACGCTGAACAAACCATTTGGGAGCGCACTGAGGCACCAGCGAGCGGACGGTTTGTATAGGCGGCGAAGCGCATGAATGAAAAATAGTTGCATGGAATAGATGGCCACCCTCGATAACGCTTAAAGAATGACCAAGCGTGCTTCACATTAGAGTGGGTGCCTGCATACTCAGACTTTGTGTGTAAATTTGGAAAAAGAGGAAAAAAGTTAATTTTGATAAAACCGATGTTCAAATACTCTTCAGATGTAGTATTTGTTTTCTCCTCTCCATGCACATCGATTTTCCTGAAATAAAAAAAAAAAAAAAATATGGTAAGCTTTGTTAGACCCACCGTTAATACCACCGTTACAAACATTGTAACTAAATTATAATACCTACTATTCAAACTCTGTGTGCAGAGTATTAAAATAATAAACAATGAAACATAAAACAAGAACTTTATTGGCCAACTGTTTGTCTCTTCGTTTGCTGTCGCACATTTCGTTCGTTGCTGCGCCAGGACATACATTTTTGTCTATCAGCGTTTCCATAGCGGAAGTGCCGCCATAATGAAATTGCAAGCACAATGTGGAAAATGAAAAACACATCGTATATGCAATACATAGAAGGCATAATAGATGTCCGCGCGGCAACAGTGGACAATATAACATTGAATAATTGCTTAATTTGTAGCTGCAAGTGAAAAAAAATCAAAAAAAAAAAAAAAAACCCGCACAGTTTGAATAATTCGCGCTCATGTTCATTCCATAGCGCACAAACTATACATTCGTGTTTGTTTCTAATATTTTTCTGTTTGCGCAAATATTTTCGAGTACAGAGTTGAAAAGCCCTTGTGCGCTCCTTTGGGTAAAATGGCTACTGCAGGCCCATTATAATCGCAGTGAAAATTCTGTATGTATGTTGATGGGCGTACAAACTGTGTGCAGTTAGATAACATTTGAAGTTTATTGCTCTAGTTAGGGTTGGCAACGGTTTGCGGCAGACTGCGGCGGCACACATATGTAGGCTGCCATATAAAAAGCAAGCCTTTAAGTACCCAGATAACCTTGTGCCGCCTGAAATTTTCGCTTTTCATACACACAAACCACAAATGATGCACAAAAGCTCTGCACACTTGGTTCCTTTTGACTGTCGTTTTAGATTTTAGTTTTTGTTTTAGTTCAGCGCAGTTGAGTCATATCATCAATATTCAAGTACCACTCGAATTCAATGAGCGTGTTATCCTTGAATGCGTCTGCTGTTTGGTAACAAAGCTATGTTACTATGTTGTGCTAGTTTTTATACCCTAAATCCGTAGAGTATTAAGGTTGTGCATGTTGAAAAGCAGAAGAAGGCGAACTTGACGACATAAAGTATAAATAAACTGGATCAGCACGAAAAGTCGAGGCGATATAGGCATGACTGACTTAATCTTTAATCAGTCAACTTGTATTCAATGTACGTGCAAAGCAATATGTCATATAGGTGTGGATCGGAACACTAGAAGAAACAGCGCCACACAAATCTTCACCTCTTTTCTGAATTTCTCAGCTAGAAACGCCAAATTTGATGATTGTTCACGTACAAAAACCTTATCCGATATACGGTAGTGTGCACATGTGGATATATACTGAGCGAATTTCCTTTATTGTTCGACCCGAAGGTGTTGGATTTGATTCACATATTTATATGGGGCTACTACGCGTTCTATTGCGTATAGAAGTAATATTTGGAGCTAAGTGGAATATTTTATGGATAAGATTCATTCTCGCCAAATTTAAGGTTAGCTGTGAAAAGTCACTAAATGTGTTGTATTTCATTCCACATACTCTCAATCTGAAGAGGTCTTAAGTGAGCTCCCTATAACACGGCTATCAAACGGACATGTTTATGTCGACTATAGCCTTTTGTTTATGCTAAATTCATTCGAAAAATGGCATAAAAATCGGAAATGCACATGCACACAGCTGCAGCTCAATTGAAGCACACAGTCTACTGTTCCTGACGCCTCGCAGTCGCCGGCCTGCCACTGGGGTGTCGTAGCACGTGCACATTTTACCGCGCTGTCAAGCGCAACAACGAATCACACTTAAAACCTAAAAAAGAGTCCGAACAAAAAATAAAAGCCATGTAGGCATGGGTGTTGCAAGGGGATTCTAATATGTATCAACATAATAGATATTATTGCTCTAAAACACAACATATTCGCTTGATTGTTCTTTGTTGCACAGGTTTTGAAGAGATCGTGCCTCCCACTAAATATTATGCCATTTGTCTATATATATAAAAAAAACAAAATATGAACGCTCCTTTTAGTTTAAAGTCTGACTACACCCATGCATATACGGAATCCAAATAATAAAAAAAGGTAGCTGCACCAAGTTGCACAAATATGCAAATCGCTCTCGACGACTTCGACTTTCAAATCGTCGTCGCCGTCGTCGTGTAAATACAAGTTAAACATTTGAATTTATAAGTTAACACGCTGACGAGTTTGTTTCTACTTCTTATTTTCTTATTTCTCTCGCTTTTATTTTCCACTTTTCACTTGTCCGACTTAGCGTGTAAAACGAAGAAGGTTTTACCTTTTTTCCTCTTAGAAAGTTTGCAAAAGTTGGTTCACTGCAGAAGTTTTGCTGGCGTATAGCAGATAACAATGATGCTTTACAACACTGCACTGTACTGCTCAGTAAAGGTATCCGGAGGTGGGCGTGATATTTGTAGATTGGGCATGATATTGTTGTGCGTTAACCGTAACTTTTGTGTAAGTACGAATACGGCTTTGCTGATTCAATTGTCTATTTTCTATTTATGTACACTTCGGAGAAAGAGTGACTTTCGTTGAAGGGGCCTTTAAATATACAGCGTTCATCAAGTGCATATGAGGCCAAGAGTAGAATTGTTTCTGGAGCTTCAAGCGTAGAGACACCAAAACCAGGTATATATGCAGAAAATAAACTGAATAGGAAAGGACTGAAGTCACTTGCTTGTGGCAAGTTAGCGCTGGTTGCCAAACTTGATCGAATGCCGGCTCGATATCCACGAAGATGGCATTGCAATACTGCCGCCGGTCGAAAGCTCGCCAGAGCGAAAGCCATACAATGAAGGCAAGCCTAGCAATGATCAGTTTTCTAAAATCGAAGGCCGAAGACTAATCGGTCGGTAGGATCCAGGCTGGGGTATCATTGCAAAGACTGCAACCTTCCACTATGTGGGAAAATACTGCCTAACTATGGCTTTGAAAACTGACTCCATAGTAAGGACAACGCTCTCCAGCAGCACCTTCCACGTACTTTTGCAGATGTTGTCGTGTCTCGGGGCTTTATCGGACTTCAGATGCTTGATTATGGTTTCAACATCCTCAGCGCCATCCTCTTCTTTTTGTGCTAACTCGAAGGGCAGGAATACCTCGTCGAGGTATGCTATTGCTGATAGCTTAACCAGTTGCCGAGAGTGTTTTTGATTAGAGCAAGGCATCTGCTATTTCTAGTGTTCTTCAGTTAGCTGTTCGCATAAGTGTCACGAGACAGGGTGTGAGTTCGATATCTGGACTTCGAAACAGCCTATGTAGATCATCTCAGGGAACATTGCAATGCATCGTAAATATCCTGGCAAGATTCGGGCTCAATGTTCGAATACGTTGCATCGTTTAGTAGTATTTTTAACGTATACCGGTTGATTAGCCTCATTGCATGACAATTAGTGATTCGAGCAGATGGTTGTGTATTGGGCGATCTGAAACTTCCAGTGCGGATGTTTAGATACCTACTTGGATTGCATGTTGCTAGTATTTCCACGTTCTATCGAAAGTAAGCATGTTATACGGGACTGCTTATTTGAGAGTCGTTATTCACATTTCCGCAGTTAGGCACCAGTGAGATCATTCGGACAAAGCAGTCAGAAATTTATGATTTATAAATTTTATACCCTGTACTCATTCGGTAAAAAATAATTTAAAAAAAAATCCAGGTTTTTGTTAATTTAGCTAGTTTCCTACATCCTAATAAATAGTAATGCACAAAGGTCCAAATCAGTCCACTGTTAGCGGTATCCTACATACAAAAAATCGACATGTCCGTCTGTCGATAAATTAAAGAAAACGGCTTTAAGTTTGGATGTACAGTCTGACGTTCCATTTGTAGGCAACTGGTGTTCTTTTTTTTTTTTTAGCTACATTGTTGACTCCCACCTGCTGGCATGCAAATAGTTTGAACGTATTTTAATTAAAATGAATGCGCAAAGAATAAAATTTCATATTTCTATTTATAATATCCATTCTTCACCCTTCAGAATTTGTACGACCACATCACATCATGCGTAGTTACCCCCACGCAAAAATATTTGCACTGCTGTCTCTGCATTTGCCTGGCTCTATTCCCAAACAAACCACTTTGAGCGAGAGAAAGTAGTAATTTTGCCTACGCTCAAAATGCATTTTTGCAAAAGCTTTGCTCAATCATGCGCATTGCAAAACCCAAATACCACCCACTAGTAGCAGTTCATTGTAGCGGTGGGGTGGTTTGGGTGGTCTGTGCGAGAGCGATTTTATTCTTCGCCGGTAAAGTCTCGTTGCGTTTAAATACAGGGTTCGAATTAAAACATATTCAGCGACTGTGTACGTTCGATTTATTGAGATATTTTCATATTATGTTATTTATTAATTTAAATATATTTAATTCCGCAAGAACGCACTGTTTTCTGAACTTTGAGAAATGAGTCCATTGATTAATTTATCTACATTTTGAGTACAGTTGTCTTCCGCATAGCGTGACAATCCACAGAGTTTATACACGGTTAATCTGTATCAAAAGTCAATTCGATATACGTAGCTATTAGCTACATATGTCCATTTTTGGTGGATTGTGAACATTGAGATTTCGGAGATTATAAAAGTTAACGGCTCCAAACTTTCGTGGAACAGCTTTTTCGAAAATGTCAAATCGCAATGTTTAGATATTAAAAGTAAATATTGCTTAAAGATAATATGCAGCATTTTCACCCCTTTTTCTAACAGCTGTGTCGAATGCCTAGCTAGACGTATGTGGAAACTAACTACGACGATGACAATGCAGTCGGAAGATTAAAGTTTTCGGCGGAGATGAACGGAAACGCTTTGCCAAAAACTAAAATCGCTGGGGAAATTACACGACCACTAGAAGAAGCCACAGAGAAGCAGGAACACCAGAATCAATTTGCAAATTCATACCGCGAACATCCGCTCATCAAGCATCGCCTGAATTATGACGCAGGAGCAACGCGAAGGTGTTCTTAAATTTTTAAAAATTCGTCGGAAGCTTGCACACTTGAACGCCATAAAAGCGTTTGAGCATATCTCAGAAGATTAGGAACAAAGCTGCTTTACCGGCAGCAATTAAACTACTCTTTCAAAAGCGGTCACCAAAGCAATGGAACCGTAATGATGCCTTACAAGACGCTATCCCTATGCCTATATGTTCAAATCACCAGATTCGGATGAGCCATTGATCACACGTACTCATCCGATTAATTTAAAACGTGAAATGCAATCCGATAGCATTAAACAGCTGAAATATCTGCCTTCGATTAGCCCTGGTAGGTATTTGAATAGAAAATTAACAAACACCGAAGAGAATTCAGAGTATCCACAAATTTTCTTTCAGAAATCATGACTAATCTAGGCGATTTCTTTGATGATCTTTCGTCCAATATACACTTTCTGGAACATTCAGACCTGGGGGAAAACGATCAGCGGCTACTGCAAGGTGATCATCCGTTACGCTCAATTCGACATATCAACGCAGGTCTCATGTGTGGGTGGCTACATACGCTTCCCAATAGCAGGACGAGTTGTTCTTATTAGAGAAATGGCTAACAAAATGGAAAATAAAAGTCAATTGACAATACAACATTTTCACTAAGGAAAGCAATCTGTGAAATACCTTGGAGTCCATCTTGATCGCCGCCTTGTATGGAAAAAAAAACCATATCAAATCTAAGGTAACACAGCTTAATACAAAAACCAGATTAGATTGACCTAATTTAAAAAAATTTCAAAAGAAAAACTTACGGACGATGAGTTGCCACTTCCGCTACTTTCATTTGTTGCTGCAGCAACATTTGCATTCGTCAATGGATACATACTCATTTAATATTAATATGTTTTATTTATTTTATTTTAATCACAACAAAATACGCAAACGCGCTCGAATAACTGTAAATGCAAAGTGTTTACGATTTTTAAATTAAAAATAGACATTCTTCCTGTACAGACCAGTTTGCTTATACAAAATATATCAATGGAGTTAACGTCTGTACAGATAGTTTTGTCTTCAACAGTTTTTTTGGTCGGTAACACTGGCAATTTGATTTGCAATTCTTCGCCAAATAAAAGGGTAAGTGCAGCTTTTTATTATTATTTACTTAAAATTATAGCATTTAAATGTTCTTAAATGCTATAATTTGATATCTATCCCATCTATTTAACCAAGACAACTTAAATTAATTGGTAGATGAAAGATTTGTTGCATAGAATACATTACAGATAAGCTTACTTATATTACCTTTTCTTTATTTTATAGGATGTCGGCCAAAAAAACATTATTTTTGCGTCCATATTGGAGTGATGGTACTATGGAAGAGTTAATTGATACAATTTTGGCACCTGAGTTCGAAATAATTCGAACTCAGGTGTCACACACAATCGCCAAAAGGCGTGAGATGGCACTTTTGGCCAATAAATTACACAAAAACATCCAATTGATCCAATTAATGGTAAGAGACCTAAAAAGAGCCGGATTTTCAAGGTTGAAGACGTACACGTGGGGCAGATGGCATTTGGCTCCAAAACTGCAATGGGTTGCGGAACTTGTAAGCTTTTTATTTGTAGTAATTTTTTAAACAAATTATATTATTTTACAGTATTTCAAAACAAAAGGGATAAGTAAGGAGGAGTATTTAAGGGTAAGTTATTAGAAACTTTTTTTTTGTTTTATGTATGTATATTATTATTTTATTTACAGCCTCTTAATTCCGGCCGACCGGAAAAACCGGTAATAACCGATGTAGTGTATTTTCCGGCGCCGCAATCTTCCCCGATATATAACAATACACCACCGCCCCCCTCCCCTACAACAATGCTCCCCCACAATACACCACCGCCCCCCTCCCCTACAACAATCCTCCACAATAGTGCAATTGTACAAAAGTTTTACAATTGTACAGTAAATATTAGTTTAAATAAATTAGAATAAATAATTAAGTAAACATAAGGTAGAATAGAATAAATAATAAATAAGTAATATTAAGTAAACATAAGATAGAATAGAATAAATAATAAATAAGTAATATTAAGTAAACAGTAAGTGTAAATAAAAAAAAAAAAAAATATATGTATAATAAATATTGAATAGAGTTAATATAAAGAGTTTGTTTGTTTGTTGTCTTGAATGCGCTAATCTCAGGATTTGAAAAATTCTTTCATTGTTGGATAGTACATTTACCGAGGAAAGCTATATATACATATATATAAACTTGTGAAATTCCGGAGCAGTCCTAGTCGAATGCAAAAAACACGAAGTCTCTATCTATTACCGTTTCCGAGATCCTTTCGTTCATACAGACGGACGGGGCTATATCGACTCCTCTATCACTCCTGACCATAATGGGGGTAACTTTAGTTAGTTCTTCCTGTTACATACATTTGCACAAAACCAATAGGTACAGGGCCTAAAAAAAGATAATATAATTAAAAAACCAAAAAGAGATCATAAAAAATTTATTTTACTATACAACATATTTACAGATCGTATCATCAATATAAAAACAAGTCAATATTTGTAGTTTGTATATCCTACACATAAACTGGTACATTAATGATAAATAATAAATACGGTGTCGAAGGCAGCTTGAATGTCCAATGAAACCATACCAATAGATTTTTTATGTTCTATGTTCTACTTCACAAATTGCTTAAGCTTGAGAAGTGGATGAATGCAGTTACGCAAAGTTCTGAACCCGAATTGCTCCACTGGAAGAATGTTATTTAGTTCTAAGTGTGATTTAAGGCGTTGCTGAATAACTCTTTCAAAGATTTTCGAGAAGCAACCTAGCAAGCTAACTGTCAGGTAGGTCGGTTGGTTGGCCACGCTTGTGGATGAATTAATTTTCGGAAACAATTGATCATGCAACAAAACATTATCAATTTCACTTATGGTGGTATTAACAGTTTCATCCGTTATGACGTCTGCAAGCATATCAGTAAGCTTGTCTTTAAAAATTTTACTTAAAAGATTAGCCTTTTCTGTGCTAGTGTTGTGTATACTTCATTCATATGATTAATAAATTGGGTTTTTTTCTTATTCATTTGGTCATTCTCCAAAAGGGCTTTGAGTGCTTCTCCAACGTTTGCAATTTGTTATTCCAATTTATATTGTTTTGCCTAAAAATTTCATCTTTCATTGCGCGGTTGAAATGTTTAAGCCGGGCCTTTTAAATTGGCACACGAGTTCTGCACCACTGTCTTAATGTTGTATTGCGAATTTTAATCAAATCGAGAATATGATTAGGAAGCTTGTGTTTATAATCTCTATGACGTTTTCTAGGATCAGACGCTTCGGTTGCTTCCCTTATTTTATTATCTAGAAGGGCAATCATAGTGTCATAAACTGCGGGTTTAGGTAATTTGAAAGAATACATCGAAAGTCCTTGTTGAGTAGACGCTTAAAGAGCTTCCAGTTAGCATTGGCAAAGTGCAAATAAGTTTTGGGCTCTACAGATATATTAGTACCGACTTTTGCCAGTACTGGAACGTGATCTGATGGAAGAGCGCTTTCAGTTACTGGCATTGTTATCTTATTATGGGGGGAGTTAGTCAGAAAGATATCTAACATGGAAGGCTTAGATTTGTAATTGGAAGGGATTTATGTAGGATCAGAGGGGTACAAGACAGTAAAGTTATCAGCAATAGAAAGATACTGCATAATATTTCCCCAGCAATTTGCTGTAATAAAATTCCAATGTCGATTCCTGGAATTAAAGTCACCAGCAATTAAATAACGGCCTGCAACTCTCGACAGTGTTAGCAAGTCCGCTTAAAGCATTGACTTTTGGTGATTGCGTTGCATTTTGCTATTCTTGACCAATGGTAGCAATGAGAGAGTTTCATTTTGTACTGTTAGTGCTCATTCGATATATAAAAGCGAACGTTCGCCAATTTCTCAAACAATTTTCGAATCAATTAACATTTTTTAAAGTAGTTGCGGAAGGAATAAAAAATACGTTGTATACTTCTTTGCGTTAACTTGTATGCCTAAAGCGGAAAAAAGATCAAAAGAAAGGTAAGCTGTGTGAGTGAAACGAAATGAGAATGAAACCAGTCGTTAGAGTTATTTTCAACGAAATATTCGATAAAGATTCGTTAACAACTATTATTAGCGATAGTTTTGTGCGAGAAACGATCGCGAAAACTGTCGTGAAATTATACACAATAGAGTTTAGTAGATGCAAGGAATTGCCACATAAAGTGCTTTAATTTGAAATGGATTCTTATTTTTGAGATTCCAATTTTCTAAATGAAATAATAGAAAACTTCGTCGCCATCACTTTCACGCACTGACGTCGATACTACCTTGTATGATTTTTTGTAGCAACGTTTTGCCGAATAATGCGTTCTCTCGCATTATATTTTTTGTCTCGTAGCGCGACTTTTGGTTGAGTTGTTGTTGTTGTTCTTGTTGCGCGATGTGCGCCGTCGAAACAAGTCGTTAAATAAATTTGTTGTTGTTGTCTGCGATCAGACAAATGCTTTGTGGGTGGTCCACAGCGACGAACTACAGCATTGCCAATTTTTCGAACATTGAAAAAGAACAAAATGGTGTTTGAACAGGGGACAGGGACGGAAAAAGCTTAAACGTTACCAAGACAGCAAAAAAATATGTAGGGGCGATCATAAAAATATAAGAATGCTCAACGTAAAGGTAATTGAGTTTAAGTACATATTTTAGTTTATAGAACTTAAAGTTTGTCCCAACCATTATATAATCAACAGATCTTTTGAAAAAAAAAGGAAACAAGAATGTTGGGTCAGATTTTTAGTGAACCGATCTGAATCTCTCTAAATGAAATATTCTTCAAAATACCATGCTTCGGAAGCAGTGAGGTCTTGGCATATACTAAGACTGGTTACCGATGGGTGAAGGGGTAATAAGTTGTACACATTAGGTCTCGTATTGTGGGTTACGTACGTTCTCTTATTTAAACATTAAAATATAACGAGAGAATATAAAAGCACCAGTGAGATCATTCGGACAAAGCAGTCAGAAATTTATGATTTATAAATTTTAAGTTTGGATGTACAGTCTGACGTACCATTTCTAGGCAACTGGTGTTCTTTTTTTTTTTTTTTTGAGCTACAATGTTGACTCCCACCGGCTGGCATGCAAATAGTTTCAACGTACTTTAATTAAAATGAATGCGCAAAGAATAAAATTTCATATTTCTATTTATAATATCCATTCGTCACCCTTCAGAATTTGTACGACCACATCACACATCACATCATACGTAGTTAACCCCACGCAAAAATATTGGCACTGTCTCTGCATTTGCCTGGCTCTCTTCCCAAACAAACCACTTTGAGCGAGAGAAAGTAGTAATTTTGCCTACGCTCAAAATGCATTTTTGCAAAAGCTTTGCTCACCAAATACCACCCACCCCACTTAGTAGCAGTTCATTGTAGCGGTGGGGTGGTTTGGGTGGTCTGTGCGAGTGCGATTTTATTCTTCGCTGGTAAAGTCTCTTTGCGTTTAAATACAGGGTTCGAGTTTAAACATATTCAACGACTGTATACGTTCGACTTATTGAGTTATTTTCATATTATGTTATTTATTAGTTTAAATACATTTAATTCCGCAATGCAACGACGCACTGTTTTCTGAACTTTGAGAGATGAGTCCATTGATTAATTTATCTACATTTTGAGTACAGTTGCCTTCCGCAGAGCATGACAATCCACAGAGTTTATACACGGTTAATCTGTATCAAAAGTCAATTCGATATACGTAGCTATTAACTACATATGTCCATTTTTGGTGGATTGTGAACATTGAGATTTCGGAGATAATAAAAGTTAACGGCTCCAAACTTTGTATTTTGATAATAGTTATCTTTATTCAAGAATAGTATTTTAGACTGAGCTAGTACATGGTTTACAGAGTCTGCTTATGAATAAGCTTAAAGACAGATAAACTTGGAAAGTGATTTTTTGGTCAATAACCGTATCGAGGGAGTACACAATCCGAAAATGTCTCATGCAGTAATTATATTGTTTAACAGGCTGTATGGCATGAGCCATCGTCTTGTTGAAATCACATATTGGCCACATCAATATCATTAAATTTCGGCAAAAAGAATTGTGTCGGCTTATCGAGCACCACTGCTCGATATGGCGACTGCTTGGCCAGCTTAATTTTTTTAAAAGTATGATCCAATGATGCCTCCAACCCAAAATTTTAAGCAAACCGTAATACGTTGTGAATGCATTGGTTTCTCGACAATAACATGTGGATACTCTGAACCCCAAATACGGTAATTTTGCCATTTAACAAAGCCAATAAAATGAAAATTATTATCATTACTAAAAATAATTTTGTTCAGAAAATAATCATTAGTTTTTGGCAGTACTACATATATTCCTGTCACCATATTCCCGATAGGCTTTTCCATAGATAAATAACTCTTAACTGTTTACTTTATGAATGAAATAAAAAATTTTGATATTTCCATTAAAAATCGAATTCGAATTTTGGAACACCCCTTGGAATACAGCTTGATGTCACTAAAAACTAAAACCTTTGCTTTTGTACTTATAACGTGTGCACATGCTGCAGCAATTTCTATGCCGTGAGTGAAATTTTGAGAACTCTGACTTTGCTCAACATTTTATAATGGTATAAAAGCGTGCTTTTTTTTTGGTTTTTGTGCTTTCTCTCAATAATTTCTCTTACTCTTTGTTATTGTTGCTGCTAGAAAGTTAATTTTTTATTTTTTTTTTTATTCTGCCCATCTTCAGTCTAGCTTACAACGTTCAAAAGTGCGGAACGGCTTCAAATTGATAAAAAAATAAAACAATAAAAAAAAAACAAAATTACACATGAAATGCAATTCAAAGTGTAAATCGTGAAAAATAGTTAAAAATATTTTAATATATTTTAAGAGTGGCATAAATTTTTAAAATTTTAATGCAAAGAAATTCATAAGAAATATGTGAAAACTTAAATTTTGGGAAATTTATGCCGCAACAATTTAAACAAGTGTGTGTAATTAATTAAAAAAAAAATATATATATTATTTAATAAATTAAATTAAAAAAAATTTAATTAAAACAAATTGCCAACAAATCGTTATATAAAGAAACTTTTCTGGTAAAAATGCAGAAAAATTATTCAAAGTGCAAAAGTTGTTGAAATATTTTGTTTTTTTTCAATTTCACCGCGTTTTACTCTACAAACCTACAAAAAGCATAGTTCGTTAGTTTTATTTAACAGCTTGCAACATTAAAAAAAAAAAAAAAAGTCATCGGAGGCTCAAGTGAGTATATATGTACCTAAGGGTGTTTCAATAATACAAAAATGAATATGTTTTCTATTAAGTACAATACAAGGTGTGTCTAAAAATTTCCCGAACTTTTGGAATAAAATGAAAACAATAGATATTCTGCACGAATACGACGGATACGACGAAGCAAACGCCTCATAACACCATGATAAAATGGCCCATTTATTGTTTGGTCTGGTGGAACGAACTCTTGGTAAATAATGTCCTTCGAATCGTAGAAACAAATCAACATTGTCTTCACTTTTGACTTTCCAAACGAGATTTTTTGGATTTTGGCTCACCGGACGGCTTCCATTCGGCACTTTCACGCTTGGTTTCAGGGTTGTATTGAAAACACCATGTCTCGTCACCAATAACAATGTTGAAAAGGAAGTTTTAATCCTTTTTGACATCTTTAATGATGTCTTTCGAATGTTGAATCCAAAGTGCGTTTTCCACGTCTTCCTCGTCCCTTCCTCAAATCGCGCACACACTTTCCTGATACCCTAGTCTTTGGAGAATCTCAATTCCGATTCAATGAACCGCAATGACGATTCCGTTTCTTTTTTGATGAATTTAGGGACAATTTTGATGTTTTGTTCGTTCACTGACGATTTCGGCTGGCCCTAATGTTCGTCGTCATTCAAATCCCGATCGTCTTTGAAACGTGTTAAAACATACTTTTACAATAGACGCCAAAACTTCTCTTCCACTTTTCCAAATGTGATGAAATTTTGAAGGGAATGTCAATGAAAGATGTCCTTTTCCAACGCAGATCTTCACCAGGAGGTGGCGTCAAAAAAACAGTTCAGGAAATTTTGAGACATACCTTGTACGCTTGGTTTGGTATTTGATAGGGCGGAATCGGAAATAAAGCCATGTTTAGATACTCAATATGTATCTTCTCAGTTTTGAAACCTTTGAAATTCACTTAAAAACTAATAAAAATACGACTAAACTGGATAGAAAACTTAAAAATTAATATTTAAGAAATTGACGCCTTTATCAAAGGCAGTTCATAGGGCTACTTGCTTAAATTTTTCTTAAATTTTGTTTCTTCTTTAATGTATTAGGATTCAATATATACATATTGTCGATCAATTCGTCAAATATGAAACGATCTCAAATTCCTTTCTCTGTGCTCAATTTGAAGCTTTCTGTTGATGATTTTTAGTTATTTGAATAGTATCTAGGCTTACTTATTGGTTGTTAGCTAAATATTAGTCGAAAGTGAACTCATTAGAAATAAAAACTGTGAAGCGTATAAATGCTTCGCTGTACTCTAAGTTAAAACTAATATTTTTTGGTTTTTTTAGTATTTGATGTGTTGAAATACAACAACAAAACAAAACCGCTGCAGTTTTTGTTTGCCACAAACGCTGAGGCTTCAGTTTGAATTCGGTTGTTGTTTCTTTTTGTTGCCGCACGGGACGCTGTTCAACTCGACTCAACTCGACTCGACGCAATTTCAAATTTGCGGCAGCAGCTGTAAAAAGTTTTCCCCCAGCCAATGGAAATAAAACAACAAACGAATTCGATGATAAAGAAAAATAAGAGCAACTTTAACTACGGGTGCAACCGAAGCATAAATACACTTCGGACTGGCACTATTTTCAGTAGACAGGTAGGATAGATAGTACAGTATTTTAAATTTTGGAAAGTTTAATCCATTTGTTCATACTTAGTAGTGAAATTTTCCAAAATTGTATTTAATTATTTGTTTGTGTAGAGTTTAAAACTGAGTCCTGAGCGTAAACAATATGTAAGGATACTACACTCCATGAATGAACTTTCTATCAATAGCAGCTTGGGCTACGCCTTGATGAGTGAGTCAGTCAGTCAGTCATTTTCTGCTTCTCTTCATTTTATTTGTCTTCCGACTTAAAGCAAATAAAAATAATTAATTAATTTTTTTTAACAATTTATTTTACTTTTTTGGTTTTTGTTTCAATAGCATAAAATGAATAAGAATAAGAGAGAGAGAGAGAATAAGTCATGCATTGTGAGCATGGTGGAAGGTCAGTCCTTCAGTGTAATAGCCCTCTTTGATTCTTCGTTTTTAGAATCATCTCTTTTATGATAACACAATACCAAAAAAAAAAAAGAGCCAAGAGAACAAAATTGCCAGAACTAATTATTTTTCGCTAATACAATGCGTTAGACTGGTTCTAATTGATTCGGAATGGCTCACAGCATGGTTGTAAGTACTTCTCATACATAGGTGTACTGTTAGTCAAAAAAGTTCTTAAGCTAAAAAATATTCAAGCAATTCGTTTGTAAATATATTGTAGGGAGCATCACAAATTAATAAACAAAAAATTACTTTATTTTGCTCGAAAAATATTTATTAATTCATCAATATCCACTTTTTTCCTTTCAAAGTAATCTCCCTCCAGCGCTTCTTCCAATCGATGATAGATAAGCTGGGATATGGCACAAATTCACAGACAATCGGACAGAAATACGATCCGTGCTAGCACAACTGCTTTCGTCACGCTTATCAGAAATAAATTATATTATATATGGCGGTCCCCGATGCTTGCATTGAGCCGTTGCAAACACTTTAACTAAATTATAATACTATACACACAATATGTCAAGAGATTTTAAAACAAATATAGAAAAAAAAAAAAAAGGAAATTCCGTTGAAGTGAAAAGTTACTAATTTGCAGTGCGCTACTGCGCCATTTTGTTTCAACCAGCGGACGTCAACAGCGTTGTCAGCGCAACGTGGCCGACATGAGCATGGATGGACTACGTTAGTTAGTTAAGGAAAAGTTGGCATTTTTGTTGTTTGTTTCGCGGTATTTTTTCCTTTAGTTCTGAGTTTGTCCATTTTAATTTGTTGTGCAGCGTTAATTTGTCGCGTTGACCAACATGGCAGAAAAAATAAAATAATGAATAAATAGAAGAAGCTGCAATGGCGATTATCCTGTTTTACAGTTGCGGTGAGTATGAATTAATATGGTAATAGAGAGTCACTGCAATATGCATGAAGCTGCTAATTAAGTTGTTTTGCAATGAAAAATAAACTGATTAAAGTTTTAACGCGTTGGCTGTACAATAATAGATGGTTGCTAAATATCGAAACACTGGCGAAAAGTTTTCATTGAATTTTTTCTACGAAAATAACCAAAAAAAAAAAACTTGTTGTATAAAAGTTATAAACTTTTTTAGGTGTGTTCTATTTCCGAAACAAGCAGGTTTAATTTTGTTTTATTTGAAATCTAGTTTATATAGAATCGACTTAAAAAAGTTTATAAAGATTCCATTAGCAGCTTAGCAGCTGTTTATCGAGTTTAGAGTATTTAGTTGGTTGATAAGTGAAAAATTGAAGCCTGAATTGTAATTATTTGGCGAAGGCAATTCCTTAACTCGACTTTATTTTATTTAGAACCATTGGTCCACATTTTGCCGATAAACTTTGTTCTGTAATAAATCAGCATTTAAGTTCCTAAACGTTTATGTTCCATTGTAGTTCTCAAGAAAAATGTGCATGGATGATAGAAGATGTGACGAAAGAGAACAAGAGTTGGTCAACTACATTTTCTCCAAACTGGCAACCGGTAGTCCGACTAGATATTCCAATGCATTGTTTTTGCACTTTGATCGTGGTATACCCCAAGTAAGAATCATTATTCAGTAACGACTGGATCTTAGCTCTAATCATCTGCCGCTGATAATAACTTTAGATGCAGCCGCTGTTGCATTCCCAACTGTAGAACGACCTATCAATTGCAATATAAATGTTGATGTCTACCAGAGAAGCCTTAAAAATTGCACCCATTTGAAAATGGAATCAATATGCCACAAGATCCATACCGCAAAGCAGAAAGCATCCAGATCTTCATGTCCGAAAAAGGCAGTTGCGCAAGATATATGTATATAAGATCTCAGATCTTATGGTGAAAACTGCGTGGCAAAGTGCTTGTTAATTTCTTAAAGAAGCGTTCTATGATCAACACTGGAAGGCTACTAGAGGTATTTAAAGGCAACCAATCCGCCACGTCTCCATTATAGACGCTAGTGGCAGAAGGTGTCGATATGTCGAAGAAGCAGAATACGTTTTCCTTTTTCTTTGGCAACACCTGAATAAATTTGTCAAATTGCTAGCTCTCTATACTCCCCTCTACCAATGGATTTCACCTTGCCTGAAGTGAGAAGTTCTATCAAAAGCCTAAAGAGAAACAAAACTCCTGACCACGACGGTATTTTCAAAGTTTTTACCCGAGTAGGCACTACTTTTTATAGTGTTCATCTTTGACACTATAATAAGGGTGCTGCACTTCCCCACATAATGGAAGTTTGCTATCATATCCATGATCCAAAAGCCTAGTAAACCTGAAAATAACCCCGACTCATATCGGTGGATCAGTCTTGACTTTCTAAATTCCATATTGAAGGTTTGTAAAAGACTGATTGTCGGTCGGATCATTAGTTTTTTGGAGTATAATGCCGCACCATCAATTTGGCAACTACACCGAGTCAGCAACCACATACTTAGCGCCTACGAATATCTAATGAATACTATAACAGTGTCTTCATTGACGGCCCTTGATCGTGCGTGGTATACCGGTCTTCTGGCTAAGATTAAAGATGTTCTTCCTGCTTTATACTATCTATGGTTGCGCTCCTTCATTCGTTCTACACTAGACCGTTAGTCAACCATTCTATCTCAGTTGGAGTTCCACAGTATAGTGTTTTGGGGCCTATACTACATTTTTACATCGGATCTTTCAGTCCTTGATACAAAGGCAATGGATTCAACTCCGTATTAAATTTTCATCGCGTCGTTTGCTGATGATGTTAATTTGTTCTATGTATTCATCAAAATGTGAGTTAAGAAATGGAATATTAAACTTAAAGGGGGGGTGGGTGGTTTGGTTGCGATAATTGTGTTCTTAATCGCCTATAAGTAGGTTAAAGAAGTTGCTTCACCATATTCTAGTGATTCCAGTGCATCTATTTGTTTTTATTGTTGCAGAAAGTAGCTCCAGTCAAACGCTAAACCTTTTGATTAAAAATTCGAGCTTCATTTCTATCCCAAAACCTCACATCGTCTTTAAGCTCGTTTCGGTTCATTAGGCTCTGTACTGAAGGTGGTTTTGTGCAAATGTATGTAACAGCTAAAAATAATGGTCGGAGACCCCCCCAAAGTTAACACCATTATGGTTAGGAGCAATAGAGAAGTCGATATAGCCATGTCCGTCTGTCCGTTCGTATGAACGAAAGGATCTCGGAAACGGAATTATTTTTGCATTCGACTAGGACTTCGCCGGAATCTTACAAGTTTATTTTAAGATGTTGCCCATGCCATCTAGTAGC
This sequence comes from Leucophenga maculata, assembly GCA_035044805.1. Lineage (NCBI taxonomy): Eukaryota > Metazoa > Arthropoda > Insecta > Diptera > Drosophilidae > Leucophenga > Leucophenga maculata. The sequence goes on along the minus strand of JAWNNP010002193.1, from coordinate 1,835,939 downwards.
TCGAGTTGCGTCTGACTGCTTCTTTGTTGTGCCACTACGATGAACATCGTCATACTAAGAGTGAGTCACAGGTCTGTTGTAAGCAGCTGTATACATGGAGCGGTACATATATCGGAGCAGTCGATAGAGTCTGGCAAAGAAGGCTTTCACAATTCACTGTTGTAATTGCAGTTCTCTGACGTTTACCTTCCACAGAGTATTGCAAGATACCGAATAGGCTTGGCTGCGACAAAATAGTGGTCCGAGTCAATGTTCCGATTTTGTAACTGGAAACTGCAGATGAGACTTCGTAGTTTAACACTAATAATTTCGTAAAGCAGCTTATAATCTAGAGTTTTGTGGTGCCAGCCTTGTATTTGTTGTGAACATCAACCTAAATAGCTGGTTCTAAAATTAATGAATAGCGGAATTAATGTACACCCAAACGGATGTTCACAGGTTACCAGACTCGATTTGTAAATAGAAAATTCTATTCCAAACAAGAAGAACAACTAAACAACCAATTAAGACTTACTCATATATCATTTTAATTCAATTCGAAGCTACGCATTTTGTCAAGTGAACAATTTTACAATTTGCACAAGCGACGAATGAAAATCGCTGCGCACATATTTCAATTTGAGCGTCTAACATAAGGCGACTGGCAGCGACTTGGGCACGTACATATAAGCAAATATATGTGGAAGCGTTTGAGTTGACACATTTGGAATGCGCATAAAATCGAGAAAAGCATGCATTATATAGTAAGCTGTATAGAGTTGCTATGCAATCGCATTAAAAGTGGATTAAAATCAAACTAGGTACGCACGCTCTGTACATACGAGCAGTTTTTCTTTTCTTTTTGTTGTTGCCCTTTGCATTTGAAGTTAACAAGTAGAACTGAAGAAAGCCATCACCGTCGTCAGCAGCGATGACAAAAGTGCAATGTACACATAGATACACTTGTGTACAAATACATGCATACGTGCGGAGATCTTTACTGGCGCACATGTACTTGTATACGCTAAGTCAAATACAAAGAAGTGCAGCAAGCAACAGCTTCTTCGTACTACACCCAAATCATCCTACTTCGTTTTCTTCTGACGCTGTTGCATCTAAACTAAAATATTAAAAAAAAATTGCTTACATATAGTAGTTTGTGTGTATGTGTGCGCTCAAGGATAATATACTTAAATGCGCTCAAAACGAGACGCTGCCGAAGTGCAGCATATATCCTTGTGCCGTTTTCTTTGTTTTATTTTTATTTTATTTATTTTTTTTTCGGATTTGTGCGCCACACTTCGACATGTCTAAATTATGCATGGCTGACGTTTAGAATATTTTACACTCAACTATATAAAAAAAAAAAAATACTGCAATCGGCAGTAAAAGACTTCGAAACACGCTACCAACATTCTATGCAGAGTCTGCATAGCAAATGTTTTTAAAGGCTTAAAAATTAAATAATAATAAATTGTAAGCTCAACTCTCGACACAGAGAAATAATATCAACCGAGATCAACTTATTAACTTATCGCTAAAAAAGTAGGCAATTTACGAACACTCAGACCCGTTTCTACTATTTTTGTTTGGTCGCCCGAATAGTCTTTAAACTTAGTTTTTAGGTAACTATTTGGTTCTAAATTAAAACTGAACCACATTTCACAAAGAAATTTGTTTTTTTGTTTAAAGAGTATCTTAGTTAGGATTCACTTAAATAGAAAAGTGCTTTGAATGCTTAGATTTTAAGTTACTCATGCCAAGCTTCCAATAGTGCATTACAAACTACTCGATTTGTTATACCCTACATAGTAACATGCCAAATGTCAAAAAATACCTGCATAAAAACGTTGAATAAAGTTTTTGTAGTAAAGGGTGGGTGTTGTAGCTGTGAAAAGGTTGTTTCTTGATAAAAAAATCTCTTTTTTCTTTTTTTTGTTAGGCTCATGTTGTCCTTGTAACATGGTAACATGGTGTCGACGAAGCTGTTGATGTTGGCCCCAGGTACAGCTTTTTTCTCTTTTCAATTGTTCTTGTTTTGACTGTGCACTTTTACTGCCAGTCATGAACATGCAAGCAATTCTCAGATCTTTAACTATGCCGTTATTCAAGCCCCCATGTTGAGTACCTTTCATTTGCTTGCATTGTCTTGCCGTTGGCCAATGAAAAAATTTAAAGCAATTTGAACAGCATTAATCATGTATAGTAAAAGCAAAGAGTGTTCAATTTAATGTGTGTTTAAATTGGTTGCGATTTTTATTGAATTATTTTTTATTAATATTTCACAGATTTTTCCGACTTGACTCTTTTGGCAATATTTTCGACAACATTTTCAATTTTCGCTTCAATGTGGATCTAGTTCTTTCCAGTGTCCTTAACACACACACACACACATTCGTCGGTGCACAAATATCTTCAATTTTGACAAAATGCATTCAAAGGATTTCGCTTTTGTTCATTCAAAGTCCATACACACATTATTACGCATTATTAAATAGTCCTGTCAGGTCAATTGCATTTCTGCATTTCCAACCCCTTATGCCAAAGCTCTTTACTCATCAACAATGCGTCGTCCATCATCATGGCTTTGTTTTGGAATGGCTTCCGTTTATATAGCATTTACTGCCAAACGGCATAAAAAAATCCTCTTATTTGTCCTATTGTTCCTTTATATACACATATCTGAACGTATCTACTCCTTTTGCATCCAGTGGCTTTTGCCTAAATGCTTTTGTTCTAAATTGACAAGCCAACTTCAAAAATATCTTCAACAATTTCTTCTGCATAGTCATCATCCTTAATTATTGTTCCTTTAGTTTTGACCATTGTTCATGCGTGTTTGCGCATTTATTATGAAATCTATTCACTTCTGAACCGCCCCTTAAATAACATCAACATTCTTTATTAACCTTTTAGATACTTCATTAAATGTGTTGTTTTTGTTTTTTGTTTGCTGTGAACTTAAGCTTTGCAGTTTAGTTGTAAAATAAACTTGACCTTTGGTCTTTGGGCTGCCTTCACCTTGCTCTTTGCAACACTGTGTTTAGGTATACAGGAGCTATCGCAAAAGGCATGAAATAGAATTAAAATTTTTTTTCATAGCTTTGACAGGTGAAATTTTATTTTTTAGTCTTGATTCTCCTATTTCATTTACACTTTCTAATCAACCAGCGTTCCCGGATTCAGAGAATTGAGAGTTCTCCAACTAAACTAATTCGTTTCACGTCATGACTTTCGGAACGTACCCTGTGTGTTTAAAATGTGCGCCTGGTTTGTGTGAGCACGTTTGCGTATCTGTATAATCCGCTTGTGTGGAGTTTAGCGTGCCATGAAATGTTTGTACCAACTTATAATCTTGCAATAGCGGAGAGGATTACGGCCTTGGATTAAGTGTAAGTAGTTTGGCCATAGACAGTCTAAGTTTTTTCAAGGAATTTAAATATTTATTTTGTATTAGACTTTGCACAGTTAAAGCAATTTATCTGTGTTTAACATTGATTTACTTTTGGGTATAAGTGCTCTAAGCTGATTTAAAACATTTGAAGTTTGTTATAATCAGAGAGCGGTCAGCATAACGCCACAATGGAGTACACTCCGGAGCTGTCTCGTCATAATGTCTTCCCCCTTCCTGCAGCATTTAAGTAAGCGCCTGTCTAGTGCATTTGGGTGGTTTTTCAGAACATCGCCAACTTTAGGAACATTTAAGTCTCTCTCAATATTCGCTGTTCGCATATACCAAGGGGCGCTCGACAATTTTCGGAGGACCTTTGCTTGAAGGACTCTTCAAGATACGAACTAGCTGCATTACCATATATTCTTGAGTTTAAATAGGAGGCCATCATGTCATACTCTATCAAATGCCTGTCTTATATCAAGATAAGAGACTTCATGAAATTTACTTCAATATTCAGTTGTTCTGGAGTTCCATGGGACTTAAGGAATCCAAACTGAAAGGGTGTTATATTTTCCTTTACCTTCTCAGTCCAAAGTATTCTTGTTAGGAGGCACGTTTCGAAGAGCTTGGCTACGGTGGACAGCAGACGGATTGGTCTACATGATTCCAAGGACGATGGGCTAAATATTTTTGAATAAACTTATTTTTATTTATATAAAACAATAAATAATTTAAATAAAATATATTTTAAACGGATTTTAAAAGAGCGCAGGTCCTGTTTCTTTAAATTTTTTATATTGCATTAAGAAGCCCATACACAGAGAACCAATCGAATCAATCGGTTGAAATTTCTACGTATTTTCATGAATGTTTTCAAAACATTTCTTGGAATCGGTTGCGTGTGTATGGTACAGTTTATTGATTTTATTCATCCCTTTTGAGATTTCGTGAGGCACCTGAGTGGAAAAATTACAACAATTGGGAAATTATAAATAAACTATAGAGTAAACTGTTCAAGTAACGAGAAAGTTTGTGAAGACCCTATCAAAAGCTTGTTTGACATATTAAAAGACAGCAGAGCAGTATTGTCGGTGTTCTTGGACTTTAAGGATTGTGTTGAACACTGTATGGCATTGTTCCGGACATCCATGCTTAAACCTAAATCGAAATTGGTGTTCTGGGTTAATTTTGTGTCTATTCAGTAGCGGCAGTACTCTATAAATAAGTAATCTTTCAAATATTTTCGAGAAGACTGCCAGCAGGCTTTTGTGACGATATGACGTGATAAGTTCTTTAGGTTTCCCATTTTTAGGTATCACCACAATCTCACTAAACTTTCACTGTTAATGGAAGTGGTAGATGCGAATCATAACATTAAAAATCATTGTTAGAAACAGTATCAGTTTTTTTGGAAGCGCTTTAACTACTCAATCACCATCAACACTTTCGAAGCCAGGTGATTTTGTAGGATTAAGAGCTTCTATTTGCTTAAGAACCTCTTGAGGAGTGACATGAGGTATAGGCAAGTTCATTTGGCAGTCCTCCACTTCAGATATTTCAGCAGTTTTTGCCTTGAGCACCCTAGTTTTCGAGGCAGATTGATTGGTCCATATATACATAGCAGCTAGTGTTATATATAAAAGAATTGGAGAGAGATATAGCGCCATTAGAGTATAAAAGATATTGTTACTCATTTCTATATAAATTTTTTTATAGTATCCGCTGTTGTAGTTTACATTTTTGCATAACCAATTTAATTTTCCATTTTATATCCGAAACAATAAAAAACGAAATATTATATTTTCCAACATATCGAAGAGGTTTTCGCTGCATTATGTACATCCTCTGCCTGGAAGGGTAGTTGTTGTGTGTTTTCGGCAGCATGTTGTTGCTCTCTATTTGGTATTGTTGTTTGTGTATTGTTTGTACGGAAACAATTTTTCGCCTGCAGCGGTGAGACAGTTTAATTAATTTGAGAGGTGGCTTCGTCTGATTACTCGTTCCGGCAGTTCATGTGTTTAGCTTCAGCAACAGCTGTGGCTATAAAAACAACAAAGAATGCTGCAGTTGTATATGATAAGCTACAAGATACTCTTTAGTTTACACTATGTAACTGTATTTAAGTCAAAGATTTGTTAGAGAGCTAGTACTCCGATCTGGAAATATATGTGTAGTGGATAAATTGAAGTCAAGTAAGTTTAGCTTAATTTGTTTTCGATACTTGAATCGCACAAAATTATGTTTTTTAAAGAAGAGTTTCTTAAATTAAATTATTGTAAAATGTTTATGGTTGGGCGGAATACCTTTATGGCGAACTACATACGATTATTGACTCTGGTTATTTAAAGTTTGTGTCTCTAATTATATTCAAACCAAAGTTATGGGGTCTCCGATGGGTTCTTTTAAGTCGTTCTTGACATTGGATCTGAATAGCTCAAACTCTATGTGAAGATTATAGTAATATGTATATATCGGTTGATTTAGAAGGCCATGTCTTATGCTTTCAGCTGTTACATTTCTTTACACAAACTTAATATGCACTTTTAACAGATATTTAAAGCGTATCACAACAATGAAAGCACGGCATGAATCCGAGAGCAACAATAGCGACAATAATGGAAATAATAAAGTTATTTAATTAATTCGACGTTGTTGAAGCATTAAGTTGTATTATCATTTAATGAATGGCGGTGTCGCTGATACTCAAGGCATGCTGTAGTTGTTCTTGATGGTTCTATATGTGGTATGTATGTACATAAGAATACTTGAGCTGATTGATTCATTCATGTTGCCTTTTGCGGTGAAGTGGTCACTAAGCAAGCGTTTGGAAAATCTGTAATGTGTGGTGTTTAAGCATATATAGAAACTTTATTTTTCATGTGACAGTCTCTAAATTGTCACGCCGATACGATCGATGTTTTTCGAGTCCCTGCCTAGGTATCCCGGCAAAGCTTCACCGTCTTTGCATGAGGACGCTATTTAATGCACAAAGCGTTGTCAGGGTGGGGAAAAACCTCTCCGATCCCTTCGATACCAAGAGAGGTTTCAGGCAGGGCGACCCTCTGTCGTGCGATTTTTTCCAATTTTCTGATGGAATACATCCGTACATACAGAGTATGTCGAGCTCGATCTTCAAAAAGCAAGTAATGCTGCTCGCTTACGCCGATGACATCGATATCATCGGCACGCAAGAACGGCTAGTCAGCAAGGCGTTGTCAGAGATTGAAAAACAGGATTGAACAGGAACAGAATCAGAGCAAGCAAATGAGAAGTAAAGCCCTCTCTCGAAAGACAGAAATCAAGATCTATAAATTGTATGGCGCAGAGCCATGGACCGTGATTGATGATTGGATGAGATACCGTTGGAAGTCTTCGAGAGGAAGATTCTTAGCAGGATTTTCGGTCCTAGTAGAGTCGGCGACGAGTTTAGGTCCCGTATGAACAGCGAACCGTAAGAGTTATTCAATGAGTTTGACATAGTCCAGCGCATAAAATTGCAGCAGCTGCACTGGGCTGGGCACCTCATACAAATGGAGGAAAGAGCTCCAGCACGCATGGTTTTCATGGGAGTCCTAAACTTGATTAGAGGACACCGAAATTGACGAGAACGCGTTGGAATGAGCAGGTGTGGAGAGATCTCTTCATACTTGGTATTCAAAACGACTGGCGCCAGCGCGCACTAGACTATGCGGTCATGATTGGAAGACGATTGACAGCCACTTAAGTAAGTCTTTAAATTTACTTTCTATCACATTAAGCTCATTGTTTATAAAATTCCGAAACATATCGCTCACTCTAACAAGCGCAACAAGTCGAATAATCGTTCTCGTCAACACTTCCAAAGCTGCTGCATTCGATTCTAGCAGAGTCCGTGCTTGTGCGTACGGCAGATACGGGTTTGTAACCGATATATATTACTAATAGATGTAATTGGCACCAACAGGTGCTTCTTTCTTAAAGGTAGAACAAAAAACATTGAAATTGCAATCATTGAACAAACATTCATTGGATCTATCTTTCATAAGAGCTCAGAAAAAACTTTCTGCTTTTTAGTTTCACAAAGTGTATTGATCTTTCAACTCGACGGTCAATGATTTCTCAGCAATCCGTGCTACCCGCATTCACCGTTTTTTCTTATGCTATACTTGCTGAACAATAACTAATCATTATTTAGCTAAACACGTATTTCGGTGATTTTAGAAAAATCAAACCGGGAAATGCCGGAAACACCTGCTAGTTGTACAATATGTATAAACACATTTTCAGTATTTTATTTAAGAGCGCATCATTCCATGCTGATCACGTAATTTGAGAACTTTTTTCACTCACAATCAGTATGTCTGACAGCGCAATTTTCAAATATTACGCATACTCCGGACAATACATTTTTTTTTGCTACCTCTCAATGGAGATGGACACACAAAGCGCTGAATAGCGGGTCAGAAGGTTAGGGGGAAATGTGAAATTATTTTCATAATACATAAATGAATTGAAGCGTATCTCGTTTCTGCTGTGATTTTTTGTATCTTTTCTTTAATACCCTATATAAACGTTATATGTACAAAATGATTTTATCGGTTGGAACGAAAACTTTGTAACTGGAAAATTACATATATTTTATTCTTGCAATCTTCGTTCGTATCTTACTTCGCTGACTAGTTGCTCCAAGTGTTCATATTTGAATAATTTTAAAAATCCGGTGGAGCACACATTTTCTTGACCTTTTACTGGTTGTGATATTACCGTAGAGCAAAAAATTAATTTAGAGTGTACAAATGTGTCGGTTTATTCCAAGCAAACTGTTTATGTTGCTGTTGCTGAGTGATATTTTTTTTTTTTTTATAATTTAATTAACTTGCAATTGGATAAATACAAATTTTCGCAATTAATATGTTCACATTTTCAAAAATTTTTTTTTTTTATGATTTATTTAATTGTTATTGAGCAGACGTCATGCATGCATGTCACGCAGACGGTAAATGCGAGAAATGTATAAAATTTCTTCATTTTTTAAATTGCACATGCACAGGTATCAAGTTTTTAAGCCGTCCTCATTAATTTCAAATTAAAACTTTTAAATTCTTTAATTAAAGTTTTGACGTTAAATAAACTCGAGCGTACAACTCGGTACAATGTAGTTGAGGGCTCAAGTCCAGTAGTAGAAGCATCAGCTGGTGGAAACATTTTGTTTTTATTCTTAAATCCATATTTTACAAACTTTAACTTTTGCAAAAAATAATGTAATAAAAACTGTGCAAACACTTAACCAAATGAAATAAAGAACAACGAATCAGTGGAATCATTCATGGTTATTCAATATGTTATGTGACAGATCTTGCGGAATAAGTTAACAAATATGAATGTGAGCTAGTTTCGCTATATAGAAAAATATCAGCATATTTTGTCTCACTGAAATGCTGAAGAATTTAGAAGTAAATTAAATTTAATCGATGTTTTCTTCAAATAGTTACAAAATGTTTGCTAAACTGAAAATACCTTTCGCATACTATGTAATAAAACCGGATAAGGACTAACAAGCAAATTAAGTTTCATGCTTTTACTTATCTCTTAAGCAATGGCATTACTTAAATATGAGGATAAACTTTTTATGTGCTCGGACAGAAGTCGAATAGGCGTTATAAGTAGTTGGAGCAGCAAGTTGTAAACTAGTTTATGCAACTGCAACAACTGCATAAGTTTAAAGTTTGAAAGTAGCGATAGAGTTGCCTCAACGCTTCGCAAAGGTGTCAGGCGCGCCATAATTAATTGCACTTAACAGTTTTGTGTTATTGCGCATAAATTGTCATTGGTTGCTATTTCACAACGTATAATGTTGTATTTGTATTAGTAAGTTGCTTAGTTTAATATTTATCACCCGCATACATATTTACTTCCTTTATCTATCCTTTCGAAATACTAAATTTGCTTTAACACCTACTGCAGGCAAGCAGCAGCGCATTGCACAGCATAAATAAATAAACTTCAAGTTAAAACAAACTTTGCACGCAAACTAATTTATTTCGTATTAGAATATTTATGCACTAGGATGATGTGGGCGTGTTTATTTGCCGTTTTGCCGTGGCACTCCTTGCGCGTCTGTTTGCAACGCGTCAACTAATTAGTGCGTGAGACAAGTGCCAGGAATGGTCTGTGGAATGAAAGTTATATAGGTTAATTGATAACAGACAGTGCTATAATACAAAGTCAAGAAATCAATATACATATTCAAAGTGCTATCGAGCACAACATATCTGCATTTAATATTTTGCATTTTTCAAAATTAAAACACGCTAAAATTTATGATGTTATTTGTATAATCAGCCAATAGCCTGACAAACGTTCAACCCATTTCAGAATTATAATTTTTCTTTACGCAACTTTTGGATAAGCAGTCGCCTAGAATGAGTCTAAGATGGGATTACTGCACAATTTTACTTGCGGTCAGTCGTGTCTTAACATAGCATCTTCCACCATATCAAACTGACTCTGCAGTAGCGCTTATGCTTCACTGGCGAGAAGATACCAAGTATATATGTACATCGTTTTGTCCTCATTCACAAACGAACCCGTGTACCTATGATGTCAATATTATCTGCGTATATAAGCAACAATACTTCTTCTCTGGAATATACATATAATCTCTATACGAGAAAACGGTAATTTATGAAAAAAAAAATCGCTTTATTAGTTTTAAAAATATTCACATCAACAGCTTTTTCGAGAGTTGAAAACCGCTGTTCGCGCAGTTTATTTTTGATGTGAGGGAACAGCAAGAAGTCTTTTGAAACATGCGATCGTTTGCTTGCGATGTAAGCAACTTTTGTTGGATTTTGTTCTTCTTGAAACAGCCAGACGGTCGACTACTGTTTTGTTTCGGGCTCATACGCATATATCCACGTTTCGTCACCTGTCACGATTTAGTAGACGGCTTTTGACGCATTTCGCAGAAATTTCTTCAGCATATGCGATCTTTTGAACGATTGTCAAATTATGCGGTATCCAAAGTGAAAAAAACTTTCTGACGACCAAATGTTAATGAAATATTGTATGTATGCTAGTCATACTAATGCCTAGGGATGCCTTAATCTCACGGTATGTCTTCCTGCTTTATCAGTTCACACACAGCATCGATGTTTTCTGGCACAACGACCGATTTTTGACGACTTTAACGAAATTCGTCGGTGAGCGAACTGCGGTCACGATTAAATTCGTTGTAATAGTTTTTCACAGTGGCCAAGTATGGAACTTCATCACCAAAAGTTAATTTAAGTTGATTGGTGTACTCTTATCTTGATAATCCACATCGAAAATCGTAATAAATCATCGCACGAAAAGGTTTACGGTTTAATTACATTTTTTGGCCGAGATGAATTTTTCAGTTGCCTGTAAAGATACCAAATTGCGCTCGTACGTCAAAGTGTTCACAGTAAGTTAGGCCTAAAAAATGTCAGACTGGAGACGATGGAGACGTCAGATTGCAACTGGCAACATGTTTTGTTGCTACGGCTAGAAATTAATAATTCATCACTGAATTAAAGTCAAACAATTACAATAATAAATAATTGAAAAACGGCAGCAACTCAATTTATCACAGACGTACAAAAAACTATTACAAGCAGGTTGCTTGTTGCAGTAGCACGATAAATTGCACACGGAAACCACAAAATATGAGGGTGGTTTGTTGAGTTATTTTCTACGACTTCATTAGTTGAAAATATGTTCAATTATCGGTCGTATATTGGTCATATTTATCGGATCGATGTCAAGCAAATGGACATGTTCAGCCATTTGTAAAAAAAAAAAAAATACAAACAATGCAAGCGAGTGAAGTATGTATTGGAAAATTAGTGAAGATTCAAATTAGTGAAGATTTACGGTCTTGCTCCAGCATAACTGAAAAATACTTCAGTTTTTAGTGACAAGATGTAATTGATTAAACGAAAATGGAGCATGAAAATGGAAAAAAGCTGTTTATTGTTATAAATGAACCAGCTAACAGAAAGTTTGCAATGTATTTAAGAAACAATTGGAAACTTTATGAAGTACATATATTCAGTAACAACTCAGTAGATATTAAATTAATTTTGGTTTCATTTTCGATAGAATAGTCTTAGTCTACTAGAACTGTTGGAATTCTTTTTATTAGTAAACATTTTTCGAACTACTCTCAGGCTGCAGTGTCAACAGCGAAGAGTACATCAATTGCTGTTCTTTGTCCGATTTTGTTTATTTATTGGATTGCATGTAAAAATGTTGTCAATATACACCGAAAGGTAAAAGCGCTATAAAACCGTGAAAACATTGTCTGAAAACCACAAGCGAAACAAGTTTGAAGAAAATGCAATATAAAATATAGCAGCAATGAGGGCGTATATTGCATGTGTCTACTGTTGCATATATATATATATATACATACATACATAAATACATATATATTTGGTTAAGTGTGTGTGCGTGTCTGTTTACAGCCAAGTGTAACAATTGTATGTCATGCACTTTCAACCCCGTTAAAGTGGTATGTTGTGTATGTGTAGCAGACGTGCACGATTAAAGTATCTTTTGCTGCAAACGGACTCACAGTGATTGAATGAGTGAGAACGCCTCTTTCCAACTGCCACCTGACAGTCAGGCAGCCTGCAAGTCCCTTGTGATTTTCCTGCAATTGTTATATTAAGTCTAAATCTCCCCTTTTATCTCGCGCTAGCCCTTTCTTTTAGTTAATTTTGGCAAAATAAAAAGTAATAAGTATGTTAAAAATGTAGCATATCGCAAGGCGCACATACGAAGGGTCTAACAAAAGTTCGCTAAGCATTAGCAGAAGCAAAATAAACTTTAAAGGAGTGTTTGGTGTTCTTCAGCCGCAATTCAAATGAGTTTTAGCACCGTTTTGCTACCGTAGACGAAAAAAGTATCTATTACACCACATCAGAGACAAAGCAACAATGATGAAACTGTTGCTTCACGTTCCCAGTTTAGCTTTCGCATATGATGCCAACACAGTTTATGTGCAGTGTTGCAACTTCTGTCAACTCCAATGGCCATTCTGAAATTTCTACAAAGTGTGTATATAAGAGTTCCAAGGAGACAGGCTCGCAAAACCTGCTCCTAAACATCGATAATTCATTCAAGCACTTATAATTTCAGAAATAATATGGCAGTGAAGCAGATACCATCTGAGTACTGAGCTACTGGGAGGATAAACTTATGTTGGTAGTTTTTCATGCCAGCTAGTATCAAATATTTTACATGACTTCGATTTCTCAAAGAACTTTAGCAACTCTATCGTCCTTACTGTTCTAGCCAATGATTGTGCGAAATAGATTGCAGTTCAGACAATACAGCAGCTTCCACTCTGCTTCCGGTGCATTAATTCTACTTGCTGACTTGCTCAACTTACTGATTTTTGGTTAGTCCACTCGGCATAATTTAAAGAACGTTGTAAGTGAAGCAACAGTCTGTACTCTTGCGCTGCCTGCTTATCTGTGCAGCAAATATTTTACCTCCACTTCCTTGTGGCGTACGTAATGAATTTGACATTTTTTTTTTTTGTTTTTGGCTGTGCACAACATGCAACATACGACTACGCATAGTTGTGTAGTTGCTGTTCGCCCCCTTTGGGTGCGTTCGCGTGCTGAATCATATTGAAATGACGCAGTTGGTGGCGTTGGTGTTGGCTTGTGGTTGTAGAGGACGCAATGTGCAAGTGACACGTGCCGACATGGAATTTGGGCAGACATGAAACACTGTTTTATATTTCGGCTATGTGCGTCATGTGCTGCTTATTATTTTTGCCAGCAGCGAATTCACATGCCACCATCCAGCCGAAATTCGTTTAATTTCTTTTGATGTATCGCTTGAAAGGATTATTTGATGCTAACATTGCTGGGAAACTTTAATTTATCTATCTGCTTATACTACTTATACTCTATGTTGCAATGTTAGTTAATTGGCTGAGAAATAAATTTAAATTAAATTTAATTAATTTAAACATTTGGTGCTGAATTTTAAAATAAACAGTTGACTTACAGATTCTTATTTATGCAGGAAACTGATTTTTGAAAAATTTTCGTTTAAGTTTATAACAACTTCAAAAATACATAACATTCTAATATTATTATTTTTAAATCTCGCATATACATACATAATTCCGAAAGCTTTGTACCTAAAAAATATATTTTTGACAGTAAACGTTAGCTAAAATATTTTTTAGCGCCTTAAGCCAATTGGATGAGTTACATATCTACCATTTTTTTATGTAAATTTATACAATTTTCTTTTTTGATATTATGTAACTTCGTGCCGCAACAAAGTAAAATTTCCACACCGAACATGTACGAATATAAGAGTTTGGTATAGAAAAATCGCATAATATTCAATGCCACCAACCACAGCGGCTTAGTAGTGAGTTGACGTGTTAGTATGTACATACATATATAGCACATACCATATCTATACGAAAGTCCTTTTCAATATTGTCTGGCTGTGTACAACATTTCGGCAGTAAGCCACAAAAATTCATTATTATTGACAAATAATCATAAAAAGGCAAGAATATAACAAGTGAGGGCATGTGAAGCACGACGGGAAGTTTACCACAAAAGTGAACCGAAATGTATTGTTTTTCGGTTTTGACGTTACGCAAACATAAATATAAACACAACAACAAAGTCAACAGCAATACGTAGAGATCTAAGCAGACACACAGAATTAGAAAGGATGCTTCAATTGAGGGTGATTTTTTCAATAGGACATATTTTGGATATATTATGCGTGACAATTGTCTAGTTGTCTATTTATCATGCAGCCGAAGGACTACGCAGATAAGCCAACTTTAATTGCGTTATTACACAGATTCTACTCATTATTATTAAGTATCCCTCTTAAGTGTTTCGCTATTAAACCTTTACAATAGACGACATAAAACAAAGCCGCAACAAACAATTGCATGAAATTTTCTTCAAAAATTTTATTGTTTCCTTTAAAATATGTAATATACGAATACATACAACTTAAACAATTTAATTTCATTTATTTAATACATTTAAATGCAGTTGAGGCACCCCTTACATAGACACACACACTGGCACACAAACAGTGCCACAGCTCAACCATAAAATTTCCATCAACTCAATTCCATTAGCAGGAAATGATTTGATGCGCTCCTCTTCACACATTTGTTGCACTCACACTCTCTTTCAGTCTATACTTAAGTATCCTTAGGAGTTGGTTCTCCTTGCTTTTTTCATTTCTTTTTCAATGTATTGCGTTCAACTGAAGTGTTTAAAATTACTGCAAAATTGTTTAAATTGAAAAGCCGTATACGGAAATAGAGGTAGGAAAATGGGCGTTGTGTGGTGTGGTGTGTTGTCCTTTACTTTTGTAGCTGTCTGCATTGAATTCTTCGCAGGCATTTCCGTGTGTCAGTAATATTTCTTGTGTAGCATCTTCTGCCAAAGTGTCTCCGCATTTGTGATTGTTGTTCATTTGAAGCAATTTCCTGTTGGCATTTTGTGTTTGGCTTTTATATTTATCGGTTTTAAAATTAGTTGAATGGACGGACAGACTCGAATCGACTCGTGTCGATTAATATGATTCTAATGACTTCCAATATATTTAAATCTATACATTTTTTAGTAATAAAAAGAACATGTAAACAAGGCTGCTTAACAAAAATATCCTGTGACAGCAATTGCTGCCATAAACATGATGGCATATCATCATATATGCTGATTGCAATTCCTCAATTGGAAAGGACTGCCTTCATGACATTAACTCCAGCAAAGGGAAGACGCTAATCGACTTTGACATATGTTGGAACATGGTACTTGGTAGCACCCGTTCGACTCGGATCACTAGCTTGTCGCAGTCATGGTACGCTAAGATGTATAAAGATATATGTTAGCAGTAAAGACATATTAGCCGCAGCTATGCTAGACTTATGACTGACTCTTAGATGCAGTCGGTAGCAACGCAAGCTATTGGAGAGCTATTTTAAAAATGCTAACGACAGTTCAAGCGTGTTACCGATGGTTGAAGCCTGTTGTTACTTTCTGTAAAGATGAAAACGGAAGTCAAGTCTCAGATGCACATGAAGCACTGAAAATGTGGATATATCGCAGATAGAGAAGTGACTCCAGAACCACCATTTTTGTTTGGCCATCTGACTATAACAAGGTCGACTCGATTATTAAATGTCAAATTATTCTAGACTGGCAACAAAGAGTTGGTTGGATGGAAATCTCATTTTTCTTTGTATCATCTTTAAGAAAGCAAACATCGGTGATAAAAGGCTCCTTTCAAACGTATCTAAAATTCAATTACACATAATTTGTTGGAGTACAACCAACGCTAATGCCATTATATACAGAATATGTGTGGCTCAATTTTGATTTTTAAATGGCATACATAAACACTATGAAATGAACTTGATTTAAAATATTAAATTCAAAACAAACTTGTAGAAATTTGTATCGCCATTGATTAAATACTATGTATGGACTTTCCTAACAACTATGCAATCACAATGAAACTTAATTAAATAATTTCTAAACCATTTTACCAAATTCAATGCAAACAATTTGATTGTATTTGCACTTCTTTAATTGAATTGTTTATCAATGTTCATTGTTTAGTTTATAATAATTTTGGCTCTTGAAGTTGGTTTGCAAATGAAATTATTTGAACATAAAATTTGTGTAGTTGATTTGTGCTTAGTTAATTAAAACATTCGAATTTATTGAGTAAATATATGTAGACACAAAGAAGGTTAATGCATTTGGACACAAAACCAACTAAATACGGATATGGTCTCTTCAACCAAATCAATGAAACAGCATGAAGCCGGAGTAAGAATAAAGGAAGAACAAAACTCACTTGAAATAAATTAACTTCGAGTATAATAAACTAAATTGTACTGAAATAAAGCAGGATATTTGTATTTATGAGCGCAAAGGACATACAGTTGCAAGCACAAGCAAACTTGAAATGTTGTAGACACAGACAGTGAAAGGTGCTGCAGCCCTGTGTAAACATTCTTCAAATACCCTGCGATTGTATGCACATGTAACTAATCAAACAAAACAGATTCGAGCTTGACATCAAGCAAGCTCTATAATGTATTTTGCGCTTATAAGAGACAGATTTGGCATAACAACAAATTTAAAAATCTATCTTTTATAGTTTTCGTTCACACAAACGACGAACAGATCATGAATTATATACTCTACGAGGTCTACCATGCCTCCCGCTGTTTGGTGCATACGTTTGCACAAATTTAGTATCGCATTATTCTGCCAGCATAGGGTATAACACTCGGAAGTATTTAATTAAATACCAAGTCACACGCACACATATACGAAGAAACAGGATAATAAATAGCAGGCATGCACTCTGTTTGAGGAAAGACATGCATTACACAGATACAATATGTAAACATTGTAAGTAGCCTGCTCCTCTGTTATATAAAATGTTTCAATATATTTTCGAGGCGTGGCAACAAATAAAGTTGCTCGATTCCCTTCATTCTTCATTCTTCATCCTTCAGCTGCTGCTGCTGCTGCATTTTTTGGATTGTTGACTCTTCCGGCGCTTGAGCAAACATTTTGTCAACTCACACATATTCGCGTCTCAGTAGATTTGAGAATACAATAACAAAATGAAAGTGCATCAAATATAAACAGGATACTCGTATAAAGTTTTCTTTTTCGATTGATGGAATTTTCGATTGATAGAAATAAACTTAAAATGTATTGTTATTGACTATTTTTAATAAATAAATAGAAATATATTCCCACTTAGTTGGTTCACAGTTCGTTAGTGCTCGATGAGCACCTCTATTCGACCGTTGATACATGTACGCGCCATCTGGTTTCAGAAAGTCCGAGAATTTGAATCTGGAAGCGCTCCATCTCTCGAATTGTCGTCATCGTTGAACTTTGTTGTTGTTGTGTCCGAGGCTTGTTTCCGTTTTTCGTTTGGAATTAGTGTAAGATAAACCGTTTTTGTCGTTTTAAAATAAAGTAAACCACAATAAAATATTTTTCATACAAAAATCCAGTAAGTTAGACAATTTGGACCTAAATCAAAAAAAAAAAAAAATTATTATAATTAAAATAAGATACATCTAATTTGGCGTTTTTAAATATTTATTATTTAAACTTTTTTTCATAGAAAAACAGGAATGTAGCTGCCGTTTTTATGTCAACTCATTCTAAGCGCTATTTAGAGAGGATTGACACTTTAATTGAATACTATTGAAGGCTCTATCTTTAATAGACTCCTATCTTCATAGATAGATAGTCAGACAGATGGATACATCTTTATCAACCCAACTTTTTGTACGAACACTTTTGTTTGAACCCTTTTATAATATATTATTAGGCATCACATCACATTTGCTCAACTATAAAACAAAAAAATTAGCTATGAAGTTTTTTTTCTCTGATATAATTTGGTTAGTCCAGCCGCATACTATTTGGGTCATGATCTGCATCAATGTTGACAAGCGCGAGCTGAAATGAACTAAAAGCGCCTGTCAACCGCAGTTGCTAATGAATGGTATTCCTATATGAATATGCTGTAATTGTGGAATCCCTTTATATTCTACAATAACAATGAAAATATTTCAGAATTGCATGAAATTACAATGGCTACATGCAGTAAATGGTAAACAAATTTCTCAAATTATTTGCATTAGTCACGGCAGGCTTTATGGCTTGCATACCAAACTTTTGATGTGGGTTTGCATACATACATACATACATACATATATATTATATAGATTTGTCTGTTTTCTGGTAGGTATTTGTGCGACAAACATTTGTCTGTCTGGTTCTGATTTCGGAAGCTACGCAATGTCGTCTGCTTGTTAAATCTTTTAGTTTTGTCTTCTACTTTTTATACTATGTGCTGTGTATAAACTGTTTTTCACATGGAATTTCTTATCATTTTGAAATATCTCATTGTATTAATTAAGTTTCAACATGAAATACAATTGTTTAGTGTGTGTGTTCATGTTCCGAGACATTCTGTTACAAACAAGTATGTACATTTGATATACAATGAATTGAAGATAAATGTGCAGATATTTCTGCAAATAGAAATGATAACAGATTGTAGTGTTGATGCTGCATGTTGATTATAATTTTGATTTAGTTGTGATGTAAAGAGAAATCAAATAAGCTACGAACTATGTTGAGCCAATTAAAAAGTCTGTAAACGAATATTTGCCTTCTACAATCCGGTATCACAGCCGGTATCACGACTCAATTTTTTTTTTTTTTTTTTTTTTTCTGTTTCCTTAATTTTCCTCAATGACAGCGAAAGGAAATTAAATAACATAAACTGTCGCTGCAGGCAAAATTGTATGCAATTTTGCGCTAGTTTAATTGAATAAAATACAAAAAAAAAGTTGAAAGTAAATTAATGTATCTGAAAAAAATCGAGTAAGCGAAGTTTGTTGTTGGCTTCATGGTTTAATAAGAGTATTGCATATCGAGTTAATGCATTAAATCTCCAGAAAATGCAAAGTAAGTATCCAGCTTGTCTGTGCAGCGGAAATTGAGCGTATCTAATGCAAATATATAGGACGAGTATATACATTTTTTTTGTATACATTGTGAAATGAAATATCCTTTAGCAGTGTTGACAGTAGACAAACAGATTGTGCAACTCCGTAGCATACAGTTAGCAATAGATAGTGAGTTGGAAAACATGTTGCTTTAATGGATTTCTTTTTTTTTTTCACAAGTTTCACTATTTTCCAAGCATTTTTAAAATTTGTTCTAGATTGCTAGGAATGTATTGAGTTGATTTCCTCAGCAGCATCAAAGTCCAATCATTAATGACATGTTAGTCTCTTTTATTTCCGCTTCAGTTAACAAGTATTTCTAATTTCTGAGCTATTGCAATAATTTAAAATAATTGTTTTATTTTGTTATTTAATTTTTTACTTTTTTACTTTTTCAAATAAAATAACCCACACGGCTTCAGCAATACAAATTTAAGATTCAATAGGGCTACAATATACCTCGCAGTCGAGTACACACTAGTGCAGCGTTCTTGTTTTTTATAAGATTGTATCCAAACTCTTTTTTTATTTATTTATTTCTTATTTTATATTTTTTTTTTTTTTGCACAGTAAAAATTTCACAAGATATTCAACAAGAGCAGACAAACGACTTTGCATTGAGTTGAAGTGGAATTTGTTTCATATGTACATGCAGCCAAAAGCATAGAAAATCCATTGAATTTCCAAGAAACTAAACCAACAATGACTATGTTTGGATGATTTTACTAGCACACATGTATGTGTGTGTGTGTGTGTGTGTACAAAATATGCATTGAAAATTGAGTTGACGACGTCTGTGAGAGCATTGGCAAACTAGAATATCCAACGACTGTCGTCAGATATTAAATAAATTGCACAGACAAAGAAAACTTAAACAGGCACTGAAGAAACTTTGTACAAAATAGTACATACTTTTGGATCTGATCTGTTTGTCCTTTAGCAATATACATATATGTACATAAATATATTTTATTTGGTATAGTTATGACATCAATTACTTTCTAGCGTTCGGTACGTGCAATTGTCCTTTAAAAGTATATTATTAAGTTGGCATATACATACATCTTGATCTAAACTTGTCCGTCTGTCTGTTTGTGCTGTAATGTGGGAAATTCATTATCACAACAAATCTAGTGTTGCGTTGATACTGGAAGGTATCGATTTTGGAAAGCATCTACATTTTTTATATCGGTCATACACTTGCTGACTATGGCATAAACAATATCTAATCCATGACTTATTAGGGTTCTTGCAGATTCGATATCTGAATTAATTTCAAAATATATCATCAATATTAACACTGTCCTTCCACTCTAATTAACATTACTTACCTTCCATAGCTTACATTACTATGGCTACGACCACTTTTGGCTATATCCTTTATATTAATGAGCGTGTTCGATTTCTTAGCCATATTTGTAAGAGTCTTCATAGAGAGCCAAAATATGTGTACCTCGAATATAGCATCTTTATCTTGTTTTATTTCGTGATATTTTTTTTGTAAATATATTTATTTAAATATTTTTTTTCCCTTGTAGTTTCATTAACAGTTAAAATCCTCAGTTCTACCATTCTTCTTGTTTTTCCTTTCTGTTCTTAAATTTTATTGACAGCATCTGATGGTCAGCCATTTCAGTCTGTTTGTCACGTATGCATTTGGTTTTCATTTTTTTTTTTCCCAGTTTCTTTCCTTTATTTAAATTTTACTATGCGCTACATATGTATAACATGATGTTGCTCATTAGCTATAACCATTAAAAGGAATATTGCATATAAATGAATACAGAGTGTATATACATGTAGTAGGGAATCAATATCGAACGCGACTAATTGTCGCTAAGAAAAGACTTTTCCGTGAATATTTCATATTAAGCATCTCCAGTTGCAATGCATTGCTTCCTTTATTCTTCTTCAGAATCATATAAACCGCATTGGCAAAGTATCCCTTGGGGTATGCAATATAATTTTTTGTTTGTTAATTATTTCAACTTGGAATTAGTTTCCTACTTATTCGTCTATTTTGACTTTATGTAACTGTTACCTTATATAGGGAAAGTAGTGAAAAAATATAAAATCTACAATTTCAAAGTCTCAGCACAAACATAAATATCTCAAAAGTAAATATTTTGGTTTGGAACAATACAATCAAATAGTTGTTAAATTGTTGAAAGTGTTTCAGTCCATCGAAGTTAACCTATTTTTGCATACTGCATTGTAGCGCATTTCAATTGCTCATATAGTCAATATTCAAATATTTGCATTATTTCTTCAGTTCACTTTTCTTTGGTTTTAAACTTCTTTATGCCAAAGCGAACAAATGTCAATTTGTCATTTGCTTGTTGGCTTGACACAGGAATTTTTTCCTGTTTTGTTTTAAAAAAAGTTTTATTCGTATTTTTTATTCTTACCTTGCTTGCACTCTTTGCATTTGCTTTGTGGCTTACTCAGTTTGTCAGCATGCACTCGATTTGTGGCTTTCTGTACATTTCAAACCCACAAGACAGAAATTCTTGTGGAAATTTTTTAAACACTTCACATATTCTGTGAAAAAGCTTTAATATTATTTTGTTACAAAGTTTGTGACAGCCAGAAGATATTAACAGATATTCTCTAACATAAGTCGCTTTAGTAAGGTTTGTCTAGTTCACTATAAAATCGTATCAAAAACGAGAAAGAAAGCTGTAGTTGAGTTTCTACTACGAGATACATTATAGCCTCTTGAATATATACATTCCTATCTAGAGCTGTCTAAGATTTAAACAATTTGTCGTTTGAAGCTTAACTAAACTGAACTCACGGAATAATATTTTCTACATATCATAAAGTGTGTCTTAAAATTGTCGTACATGTTATAAAACGGCCGATTAGCTCACAGCTTGAGTTTGAAATAGAAAGAAAAATATATCTCACGACAACAGCAACCAACAATACATTTTTTTTTTTCACGCATTACAAGTAATTTTCTTGTCTGCCTGCATAATTCAGTTTTACACATTTTTCATAATTAAAGTTCACTGAACAGATTTTTGTAGAGATTAAAATTTTAGTTTAAGAAGTTGGCCAACTTTTTTACAAAGTTTCGGTCGACTTTTTTTTCTTACTATAAATTTTTGTATGCTCTTAGATTAACTGCTGCATGCAAAGCAAAACACGGAAAAATGAAAGATATCCTGTTTGGTCAGTTATTAAGTAAAAGCTGCTCCTTTGAAATTATATAAAGCGTAGAGCAGTGTAAGTAGATTTAGCTATTAAAACATCTTGTATACATTTGCATGCTGCAAGCAGTCACTCTGACTGGATGATGGATTTGCTTTTGGAAAAACTAATTAAAATGCGCATAAAATGTCATAGCAATGAAGAGCAAGAAAGATAAAAATATTGTATAACCAACTGACAGACAGATAGATAGACAGACAGACAGACGGATGAACGAACATTTACAATGAATCGTTTGCTTGAAAATCTTGCCTGCGCCTGATGGTATGCAACAGTTTATGCCAGTTTGTGTCTGGCCTGCATTTAATTGAAATTAAATTGATTTAATATGCTTCAAGAATTGTTTTCTAAAAAAAACATTTTGCTAAATCATTTTTCTTTTGTTTTATTTCTTACTTACAGCTGCAATCTGAATGCTAAATTGGAAAGAAAAATATATATTCTGACAAATTGTAAGTATGCCAACATCTTCATATTACATATTTAAATGTAAAGCTTAATGAAATAAGTATTTGCTGCTTTAAATTTCATCAAACGGAAACATGAGCATTGTATAGCAATTTCTCACATAAATTAATGATTCAGTGTGTGTTGCCTGATTGTGTTTAATATATAATTCAGTCACGATATACAAGAAAAAAAAATATATTTAAAAAAAGCACAGAACACTTGTGACAGAATTGCTACAATCATACTAAGTCGTCGTACTAGTTGCGGTGTTGCTGTTTGCTCTGCCATGGAGCAGTAGCTAAGCCAACGCCAAGACAAGCGTATTTCAACGTCAATCGTCAATAGTCCTTTCAGCAGTACGTGATTTTATTTTCAACTCAAGTAGAGTAAAATAGATCTCAGTAGTATGTCATTTGTCGTTTGACTGCTTTGGTTTTGTTATATACAAAAAAAGAAAAATAGTTATTTGAGTAAGGTGACCATAAATCCGCAGTTTAAAATCGATAACAAGAAAAAAAATGCTGACTAAGCATTAATATTTCAATTGTAGATACTATATTTGACAGACAGATGGAAGGACACGATTAAGCCGTTTTAACTTTTAGATAAAATTATTAAACAATTTTATTCAGAGTGTAAAAAGGGCCTAAGAACGAACATTCTTCTACACTTCACAATTAGTAATATTAGCAGAAATCGAATCGACAGTAAGCAACAGCATTTGTTTATGCTTAATGTCCACTTGTGAGCAAGCGGAAAGATTTTATTGTATTATTAAAAACTAGCGGATCCGGCTTGAGCTGCTATGTCCCATCCTTTGTATAGGTAAGGCATGGCCGATAATGAAAAATTTATAAATATATAGATATAGTTTGAGGCAATTGAATTGCATACAGTTTGAGTAGCACATTGCGTATGTCATAGGTTTGAAAAGCGCTAGCAAACAATTTGAATAGCGTTAGTGTTAAGCAATAACGTTATTTCTAATATAAAGACTTCTTCGAAACACTCATCACATTGCATTAGAAACTTTGCATCGGCAGTAATGGTCACACTTAACATGCTTTGCTTGTTATTTCCATTCTTGTCATAATGCAATCAAACCTGAAAATATGCAAAGCAGCTTATGCATAATTAATTTTATTATTCTTCTTAACTATCTGACTACTGAGTTTTATTTTAAATTGCTTGCACTTATATTACAGATTCAATAAAGAGTTTATTTTGAATTAACTTGATGTCAAAACGGCATCTAATTGTATCCTTTAAAGTGTCTTAAGCATGTAAGTTTGAGTTTCACTTCTTTCTTCAGATTCTTTGTACTCTGAAGCCGTTGGGATATATTAATTTTGTGTAAATAAATGTAACAGTTAGCGCGGCAGTTCCCAAAAATTATACATTTTATATATTATTGATCAGCATTAAAAGTAGAGACGTATCTGTTCGTCTGACAGTCTAAGAGCACTTGAAGATAGATAGAGCCTTTAAGTTTTTGTTTTCGATTGTCATTTTGCAGCTTTAGATAACTATTTTGTGTCTGTGTTTTTTTTTTTTTTTGCGCTTCCTAGTATAAATTCTTTAGATAAACTGCCCTTGCCGTCAAAGGCCTCATATATTATAATCAATTTTAATACAAGCACACGAAGACACACACACGCTTAAGTCGACATATGTACATGTACAAACCTAAAATATCTTCATTAATTAAAATAGACCGCAGCACAGGCATTTATTTAAAATCTGTTGATGAATGAAAGCCACAGCATGGTTAAACCGCAGCCGACGTCTTTGTCGGGTTAAAAGTCATATATATGCGAGTACAGTATTAATTGCAAACTTCACAGTCATTTTCTGAGCTTACATCCGAGGTTGTCAATCCCAGAAGGCGTTTGTAATATTTTTTGTGCAATTTGCATTGTTAAGTTTGTGTTTGACAGCCAATGAGCGCGGAAATGAAAAGCGGAAAACAAGTTGATGCCAAAAAAAAAAAAAAAAAGAGCTCAAACGCAATCGCGTGACTATGTCAAAATAGTGTTTGGCATTGATTATAATTAAGTTTTGCGGTATTTCATGGCTATGAGTGAATTATTATAAAACTATCGCATTCAAGTTACCAAATTCAGAATTTTGTCCGTCTGTTCGCCATTGCTGTTTGCTTTTAATGGTTTAAACAGAAACGAAAAGATGAAGATTGCTAAAAGTTTGAACACAAAGGACACAATTGAACTTGTTTCGAAACACCTTGCACATATTAATGTTGCGCTATTTTGATTTTACTTTAAATGCGCTAAAGTTACAAACGCACTTCTGTACACAGATAGTGTATATACATATATATACTTGTATATATGTACATATATATTATACAGATATAGTGTTTTTGTTGGCATTTATGTTATGGTATTTGCTGTGTGCACAAAGCATAAACATGTTTCGTAACTCATATAAATTGTCGATGTAGATACTCGCACGCGTTCACTACATATTTTTACATATTTACATATATAGATGCTAGCTTTTACACGCAACTTTGTCCGCGTATATTTCGATAAAAAGTAGCATAACTAATTACTTTTTTTGTTGTTTTGACCAAACTTAACACGTTGACTTCTACTGATCCTGTATACCAAATTTCATCTCTGTATCTTAAATGCATGCATAGATATGACAAATTTATATTATAGCATATATGGAGGGTAGGGAAACGCTCCACCTGATTTTGACTTCTACTGATCCTCTTAACATGTATACTAAATTTCATCTCTGTACCTAAAATGGATGCAAAGATATGTTAAATTTTGATTTGATTTGTGGAGCAACGATACAATACATCCATACATCCATCCATACATCCATACATCCATCCGTACATCCATCCATCCATATATCCATACATCCATACATCCATCTATACATCCATCCATACATCCATCCATACATCCATCCATACATCCATCCATCCATCCATACATCCATCCATACATCCATACATCCATACATCTATCCATACATCCATCCATACATCCATACATCCATACATTTATACATCCATCCATACATCCATCCATACATCCATACATCCATACATCCATACATCCATCCATACATCCATACATCCATACATCCATCCATACATCTATACATCCATCCATACATCCATCCATACATCCATCCATACATCCATACATCCATCCATACATCCATACATCCATACATCCATCCATACATCTATACATCCATCCATACATCCATCCATACATCCATCCATACATCCATACATCCATACATCCATCCATACATCCATACATCCATACATCCATCCATACATCTATACATCCATCCATACATCCATCCATACATCCATCCATACATCCATCCATCCATCCATACATCCATCCATACATCCATACATCCATACATCTATCCATACATCCATCCATACATCCATACATCCATACATCCATACATTTATACATCCATCCATACATCCATCCATACATCCATACATCCATACATCCATCCATACATCCATACATCCATACATCCATCCATACATCTATACATCCATCCATACATCCATCCATACATCCATCCATACATCCATACATCCATCCATACATCCATACATCCATACATCCATCCATACATCTATACATCCATCCATACATCCATCCATACATCCATCCATACATCCATACATCCATACATCCATCCATACATCCATACATCCATACATCCATCCATACATCTATACATCCATCCATACATCCATCCATACATCCATCCATACATCCATCCATCCATCCATACATCCATCCATACATCCATACATCCATACATCTATCCATACATCCATCCATACATCCATACATCCATACATTTATACATCCATCCATACATCCATCCATACATCCATACATCCATACATCCATCCATACATCTATACATCCATCCATACATCCATCCATACATCCATCCATACATCCATACATCCATCCATACATCCATACATCCATACATCCATCCATACATCTATACATCCATCCATACATCCATCCATACATCCATCCATACATCCATACATCCATCCATACATCCATACATCCATACATCCATCCATACATCTATACATCCATCCATACATCCATCCATACATCCATCCATACATCCATCCATCCATCCATACATCCATCCATACATCCATACATCCATACATCTATCCATACATCCATCCATACATCCATACATCCATACATATATACATCCATCCATACATCAATCCATACATCCATTCATACATCCATCCATACATCCATACATCCATCCATACATCCATACATCCATACATCCATCCATACATACATCCATACATCCATACATCCATCCATACATCCATCCATCCGTCCATCCATACATCCATACATTTATACATCCATCCATACATCCATACATCCATCCATACATCCATACATCCATACATCCATCCATACATCCATCCATCGTCGACGCTATTTACTACAACAAACACCTTATTCGCCCTAAGGCACTAACTACGGCTATAATCAAGAAAGATTTTTTATTAAAACGCCCAGGCGGTTGCTGCTTACCACGCCGCTGCTGTTACTCCTTTACCGGAGCTGACTGGTCGACATAACAGTCCACGATGAACCTTCGTGTATCCAGTTGTTTCTGCTGCTGTTCCTTTACCGAAGCTGACCGATTATGGCGGTCCGATTGTCCGGCTATTACTGCTGCAACTGCTACACCGTAGATTGTTCCTTTCTTTGTCTAATTGGTGTGGCTTTGCTTGTTATTGTGTTGCTTTCGTTGTTCTTCTTATTTTTGTTGTTTCGCACTTATGACTGTTGTTTTAGCTGTTGTATTTATTTTTGTATTTGCTATTGTTATATCGTTTTAACTAATGTCGCGCTTATTAGGCCCTGTACCGAAGGTACTAGAACCTTTTGGTTTTGTGCAAATGTATGTATTCTTTCTAAAAGATAGATAAGCATAAAAAACTATACCAGTAATAACTGCGTTATTGCGTGTGGTCTTGAGGTGATTTGATTTGAAATATATTGAGATTTCCATAGAAAACTGCATATGACTGCATATGCAAATTCCTTTGTCTCTATACGTATCTAAGCAATATCACATAAGCTACATGCTGTGCCTTTGACATGTCAAACAATTCGTACACAGCAGAGAAGCATTTTCAAATATGTTGAGAATTCTGCAAATACGAGTTCAATAAAGTCGAAATGCAGCAGTCATGCATTCACGACTTTAAAATACGCTATCATTTTTCATATGTACACTTTGTAGACTTATGGGGCTTTCATACGATCTAAGATGTCTGTTTTATATAAAATTAAAACAAGTAATTGCTGAAAAAATAGCTCATTAACCTACAAATTGGTGTAAGAACTAAATGAGTATTATAACACTATGACTGGGCAATGAATGAATGATGCACGTATGATGGGTAGCTAACTATAAATCGTTATAGATTATTAATAATCATTCAAAATGATAAGAGAAGTCAAAGTTGGTTTTCAATTGACTATTGAATGATGATGAATATGAAGGAAAGCAAACGACTTAAGGATGCATAGACAG
This sequence comes from Leucophenga maculata, assembly GCA_035044805.1. Classification (NCBI taxonomy): domain Eukaryota; kingdom Metazoa; phylum Arthropoda; class Insecta; order Diptera; family Drosophilidae; genus Leucophenga; species Leucophenga maculata. The sequence continues at coordinate 1,807,713 of JAWNNP010002193.1, read as the reverse complement.
ATGTAGCTACATCGAAGCTACCTTTGGATGCTGATATAGAATTTGTACTTCGACTTGAAACTTAGTATAGCCATTGCATACCACAGAAAGGCATACAAATTAATTTTAAAGATGCTGCAACACGTTCGACAGCCACAAGAGAAATACTGACAGACGTGTACGAAGCTCCCAAAAGGCTTAATCTCTTCCAACACAATTTTGAGATGTGAGTCTGCAATTGGCAAATTTTGCTGCACAATAAGCTTAGCATATCGAAGTAGACAAATAATAAAACGCATGATGCAGAAGCCAAGCCGCATACAAAAGCTAAAAAGCACAAAAGAAATAAGAACAATAAGAACTGTGCCCAAAGAGTGTGCACGACAACGATAAAACATGCATCCTACAAGTATAAACAAGGTTTATTCAAAGAAAAGTGGCTTTGTAAATATCGCTGGCTACGAATTTAGATTAGCACTGGTGTATAACTGAGTTGGATTACTTTCAAAATATTTTGTTGGAACAAACCTCGTACGCTTATATGGTAGATATATCAGGATTATAGTAAATTCAAATTTGCTGTTGCAATAGTTAGTAAAAAACAACAACAAAAACTGATGCAGTAGGGCTCGTCCTTTTGCCTCAAAGTTGGAATGATTCAAATTTAGATGTTTGCTGGTTTTAACTCGCATTGTCTTGCCAACCGATGAGGCGAAAGGACGTATGCATGAGTTCATCTTTTGATATTTCATTAACACATTGGTCTGCCATTCCTCGATAAGATTGTGCACGAACTTAATGTAGCCCATTGAGCTATGTGCCTGTGGCATAAAAATCAGAAAAAAAAGTGCACAGTTAGCCAACTTGACATAAATCAAAGAGCATTTTGCAGCAAACTCTGTCTTTAAAAGCGTAAAAAAATCAACATTTGAAAAAGTATTATTCGAGTTTTTCTGCTGCTTTTACTTGAATGAGCGCTTCGGAGAAATTGTGCCAAACACTGAAAGCCGATTTTATACGAAAACAAATAGAAATGCATAAAATGTCGTTTAAAAGAAAAGCAAAATGGAAAAAAAAGCAAAATAACTCGGTCAGTAGTTCGATAGCTTGGATTTAAATGTGTGTATGTGGATTTGTGACCCAAACCACAGCAATCACTCGAAATGTAAACGAGTCAGGCATAAAATTGTAGCAATTTGTTGCTCTTTGTCACGCCCACAACTAGCACACACACACTGCTGCTACAAATACCATAAGAATCATTACTGCAAAAGAGAAAAAAAATAATATCCTGATAGTCATACACATGTATATGAAGCTGGCCTAAAAGCTGGCGCAAAAAAAGAAAGAAATGCTCAGGCAGTCAGCTCAAGCAGTCAGCTCAGGCAGTCATTTTAAGTGTTCTGTGCTTACTCGCCTTGTGATATATGAACTCCTGAATCTTTGTCGATGCACTGAAAAAGAAATATGAATGGTTCAAAGTTCTGTTAAAGAAAAATTAAGCTAAAAGTGGATTTCAAGTGTATTCATGTTGCAGGCATTAAGTATATAAATTATACAGAATTAAACTCAGCACAAATAGTGTGAATGGAAATATAAATGTGTCACAGTTAGCTAAAGGAAACATTAAAGTATGCGGTAAGGACTGCTGCTGGCATTTTATAATATTTATATATAAACGTGGTGAAGACTGGGTCTGCTCTAATGTGGTAGACTACGCCTCTATATTGGAGCTGCGTCGGCCAGCGGCTTCCGCTTGTTATGTGTCAAGTGTGATATCTGATCTGATCTTCAACTACCATCAGGTTAATTATACGGAATGTCCTGTTCTGCAGGACTTGCTCACTCTTCTGTTGGATTTTAGCAATGATTCCGAGAGAGAATAAGCAATGCCTGTTGAGCAGCCAGTAAAGCCTTTGATCAAAGATGAGACTTTTTTTTTGATATTGCATTGTTGTATGGCAATTTAAGTGCATTCTTATATAAAATATCTTCTTCAATGTCCTCACATTCATGCGTTAGTTTCAGCAAGTTGTGAGTTTTTTTTTTTCTTTTTTCAAGCTGTAAAAAATAAAATGTTTGCTATCGAGTAAGACAGTTTGGACAGCCAGCTTTTATAGCTTGTTGCATCCTTACTTTGCTGCAATTTGCCAAAGGACAAATAGTAAGCTGGATGCTGCTTATGTGTGCTTATAAAACATGTATGAGCTGCACATGACGCTCGTTTTCCAAGCACGCATGCCGGTGGTACGGAATTTCATCTTATTTTAATATTAATTTGTCCACTTGCAGACTGCTTGGCATTTCAGGTATTTTCTCTATTATATAGAATTAAATATCTGAATAATGTACAATTTATTGTTTTAAAATAAAATAAATTCGCAATATTCTGTTTCGAATGCTTAAGTTATTGGAAGGACTATGCTATAAAGTACTAAGTATTTCATTTGCATAATAGCATTTGACAAAGAAAAAAGGACTTTTCCAGGAGAAGAACTCACTGTCACGTCACACTTTAAGTTGCATTCTCGCAGTAAGCAGCTTCTAAAAAAGATGTTTAAAATTAATGCAAACTGTGCAAAGAGTTCTATAAAGGTTAAAAGCGTCGAGAATATTGTCAACAGCATAAAAGATTTTATATTTAAGAGCTTATTTACTGTGTTTCAGCAGTTTCATAAATACTAGTATTTTTCGTTTGCAACTTGCACTGCCATCATACGAACTCTTCATTTAAAATTTTGCATTTGTATCTCAAGAATGGGTAATTTAGTATAATTACAGCACTACCCATTATTGAGATAAAAATGCATACCAGGATATTTTGCATTCGAAACAACTGTAATATTTCATTGTAAAACAAAAATTTCATTTTAAGTAGCTGACAATTTTCACTCACTATGTTTCATTTTAATTTGTGACATGAACTCGTGCTGCATCAACCAGTAAAATAATAGAACTTTAATATGGAAAATGTAAGGAAAAACCACAAAACAATAAAAACAAAAAGGACGACCGCAGAGTTATTAATTTGTTGCTGCTTCTATTAAATGCTCAAACGTGCGCAGAGGTGTCGAAGGCAGTCTAAATATGCCATACATCCATCGAGGTATTTTGTTGCAAATGCTATATTTTATGCTTTTTAATGCGTTGTGCAAAAGCCGAACTTAAGTATTTAATTTGAAAGTATTTAAATTGCCTCGGCAATTTGGTTGCAATTCATAATTGAATGCAGAAGACCATGACTTCGACTATATCAAAACTGAGTTAAGCTTATTATCTACGTGCAACAACACTCGCTATTGCCGTGCCTATCCGTGCTAAACATGAAGGCGGAGACTAGAGTCATGGAAAAGCATGGGACGACGAATTCGTATTACTATTCCATATGCCCACCAAGGCTTGCGCTTCAACCTCTAATCTAATAAAAATACAAACATTTCATTATCTTTCTTCTTCAAAGAATTAGCATTCAATGATGCCGCCGGTCTTTATACTATACACCAAAGCATAATACTTGATGGATCCATCGGTGTTTCCACTATCTCATTTAGTAGTTTTGTTTGCTTACGTTCCCGCCGAGATGAAAAAATGTCTTAAACACAAAAGTGATAAAAAGAAATTTGTGTGTGAGAATCATCCCACATAAGGTTACGATTTTTCCATGTCTGTTTGCCTCATTATGTACCGGAAACTACAAAACTATATAAACACTTGTCACGGTGGCATAAACTGACCGCACCCTTGTACTTTTTTACAAAAAAGAAAAGGATGTAGTCTACAATTATGATCCAAAAACGATTTCTGCTTTTGAACAAAACATTTCATCAGTTATTTGGACTATTCTGTCACCGAAAATAATGCTAAAAGAGTCAAGTCAAACTGAGCATATCTGGTAAATAGTTTTCCAGCAAAATTTCTATTGATTAGCCTTTCGAATTTACTTACTTAAATGGACGTCAACCGTCTTACGGTCATGGCCGCAATTAGGATCCTCCATAATCATGTGCGCGCTGGCGCCAATCGTTTTGAATGCCAAGTACGGAGAGATCTCTTCATAACTGGTCATTCCATCGCATTCCATGAATTCAATCGAAAGTATTACTCTTTTTTGTATTGACTATTTTCGCCATTAAGATAATAACTTACGATTTCTTATTCCGACTCTCCGTTTTATTTCACTGCCTCTAATTTCTTGTTTTCATTTATTTTGATATTTCTGTTGCATACTTTTATGCGGCGCAGTCAAGTGCGATAAACCGTTTTATAACTTCCGCAACGAAACGGATACCGCAAAAGTGTTAAGAAGTACAAAAAAATATTTCAAAATTAAAAAAAAAAACATAAAAATTGTGCTTTTAGTTCAGCAAATAGTTCTGTTCTGTGTAATTCTATTTTGTCTACAAGTGAACAAGCACGGTGACTGTCTCCAATTCCTTGCTGTTTTAGTATTTTGCTTTAAATTCCCTTTCTGCACAATTTCTGTCGTTAGAAGCATTTCGTATTATTTTATTTCATTTCATTTTGCTTCTTTTCGTCGCCAGCGCGTTATAATCACCAGCAAAATAGATAATCGTCGTGCTGGCAAAATGAAAATGGCTGACACAAATTGCTATGCGCTATTTCTGCTTTTTCTTCTTACATCCTTCGTGGCTTTTTTGCTTATTTGCTATTTGGTCTTGTATGCTGCTGGCATTTATTTCAATTTGCACCGAGAACTGACCCGGCAGCGTTTTATTCTATTATTCTATTTTTTATTTTACTCACTGTACTCCATTCTTTGACTTGCTTCAGTGCGAAAGTGTTTCGTTAAATTTAGCAAACAATTTAATCCGTTTAACATGCGACTTTTGTTCCTTTATTTTGGTTTATTTCTTGTTGTTGTTGGTGTTGGTTATGCAATTACTTAAGGAAAACAAAGTTTGCTAAGATGATTACTTGAAATTGATTCGGTTTTATATAATCATTAAATACAATTTTAATTCATTTGTATGTAAAGCGCGCAATGTGCACAACCCAAAAAGCCATTGTAGTGGAGCTCCATTGAATATTTTCTTTGCTGAATTGGAGCCGTGCTTAAAGAACAAAAAAATATTCGAAGTAAAGTCACTGTGCCATCAAATTATTAAAGTGGAACATCCACGACGACGAGTAGACATTTCTCAATGTCACAGATGCCAGGACTATGGACATAAACAAGATTACTTTAAGAAAAAGTAAAGATGTGCAAAGTGCGGAAACGTGCACCCGTCAGAGAAATTCTGCAACGTCGCCCGCTTACTGTTGTCTATGCAATAAAGAGCATTCTTCCAATTACAAAGGCTGTGTAGTATATAAGCTGATATACTGGAAGTGCTACCACATCTACTCTGAAACGAAAGCCTAATACCTCTCAATATACTGGAAGTGCTACCACGTCCACTCTGTTACGAAAGCCTAATACCTCTCAATATACTGGAAGTGCTACCACGTCTACTCTGTAACGAAAGCCTTAAAACCTCTAAATATACTGGAAGTGCTACCACGTCCACTCTGTTACGAAAGCTTAATACCTCACAATATACTGGAAGTGCTACCACGTCCACTCTGTAACGAAAGCCTAATACCTCACAATATACTGGAAGTGCTACCACGTCCACTCTGTTACGAAAGCCTAATACCTCACAATATACTGGAAGTGCTACCACGTCCACTCTGTTACGAAAGCCTAATACCTCACAATATACTGGAAGTGCTACCACGTCCACTCTGTTACGAAAGCCTAATACCTCACAATATACTGGAAGTGCTACCACATCTACTCTGTAACGAAAGCCTAATACCTCACAATATACTGGAAGTGCTACCACGTCTATTCTGAAACGAAAGCCTAATACCTCTCAATATACTGGAAGTGCTACCACATCTATTCTGAAACGAAAGCCTAATACCTCTCAATATACTGGAAGTGCTACCACGTCTACTCTGTAACGAAAGCCTTAAAACCTCTAAATATACTGGAAGTGCTACCACGTCTACTCTGTAACGAAAGCCTAATACCTCACAATATACTGGAAGTGCTACCACATCTACTCTGTAACGAAAGCCTAATACCTCACAATATACTGGAAGTGCTACCACGTCTATTCTGAAACGAAAGCCTAATACCTCTCAATATACTGGAAGTGCTACCACATCTATTCTGAAACGAAAGCCTAATACCTCTCAATATACTGGAAGTGCTACCACGTCTACTCTGTAACGAAAGCCTTACAACCTCTAAATATACTGGAAGTGCTACCACGTCTACTCTGTAACGAAAGCCTAATACCTCGGTCTTAAAACCTCTAAATATACTGGAAGTGCTACCACGTCCACTCTGTTACGAAAGCCTAATACCTCTCAATATGCTGGAAGTGCTACCACGTCCACTCTGTAACGAAAGCCTTAAAACCTCTAAATATACTGGAAGTGCTACCACGCCAACTCTGGTACGAATCCTGTATTCTTATATGCTGCCAGTGATACATCAATGAGACAACGCACTCAGCGGATCAACCAACAACAGCAATAATATAATAACTCATCAAAGGATGACCAATTTTTCAATATTGCGAACTCTAAATTCAACATTCTATGCGAAATTAACGGAGTGTCACCAGCTCAGTTGATGGCAACGCAGACACATCTGATGCCAAGCCACTGTGTCCAAAAAATGAATTCCAACTAACATATTGGATACTTGAACGCTGATGGTCTTGTGCATCACGCCAATAAACTTGAGGTATTCATTCAAACGCATGGAATTAATGTCATGCCTATCAACGAAAAAAATATTTAACTACCAGATCATACTATAATAAATTTGGATCAGTTTACGCCCATTATTCTCGAAGTTATTCGAAAGAATATTTCTCGACAGATTATGGCCAATTTTGAATGAAAGGAACATCATTCCCGATTGTCAGTTTGGTTTCAGACATCAGCATGGCAGTCCAGAGCAAGTTCACAGAGTGGTTCATCACATCCTTGATGCTTTTGAAGCGAAACAATACAGCTCTGATGCTTAAAATCAAGTCAAATCTATCAACGGCTTATTACAGTATCTTAAAATCTCTCTTATTCGAACCAAGTTTCCTGGTAGCAATAAAAGGCACATTTTCTTCGATACGACCAATATTTGCTGGTGTATCTCAATACTGTAGCAAAATCTTCCTGGATGTCTTTCTATTGAAAATTCTATTTAATTGTTTGATATTTGAACCGAAAATTGAATATGCACATTGAGGAAGCAGAAAGTTCATCGAAGTATTAAAATTTTCAACAACGATATAAAGAAAAATTCAAAGAAAACATTTTAAATTATTTCACACTATTAAATAAATATCTAATAGAGACAAAAATGTTTTGCCCAAGAGATAAACAGTAAATGTATGCATATACTTTAATACTGTCTACACGAAGATGTCTTTTGTATTGCATTCGTATAGAATGGAAGCATTGAGTGTATGCAGACTTGGACTTGGTTGAAAACTATTTGTATTGTATGCAGCAACCAATGAAAATATGATAAACTTTTGATAATATATAAGCAACAAAGCATAGAAAGGAATTCATAAAAGGAAACCGAACTCAACTACGCCATACTGAACTGAATTGCATAGACAAGATAAAAGTTGGAACACTGCCACATACACGCCAAAAGAAAGACGGATATGAGTAAAAAGGTCTCGCCTTTTTTCACTGTTCATGAAGCTCCGATGTATCATTTCAGGCGTTGTAAACATTGTCACTAAATAAAATAAATCAAACCAAGTATTCGTATATCAAGAGTTACCCTCGTAGTGTTATAATAACTTCAATGCAAGCGTACAACAGATCACATTTTTTCTTAGGTGTGAACATTTTTCTTGATATTTGCCCTCGTCAACATTGTACAATACTGGCATTAATTGAGCACGTTGACAACGCGTGAGGCATATTGTACAGCGATAAATATCGATGCGAGGTATATGTATTGAGAAACGCAAAATTAAGTCTTGTATGTTTTAGGAAATGTTATTTCAATCGGTAATAATCAATATTATGCAATGTATGCGAACTAGAATTCAATGACGTTGTTATTAATTAAGCTAGAATTGCCAAATTTGGCGTACCATACGAGGGTTGCTACATATATATATATTCTGTAAATGAGTTATAAAAATGTAAAATGTATCAAATATTTGAATACGATTTTATCTATCTACCGAGCAAAGCCGAATATTTTTACTACTGCAAATTCAAATGGTTTGGTTTGTAATGAAATTGAAAAACGATGTGCACGTCGGATATATTGCAAACGTGTGAGTGTATCAATACATTAATATTTATATGTATATACTATATGTGTAAGCGTCTGTCACTCACACAAAATAAAGTTGTAAATTGCATTGAAAAGCATTGCTCGTTCGTTCACTTGGCTGGCAATATTTTCAAGTATGCAGCTGACTACGTAGGTTTATTGCACTTTAGCGGAAAACGAGCAGCATGAATGACATATCTGCTTTTTTTTTTTGTTTGCTTTTTGTTTTTTCGTCTGCTGATTACTTGTTTGATAAAAACTTTGGCAGCACTGGTCATTTGCGCGTTGCTATTTCCGTTTCCGTTTACAGCAAAGTTGTAACATATTCTGTCAGTGTACAAGTGTTAAATAATAAAAAAAAAAATATTCATAATTTTATTGCAACGATATAATTTGAATACTGTTTTAATGGTATTTAAGTTATATTAGGTTCACTGCCTTAAAAGTATGCTTTGTATAAAAACTAAAAATAAGCATAGTTCTATAGCCTTGTACAGAGTAGCCGCCAAATTATTGTAACACCGTCCCCGTTTTCGTTACTTTTTTTTTGTATCTTGTAGACTTGTTTAGGCATCTGTGTGTGTTATTTTATTAAGTTTAATTAGAAAAAAACGTTTATTGAATATTATTAATCTGAAGAAGCAATACGAGTGTCTAAACGTTCAAACTTAAAAGCGCTATTTCGACTCAACTTTTGATGCTGATACAGAACGCAACGTACGGCATGAATGAATCATTTGTATCTGATAGCCATTGCCCGTACTGCATAATAATAATTTTAATTCCAGCAGCTACAGAGCACGATCTTCGAACCATGTATATACGACTTTCGTGTTGATGATAAAATTGTTGCAACAAATTAACTTAGTATTTTTTGTTTTTGACTTTCAACATTTTCCAGTTTCAATGTTTCAAATGGCACTCAATTTCTTTGATTTTGAATTATGTACTCCAATGGCTTTCAGTAGTGAGTAGCTACCAAAATTTCGGGAATAGTATATAATATAATTTGAACAAACATGTAAGTCAAATACCCACATGCTAACACTGTTTCAGCATATTTTCCACACGACTTCTGGACAATTTGATTTGACATTTATGCCAACACACGCTGAACTTTTATTAGCTGTTGTGGTTTATTGTTTTCAAGTTTTCAACCGTTTTATCGTGTGGTTTATATTTCTGTGTTTGGATTGAGCTTATATTTGGAAATTATTCACATTGTCTGTCAGTGACAGGCAAGTCATAAGTTTATCATTTGAGCATTTGTTTGACATGCAACACAAATGTCAACTACATACAATGAAAGTACTTAAACGACGCCGCAAACTGTCATATATTAATCACGCAAATACAAGTCAAATGTACCACAAATCACTAAATTGGACAACAAAAACTATATAATTGCTAATTATGCTTGTAAGTTAATACGGCTTTTCTCATGTGGAAACCACTGACATATGTCTTAATACATCGCAAACTGTTTGTGCTACACAACAATAGATGCAACTAGCAGATTCATATCTTGTAAAATTTCACCTCAAAACTGTTTGCAAGCACTTGTACTAGGTTTCACTTTGCTACAAACATCTACATATGTATTTGGTATTGTTGACATACGTTTCTCAGTTGCACAAGTCAATATTCAATATACAAACTAAGCTGCAACTTGATACATGCATAGCATATAATCTGCTTAGTTTGATAATATTCACTGTCGAAAGATTAGTGTAGCTGCGCTGGATACAATATGAATTAATAGAAACAGTATCACGCTATTGACTAACAAAAATAATATGACAGAATATAATTATTTTTATTAATCTGCTTGGGAAAAAAACAAATTTCATTGTCGAAATACAGCCAGCTAACTCAAATATGACAGACATATTTAGATACACTCAACTTTTTTGACACACCGTAGGAGGTACCTTTAAACTGAGGTTTTTAAATGCCTCAACAGCCTCTCTTGTCCCGAACAACATTAATCATGCAAAGTTATTTTCGATTGTTGTTGCATTTATTTAAACTATGAGTGCTTCGAGACTTTCAATTACTTAAATTTCACTGTGTAATATGATTTAATATATTTAAACATACTTCTCTGAAAATTAACTTCAATATATCCTTAAAATATTGTTGTATATTAATTTTCTACTTATTTCATTATTTCAACTCCACTACTTATTTTTAATTATAAAATACCAAAGACTAGTGAAGTGAATTGCGAATTAAATCTATTGTAGTAAGCAAGAGAAGCATTGAAAATGCCGGAAGTGGCAGCTCACTTACAACGATTGACAGACGCTTTGACAGACATGCCAATGTGATTCTGCCGCCGCTAAGTATGCTATGAAAATAGTTTGCGTTTTCTTAGCTGGTTTCTTAAACATTTGCCCAACAATGCATAATTGAAATTGCATTTGACAGTATTTGTATTAGGAAGGCATTTCTTGTTTGCACTTTACACTCGCTCTTGACATGCAATTTTAATATGCCGAGGCGAAAGTAACAAAAACAGCAACAAAAAAAACAACAACAAAAAATGTGCTGTACTAGCATAAAATAATTTAATGTCAGAAAAACTAAAAATGTCAGCAGTGTAATTTAATCCACTGTGTTTTTGTACCCTGCACCGATAAACGTAAAAGTGTATGCCACAGGCAGCAGGAAGCGTGACAGATCACATAAAGAGTCGATTTATGAAAAATATAAGAGACAAACCCGTCAGCCTGAATCTTCTACTTTTGAGGGAGGGGCGTGTTGAAGGTTGGTTACGAGCCTAGCAAACCTACTCCTTATTCCTTAAATTGGTCTACCTTATGTTAATCCTTAAAAAGTATTTAATAAAGGTCTAAATCGGACTACTGGATGGGGGAAACTCCAAGTTTTCCGGTTTTTATATGAAAAAATGTTGTTGTTATTGTTGTTCATGTTAATTCAGCTGGAAACGCCAAATTTGATATATTTTGGCTCAATCTTAATTATATAGTTCATTAGGTTTCAAATTGGACCACTTAAAGAAATAATCTCCTACAAAACGTCCGTCTGTATGGCTATGAATAATAAGAACTTAGTGACTGAAAAAGATAGAGCCTTCAAGTTTGAATATTTAAACTTCCAATACCCTCTTCAGATAGATAGATAGAGTTTAATGATCGTGCCAAGGACGTTCAACCCATAAAAACCTGTCTCTTCTTTCGAAATTATTGCATTTTTTTTATTTCTTTTACTGGCTATTTAAGCTAACAATGCCAAACTGAACCACTAAAACAGTTAGCTTCATATAAATTTATTCACTAAAATTGAACAAATTTTGGTAGCAAATTTGGTTTATCTTAAACGAATTCCAATAAATTATACAACTTGAATCAAGATAGGAATATATGTATACAGGGTAAAGGCTATCACAAAGTAGAGCATACACGTTCTTTTCTTTTCTATTTTTTTTTTTTTTTTTTATAATAAAATATAACAAAAGATTTGAATTATGCATTGCGTATTGAATTGGTTTATGCATTTGTTATGAAATATTATTGTTTTAATAAAAACTCAGTTTATAAGCTTAGTTTTGCATCAACAGAAAATTTTCGTAACTGAAAACATAAACAAAAATACAGATACAGAACACACACTTGAAACTTTAAGATGTGTTTCTTTGCAGTTGACTGTTTGCTTGCGGCTTAATGCCAAACTTTTTCATTTCACAAATACACACGTTCACATAAAGTTCAACCGTTTATATATACATATATACACATACACATATATAAACGATGACAATATAATTGCATTTTGATTCTAATTGCTCAAAGATATAGATATTTCGTCTGTGATGTTATTAAATAAGAACAAGTCGACTGTGCTAATTTGTAAATATTCAAATTTTAATATTAAAAATGCGAATATTTATGCATTTTTATATAAAATATTTAGCTAAGAAATTACCCAAGCTCCGCCTTTGTGCGTTTTGTCACCAAGAAAGGACTTTCCTATGTCTAAGACTTCACACAACGGCTGTAAGTTTCACTAAAAATTTTTAACTAATGAAAGATCTTTCAACTTGAATTTGAAAGCATTATTTAATATAATTTCTTTATTATTTATTAAAATAGCGCTATGGTCACTCTAAAATTAGATAAGCAAACAGTAGCGCCTGCCGCATAGGCAATAATAAATTCACTAAAAAGAAACAACAAAACATAAACAGAAAACGTGCTACGCTACACGTGAGTGCAAATTAATTATGCTGTGTTCTCTTCTTTCACCGCTGTTACTCTCTTCAGCCTGAATCTTCTACTTTTGAGGGAGGGGGCGTGTTGGAGGTTGGTTACGAGCCTAGAAAACCTACTCCTCATTCCTTAAATTGGTCTACCTTATTTTGTATGCGCGCGCAATGCATGCTAGAAAAGCTCTCTCATCAATCTCTTCTCTCTATTTACTCGCTCTTGCTCTCTAACAGAGCACACTTCCGCCCTCCAATGTGATTTTGCTATTATTCGCCCACTTCGGCCATTGCACACACACACCACACACATACAGCTATGACGTCGAAAGTAAATGCCAAGGACTAACATTGCTATTAGCGTATATTATCCTCAGTAGCGTGCGAGATATGCACAAAGCGAGTCGTACAAAACGGCAGCACGGAAGCAAATAAATAGCAAACAAAACGCAACGAATTAATTCAAGATACCGCATCGCATTTAAAATGTGCTGAGTGCGCCGCGTGTTTTTTCGCACACACACCCACACAACAAACGAATTTGTCGGCAGCCAGTGTTTGTATGTATATGTATATGTCTTCGTACATATATCGTTATATAGTATTTGCATTTGTGCGTGTGCGTGTGCGTGTGCACATACTTTTAAGTGTTTTTGGTGCGCGTCAATAATTTAAATGCGAAGCAAAGTGTTAAAGGAAAACGCAAGAAAATTTTTATAAATTTTAATACGCAGAACAAGCAAAGCAAAGGAAAACAAAACTCGTTTGAGCGACATTTGTGGCACTTCTCTTCTTTGTGTGTGGTTACGTTTTTCTTTCAGTTGACGCCGCCGTCGTCAACAACGAAGGTAATATAATTTTGCATTGTGTACGGAATATACTCCTTAACGTTTACGCCCGTCTGGCTATGAAGTTCACCCAAACTGTACTGAGTATATATATATTTATATATATATATATATAAATATATATGTACATATATATATATATATTAAATATATATATATCTGTGTTTTCGTCTATTGTCAAATGTGGCCAAAATGCGTAGGCGTTTTGTTGTGTAAGTGTATCCTTTTCAATTGACGTGTCGCACTGTTTTTACGTTTTTTTTTTTTTTGAACGGCCTAATAAAAACAACACTGCAAGAAAATTGAGGACAATGAAACACAAACACAAACACACACACACACATACACACGTGCTGTCCACCATTTTTGTTTCACAGAAAAAATGTTGCGTGCAATTTCGGTCAATATTTCTGTGTGACTCAATGGGAAAACTAAAGCGAGTTAGCGTCGATGTGACTCTCTATGAACGTGTGTATTTGTATTAGCTAATGTCTCTGTGTGTGAGTATGTTGTTTGTGTGTGTGTGTTTTTGTGTGAAAAAGAACAATGTATGCCAAATGTTTTGTTATTTTTCTTACTTCTTTATTTTTTTTTTTATTTTTTTTTTTTTGTTTCAGTAAATTGCGTATTTCATTCACAAATTCTTTAGTTTGGCAGATTGCTCTTAGCTCGATTTGTTCAACAGCGCCTTTGTGCTATGCTTCATTATTTTTTATTATTTTATATTATTTCCTATACCCAACTGCTCACTTCTTTTTATATTTCTTTACGCTTTACGTTTAGTGTAAAAGAGTTTATTCAAATTTTAATAAAAAGAAGCAGTAGAAGATCTAGTAATTTATTTTTTTTTTTTCGTCTATTTAGTCATATCCATCGGTCTTCAGTAAGATTATAAAAGATAGCAAATTGAATTAAATAAACATTTAAACTCTTCTATTCAGTCTTCAGCAAAATTATATTAAATGAATGTTCCACTAATATCCAAGCACTATAAAATATGACCAATTTATAAATATTTGAAGCTTTGGACAAGGTACAGCGTAGCTCGATGTCATGCTCACTTGACAGCAAATTTCTTTTTCCTTCTTTGTCATTTTAATTATTTTTATTTTTTGTAGCGTATTGGAATATTTTATTGAGTTGTTGAAAAAATATTAGTTCTTTCAATCGAGCTTATTCAGGTACTTTATCAAACTGTAGAAACATTAAATTTAAGCAAGTCGTAGAAAAGGCTTTAGTCTTTCGAGATCCCTAAATAGCAAAGAATATTGTAATTCTGTCTTTGTCGATACTCAACGAACTTAAAAATAAAGAACAAGCTCTCTGCTTCATTTTTCTTAATCACCAAATTATTCCGTGTACGCTGTGGTTCCTCTTAGGACTATTTGCAATATTTGCTGATGATGTAAGCATTCTGAGCAGGTCTGTCCATAGCCTTCAGTATTATCTATCCCTACTGAAGAGCTGGGCAAGTAGATGGAACGTACAGATAAGTATTACCAAATGCAGCAATGTATGCTACACTTGAGGAAAAGCATTACGTATATTATTAGGCCAAGTTACTAGGTCTTGTTCTAGATAAATGTCCATCCTTTAAACACCATATCTTGGCTACAGTGCAGACTTGCAGCACAAGTATGAACAAACTGCAATGTCTTCTTTCCAGCAGAAGCAGGCTGTTTCTGAGTAAGAAACGCAACATTAATTTAGTTTGCGACACAATTTCCTTAACATTTCATTGTGCAGGCATAGATTGAACATTTCATAATTTTATTCTGGTTAATAAACTTCTTTTTAGTTTTGGGATTAAGAAAAAAATTAAATGTTATATTTTTTTATGGGAAAAGTACTTACTAAGTCTTCGTTTGCGTAAATTCTGCAGTATTGGTACGCAACCACTTACCTAACAGTTTCGCTTAAATTCTTTCAATATTTCGCTGCGCTTCCGTCACCACTCTGTAATCTGTAGAATCAGTGTTAAACGCCTGTCAAATGGCATTCCGATTAGACGTTCTAACAAAGTGGCTGTCATAGTTTTGCAAGGCAGTGAACTGCATCTTTGACGTAGTTAGACGGCTTTCAACATAAGCCAATTCGAACCGAAGAAAAGTTCTACTTGAACTGCGAAAAGTTTTTGGCATCTTTATGCTTGTCTGTTTGTATCTGTTGTTGATTTCGACAGTTTCGCGAAAATATTTATTTAATAACTTCGACATACAGTAATCGACATCGAGTGAGTGCCAGTTTGACAGACAGTTTCAGCAGCCTGTCGACATCATTTATTTCTGTTTTACAAATATTATAGGAGTAGCTTCTAAGTATGGCACTAAGTGAACTATTTGTGCAGCGTAAAACTAAACAAATATTCAAGTTAATTAATGTTGGTATTTAATTGCAAAAATTTAATTAATTGTGCAAAGTTTTTCGATACACATAGTTTGCCTGCGCTCCTCTAATTTGAAATGCAGCTTCGGCGCTGTTTGTGTTATTTTAGAGCACTGACAAGCAGCGCTTAGAGACTTTTTTCTTTGTTCTACCCTTTGGCAACTGCGGTGCGCCACAAAATTGCACCAAAGGCGAAAAAATACACCGACGAAATAGAAAACCGCTAAGTAAACTTTTATTGTTGCATATTTTTGGGCGTACTTGTTCAACATTTTCCAATTAGAGCCAAATTGAAATACTTGACCCAATTAAAAGCGCTGCGGCCTTGCAAAAGGAACGAGTTTTAAATAAAAAAAAAGTTTTTTTTTTTAAATTTTTTAGGGTATTATGTAGCATATAGACTAGAAATTAAAACGTTTGTTTTCTCAACACATTTAGCAAACAGCATCATTTATAGGCGCATAATTAAGAAAATGTGATGCTAACGACTCTATTTATAAAAATAAGTTAATAATATTATCATTATGTGGCTGTCAAGGAACAAGAAACTGTGCCATGAAAACAAAAAACAAAAAAAAAAAAACAGAATTTGAAATACAACGACTGCAGCAGGAAGCCTCTAGCCAACAGAACCCGAACAACTTCCGCTAATGTCAGCAACAATAACAAGAACAGCCACAACTCAATGAAAAACTTTCACAGCAAGTTTCTATTTTGCTTTATTTCTTCTTTTTTTTCCTTGCTTCCTTGCTGAAGCGAAAACGTTTCGCGCGCGCTTACATTATTTCATATTATACGCCCTTACCTACATCTATGCAAAAATTTATAGCCTACTTTTAGGTTGTTTACAACTGCAACGCAATATTTATTTATTTTTTTTTTTTTTTGTCTTATTTTTTACTCGTCATGCTTGTGGTTCGTATCACGCACTCATATGTATATATAAACGAGGGCAGTTTAAATAATTAGTGAAAATAATTAGTGAAAAAAAAATGTTTATAATAGAGGTGTGCAGTATCGACAACAGCATGACGCGAAATAGCTAAAACGATTTATTAAAATATATTTATGACACAAGAACTTGAGAGAATATATTATACATCAAAAGCTGAGTCCGTCCATATTTGCTTTGTGTATGTGTTCAAAGGATTCTTCAAGTTTGCAATTTTTCTATTTTATGCTTTTCGTTATCATTCTAAAATCCAATATTTCTGAACAAATTTCCAAATTTCCTTTTAGCACATTTTCTTTGACCATCTTACTAAGCAGCTCTCGCTCTTATTAAACATTGTCCTAGGCGACCTGTGCAGCTTTGCTAAAGTAAAGTTTGGCAACATTTAAAATTTACACACATTCAAGCGGTGCCACAACGAATTGCACGGTATCTTAAGGCGCACAACGCAGCATGCCACATGTCACATACCTCTTGCTACATATGTACGAGTATATGCTAGAGTGCTCGGCACGTACTATGAGTAGCAAATACAGACAGAGCAGAGCCTTTGTGTGCTGTTACAGCGCTACGCTACTTCGCTTATTGTTTTTATTTAGTATTAAGAGCATGTCAAGTGTCTTTATATAGTCGTGCACAAGGGAATGTAGACACACATATACGTAGATACGCACTCATACGCATATGAGTATGTACACATGTACTAGCTCGCTGCTGCTGCTGCTGTTGCTGCGTTAGACTACTGTGTGACATGCATATTAAGCAGCTGTACTCATTTTTCATAAAACACAAACCCACACACAAAACTGACATTGACTTCCATGTAGGCAGCAAGTGAAAACTCTTATAAATGTTGAGAGTTGCTGCATACTTTAAGGCGCTTTAAGTTTTTACTTTGTGCATTTTAAAGCAGAATTCGACGGAGCAGCCACATGATATTCTTTGTAAAAACTTTTTAATTAAATTATATAAAGCTATGAATGGAATATTCTTTTGTATAGCTTTGCCTTATATTACTTTGAATACAACCAATTTCTTTAGTTCAATAGCATAGCATAAGGCATTTTTATTAAATATCACCTTTGGTTTTCCGCTTATATGATTGATGATGAATGATATATGCATGGCGTGTGTGCTGGCTGTATATATTTGTGTTTGATGTGTCAATAGAAAGTCATTTACATATGTATTCAAATGAAGCTATACACACAGCTCTTTCATAGTTGCTCATTCTCTCAATTCTTATTGGAATTGTATTAAATTGCGCATAGTTGCACAGAGATTATGTATATATACAAGCATGTCTAATTAATTATAGCTAATTAAATTAGGATTATTATCGACGAAAGTGCTTAACAATTTTGCGGTTTTTATTCTTCTCACCCAAGTGTCTAGCAGATGCACAGAAAGACGAGCATGGCTGTATAAAGTGACCAAACTTCGTAAAAAAATGATAATACAAAGAGTATTAAAAAGTAATAATATTCAAGTACATGAAACTTTTATATATAATATAAGGACAAAGTTTATGTGTGTGAATTTTTTTTTTTTGTTTTTTAACGTGGCAACTTTTCCTGTTGCAACAAATAGCTTGAAGTACTTGTTTATGCAAATAAACACTGTAATATATTATTTTAAGCTTTGTGGACCCTAGCAACAGCATTTCAAATAATAACAAAAGTTTTCACAAAAAAAAAATGCTGCTAATTAGGAAGCCAGACACATGCTCTTAGACCGTGCCATTATTTTTCTTGCCATAGCTTCAATAAATCTGATAACGTTAATGAGTCATTTCGAGCTGAGTAGGCAAACACTTGCAATCAAACGGCAGAGCATAATTCTGCTGACATACATAGACTCCGTCAGACTGACATGTATTGTATGATTGCTCGTTTATATCAAATGTCGACATTAATGTTGGCGTGTACAGCGCACAAAAATGGGGTAAAGTATACAAATGAGGGTTCAAAGCGTTTGCTGTGCGTGTATGTCGTTGCGGTTGCTAATGTGTGCATAACTTATGCTATTCAGCCTTAAATTGAGTTTGCAGAGCAACATACAAATTATGGAAATAGCTAAAAATCTTCGAAGTACAAACAAACAACAGCTGAGTGGGTAGTAAACAAAGTTCTAACAAAAGCTATGCATATAAATGTGAAATTATTGTAACCGAAGGCTGTTTTTTTTTTTTTTTTATCACACCTTTTTAGCTTTGTAAACTAATTGAAAATATGAATTCGGTAGAAGTAAACCTCAAATACTTCTTTGCATACTTCTGAACTTAAGATAGGCTACTTAGATTTGCCATCAGCGGTTTTACATAGAAGTTAGATGGTTACCGGAATTATTTAATTCATTTTTAGGCCCTGTACCGAAGGTACAAGAGCCTATTGGTTTTGTGCAAATGTATGTAACAGGTAGAAATAATGGTCGGAGACCCCCAAAGTTACACCCATTATGGTCAGGAGTGATAGAGGAGTCGATATAGACATGTCCGTCTGTCCGTCCGTCCGTCTGTATGAACGAAAGGATCTCGGAAACGGTAATAGATAGAGACTTCGTGTTTTTTGCATTCGTCTAGGACTGCTCCGGAATTTCACAAGTTTATTTTAAAATTTTGCCCCTCCCCCCCTTCCCCATAAAATCACCCCTAAGGAAAAATATTTCTTCGGCACAAAAAAAATTTAGTATGCCAGTAAATAGACGTCCCTCTTAGTCAAAATCCAAAAAGTTCATCAAAATCGGATAATAAATAAATATAACCAATTGAAGTTGAACGACCCCCCTTTTCTTTTCATACATAAAAAAATGTTTTATAAGGCACTTATTCGTGCAGTAGGAAGTGGTCATAGGTTTGGTCATATGCTCGGGAAACATTTAATGTGTTTGTTAGGAGACCTGCACTGGTACAGGGCCTCTTACAGTCGGTTACGCCCGACTGTGATTTTCTTACTTGTTTTTTTTTTTGGTTTGATTGTACAAAAATAATTTAAAATGAGTTGGGTTCAGTCCCTACGCTTACTTTTTATTTAGAATTAAAATTAAGAAAAACGAATTTGTTTACATCGTCTGTTGAACTAGCTAAGGATTATTGATTTGCCCACGTTTAAAAAAAAAACAGAACTTCAATTAAAAGAATAAACAAAATGAAGAATTTCAAAATTCGAAGAGTTTATTACTTTTTGCTTGCAGAATTTGCGTTCAAATCAACTGTTGGGAAACCCTGTCTCGTAAAGCACACATTCTCGCCTGCATATGAATATGTGTTCATGAATATGGAGAAGTTTTTTTTATGTCTCAGTGTTGTGTGTTGATATGACAACCAGAAGCAGTTAAACTTTCGCTGCTTGTTGACAGTTTCGTTAAAATTTGCCACAGTGCATCAGTGCAATGAGTGTGCCAGAGTGACAGGACATGAATAGCGCAAGTGACATGAGGCGAATTGAAACTGAGTTTAAACAAGCAACCATATTTGGTATGAATAAAAAAAAATTTTCATTGTTATTTTAATAAAAAATATGTTAAATTAAAGAAGCAAAGCAATAATTCTGAACAACTCGAATAAGTCTGTCCGTGCACAATTTAGTCCGAGTGATTACTTCTTATAGACTATAGGAATTATCAAAAATCAAGAAAGAACGCTGCAGTCGAGTGTGCTCCGATACTCTGTCACCATGGAACCTTAAATTTGTATGAAGGATATATATATGTATCTGGATCTGTGGGGGATATTTTATTGCGATTACTCATTTTTAGCTTAACAAAACTACAACAAAATGTATTTCTTAAAAAAAAATCTAGGAAGCTGAACCAATTCTACTAACCCTTCTAATGGTCCGACATGGCCTATATGGAATATTTCATTTTTTAAGCTAAATTCAGAAGCAAACACTCTAAGACTGTAAGAGGTTCTTTACCAGTACAGTTCGCCTAACAAACACATTAAATGCTTATGACCAAGCAGTGCAAAACAAAAAGTTAGGAAATTAATAAGAAAAAATGCTACTGATGAAAAAAATTTTGCTTCTCCCACTTCTCACTGTACGAATAAGTGCCTTACAAACATGCTATTGTTTATGTTCATACGGACGGACAGACGGACATGGCTATACTGACTCACCTGTCACTTCTGACCATAATAGGGGTAACTCTGAGGGGTTGCCGACAATTTTTTCTACCTGTTACATGCATTTGCACAAAACCAATAGGCTCTTGTACCTTCGGTACATGGCCTAATAAAAATTTTTTTTTTTCCAAAAACTCAGAAACGATGGTCAGGTTTTCATGGATAGTAAGTAAGTCTTTAGTAAGAGTTTGGCATATTAACTAAAGCCTAACTATTTGGTGAAATTTAATATCCTAAATTCTGCAAGTTCTTGTTGTTCATAGCCAGACAGACGGACAAGTATGGGGTTAGCTCTTTATTGTTTTAGTATTTTAATAGAATTGACGCAAGTTAGACCAAATTCAACATTTCTAACTAAATTAATAGCAGCAGCAACTATACAAGTCCAACAAATAAGAATGCAAAATAAGTTGCCAACTATTCCATATAATCAAACTCAAATCAACACAACTAACTCGTTGACATTATTTGCAATTAAAACTTCAGTCGGTCATTCAGGTTGCACCATGTCATGCAATGCAACATGTCGGCAAGTGCAGCCATAAATGAAACGTATTGTTAGACTGACAAGAGCACACACAAAAGGTTGCCAGTGTTTGTGCTTACTGCAACTTGCCTGCTTATAAATCAAGTTGATTTAAAATTTCAGGTTTGGTGTCTATATTTTCTATAGTCGAATATTAGATTGAAAGGTTATATCTACACAGATTTTAAAGCGCAGCTAGAACCTGCATTTGCATACACTTAATACGCACTTGAGCAAGTGTAAAGAGTATGTAAACTTAAGTTAATGTTGTCTCTGGTTTTTTCTTACTGAGTTCTGTCTTATACCTTATTATGGCTTAGGCTCCTTGCATCCTCGTACATATTATTCCTCATTCTCAATATGTCTCTCTCTTCTGGTTGTTGAACGAGTACGTGCAACAGCATTATTTATGTCATGCGATATGGCAGTTTGACAGTTCCGCAAGTTTCTTGTAATACATATGCTTGCTTGCCAGTAACAGAATTCGGTTTAATTGCTTGCTGTCAGTTGCTAATTGCAACTCGAATATAGCGCTCAATAGTTTGGCTTAAATTAGTAGAACTGCACACACCATAAGCAATTAAATTTTATTTATTTACGCTAAAAATTATGCAGCACAACTTTCATTCGTTCTAACGAAAATGTTTAATCAGCAAACCAAAGCGTCATTCATTATTCACTCTCGCACAGAATGCAAAACGCAAACAATTGTTGACAATATTTGCGCAGCGCATTTTTACCGCAGCGTATTAGCGCGACAGACAATGCTGCTCGGTTGCACGGCATTCAGCATTCAGCGTTCCGCAGTAGCAATCATAAATTCGCTGGCCGCTGCATTATTCGATTAAATTTATTAAAGTGATTGAATTGATTTTCACTCAGACCTCAACAGACAACATGGCGGCTGTCATTCCTACGTATTGCGTATACGCCGTGTTCGCCTGAAGAGACTTAATTGTGTATATGTGGGAAAGTTTATACCCTGCAGCTGTTGAAAGTATGTATTAGCATAGCAAACAATTCATAATTTAAATAAATGTGCGAAACGAGTTGTGGAGACTACACCGCGTTGCATATTCGCATACATGCAGACAATAGTTTGATAACTGCTGAGTGCGTTACGCTTCGTTGAGCGTAAACAATTGCCTCGCTGTGTCTTTCAATGCAGTGTATCAGTGTCTGTCCGTCTGCATACGTTATGCGTATGAGTGAATGAAATTTACATAATTGCTGCATGCAAATACATACACATACACATACACATACTCACACGCTCCCTTCACGGCTACGCATAATTTTGTTTATTCAATTGTTGGCATTCCAACTATTCATAGTTACTCAAAAACAATCATAAATCAAGTCAGTTAAATAAACAACTCAACTCTATTGAGTTGATAAAAAAAAACCTTCCAATGCATTTTGTTTAAAAAAAAATAAACTATTGTTTTTTTAAATGTTTTTTTTTTTATTTAGAATACGCAATTACTTTGTTTGCATTCATTGAAGTATGTACACCTTAAACTATAAATAAAGCTTGACTACCCGCATATTTCTTTGACCAACTTTATTTTTTTATATCTTATGCTTCCGATTTTATATAAAACAGGCATTCTGTTTATACGAGAGTCACTATTTATATTATGAGCCAAATAACACTAAACGAAAAATAATTTGTCATTAGAAATGGCATTCTACTTTAAATAACTATAAAACATGATTTCGAAAGATATCAAAAGCTTTCACTGCCAACGGAAATTTTTGTCCATGTAGCTTGCCTTTGTTGTGCGTGCGGGAAGTTATTGGCTAATCAGTTCTCTCAACCAAGTCGAATTTATCATGTTGCAATGTAGTGTTGGTCCTTCATAAAGATACAAAAGAAATTGGCATCAAAATTGATAACAGAATAATTGAGATAAATATGAAAATATATTTTAATCAATTTGAATGCATTAAATTTTTCCATCACTTAATGTACTCTTGAGTGTTTCTCATATATTCGGATATATTACACAATAATAATTGAGTTCTGACTTTTTTGATTAAGCGGATATTACCTACTCTGCACACGCAATGAGGAGTCTATATATCTCGTATTTACTCAAACACAGCGTTGATCCATAATATACATACATAATGGAGTCGTTTTTAGTGTTACATACTTCATAGAAAAGAGAAGACAATTACAGTCGGGCGTAACCGTCCAGTGCAGGTCGCCGGACAAACACCTTAAATGTTTTCCTAGCTTATGATCAAGCAGTGCAAAACAAAAAGGTAGGAAATTAATAAGAAAAAATGGTACTAATGAAGTACCAGTATTTTGCTCCTCCCACTTCTCAGTGCACGAATAAATGCCTTATAGAACATTTTTTTATGTATGCAAAGTAAAGGGAGGCCGGAAGTATCATATATCATTAATATTCAATTGCTTATAAAATCGTCATTTATTATCCGATTTTGATGAAGTTTTGAGATTTTGGCTGAGAGAGGCTTATCTCTATACTGGCATAGAGATAAGAAGAAGAAATTTTTAAAATAAACTTGTAAAATTCCGGCAAAGTCCTAGTCGAATGCATAAATAACGAAGTCTCTATTACCGTTTCCGAGTTCAATTAACCAATCAATCAGATCAAACCAAACATAACAAGATTACAGACCTCAAATTTAATTCATATTCAGGTGTTAATGCATTCGGCAAACAGATTAGTTCTATTGTTCAAGTGTTGTTAAACAACCAGACTAACCGACGGGCAATTAAAGTTTGACAAGTTACTAAATAGCAATTGAAATAATTGTTGGCACGCCATTGTGTTGTGCAACAGATTTTTTTTACTTTTGCCCACTTCCTAGCTAATATTGTGTGCAAATATGACTGAGTTCTGCTGAACTTAAACTGAAAAACATTTAGAGTATCAAACTATTTACACATACGGCTTTTCATTCTTTGAAACGCATTCAAATGCTGGTGCTCAAGTTTAATTTGCATGCTTGACCTATTCAGCAAACTAGTAATTTTTTTTTTTTTTTATTATAAATCTGTTTTTTGCTTTCATTCTTTCTCTCTCTCTCTCTCTCTCTCTCTCTCTCTCTCTCTGTCTTTCTCTCTTTTTGTCCCTGTATATTCCTTTGTGTTCATTCAATTGCATTAATTGCGCAAACTTTTAAGTGTGTTTCCGAACGAATGGTAAAGATATTTGCCTGCAAAGGCAACTGAAATTGCATTTGCCTCATCGAGCGTGTTTGCCAATGACTATTTATATAGACATACACACACACAGGCACAGGCATCCAGATACTCTAGGCACTCATAGGCACTTAATACACGTTTCTATGAAAGCACTTAAAATCAGTTTTGATATTTGCACACATGCAGACAACTAGATACTTCGAAAATACTAAAAGCCACTGAATGCAAATGTTCATGTGCTCATGGACTCATTGTAAAAGACAAGAATGAGCTATTTAAAGTTTTATTTTTTTTTTTTTTTTTTTTGTTATTCTGAAAAGAATGCTGTGTGTGAGTGAGTGTGCCGGACTTCGAGATACGCAGTGCTTCGCGAATTACTTATGTAGAAGAACTTATGTCAACCAAACTTAAAAACCCGCTCCTGGGAGAAGAGCAGAAAAGGTCAGAATTACGCAACTGGCCAGCATAAAGTTAAACCATTAATAATTGGCAGTGCAAAGAAGCCACATTTTTTTAAGTCGTATGACATCCCGGTAGACTGAAAGAACTCCAAGAGTGCATGGATGACTGTAGACATCTTCAGAGAATGGTTCCAACATTGTTTCGTTCCTCAGGTACAATGAATAATATGAACGTTTAAATTCTTTGCAGCTAAAAGAACAGAAGAGTTTACAAACCAAAGCTATCCTACTGCTTGACAACGCCTCAAGCCATCCGCCTGAAAATGAGCTTTAAACCAAACCAAATGCACCCGGACTATAAACTGCTTACAGACGGCTCTCCAAAAAATTATACAGGTGCTGCTGGGTTCTTCGAGGTCCATATGAGCTAATTTCCACCGTTAGGAAACTAGTACTAGGCAGTATTGGAATGCCTGAAATAACTGAAGTCTGGTTAGATTGAATTGTTTAGAATCCTTGTCAAAAAGAATATAAAGGCATCAGACAGAGTAAAGAACTGAAAAAAGAAAAGCGCATGAAAATACGTAAAATCCATCTTAAAAATGATATCAAATTTTTTCTAAACGTATGCTGTAGGCTCAAAAGACATCTACACAGCATAGGAAATAAGAAAGTGACAGCACATATAACTTCTGCTTAAAAACGAATAGTCTACGGTGAAAATACTGCCCAGCTCTGATTGAATTATACCCTAAGGACGGACTTTGTGGCCTTCTTATACTCGCCAGATATAGTTTTGGTAGCTGAAAACTTGACAGCTGTCGATTTTGTTGGCAAAATTGTTTCATTTTGACATTACTCCATGGAAGGCTCAAAATTTAATACGCATAAAGAAGTCTCTGTGAAAAATATGAACGCATTCATGTGTGCTCTATATTGATGCAGGCATTTATTTTCGACTTAAAAATTGCTTATTCTTTGGCATTATCTGCCATATTACTGGCACTGTTAACATTACTAATTGAAGTGTTTTCAGTGTCTTTATAGTTATGTTGCATTGTGCATGTGCAACCGAAGTTCTCCTCATCCATGTATATTGTGCGTATGCGTACACAGTTGCGTTCGTTTTCGAATTGTCTTAATTGTTGCGCTTGCTGCGGCTGATGTATCGAAGGCTGAACTGCTTGCAACTGAATACCGCCTCCGCACTGCTGCAGCTCCAATGCTGCATCACTGCGTCGCTTGTGCATCTCGGCAATACTTTGCAAATATTTTTTGTACTTAACCATTTCCACACGTTTCTCAACTCGTTCATTATGCATTCGTAATATTTCGCTGCGCGCAGTCAAAAGAATGCAACGCTTTTCCAAATGATATTTCATATCGTCCTTCATGCGCTCCTTGGCTCGATTTACGACCTGACCCAGACGTGCTTTATGAGCGCGTATCACATCCGCTGAGTGCGCTGCTTTTGCTGCATAGACCGATTGTTTAAAATGCATTTGTTGTTCTTTACGCTGCGCTGCATTTGCGTGCTTCTGTGCAATCCACTCGGCTGTAATGCGCGGCTTTATGTAGAGCAACAAACGTTCGGGTATATAGTCACGCACAGGATCGTCAAAAATAACTTGAAAACAGATATGACCATCGCGAAAGAATTGGGTTTCAATAGATGAGGCATCATCGTCGCTTGCGTCGGTGAGATTGTTGGGCAGACAAGCAAACGACATATTAAATTTTGTTGTTGGAAAGGCCAAAAAAAAAAGAAAAACCTATTTGTTTTAAACAAAATTAAATTTTGATAACAAAAGCTATTTCATATTTAAATCTAAGCACTTTATGATTTGTTTAAACTTTTCAAAAAACACATTCAAACGCATGCTCAATGTCAGGCGCCAACATGTTGCATAATGCATTGCATGTCGGATGCTAGTGTAAGATTCTTACACACTAAATCGTGCCAACAAACGATTACTAATAATAACTTCTCTTTAAAGCGAATAATTTGGTAGATTAGTGTTGCACTGGAATGCGCCACTTCATTCTACTGCTACAGGATATCGTTGCTGGTTTTCGATTTCGGTTCAAGCGTATCTCTCAAACATATACAATAAGCGTAAGTTTACAATGCAATGGCTTACTGAAGCATATGTGGCTTCCATTTTTTTCCTTTATTTACCAACTATCTGGCATTAGAGTGAAACATGCAAAGAGATTTTCACAATTTACACAGAATTTTCAGTTCATGGTTGAAATAAACTCTTTTTTATGGCTCGCTTGGTTGGCCATGTTTTCTATCTAAATGTAACATGCAGGATGTGTATAAATAGTATTGGAATGAGCATGCAATTTTTAATTCCATTTTTTTCAAACTTAGCTTAATAAAGACAATAAAAATGTGTACTTCCTCAACACTCTGACGGCCATCTTAGAACATTTTATGCTATTTAAATGCTAATTGTCCTTGCCGTACTTAAACTTTCAACATCCAGAAGAGACCACTGCTTAGTGGATTTCACTAACTCAGTAAAATATCAGTCACATCAGTAAAATATCGTTTTTCGATAATTTTCATACACACCCTGCATATGTGTATGCACACACAAACATAATACAATGTAAGTTTCTATGCGCTGCGGTCAACTCTTGCGGTGGCGGGTCAAGGTGCAAATACTATCTTTGTGTTATATGCTTACATATGCTATATGCAATTCTTTACACGATACTATATATGAAGGTATGTGCATATATATATATTTTTTATGCAAGTATTTTTTGCTGGCTTTAACAGAAAAAGTTTCCACTGCTCTGTCTCTTCCTAACTATTTAGCTTCATCTCACTAAGTCCACTTTTTATGCTTCAGAGCTTAGCAAAAGCATTGAAACCTTTGCTAAACAACCGCAAAGAAGTACCGCAGAATGATGCGACCACATATTGTTAAGACTATTTACTGTGCATTCTTGTTTTATATCCTTATAGATAATATGAAGAATTTTTTTTTTTTTTTTTTGATTGTAAGTAATCAACTACGCCTTGAAGAGTATATCAAACAACCGCAAACATATTAATATAAATTTGAAAGTAAGGATATATGAAAGATTAGCAGTTAGATTCGGCATTAGGCTAGTTTCAAGCACAGCTGGAGTCTTCTCATTAAATGTCCTTGCCGACAAATACTGTCAACCTGCAGGAGGTAAATATGGTCTAGATTATAAAGTTCAAGGCTAAAAAATCACCAGGTTAAGATCTTCTAGACAACAAAGGCAATTTTAATAGCATCCTAAGACTGAAATATTTTCCTAGAGTGTGGGAATCATCGCTCTTTACTATGATCCCTAAGCCAGAAAAGCAGTATACCGCAATTGACTCATATAGACCGATTAGTCTCCCTCCCGGCCTAGGTAAGATGATGAAATGAGTTATTTTGAGCCGGAATCTACAACTAGAAAGCGTTACCCAGATAATTCCAAATTGACAGTTTGAATTTCCTAAAAGTCACGGCACATCGTGTTGTCAACTTCGCTCTTGAAGCAATGGAACATAAGCAATATTCTGTGACTGTGTTCATGGATGTAGCAAACTTTAGACAGCGTGTGGCATTGTGTTTTACTGAGCAAACTAAAGAGCTTCTTAACCACTCAGCTGTTCCGCATAAGAGGAGCATCTACGCGGGAGTACCCCAGGTCAGCGTATTTTACCACCAAGTTCCACCTGAACAAAATCCGAACCGCACAAAGCAAAGTTCTAAGAACGATATGCAATGCTCCATGGTAAATGCGCACCAGCGAAATCGAAAGGGACCTAGAAGTCCTTTCTGCCACTTAAATAGAAAATTAAATGTGAACTGTGTTGGAAACAATAGACAAATATGTATCGGAGTATTGTCTCTAATATTAATTGGGAACCCTCGCCAAAAGCAAAATGACTAAATTTCAAATTTATTGGCCATGGTTCAACTTCTCTGCTTTATAGTTTGAGTGTATCATTTAGTAAAACTAAAAACTTTGATGAACTTATTGCATTTATTTAAAACTAAGCCACAGATTCTTAAACTAGAAACCCAAATAAAACCGAACAACAACAATAATAGTTGTCCTGCTGTTTGCGGTTGCAGTATACAAAAATGAAACTGAGAGCACAAATGCAGAAAGAGGTGAAATGCATTTCAAAAACAGGTAGTGAAAGAACAATACAACAACAGATAACTCTACATACAAACAAAGAGGCACAGTATAAGTCTTAAGATTACTTACTGTGAAGAATTCCCCCTAAAAGAAGCAAAAATTTTGTACAAAAAACCAAAGCACATTTTTTGTACACATTTTTTAGATACTCCTTGTACTTGTACTGGTTTTTGTTCTTAATTAAGCAGAGCAGCTTAAATGTGTATTTCAATTTACATATATGAACGAGTAAGTACCAGATGTGTTCATTTGTGAAACAAAACCTTTGCTGCTACTATTACCAGATTTTTTTATACTCTTTACACGTAGTATGAATAATTATTTTGTTTAGAAGTTTGTAGCACATGAAAGAGACCTCATAAAATATGTTCTTCTGTCTTATACTTTTTTTTTTATATATAATTATTTTATTTGTTTGGAATCAGAATTCGCTATATCCTATAACCACATCATACTATTATAATCTCCTTTTATAATCTCTTCGAAATGTATTAACAGTCATCTCCGTCCATTAGGTGTATCGCCGACTCCAATAATAGTCCTTCTTAATCTTCTTATTGGAGGCCAATTGGGCAAACTCCTTGTTAAGTTTGTTAAGCCAAATCTGGGGCAGCATTTTTTTTCTAAGTGTGAAACACACATTTAGGCACTTCCCTGCATTTAGTATAATATTCCATCACTTGGTCCAACTTTCTAGCTCGTGGACATTCTACTGCACGCCATCTGCTATTCGCATTTGGAATAGTAGAGAATTGCGATGTCGTCTGCTTAAGATGCCAATATGACTTTCTCGGGTGGCATTATATCCTCATAAGGGGACAGGGAGATTAGCAGTGAACAAGGAGTACAGCAATGGAACTCCGGGATGGACAGTTAAGAGCTTCTCTCGCACTTTCAATTGAAAATTACGTTCTTCGAAGTTAGACCTTATCATCAAGTAGAAAGGGGATGGAAGGATAGCCTTGATTTTCGCTATAAGACCAGCGTGCCATACTCGGTCAAAGGCTTCCTGCACGTCCACAAAAACTCCATTGCAGTACACCTTTTCATCAAACGCCTTTAAAATGTAGTTCACTAACCTGCGAGAAAACCAAATTGTTGCAGAGCTATAACCCTTTGGTAGACCCCCAGCTCTGTTACCTGCATCACAAAAATTCTTTCCCAAACCTTCGACAGGACGATATGAGCTAGCAATATCTTCCGGCTAGCCAGGCTTATGATCGTCGCTAGTTTCCACTTGCTGGGAAATAGGGAAACCTGGCCTCCAAATTGGTTGCGAAGATGTTAGCCTGATCTTTCTCGGATTAAGCCAGCACACCATAGGGATCCTTAACAGGGACTAGCCGGAGAGCCTGCCTTTTGGTCGCCGTGGTTGCCTTCCAAAGCGAGTAGTTGGCGTCATATACTCAAATCTGTTTGCCGTTCTGTTTTTTTTTACTGTCTGCATAAATCAAAACTAGGACCTCAATTTTTAAAATATCAATCTTGGAATTAGGTAAAGACTCTTTCAGTGTTCTGAAGCTGAAATAAGCACATTTTATGAGAGGAGGAAATATATTTCATATGCTAAGATAACTTTCCACTAAAAAAAGACCTTAAATAAAAAAATAAATGAATTATGTATTTATTAAAGGAAATATTTCTTTTTAAATACTACAAATATTTGGTTTTAAAGAGCCATAAATTTCCATTCCAAATAAAAGCAATAAAAAAAGTAAAATAGGGCAAAGTAAGAGCACATTATTAAAATGTATGCTTAATATCTTCAAAGCTAAATTGCGAAAATATTTACTCAATTTAAAATGCAACCAAAAAGAAATAATAAAATCAATAAATAAATAAATAGTTAAAGAAGTGTTGCATGAACCAAAGGCATATTTAAGTAAGAAATAAATTTCTCTGATTTATTTTCAGATGCAGCACTGCATTGAAAGCGAGCGCAATGAATCTGCAATTCTATAAAATCAAACCGAATCAAATCGAATGAAATATGCATTTGAAAGTGTAGCCAGTCTGAACTAAAGCTACACAACAACGCACAAAAAGTAGATAAAATGCAAATGCATTAAATTAAGCAAACGAGCGAGAGAAAAAAAGTATATTAAAAGTGTAAATCAATTTGTAACATTTACAGCGTAGAGTAAAGTAGTGAGTGAACTTAAATGAACTAGTGACCTGTGTAGATATATTTTTTATTCTGCTGAATTAGATCTTATAAATGTTAAGCATATTCCTAGCATCTAACACTCTTAATCGCTCCAATATTTTATATCTATTTCTACTACATCATAGCCTGCCTCTTAGTTAACCGATCAACGATTTATTGTTGGACCGTTTAACAATAATAATTTATCATTTCGTCTATAGGCATGAATACTATGGATTCGTTATATATAATCGACGATATAGACATGTCCGTCTGTGTGTCTGTCTGGCTGTCCGTTTGACAATCGAGATTATTGCATATTTAGATTAATTTATTTTTTCTTCAGATAACTTTTAGTCAATGAGCACCCTAACCTCCTCCCAAAGGAGTGGTTACCAATTACCATGCAAAAATACTTCTTAATCTGAGGTTTCGTATGAATAGGTTTCATTGATGTTGATAATTTTACTAGAAACATCAAATACAACGTTAGTCCTTATCATATATAGCATTTAGCTCCAAATCAAACCACCAAAAGCTGTATGAAATTTTTAGGCTCTGTACCGAACGTACAAGAGCATATTGGTTTTGTGCAAATGTATGTAACAGGTAGAAATAATGCTCGGAGACACCCAGAAGTGATAGGGAAGTCGATATAGCCATGTCCGTCTGTACGTCCGTATGAACGAACGGATCTGGGAAACGGTAATTCTTTTTGCATTCGACTAGGACTTCGCCGGAAATTCACAAGTTTCCCCAAAAAATCCACATCAAGGATAACGTCTCTCTAAGCCAAAATCTCAAAACTTCATCAAAATCGGAAGATTTTATAAGCAATTGAATTTGAACGATCTATGATCCCTTTTCTTTGCATACTAAATGTTTTATAAAGCAATTATTCGTAATTAATTTCCTACCTTTTTGTTTTGCACCAAGTTTGGAGTATCTTGCATAATTTCGAGAAATATATTTCATATAGAGCAAGACCAGATCACTAGAAGTGGTAGACATATCTGTATACTCTATACTAATATGTGTATTTATTGAAGTCTCCATACCAAAGCTGCAAGACTTGACATAAACCTTTTTTGCGAGTTTACTGAAAGCGTATTAAAACTTCGGATATTCCGCGAAATAAACATTTTCTCATGTTTCCATTTGAGTTAGTTTTGATTGCTTAGTTTCTATAAAAGTTATTTTTTGTTTTTGTTTTTTTAGAATTCCACATTAGATTTAAACTGCTGCAATGCATTCTAGATATGCAAACATATGAATTGAATAGCTCAGCAATGGAGTAAAAGAACTCGATTCTAATTGAACTTAACTAAATTATGCAAATTAATGGTATAATTTCTGGACCAACGATGGCTGCAAGCGAGCCACCAGAACCACCACCAAGAAATCCGGATCGCATAAATGCTTCATTGCACAAGTTCAGCGAATCTGTAAGTACGCTAGAAAATGATGCTGAGCATCCAAACAATTTACTACTACATTATTTTGTAATGAAATTTCCCTGTGTTCATGTATGTACGTACACTCACATTGTCACAAAAAAAAAACACAAACACATATGCATGCAAGCAACAAACTGTGTGTACCTCCCCTAACTTCATTCACCCACCATTTCAACTCAGCTTGTCCACTGAAACGTTGCGAATAAATCCACAAAATCCTTGCTGCATGAAATTTGTTTCTTTTTTTTTCGATAGCTAAAAGTTTGGAAAATAAAAAAAAAAGATATTTTTTTTTCGTTGCTTATACAATTTAAAGCAATGAAAAATATAAAAATGAATTTAAAATTCAGTGAAAAAAAAATGTATAGCTTCTACTAAATTGGCGTAAAAATTGTGTCAAAATGGCAATCTCTCTCTCTCTCTCTATCTTTCTCTTTCTCTCTATATCTTTCTGTTTCTCTTGCTCGTGACGCTCGCTTTTTAGCTCTTTTGTAACTTTTCAGTGGTTTTTAATCCATTCTGATATATGATCTATTCATTGTTTTTGTTCTTCTTTTTACAGAAAAATATAAAATCGCTGGATTCGTGTGTGAATCCAATTAAAGACAAATCCATCAACAACAACAAGCTTATAAAACCTGTACTATCGCTTGACAATAGCAACAATGCAACGACTGGAGTAGCCCCTTCATCGGCAACAATATTAACAACATCAACGGCAGCTATAGCAACTACAACAACTGCAACTAAATTGAACTGTGGCGCCTCTACATCCACTCAAGCTGCATTACTCAGCTACGTTAAACGTACTGATCCCAATTTGACACCCAGCGGTGAAAGTAGCAGCTCGAATGGCAGCAGTCAAACGCTCACATCGCCAATGATAATAGACAATCAGCAACAGCAGCAAAATCTGCGTCTATCATATGCTGCTAGTAAAACGAGCATCGACTCAGCCACGCAACTCATGTTGCAACAACAAAATGGCGCCCAACGTGGCGTTAACTCAGCCGAACTGTCAACTGCACAACATGTTTTAAACGGCAGTGCCATTAGTGGCGCCACAAACATTCACTTGCATGCCAGCAACACCATTTCGAATACCAATCCGAGTCATTTGAGCGCAACAGCAGCAGCTGCGGCAGCGGCATCAGGTATGTTCTTGCCACGATATTTCGTATAAATTGATGTATTATTACTATAATTTGTATATATGTTTGGGTGTGAGTTCCATTTAAATGTGTATGTATGTATTTTTAATGTTTGTAGAGTCTGCACTATCCGCTTAACCCAGTTTTTTAATGTTAAATATTTTAATGGTTTTCATAAATTAATTAAACTGCTTTCAATATTTTTTTTTTTGGGCTTTTTATACGCTGAACAATATATAAAAAAAGGAATTTTAAAATGCCAAAAGAAATTCAATAAATTTATAGAATTTTTAATATATCTCCATAGACTATTCAAATAAAAAAAATACATCTTCACAAGATGCACTCAAACTGATATAAATTTTCTGTTAAGCAGAGATTTGTATGCAATATATATGTATAACTTCTTGAACAACTCTCGTTTATGCACATTCATATTCGTTCAATTATTTATGTGCTCAAACAATTCATTTTGTAAAATGCAAATAAATTAAATATTTTTAAAATACAATATTTTCATTTCACTGCGTAGAGTATAAAATTTATTCGATTTTATTTGCGGTAAACTCTTCAATAGAACATATTCAACAATCGAAAAATATTTAAACATATTTTGTTATTTTTATGAAAAATAAAAGAAACAACCGCAAAATATTTTTAAAAGTATGTAAAGTATTTTGCACAATTGATATCTGAAGGGAGAAGCGTATGCGAAAGCAAGTCTGTGCGAATATATATATATATATATATATATATATAAAGCAGAAAAAAGAAATCCTGGCAGTATATTATAGTATATGGATAAAGTATATATGCCATGTCTGTCTATATTTGGAAGTATGAAAAAAAAAACAGATGTCAGAAACTATAAGTGATGAAGGCTTCAAGTGTGATAGTTTGGATTAACCTTAAAAGAGAATATCTCTGAATATAGAATATTTAGAGAAACTTAAAGTTTATTCAAATTTAATAACTCTAAATAATCTATTTTACTTAAAACAATACAAAAGATGCATTTCTCTCGAAAGGAAATGTACATTAAAGAGCAAATGTTGAACTTTAAGATGCCACAAATCAACAATTTTAGACTACTGCGGCACAAATTCGTTGCTAATGCCACAGCCAAATGATTGGAGTGTGCTTTTAGGCGCTCATTGTAGCTGCGAGTGTGTCGGTTCATTTGCCCTCTAACAGTATTGCAATGCGTACATAAAATAGCGCAGAAATAATACGTAGTGCCTATGCACAGGAAGGAGCAACTATTGACCACAGTAGGCAATTAACTTACTACTCCAACTAAGGTTAAATTATCGCAAATTCGTCAGACAAGCATGGCCAGATAGCGAACCATAAATGCCTGAAATACAATACAAGTAATACGAGAGTTGCTACATATATTTCTAGGTAATATATGAGAAAAAATCGCTTTATTGTTTTTTAAAATATTCACCATTATAATCGATACACTTCTCCATTCAGCCGAACCATTTTGTGAAGCAGTTTTACTACTTCAGAAGAGATATCTACAAAACATGCGTTTTGAAGGCATCAACAGCATCTTCGGAAGTTGAAAACCGCTGTCCGCGCTGTTTATTTTCGATGTGAGGGAATAGAAAAAAATCATTTGGTGCCAAATCGATATTTTGAGCGTCCAAAAACTCATTTGTTACAGCCGAAGTGTGAGAGCTCGCATTATCATGATAAAGTATGATTCGTCTTCGTTGGTTGGTTTTCCTCAGTTCATCGAACACTTTAGCGTTCTTCTTTCCATAAGCAGCACGAGGCGCAACATGTCCGGATTTCGAGAAGAAACATGCGATCATATGCTTCGATGTGCTGCGCGTGCGAGTAACTTTTGTTCGATTTTGCTCGTCTTGAAAGACCCAGTCATATATCCACATTTCGTCACTTGTCACGATTGAGTAGACGGCTTTTGACATGAATTTCTTCAGCATTTGCTTGCACCAATCGACACGAACCTTCTTTTGAGCGATTATCAAATTATGCGGTATGCAACGTGAACAAACCTTTCTGTCGACCAAATGTTCATTTTATATTGTATGTATGCCCAGGGATGCCTCAATCTCACGCTATATCACATGACGATCCTGCTTTATCAGTTTACACACAGCATAGATGTTTTCCGGCACAACGGACGATTTTGAACGACCTTCACGGAATTCGTCGGTGAGCGAACTGCATTCGTTGTATCAGTTTTTCACAGTGAATTTTCATGGAAACTCATTATTTTAACAACTTTATTAGTTCTTCAAAATCAATTACGAATTGACGATCGAAACAAACTCTTCATATATTGTACATATATAATGTTGAAGCTTAAATAGATCCAGAGTTTATTAAATTTTTTAATTTTTGCCACTTCAAGTTTTGCTAAAAATTTTAACTAGTACAGACGACGTAAATTCAGTTGATTAGCACGCAAATGAAGAAGGATAACAGCATTGAATTACTGATTGAGAAAGAGTATGGGAGGGAGTGCGGTTAACAATTCGCAGAATTATTAAAAGCGAAACGACCAAACATTTTCGTTAGAAATCGTAAGCAATAAACAAACCAAAGAAACTACATAGTTCATGTGGTTGTTCGTTCATGTCAGGGTTCGGGAATGGAGCAGAATAAGGAACTACAGAGCTTGAAATTGAAATATTCTTGCTGTTCAATTATTGCTGTACTGTAAATTCACTGGCTTATCCACAGGCAATGCATTTAGCTGGCGGATTATAGATTATGATGGAACGAACGTAATCAGCGACTTTAGAATCATTTTCAAATTATATATCCAGAAGGAAGGACTTAGGTGCATATCTGGACTTTTTATACTAATCAAGAATATATATGTCTGTTTGTGCCATACATTTACACAAACTTAATACTCCCTTTTGTCCAATGGGTACAGGGTATTGCGTGTGATACATAAATTATGTTGCCATAAAAAACCGATAAAGTATGCTTTTGAGGTTTAGAAAAAACTTGTGGATAATTGAGCGTGATCCAAAATTTTTATCCTAATCCGAAATTTTGTTTAACTTTTCAACTTTTTTTTTGTGTTTACACTATACTATTTAAAATATTAAATAAAATATTAAAATTTAAACACAATTTGAATATAGAAATTAAATTTAAACGATTAGAAAAAAGAAAATGCTTTTTTTTTTGTTATGATGCAAAACTAAATAGAATATTCAGAGTGAAACCCTGTCCTTTGAAATTGTTTTTGTTGTTGTGCTAGCTATTGGCTTCATTAAGTGAAATAACAGAGAGAGACAGCTGGTAACACGAAGTACTCACAGAATTTGCAATTAAATCGGCTGACGCAAAGCTAGACGCATTTTCTACAGCCAAAGCAAAGTGCACTTTAGCTCTTAGTATTTTGTGCTATATATGTGTGCTTCTATATACATATACACATCCTATATTGACTAAGCCACACAGAGATGCAACTTGCCAAATGAATGCAAATGCATTGCCTCGGACGCCTACTTCAAATTTTGACTTTGACACATTTTCTCACAAACCGAAATGCGCAGACAAGCGTTGGGAAAATAGATTGAAGTAGTCGGAGGCAGTCAGCTAGAAAGCATGACAGACTGCTGCAGAGTGTACAGTAGAAGCCTTAGGTTCTCTATGTATTCATGCGAACATTTGCTCGTAATATGTCTTCTAGCTGCGTGCGGTATGCGTTGTGGCAAAAGCCTCGCAAACGAATCAGTGTATACATTTTTGGGCAGACTCCAATGATTTTGGTGTATATTAGAAAGTGCCATCCTGTTAGCACATTGCATTTGAAAATTATTTCGACCATGCATTCGAGATTTCAATTGAAATGTGGAAATGGTTGCATATAATTGTCAACGAAGATAATATTTCGCTTGACCAAACAATATTCCATTACACCATAATGCTTCCAATGCAATAATTGTGCAAAATTAATTTAATATGCAATAAGCAACCCCTAACCGCAGAGTCAAATTCATTAAAAATAATTCACTTTTTGGTATAAGCAATTAAAGCATTTAACGTTTTACTCACCTTTTGAGCTAATTAATTTTTAATTGAACCAGCACAAAGCCTCAAAACACAAACAGAAATTAAATGAATCTAATAAATAGCGTTTAAACGCAATGTTTTATGAATATGAATGTTAAAATGAAATAAATTTTCATAAAATCAAATTTCAATTTAATGAACTTTATTCAAACTGATGCATTACACACAAATAAATCGTTTTTAGGCCCTGTACCGAAGGTACAAGAGCTTATTGGTTTTGTGCAAATGTATGTAACAGATAGAAATAATGGTCGGAGACCCCCCAAAGTTACACCCATTATGGTCAGGATTGATAGAGGAGTCGATATAGCCATGTCCGTCTGTCCGTCCGCCCGTTTGTTCGTCTGTTCGTCTGTATGAACGAAAGGATCTCGGAAACGGTAATAGATAGAGACTTCGTGTTTTTTGCATTCGACTAGGACTGCTCCGGAATTTCACAAGTATATTTTAAAATTTTGCCCCTCCCTCCCCTTCCCCATAAAATCACCCCCAAGGAAAAATATTTCTTGGGCACAAAAAAAAAATTAATATACCAGTATAAAGATGTCGTCCCTCTAAGCAAAAACCTAAAAAGTTCATCAAAATCGGATAATAAATGACGATTTTATAAGCAATTGAATTTGAACGACCCCCCTTTTCATTTCATTCATATTCACGCAGTGAGAAGTGGTCATGTGTTTGGTCATAAGCTCGGGAAACATTTAATGTGTTTGTTAGGCGACCTGAACTGGTACAGGGCCTCTTACAGTCGGTTACGCCCGGTTACGCTTAAATACTCGAAATGGATAATTGAATTCGAACAATGTCAAAAAAAATAAAATAAAATAAAATATGTGCATCGATTTGTAACAGTATTAACAATTTCTCGAAGATTTGTTGGTAAATATTTTATTGTCCTTATAAATTTGTAAATAAGTGCACTTTTGATATGCAACAGAGCTGTAGAAAAATATCCTTTGAGCAATAAATAGCGTTGATTTTAACGATTTTTCTGAGATCTATCTTCACAGAAGTGATTCATAAAATTGGTCTTGCAAGGACGAAAATTATGTTTTAAGGACAATTGGTCCTTTGAGTCTATAGAATTTTGAAAAGTCCTGGTCGTAACAAAAGTGTTGATACCAATTTTGTCAGGATTGGTATAAAAACACTAAAGATATTGTAATAAAATAAAATTTCAAAATAATAAATTTTTCAACTGAAAAAACGCGGACCAGAAATTGATTATAGCACTACGGTTTTTTGGTGTAGATTCTAAAAATTGGGTACCATTTTTTGTGAACAAAATTGATGCTCCCTAATATTCATATATGTGTATGTGTATATCTACACATATATATGGATCTAGTTTCGAGTCAAGACTTGTATTCGCATGTAGATTTGACTCATGAGATTCATGAATTCAGTTCCACGAATTCGTCGATTCGGATTTGTGGATTCCGATTCAGATCCATGCATCTGTGCACATCTATTTTATGGTAGCTCTCTGCCGTTTCAGTGCATTTGTTTTGCTACAAATTCAACTATGTTTCTTCTATTTCCTCTTCAGCTAAGTAGTATTAAACGAACGT
This sequence comes from Leucophenga maculata, assembly GCA_035044805.1. NCBI lineage: Eukaryota > Metazoa > Arthropoda > Insecta > Diptera > Drosophilidae > Leucophenga > Leucophenga maculata. The sequence continues at coordinate 1,768,189 of JAWNNP010002193.1, read as the reverse complement.
GGGAGGTGTTAGTACCCATAAAATCCTGTCTAAAATACAAGTCCAATATCCAGCCAGTTGTTTTGAATGCCACGTACGAAGAGATCTCTCCATACCTTGTGATTCAAAAGCGTGCCCGGTCGTCCTCTATTTCGGCGTCCACCAATCAAGTTTGGGCCCCCATGCAAACCATGCGTGCTGAAGCTCTTTTATCCATTCGAATGAGGTGCCCAGCCCAATGCAGCCGCTGGAATTTTATGCGCTGGATTATGTCAACCGAATTTATTAGGATCGAAAATCCTGCGACGAATCTTCCACTCCAAGACTTCAAACGCTGTTTCATCTGACTCAATCATGGTCCATGCCTCCGCGCCATACAATAGAAGCGGGAGTATCTGCGTCCTCTAGATCTTGATTTTTGTTTTTCGAGAGAGGGCTTTACTTCTCATTTGCTTGCTCAGCCAGAAAAAGATTTCTTGTGTGTGGTACAGAGTATATCGAAGGCAAGCACACTCGCCAGCAGTATTCTGTCTTCTTTTTTTATCACGCACAGCCATCTTCCCTGGTGATTGATGTACAACGGCTTTAAACTTAGAAACAAAGTTCGCTTATTGTTCGCTTGTAGAACTGAAATCCTATAATATTATACGTCTTTAATGATTGCACTATAGAAATATTATAATATTTTGTTTGTTTATATTTTGTATCAATAATTAAAATTAATTTAGATTTTAGTTCCAATTAATATCGATGTCATATTGTTATATCCTCTGTACCAACTACATATATTAATAATTTTCTCAAACTTATAAAAGTTTTCCTTTTCTTTTTTCCGTTCTTGCTCTGCACTTATTTGAAATCAATATCAAATTATTAACTGCACGTGTCCTCAACTGTATCGATCCACACAAAACTGACCCAATAACCGTCCAACCAAATGCATTTCATAAACCACAAAACTTACGCAAATCAATTACATAAAATTAAATTACACAACGTGCACATTTCACATAATACAAACTTCCTGGAACTACATACCCTACATACATGATTACATTAAATGTCAAACGAACTAACCACGTAATTGGTTTCCTCATATCAATGGCATACCATTACATATAATGTAACAATTTGTGAAAATCTAATTTAAAATAAAAACGAACAAACTCAACTGGATATTAAAATTACGTTCCCGTCAATTGAACTCAATTGCAAATGAATCTGTATTGACAACATATATTAATAATAACTCTTACAAATACGTTGCACTACATTCGAACTACACAGTCGACAAAAGAAATGCCAATGATGTCTGTTCGGTTGTGAAATTAATGGATTCCGGAGCGACATTATACTCAGCAGTTCAGCAGAAGCAGAAGCAGCAACAGCAACAGCAGCAGCAGCAGCAAATAAAGCAACCACCTTCTCCACCACAGCGCGTAATGAAGTCGTTCTCTGCCACTGTGCGGCCAAACGCGGGAGGATCCCCGTCGACATCACCTGGTGCCCTGGTAGCACATCACGGTAATGGCAATAGTTCGAAGAGCAACAGTTGCGATGGCAATCACAATGATGAGTTAAAGTTCAACGGTCCACAGATACATTCGTCGACGGGTAAGTCGCGTCTTAATCCAGCACCTTAGCAACTCATTGTCAGTTCAAGCGTACACAATCAATCTTTGGCTTTCACCATTTCACATCCTGCTCCTGGCAGCTTTGTATTTTTTCGATTTAGTTTTTAATTTTTATTTCTTGTTGAAAAGCGCACAGCGCCATAGTCAGTCACTTTACAATTGCACTCTTGCCTTGTTAATCCCTATACACACTATTCTATATATATATATATATATATTAGTTATATAACTAGTTTCAATGTTGTCTCTGTTACTGCAGAATTTAATTGCGGTAAAGTTTTTTCTTTTTTTTAAACTTTCATTGTATCTATTTACATTTGTTAAATTTGCTTGTATTTTAGTTGATTTTATGCTTAAAATTTTCAGATTTATTTGAACTATGCAACTATTCCCATATAAAGTCATTCCCAAATATGTATTAGCTAAAGCACTCTGTATTGATTCAGCGAGGGAAGCTTTGGAAACCCATATAAATTGTATATCCGTTGTATATCCATAATCAGATGAGTTGTTCTAGCTAAGTCCGTTTATGCATGCATTCGTCTGTATACTTGAGAGAAAATTTTCTCTGAATAAAGTCTTAGAAAACTTAACACTTTTTTTTGTGTCGCACTGTTACAATAGTTAATTACTTATACGGCTTTCAACCGTTGATAGGCACATCAGCTGCAGTTGTTATGAAGTCAAAGTATGTAGAGATCTCTCTATACATGGTCGTTTCGTCCATTCGAATAAGATAACCAGTGAAGTACAGCCGCTGGAATTTTATGTCAACCTCATCGAATAACTCATATATGGCAAAAAAAACTCGTCACCAACTCTAATATGTCCAAACATCTTGCGAAGATTTCTTGTCTGGACGATTCGCAACGGCATTTCCTCTGATTTCGAAAGAGGGCTCTACTTTGAATTAGCTTGCTTGTAATTTCGCGTTCGATATTCTTCTTAAACTTCTCTAATGTATTTGTACTCATTGCTTTCTTGCCTTAGATTAAGCGACTATTCTATGCTTATGCTTGAATCCCAAAGCATCCCACTTTGATTAACGCAACGCTATCAAGTTACTACTCGCATAGCACAGCCAGCTAATTCGTACTTTTACTTAATGTTCAAAAAAAAAAAATTATCTTAAACTTTCATCACTTTTCTCTCCCTAATTAAAGATTACAAATCATTTAACACTTTCAGATACATCTACACACAAATTACGCGAAGATAACGAACGTCTCAATGCGGAGGTTTTGCGTTTACGCAAAGTACTCGAAAACTCGTCAGAGGGTGCTGTCGGTGGCGTTGAGCCCGGTGCATTCGATACAACCAGCTGCGACATAATGCAGGCAAATGAGCCATCCAATGTGGGCATGCCGACACAACAACGCGTCGACCGTTTGGAGGCAGAACTGCGTTCGGTCAAGAATCAACTGTTGACCATGCGTCTGGAACGCAAAAAACTGCGTACCGATAAAAGTGAACTGGTGGCACAGGTAAAGCAGCTTTGTGCCTCGCTGCAGGAGAAGGAAATCGAGTTGCGCGATTTTATACGCAATTTTCAAGAGCGCGTACGCGAAACCGAAACGAATAATGCCAAACTGAGCGGCGATCGAGATCGCGAACGCTTTCAGCTACTCAAGCAAGCACGAGATGAGGCAGAGCGTTCGCTGGCACTGGCGCAGCAACTCAACTCACGCGATATGCAGCTACAACGTTTGCAAGAGCAACTGCAGGAAGCACGTCGCCAGCTGTCCGGTTGCATGTCCGATCAGGAAAGTCTACTGTCGTATGCACCACTTACGCCGCCCTCTGCAGCTTCTGGCATGCTCAATCAGTTGGCCATGGGCGGTGCTATTGGTAACAGTGCAGCTGCAATTGCTGCATGTAATTTGCGCAGTGCCGGTGAGGATAGTGGGCGTGGCAATTCGAATTCTTTATCTGCCTTCAGTGGCAGCCTAAGCGGTGGTTCGGGTGCTACCGTTGGTGATCGTAACTCTTGCTCGAATGATTCAGTGCTACGTGGTAGCAGCGATCGCGAGAGCACCGGCGGTGAGCTGAACTTTAGTGATGGTGCATGCGACAGTGCTCCATGCATAACTGTGGATCCGGATAGCATATCACTTGTCTCCAGTCAGAATATGTATCAATGTGTGTATTAACTAACTAAGCCAATTTTTTTTTTGTATGTAGATGCAAATAATATTTCGTTACAGTTGGCACACCCAAGGAACGCAGTCCCACTTTGTCGCCACTTAACACTGCGGCGTACTCCAGGTAGCTATCTACCTGTCTCTCTAACATTTCATACTACAAATTGCTTTACTAAATGCTTTGTATTTCTTTTAGATCCGTTGAACAGTTAGGCTCACCCGTGGATTCAGATGGTCCTGGCGCTGTTACACGCAAGTTTGCACCTAAAACTGGCACATTAAGTGCACGTAATGGACGTGGTGGCACCTGGGGCAGCATATCTCGTGTCTTTGCACGTTCGCGCAACAAGAACAAACCACTGTCAGGCGATGGCGCTGGTGACTGTGAGTTGAAACATAAAACTACAAAAAAATGCATTATAAATGGTTTCTCTCTCTCTCTCTCTCTCTCTATCTGTCTGTAATTGTTGCAGATTTGGATTACAGCTGGAGTCCGCTGTCTGAGGAGAGCTACTCCGAGAAACTGCGTTTGCTGCGTGAAGCCTCTCAGCTGCCAATGGAGCGATGGCGTGCCACACAGGTACTCGCCTGGCTGGAGGTGGCACTCGGTATGCCACAATACAGCATACGCTGTGCGGAAAATGTAAAAAGCGGAAAAGTTTTGCTCGAACTTAATGACACTGAACTTGAGGCGGGTTTGGGCCTAGTGCATCCAATGCACCGCAAGAAACTACGTTTGGCTATTGAAGAACAGCGTCGTCCGGAAATGGTGCGCTATCCAATGATTACACAACTTGGACACACTTGGGTTGCCTCCGAATGGCTACCGGATATTGGATTGCCACAATATGCTGAACCATTTCTACAGTCGTTAGTCGATGCACGCATGTTGGATACACTCTCAAAGAAGGAGTTGGAAAAATTTCTGGGCGTAACGCGCAAATTTCATCAAGCAAGCATTGTGCATGGTATGAGTGAATATTTAACATTTGTATACTCTAAATTATAGAGCCTAACGATGTTGCGGGGGTATAGGGAATAGTGTCAACCCACCATAAGTTACAACAACAAAATAGTCAGAAATATAAATCAATTAGTTTGTCAAAAACACATTGAACTGCCAGAGCTCAATCAGTTTGTAAAACAAAAAACTGAAAAATACTAAATATGTCTTAAAAACGAATCACTAGAAGAGGTAGCCTCTATACATAACTGCAACCCAAACCGATTTAGATAAATAATATAATATAATATAATATATCAGCCATACAAATTTGGGTTCAAGGGCATACATTATTAATATCATTTTTTTGTTTCCTAATAAGAAATTTTACTTCTTCTTGATTTCGTTTATGCTTATTTTTAATGTTTCATAATTATTTAGGCATACACGTGCTACGCATTGTGAAATATGATCGACAGACGCTTGCTATGCGGCGCGTGCAATCCGAAACAATTGATGCGGATCCAATTGTCTGGACTAATCAACGTTTCATACGCTGGGCGCGTTCCATTGATTTGGGCGAATATGCAGACAATTTGAAAGGTGCGTATGATCCATCTTTCAATGTCTAATAAAATCTATATGCTTCGTAAATTTATTGCCATACACAGATAGCGGCGTACATGGCGGTCTCGTTGTGCTAGAACCATCCTTCTCCGGTGATACCATGGCCACTGCATTGGGCATACCGCTCTCAAAGAATATTATACGCCGTCACCTCAGCACCGAATTCGATACGCTGATTCTGCCCGCAAGGTGAGTTTAGAGACTCAATTTGATAATATAAATAGAGCTGGGTTAGATTTTTAAATGGTAATATTCTAAAGCTACCCGGCTCAACAATAAGTGTGTGTTTCTATTGTTTGTCTATGTAGCGTAATATTTTTACTTTGTTTATTGTTTTTTTTTTTTTTTTTGTTTCGTTATTAACTTTGTACAAACTTTGTTTTATGCTTAATTTCGATTAATATTTAATGTATTCCTATAAATATTTTATGCGCCAATTTAATTCTCATACAATTCACACAAATTATGTACTCGTATAATTCATTCAGCATCGTCATTTGCAATTTCAATTTCCACAAAATATTATTACTCATTGTATTACATATGCCAAACATGCAGACACACAAACATACACACATGCAACATCTATTTATTGCTAATGCCATTCATTCAACATTCATTTTGCTACAATTTTTAAATTATTAAACATGAAATATTCTCTAAAGATTATATTTTATTTTAGCACTTCTAGGTGCTAGAAGTAGTTGAACTTTGACTAATGAAGCCATTTTATGTTTATTGAAATTTTGCCAGCCATTTTGAAATTTTTAGTTATAAGCTGAAGAGTCTTGTATAGTATTACATATATGCAAAGCGTCAGCTCTTTTAAAAGTTAAAGCACAATATTTTAAAATATTTAAAATAAAGTTTTATCTAGTTTAAAATTGAAATATTTCAAAAAGCAAAAAAAAAAAAGAGTAGTTTTATATACATAAACCTCAACTCATACAAGTAAATAATAAATTTCCAGTGTAAATATAAAAACTTGTTTAAGAATGTATTAAAACTTCATTTGCAAATCCTTAGATCCTAAGAGCTAGTGCAGAAAAAAATATATTGAGTTGGTAACAAAGTATTACACTAATATTTTATTAAATAAACTTTGTTAAAATTAGTCCGCATAATGTCGAATAAATATATAAATGTTTCCATCTGTCGTCCTTTCTGTATCAAGAAACGAGAATTTCAAGTCTATAAGAGATATAAAAGTTTGAATAATTAGACTCAGAAGGAGGCGAGACAGACATCATAAAGTATATACTAAAATTTTTAATCGCGTCGATAAAGACAAAGAAAATTTATATTAAAAAAAAAAAAAGTGGTAATGGTTTGGATGGGAGCTACATATATCTTAAAGTAAACGGAACATTTGTATAAGTTCAGCTTTCATTCATAGCAACCCAGTCCAGAACTGTATGATCACCGAAACGAGTGAGTACAGCAAATGTTTCATGCTGTATTTGAATGCTGAATGATATCTCCATTAAAAACAAACAACAAAATTTGTTTCATACAAAAACCCAGAAAGGTGAGACAAATATGTATGATAGTGATCCGATCTGCAACTAAATGGAATAAATGATGATTCTAGCTAAAATAAAATCAATAAAAAAATTTTTCATAGAAAAACTCAGGAAAATAAGTCGATTTGCATGCTAAGTGCCAACACTTTTTGTTGTACTAAAGAAGGCACAAAAGATTTCAAATATCAAAACTTGAAAGCTCTATCTTTTATAGTTTCTAAGTACTCGATTTCCATAAGACAAACAATTCTATATCGACTCGCACATTAATTTTGTATGAATTTTGTCCAAAAAAAAAATAAAGAAAACTTTTTTACTTACTTAAATGGCCGTCAACCGGTCATAACCGTGTCTAGAAAGGCGCGCCAACCTTCATAGTCTTGTGGGGCGCGCTGGCGCCAGTCGTTTTGAATGCCAAGTACGTAGAGTTCTCTCCATACCTGGTCATTCCAACGCGTGCCCTATCGTCCTCTTTTTGGGGTTCTCCAATCATGGCATCAAAAGCATCTGTTTGCATTGTTGTTGCTGGTTACCTTTGTTCCATCGATGATATCGATGTCTACGGCGTAAGCGAGCAGCATCACTTCCTTTTGGAAGATCGAGCCCGACATACTCTATGTATGTAAAGGCACTTGCATAGGATGTATTCCATCAGAAAATTGAAAAAATCGCACAACAGAGCATCGCCCTGCTTGAAACCTGTCTTGGTATCAAAGGAGTCGGAGTGGTTTTTCCACACACTTACAACGCTTTGTATGTGAGATAGCGTCGTCATGCAAAGGCGAACAATCTTTGCCGGGATACCTACTGCAGACAGGGCGTCGAAAATCTTCGATCGTTTTGGCGTGTCGAAGCCACACTGATATTGTCTTATAAGTGAATCCGTATATGGCTTCAGCCTATTACACAATACACACGACAGAATCTTATATTCAATGGAAAGAAGACTTATTCCGCGGTAGTTGGCGCAAACAGCGCGATCTCCTTTCTCAAAGATAGGACAAAGAACACAGAGATTCCAGTCATTGGAAATGAGTTCATAGTATAAAAGTTGCATAAAAGTTGATGAAACTCTTCGCCGCCGGTCTTAAATAACGCCTGCCGCTTTATTTTTCAGCTTTTTAATAACCGAATCGACCTCGTTATAGTCCGGTGGCTCTATTAGTAGTGCCAATTATTAACTGGTGTTTCCGGTGTCATTTCTTTATCGGCGGAATTGTGCGCTTCATCGCCTTCGAGTAGGTTGGAAGACTAACTCCTACATAATCTCAGTGATTCCTGTTCATCCGTTACCAAGAAAGTTTCTCCGAGTTTTAAACCTACAGTCAGACGCTTGACCTTTTGATAGAATTTTCGTGCTTCAGATCTGTCACGTAAACTCCCGCCTTTCTTGCTACTTTTTCTTGCATCTGAAAAGGCGTTTCTCCTCTCTTCGTTTCTCTCGATATCGCTCTGTAACAGCTCTGAACTTTTTTACCAACTCAATATATAGACTTAGTTTCGAATTATTAGTTAGTATACTAAAGTAAGTTCAGATGGTGCCAGATATTTGACACATTTACTAGAGTTGCATTGAAATATTGTTAAAAAATCATATTCTTGCCAGATATCTGGCTTAGTCTGAACCTACAATTTATATTTTAAAATCCACCAACACTCATGTGTGCTATTTCTGTTATGAAACACTTATAAACTACAAAATTAAACATAAATTACTCATTCATCCATCATTAATCGCTTTGTTTATACATTCATATGGAATTACTAGTATTTCTAGTATAGTCTAATGAAGCAGTGAACGTCCATGTTTGTAAAAAAAAAAAAAAAAAAAAGAGTATAAGTAATAATAATAATTTGTGTTTGTTTGTTTGTTTGTTGAAATAGTAATTTTGAACTAAGAAAATCGCAAATAATTTGCCTAATGTGCAACATTTTTTCTCTCTCCCTCTATATATCTTCTTCTCTCTCTCTCCCTCTCTCTGTCAATAAATTTCTGCTCCATTTTAATAAAAATAATCAAAATGCAGATACATAATTTACTGTCAAATGGAAGAATTTCAAATGGAAAACTCCCGACAAGTAGGCAAAATGCAAAGTCACTAAAGAGTGACGCCGCCAATTCGCTTATTAGCAACCAATAAAACGAGTGCGAACAATAATAAAAGGAAAAAGAAACGTAAACTATTAAAAGGCAAATAAAATAGTTAATGAAAAAAGAAAGAAAAAAAAAAGAGTTAGTTGTTTATGGTAAAACTGAAAATCAAATTATATGATTTAGCTTAAGCAAAGTGTGATGCAAAGAAATTAAAGAGAAAAGCAAAAATGTGTATTAGGAAAAAATGTTCTTAGAACAAATGCAAACAAACTAACTATTTATTAAACTATCTAAAAGTAAAAAGCGCTTTTAATGTCGTAAGTCAGAATTCGTCTATGCAGACATGCAAAAATATTCAAATACTTAAACAAATTGTTTATTTGTGCAAATTTAAAGAATGCACAAAACAAAGTTTTTCGTTTCGTTTCGTTGGGTTTTTTTTTTTATTATTATACAAAAAAAAATATTATTTAAAAACTTCAGCAAAAAATGGCATTTAACTTGGTAAAAATTGCATTTCAATAGTTAGAAGACAAAAGAATATTATTTCGCATGGAAAAAAATATTACAAAAATTTATCAAAATTAAATAGAAACTTATGGGAAACAACAAACAATCTGATCCAAAGAAAAAAGCATACAATTACTTTAAACTTTAATAATAAAAAAAATAATATATATATAAATATATAAAAAATAAAATAGCAGCAGCGAAAGACGCAAAAAAGACTACTGCAAACGCGTATAGGGACATAAAAATTAAACAAAACAATGATAAAAAATATATACATACATATATATAAAAAAATAAAAGAAAATATACAATACGTAAATATAAACTACTTATATAATAAAGAAAAAGAAAAGAAAAACAGAAAACAGAAAACAGAAAACAAATCCACCTATTAAACACAAACAAACAAAAAATTTTAACACACTCAAAAGCATTTGTTGTCTCTCTTACACTTACGCGTCAATGTAAGTTTAGGTTTATGACAAATACTTTAGCGTCAGGTACAAAAAGACGAACAACTTTAAAAAAAAAAAATACTTGAAGAAGAAAAGACACGCACACATAGAACACATTTAAACTAATAAAATAGTCGATTTTGCAAAGTAGAAATTGTCTGGTAAAAAAAAAATAGAACAAAATTTATTTATTCAATTAATTTTTAGTAGCTTATTAATGTATGTGTGTATGTATGTATAATAAGTAGCTTTATGTGTGTATATTTAGTCACCTGCTTCGATATATATATATATATATATATATGTGTGTGTGTGTGCATTTTAATATAATACAATTTTAATAGCAGAAATTTTCTGTTGCATACTGTTAGGTGTTGCGCTTATACCTTTAATCTATTTTTAATTCCTCATATTTGATTTAATTCATTCCACTCCACTCGATAATGTTGCACAACAAACCGCAATCATGGTCACGTAAAACGAAGAAGCTAACAAAAGTTCAGTAAATTGGTAAACAAATTTAAATAAAAATATATTTTAGAAAATGTTGTAAACTAAACTAAACTGGCACACTTTGAGCTACAGAACCCAATTGTATATAATTTTTACAACCAGAGCTGGAAGATACATAGTTTTGATGATTTTACGGCGCAAAAAATCCGTTAAGCCTACGCCTTTTTAAACGATTTTTTTTTTTGTAGCTTAAAAGGCGATTTTCTTCAATATAATTGTGTGTCATTCGTCATCTTGTGGCACTAATTCGATTAAATCGATTAAACTCCACCCTTTGCTGGAGCTAAATTTTCCGACGGTTATGCCAGATATTCTTGCATTTCTAATTTTGGCTTGTAGATACGTGCAATGCGCTTCTAAAATCATCTTTGGCATCGCAGAAAACAGGCTTTTATCGTATGGCGACCAACTGTATGTATGCACCTTCCTTATTAAAGTTGCAGACATTGCAGGTGCAGACATTGCAGGTGTTTTTTTGCTGTTGTTAAATGTTTTGCTCACACACGAGCGACTGTTAAAAGTTTATACAGGGAATACTTAAAGCGTTTACAAAAGAATCGTTTTAAATCGTATTAAATATTCACAACTTACCGAACATTTGTTAGCGCCCAAGTATGTATTATGTAAAAATTCAATTTAAATTTCGTATACATATACATACATATATAAAAGTTACAAAACTTTTATGTTAGATACCTATTTGAAATTAAATTACTTTGAAAGTTTATGAAAATAAATACTTTATAAAATACTTTTAGTTGCATTTATTTTTATAAATTTTTTTGTGTAAAATAAATGTCATTTAAGTAACAAACAACTTCAACAATAATTAAATTATTCTCAAAATAGTTTTACATAATTTGTATAAAGAATTTTGCTTGTTTGTCTATTTTATTTCTTTGTTACGCTACAGCATTCATTATAATCTATTTACGTACAATATAGAGAAATTCAGAAATTATTATTTTTTTTTTTTTATTTATTTCTTAAATTGAAATTAATGTTTTTGTCTCTATTCTTCTTCTTCTTCATCTTCTTCTTTTCCACTTATCTAATTCAACTGTTTCCTTGTTTCAAAACTTGTGTGCTAAATAATATAAATGTTTAAATTTGTCAATTTGTTGTTGCTATCTGTACTATGCTGTTTACAACAAATCAAAAAAAAAAACAACAAAACAATATCAAACCATACCATTGCACTGTACAAATACATATAAACATAAACACACACATGCATACACAATCGAACAACAAAAATGTTTGCCTGAATTATACGAAAACGAAAAAAATACTATGCCTGCTCTCCTGATTGTTTAATTGTGTGTATATGTGTACGTGTGTGTGTTTGTACATGTGCTTTGACAAATACATTTATAAAACAACAAAAACAAACACAAATCTTACACGCACACATTGGAAAAACTGGATATCAATTTTTATTTTCTTTAAATGAAATGGCTTATTTAAAAAACAAAAATCAAATCGCATCAAAATCAAAATCAAATCGAAACGAATCTGGTTGTATTGCAAATGTATGTTTAATGTGTAGAGCGACTTTGGGTCAAGGTATACGCTCCGGTTGCGGCATAGTACCAATAACTGGACCCGGTGGACTGCAACACTATGCCACAACCGATCGACGTTCGAGCGGCAGTCTACGGGTAAGTGCACCTGCTATTCTTTCTAAATATGTATTATCAACACTATCAATCTATACTTATACTATCTATATACAATATATATATACTTGCTACATATACCTACATATATATGTATATGTCAAATATATGTTTCCATGTAATCCTATTTTTTTTTTTTTGTTTTTAAGCTAATTAATTAATTTTAAAATGCTCAAATTCTCTCAGCTATTTAATTGGTTGCATTTACAAAATGTTGTCACAACTTTTGCTCGAAAAAAAAAAAAAAAAATTATAGTAATTAAATTTGTTTTTCTAAATAAAAAGGACTCAGCGGTTGTACTATCTTGTTCTCCTAATATATCTCTCTCTATCTCTCTCTCTCTCTGTCTCTCTCTCTTACTCTTGCTTTTAATATTTCTAACTACTAAAAAGTTTTAGCGTACAGCTTTTGTTGTCTTTAAAAAATATTTTGTGACTGTTATTGATTAAAAATATTTTAAATCGTCTAAAATTTATATTAAATGTTTAATAAGTATGTGCACCAGCAAATTGTCGCAATTAATTTTTGTTTTTATTTTTATTACATCATATTGTTAAATAAATCAAAATAAAAGTTTATAAAATTAAAACTTAATACAGAAAGTTTTCAGTCAGCGACAATACAAAATAATTTGCATGTTGTCTTACATAACAGAACAATTACTTTAATTGAAATAAAAAAAAAATAATAATTATAAAGAAATAGTAATACTAATATTTTTTTTTTTTTAATCAGAAATCAAGTTAGACAAACCTATTTAAGTGAGTTGAATTCAAAGGTGATTCACAGCTATAAGAAAAAAATAATATTTTGAAGAGTTTTAAGTTCTGACTAATGGCATTAAATTAAAACCGTTAGAATTATTTTACTTACAGCTATTAATGATTGTATGTATATAGTCTATAGACTATATAAAAAAATTTAATAAACATTCATTTTTACGCACAAAACACAATAAGAAGGTGAGTTTATTTTTATTATTATTTTTTTTTTTTTTAATAAAACAAAATGCCATATTCTTTATACATATAAGTAAATCACAAAGTTGTATGTAAAAGTCATCTAACGGATTTATTTCCAAGACATTTTATTTTATTAAAGATCAAAATAATAATATTCTCCACTTCAAAATATAACTAATAAACATTGCGAACGGGACGCCAATAATTTGCAGGAAAGAGTCTTGTATGTTGTACTTAATTATTTGCTAATCTTCTTATTTTTATTAAAATTAATTTAAAAAATTTAGAAAGGCGCGCCAGCCGTCATAGTCTAGTTCGCGCTGGCGCCAGTCATTTTGAATGCCAAGTACGGAGAGATCTCTCCAAACCTGGTCATTCCATCGAGTTTGTGCCCCCCATGTAAGCCATGCGTGCTGGAGCTCATTCATACATTCGAATGCGGTGACCAGTCCAATGCCGCGCTGGACTATGTCAACCTTATCGAATAGCTCGTATAGCTTGCGGGACCTAAACTCGTTGCCGGCTCTAATAGAATCCTCCTCTCGAAGATTTTCAACGCTGTCTCATCCGACTCAATCACAGTCTATGCCTCTGCGTCATACAATAGAAGCGGGAGTATCTGCGTCTTCTAGATCTTGATTTTTGTCTTTCGAGAGAGGGCTTTACTTCTCATTTGCTTGACCCATGAGCCGAGACTGTTTTTCAATCTCTGAGGACGCCTTGCTGACTCGCCGTTCCGATGACATCGATGTCATCGGCGAAAGCGAGTAGCATCACTTGCTTATGTATGTACGGGCGCTGGCGAAGGATGTATTCCATCAGAAGATTAAAAAAATCGCATGGCAAAGCGTCGCCCTGCCTGAAACCTCTCTTGGTATCAAAGGGGTCGGAGAGGTTTTTCCCCACCCTGACAACGCTTCGGGATACCTACTGCAGACAGGGCGTCGAAAATCTTCGATCGTATCGGCGTATCGAAAGCGGCTTTGTAGTCGACAAATAGGTGGTGTATGTCTTTGTTAGACTCACGGATCTTTTCCAAGATTTGGCGTAATGTGAATATTTGATCACTGGTTGACCATTTTGGTCTGAAGCCAATATTAAATAGTACGCGCGATAGAATCTAATATCCGATGGAAAGAAGACTGATTCCGCGGTAGTTGACGCAAACAGTGCGGTCTTCTTTCCTAAAATTAGAACAGAGAACACTGAGATTCCATTCATCGAACCATATCTTGCACTAAAGTTCGTGCATACTCCTAACCAACTTTTCGCCGCCAGTCTTAAATAACTCAGCTGGCTTCCCATCGGAGCCTGCCGCTAACATTGTTATTTTATGCTTTTAAATAGCTGCATTGACCTCGTTATAGTCCGGTGGCTCTATTAGTAGTGCCATCATCAACTGGTGGTTCCGGTGTCATTTCTCTATCGGCGGAATTGTGCGCTTCATCGCCTTCGAGTAGATTGAAAACTAACTCCACCATCTCCATCTCAGTGATTCCTGTTCATCCGTTACCAGATTTCCATTGTCATCCTTACAGAAAGTTATTCCGGGTTTAAAACCTTTAGTCAGACGCTTGAACTTTTGATAGAATTTTCGAGCTTCATTTCTGTCACTTAACATCTCAACATCCTCCAACTCCGCCGACAGCAGAGTTCGCTGATAAGAAGCGTTGTTCTCTGCAGTTTTTTTTTTTTTTTTGTTGTTATTTAGCTACAAATGCCAAACTTCGTCTTTTTTACATAAAATAAAATACTTCACATAAGTCCATATTGGATCAGTAAAAAGGGTATTCCAATGCAAAATATCGAGTATGTCTGTCTGTATGAAAATCGAGAGCTTGGAGATTATAAAAAACAACTTTCTAGTTTGGATATACATATAGACTCTTCTATTCATTCTCCAAATAAATAGTATTCAATGAGGGCAGTTGCCATATAAACCTTTCCCACCTTTCCGAGTTTTTTCCGAGTATCATATATAATTACTCTATACGTCGTTCTTTCTTGTTATTAGCTGATAGTTCGCTTGTTGGTGTTAAAGGCTAAGTTGCGATTTTTAATAATTTTTTTAAAATATACAAATTTTGCAACCTCAACCAAATTTGGCAAAATGAATTTTTTTTTGGAATATTATGATTATGTGTGATAAAATGCACAAAAAAATATTACAAAAAAATATTAAAAGACAAATTTTGCAGCAAAAAGCACAAAACAAATTGTTGTATGTACAATAAATTTAAATTTCAGATACATTTATGTACTTATAGAGTAGGGTACTAACAAAATGAACCAATACTAACTAAACATCAATAAATTAATTTCATTACGTAGTCAATAAATAGTCAAATAGTTATTGAAATGAATATTAGTCATGCACAGAAATAATTGCTAAGAACATTCTTAATGAACCGAAATAGAGACAACTAGTACTAATATTCTTATACGTACTTCGTTTTGTAATCGTATTATATACATTCACATATGTTGAAAATTCTAATACGAAATAAATTATGTGTGTAACTAGTTCTATGGTTTCTAAAGAACCTTGTGGAATTCGACATTTCACATTGCATAGACATGACATAGATTGAATAATAATTTTATTGAACAAATTCAAAATAAGTAAGAGCTGTTTCCAAGCAACTGGTAGTCCATTGCAGCTTCACCAGATATGCACATAAATGCAACATTATTCTTCGTTTAACCATCTATCCAACATATATGCATGCTTTACCTTTGATTTTTTTTTTTTACACCCTTGACCTTCCAAAGCCCACCATAAGCTAAAACTGACCTTAAAGAAAAATACTTTTTCTTACAAAAATACATAACTGGTCGATGGGATTTTATAAGTGTTTCCTCAAATAGTGAAAGGACATGCTCATTAGTTAAGCATCCGTTCAAAAGTAGCCGCCATATTGACTTTTAAGCTGATATTGACTTATTAAAGAAGTTTTTCTTACAAAAATATATAACTGGTCGAAGAGTTCATATTCGAGTTATACCAAGAAACGTGCAACTCCGCAACTCAGCTAGTTATCTCAAAAAATAATAATAAAAAAAAAACTGGTTTCAAAACACACAATTTTTAGATTCGTTTTTTTAGGTTATCCAATTATCGACACATTTTTTGCATTGTTTATATGAAGTGAGCTTCTGCTGGGACAAGTAGTCGGAAGTAGCGATGTCTTGAGAATATGGTGAGTGGGGTAGCACCTCTTATTTCAGCGACCGATTTTGCAACATGCGGCCGAGTGTTTTCATGCTGCAAAATCAATTTGTCGTGCCTTTCTTAGTATGTCGGCAGTTTTTACTTAAGTGTGCAGCTCAAAAGCATGAATTAACTCCGATAGCTTTCATTCGGTTTGAGCAGTTCGTAGTAGATCACACCGCGCTAAACCCATCAAATATGGAGCATAAGCTTCTTGGCATGCATATTCGACTTTCCGAACGATGTCATTCTTTTCATCACCGGTCACAATGTGATGTAAAAAATATCCTTCCTTCATATTTCAACATCGCGCGTCTTCATATGATACCCTGGTTGTTCAGAAGTTTTCTGACTCTCGACTCATTCACTCCCAATGATTGTTACAACTCCTGAAGCGTTTGGCATTGGTTCACATTGAGCAATCATTCCAATTCTTTGTCTTCAAGCTTTTTGGGTTGAACCGGCCGTTCATTGACTTCGAGCTAAAAATCACAAATTTTAAAGCGACCAAACCAACTAGAATTGTTCTGATAGAACATGTGCACCGTAAACTTCCAGTAAAATTCGATAACTCTTGGACGCATTCACAATAGATGCTCATTAATAATAGACATTTTTTTTTTTTTTATTTCCTTAATACTTTGTTTTCAAAAACTTAAAGTATTACTCCTAGTTGGAGCATAGGGCGAAAAATAATAGACATTATTGGTTCATTATTAATTCAAGGTCGCAATATCTGGATCAAGAAATATCAAACGTTGTGTCGATGTAAACATGTTACTCTGTGTGAATAACGAAATATCAAGTAGTATGTATTTAAGGTAAAGACTTCAAATTTGTATGCAATGCTCACTCTTTTCAATTAAAGTGTATGAAATTAATGTAACAGCCTTTCTATAAGTTCTAACCCCCACAGAGAGTTTCCCATGTTTGAGTTTTTTTTTTTTTCTTTTGTCATTCTATTTAATATAAATTTGTTGTATCTTATACGAAGCTGGATCTGTATGCAGTGAAACAAAAATAACCGGAAGAAGTATATTTCAGCCAATGGTTGTTGTCCAGTATTACTCCTCAGATTGTCACAATCTACTTTATACATATTTAGAAAAACCTTATAGAACAACGAAAATTGGCGAAAATATATTAAGGACATGTCGTACATATACGATTTTAAATTATCTTTAGTCGTTTAGATAATAAAAAGCACATTATTACGTTCTAGAAAAATGGTTTATTGCATTGTTTATATAAAAATTGAATTGTTTTAAAATCGATTAAAGTTTTTATTCCATAAATAATAACATAGAAAAAAAAAAGGAAAAATACAAAAACAACATTTTGTCCAACTTTATAAGCTAACAACTCATTAAAGATTTGCACAAATGGTTCATGTCATAAAATCGAAAAAACAGAAGAAGAATTGTAACCACTTAGTACACAATTTGAAAGTAAACTAAATAAAGTAGATAAATTTAATGAAGAAAATTAAATGAAAAATAGTTTAAAAATAATTGTCGTAGTAAATTATTTGCAATGTCAAAAGGCAATTGCCTGGATATTTAAAAATTATATATTAATATATATATCAAATAAGTGTATTATTGAGCTGTCATGGAAAATAAATGTGAAAAAAAATGTAATTTGCGGCATATTTTTTTTTTCTTTTTTTGAAATTGTTTGTAATATTTTTTTTTTTTAGTGTGATTTAAATTACAAAATAATTTAATGCAGTTATAATTTGTTTTCATGCCATATTTTTTATTTGAAAAAAAAAACTTTTTATTAAAATAATAATAACAATTGCAGAATGAGAAGCTACAACAACATAAAAAACTACAAAAGTGCTGAAAAGTTTAATGAGAATACAAGTCGTCAACAAATACTGGAAAATCTGTGCGAATGCAATTGAGCGTGGAAAAGCGTTTTACTGGGCGAAATAATAACAAATATAATTTAAAAAAATATGCATATTGCAGGTTAACACGACAGACAGTTTAAATTATCAAACATAACCGACTGAGTCCATAATAAATCATGTCAACAGTTAACGGCCGAATTGTAAATGCAATCAAATAATAAAAATAAATAAATAAAAAAAAAAAAATACATTTAATAAAGCATCTGTAGCTACATTTATATAAACAAACTATTCTCTTTTTCTCTCTTATCTTCTCGCTTTCATCAAATACACGCAGATATCGGCATGGAAAGGATCTCAGGTGAAAATTGAAAATTATATTTAAATTTGCATAAAAATTAAAATGTTTATTATTATTCGTGCAGAGCTCTTTGTCAAAAGCCTTTCGTTTTAATGCCAAACCACATCGCGCCGCAGGTGATCGCAGCTCCTTTGGGAACTCAACATCTCCAACACCCTCGTATAGCAGCAGCTCCGAAGGCGGCGGAGGAATATACGCTACAATAGGCGGTGCCGTTGGTTATGGCGGTACAGCTGGCAGCGGCAGCATGCAACAACAGTCACACTATCATTTCCTGCCACCACCCACAACAGCACCACCGCCGCCACCAACAACTGGTGGCATTAGCGGCAATTATGGGCCACCAGGACATCGTGTCAGCGCACCTCCAGTCGGCATTATGGAGAACAATGCCGATGCCAATTTATTATATGAACAGCATCGACGTGTCAAGAGTATCAGCGATATTGGTGTAACAGCTTCACAAAGCGTTGGCAGTGTTGGCACGAGTAGTCTAGGCGGTGTTTCTATTTCTTCCAATTCACCCGTATGAGAATCAATTATTATGTAAGCCAAAAAAAACTTGGGCTTACATAAGTTAAACTTTGCATAGAAAGCAGTGCAATTCGATAAAATAATTTAGTTTAGAACAAATGTTTACTGATTGTGAGTGAATTAACTATAAGATATTTATGTATTTATTATATTATACTCGAAGGGGCCCACCTTGAACCAATGCTTGAAGTATTTTCCAAAAATAATAAATAACTAAATAAATAAAATAGTTTATATTTCTAAATGTAAAGTTAAATGTATATTATATTGTATAATGCGTAATTAATTAATAAATTAATAAACTAAAATGTATTATAACTCATGTGTGAATGACAAACTCGAAACTATTGAAACCACCCGCGCTCCCACAACCTTACCCATACAGGCATTCATTCACCTACAAATAAAGTTAATTAATTACTCGTAATTGTAAAGTTTGTTATTCGAATTAATTTAATAACACTCAAATGAAATGTGAAATGGAAATAATATATGTACACCACATCAGACTCCTATACAAATGTATCTACTAGCTATAATCGAATTTTAGTTCGATTTTTTTTATTTGTAAAATTCACTTGGCAAAGTATACATATATAGTTAAATAAAATAAATCTATTAATCGTAATTGAAAAAGTTAATACGAGTTAAATGAAATGTGCATTTCAATTGATTTTGATTTTTATTTTAAAAGAATGCTGATTATTTATTAAAGTAAACTACATATTATAAACTACCGGAAATATTATTTGTGCAAAATATGAAATGTTTATTATACTAAGCAGACCAATTTAATTTAAGTGTGTAATTAAATGAAGTAATTGCAAAATAAAACTAATGAAAATCTCTGTGAAAAAATAATAATATGCATCTTTGTTATTAAGTCGTTCAACAACATATTACATATTGGTCAATTAAACCGTAACTTTATCGTATTTACATTACATTAGGGGTGAGCGATATTTCGCTAAGTGTAATATTTTACGGTTAATGAATAATGAAAGTCATTTTATGACAATCAATTTGCAATGTGCGTGTCAATACAACAAAAATTGACAGAATTTCGTCTCTATCGGTGGAATTGTGTCTTTAACGTTCCCAAGTTGATTATGGAAGTAACTTCACCATATTTTCAGTGATTTTTGTGTATATCAGACTCCCTGTGATAACCAGAGTTCGGTTTTCGTCTTTGCAAAATGTCACTTCGGGCTTAAAACCTTCGGTCAGACGTTTGAATTTATTTATTCAGTTATATATAAATCTATGATCGAATGTTACATGCACTTCAAGCTTGCAACGTATTTGAATACCAGAAGAAAAGCCCTTCCAACTACACAAAATGTGTTCAAAATTCTCGATCTAAGCAGATTCTATTGTGAAGGAAAATAAAACTATGGAGTTCGTTATAGCCACGTTTCCAGCAATTGCCGAAAATTTACTATCATCCTTATCGCAAAATTCCTGAACACAGAAATGACAAACAGGTCATAAAGAATAAGCAATAGATCAATATCTGTGCGCTCATATGTACTAGAACCCACGTTGTCATCTTATATGTATATGAAATGTCAGAACTTTAAATAAATATATTCCTTTCCGAACTCAATATTTGGTCAAAATTGATATATGCGGCATACAAGATGTCTTATTTCATAAGTTTAATATAAACTTTCTCTCACACAGGCTTACAGACAGATAGACAAACTTGACAAAATCGGTACTTACCGGCACGCTGATCAGGAATATATTTATTTTGAGGCATCGCCGTTGCATCCTTTGAAAAAAAATTTTTTCCGCACAATGCAACTAATTTATCCTTCTTACTTGTAGATCCTTTCTCTTACAAAACCAAACAAAAAAATACTTGAAAATAAATACTTGCACCATAAAATTTATTGTAACTAGAAAATCATTACTATTATACGAAAATTATTTCAACAAATTGCAACTGCTCAGAGCCATAACACTTGACAACGATTTGCTCCCGATTGATTTTCTGCGGTTCGCTACATATGCGTCGCACGCGTGTCCTTGGATGCTGTTTGTGCCGCTCTAGCTAGCGTCGCTCACCGTTGTTGTTCTTGTCATCGTTGCGCGGACGACGTGTAGTATTTGGACGTCCTTTCGGAACAGGTTCAGGTACTGGCTCCGGTTCGGCAACAACCAATGTGCCCATGCTGCCGATTAGTGCGAATAGCGCAAAAACAAGGAGCAAATTAAACCACTTCATGTTTACTAGAGACTTTGTATGATAATGCTTCCCCGTTCTAATGTAACTGACGGTGCAGCAGCAGAAACGGCGCATTTTATTGCTAACTTCAGACTGCGGAAACGCATAAATTCTCCTCGGATAAAAATCTATCGCACAGTTCAGAAATATATGTCAACAGCGTTTAGGCATCAAATTAATGTCGTCATTTGTGTTTGGAGATTTGGATATTTATGCGCGTTGATCTTGTGTTCGATAGCACTAATTGAGTTGTAAATATTGTGTTGAAAATGGGCGGACAAACGTTTAAGCAACTCGCTTGAGATATTTTATACACATTTATGTAGGTACAATAATTGCATTGGTGATTTATTCAATGTTATTGTGTTTTGCAGTGTGCTTGGTTTCACACGAAACCAAATTAGTCTTAATAGTTACATACATACTATGAATATATAATCGATGATATTGTAAAATAGCTACAATAGGCACTAGCCAAAGCATACTAGATATATTTACATCGTACGCATTAACAAGCAGCTCTAACCAGTTCATTTTCAACGCTGACCGAAGTGCATTTCTTTAGCTGTTTGTTAAATTTCTTATCGAATTTCTTCTCCTGCTTCTCTGTAAGCTGCTCCAGGGATAATTGTTTAATGTATTTCTTGAGCAGCTTCTTTTTCAGTTTCTCAAGCGCAATGCCCGCCTCATGTTTGCCAACAATCTTTGCCAGCACATCGCTCCATTGAAACGCTTCTGCAGCAACCTCCCCTTCTGCTACCGGCTCATTTGTTTCAGCAGCTGATTCTATGTTGTTCTGTTGCAACGATTTAGTTTTCTTTTTCGCCGGCTGCTCGCCGTTTGTCTCAGTTTCAGAAGCAGCAACCGCTTTACGTTTAACGCCATTTTCTGGTTGCGTTTGCAACTTGCTGGCCTTTGCAGCTGCAAGTTCTTCCTGCTTTGCTTGTTTCATCTTAGCCAGTTCTTGCTCGAGTATATCCCATACCTGTGTGGCTTGATGTTTCGGCATGCGCATGCAATTGGCTACAAAATTCTCAAACTTTGCCTTCTTGCGCGGCACATTGTCCACGCTCTGCAGACGCTGGAATGCATTACGCACCGGCGGCGCCAGATTGTAATCCTTGCTCTCAAGTATCGCGCGTATAATATCCATCCAGCTTTCCTGTTTCTTTGCGTTGCTGTTCTTTGCCTCTTTGTGCACGTAATCCTTGCCGGAGTACTTTTGAGCCTCAGAGATGCATTTTATATGCGCCACATATTCTTCGCCATAGAAATCCTTCAAACAATCCATGCAAGACACACTTTTATTGGCACCGCGGCATCGCGTTTGGTAGTGTTTTTCTACCGAAGGCTTTTTGACGGAGTCGCCGCAATGATTGCACGTGAAAAATACCATGGTGTGCGGATTATGATAATAGTTTCGATGTTAACGTATTAAATTTACGCTTGTAACTTAAATTATCATTCCAAATGAAAAGAAATATTAAAAAGCCGCCAAAGACAGAAATAAACAAGTGCTACACGTGTTTAGGGCTGCATCGTAGTAAATTTGGCTGCACAAACCGTCATTTGGTACTTTGCCCATCAGTAGTCTTCTCGCTCACACTTATACACGTTGTTTAGCGTCTGTACCAAAATATTAAAACAGTTGCATTATCAATGCGCAAGAGCGAGAGGTGTGAAAACGGCGCTTTAGCAAAAAGAAAGTACTACATTCAATACGCCACTCGTTGTAATTTTGCTGCATTTGCAGCGCCATCTTGTGAATAAAATAATTTAAAGACAAATTGTGCGCGCTGGTAGCAGCAATAAATCGAATTAAAAAAAGAATTAAAAAACAATTTATTTATTTATATATTTATACAGTGTCATAATTTAAAACAATATTTCTGTATGTACAATTCTGGTATTGAGCTTTAAAAGCAACTTTACAGAATTTTTAAACAAACACCGTTAACTGAACTTTGCACTAATACAAGCAACGACATACTAAAGTTGTAAGTATTTTCCTTTTATGCCATTTTAATAGATTTGCATAGATTTTTCGAAGAGCTGCGTTAGATCCTCCAAACTCTGCGCACGCGGTGCCATTTTTGTTATACGTTCTTGCGGCAATACGCCTTCGACAAGCTGCGGTATATCATTTGTCGTGAAACCTAAATCTTTGAGTCCATTTTCAATGTGTGCGCTTTGCATATACTGACGCACAATATCAGCAAGTATGCGCCCAGCATCAGCTTTTCTAATGTTACTTGTGTCGGCACCCAATAGCGCAGCTGCCTCTAAATGCCGCTCCGGGCAGGCTGTTGCAGTAAATTCAAAAACTGCTGGTGCACTGATTACCACCGACAAGCCATGTGGTATAAGCGCATGGCTGTCACCGTACCCAGACGGACGATAACTACGCACATTGCCCGATATTGGATACGAAAGCCCATGACAGAGATGTACACCGGCATTACCAAAGCCGACGCCGGCCATTGTTGAAGCCAGATGCATGCGCGAACGTGCTTTTAGATTATCCGGCTGATAAATGGCATCTATAAAGTTTTCACGTATAACGCTCAAAGCAAACCGAGCCCACACATCAGAAATTGGATTACGACCCTGATATGGTGGCCTCAGCGCAGGATTGCAGGGCGCCAGGCTACGCTGCCTATAATCGATTGCGGTAAAGCTCTCCAGTGCATGACAGAAAACATCGAAGCCGGCAAAAGCAGTTACGCGCTCTGGTTGTGTGAGCGTATGCAACGGATCGATGAGTGCTGTATAAAATTTAGCATAATATTTATCTAGGCATACTTGTGTAACACGTTGCCCACTTACCCAATGTTGGCTTAAGATATTTACTCGAAATGCCTGTCTTTACGTGCAGCTTCTGATAATCAAATATGGCTACGCCGGTTGTTTCCGAACCAGTGCCCGCTGTGGTGGGCATTGCAAAAAGTGGCTTTAACTTTACGTTAATCTCCTTGCCACTGCCAATCGGGCGATTAACATAGTCTAAAAACTCTGCTTCGTTGTCGCTTGAATACAGATTCGCCGCTTTGCATGTATCAATTGCAGAACCGCCACCAATAGCGAGAAATGCGTCGAACTGCTTACCGCGTGCAAACTCCGCCGCTTGCCAGAGACTTGCATCCGT
Organism: Leucophenga maculata; assembly: GCA_035044805.1. NCBI lineage: Eukaryota > Metazoa > Arthropoda > Insecta > Diptera > Drosophilidae > Leucophenga > Leucophenga maculata. The sequence continues at coordinate 1,743,785 of JAWNNP010002193.1, read as the reverse complement.
GGGTTCAACGCGCGTTTGATCGTACACATCATACATGATGCCATGCCGTGAGAGTGAATCTAGCGCAACACGTACAGAAGCCAACTGCACAACATTTTTATCTGTGACCAGACAGACGCGTTTTGCACCATTATTAAGCAAATCGGCGCCGATCTCAGCGCTGACGCCGGGACCAAAACGTACCGTCGACGCAGACATCTAGAGTGAATGCTTTTGACATACTCGCTAAGTGAACTTTGTAATGCAGTGCACATACCTCGAAAGCGTATTCCATTTTGCCTGTTTGAGTTGTAGACGCCATCGGCGCCGCTGTGGAGCCATAACTATGTGCGGGGCACTTGCAACTGTAATTGTTCACTTGAGAAAATGATTCTATAACAAGATACGCTTATTATATACTCACGAATTTGCAACAATTGTATTTATTAGATTTAGAACGTTTCTACGCGTCATTTTTTATTGATTTTTTTTCTTCTGTTAATCAACGATCGACGATCAGCTGTTTTGCTTTTGATAAGAACTGGTTATCTTGGTTTAGAGTCTACATACAATTTTTTTTAACTAAAGTGGCGCTGCATAAAGCTTTTGTTTATAAATCTGATTTGTTTCCATTAAGATTCGAAAGATTGATGCATGCTCTTAGTATACATTAATCAATAACCCAGCTGCTATATTTTTATACCTGATCAGTACAATAATGTGAGCTGTTCTAGTTATATTCTTCGTCCGTTCCGTTCGTCTGACTATGTTTTGTTTCTTATATTTGTATGTGGGGCATGTCTCTACTTCTTTTCCCAGTTTTTGAGATAATATTGAACCAATGCGGAGATCAACCCCGACAAACAAATAGACATATACAGCCTAAACGTATGTTTATTGCTTTTAAAATCAGAATCAGCTCGGAGTATATTTTATTTTGCTAGAGAAATTAAATGAATTTCTGTTTATACGACTATAACAAATGCCACAGTACTAATTTCTTTCTATGTTTTCCAGATGTCTGCATATGAATATGATTTCTCTTTTACCTTTGACGAGGCAGCCTACGAAACAGACTTTTCAGGCGATCGCGATGACTTCGAGCACATGTGGCAGGAATTTGATGATGAATTTCGTCGTGCTGAGGAGGTAAATATGCTGTCTTATATGTTTCAACAAAACTTGCGGCTCAACAATCATGGCGAAGTGCAGAGTGGGGAACCATGTTAAGTTTAGTTTTTTATGTATAACCTTTTTTTAATTTTTGTGGCTGCTTACGCAATTATTTTAGAATTACGAAAACTTCAAAGACTGCAGACCAGCAAAATGTGATATCTTTTTGTTACGTGTCATTTGAAATGGCTTTCGTTTCGTCGTTTCTGTGAAATAATGCAACTTTTATATAAATGTATTTTAATTAGTTATGTAAAAATTGTTTAAATTATTTAAACGTTCCTCAACTGTATGTGATTTGTTTTGAAAATGCGTTTTCTTATTTTACGTTTTACATAAGTTTACATTAGTACATAAAGCCAATTCATTTATGTACAAAATATTCGTTCGAATGCAGTAAAATGAAATATCCAAAGAAATAATCGCAAAGCATTTTCTAAAATTGTTAATTGTTAACTAACGTTTAGATCATTTAAATGACAGCCAACAAAAACTATACTCGTAAATTTGCATAGGTATACATTTTAAACTATAATTTTAGACATTTATTTTGATTAATAATGTACTATGCTGATATAAATAGATAATCATTTACGCAAATTCGCGCATAAAAAGAAAACACTTTTTTATTTAGTTTTGGAAGTTAATTTTATTACACGGCTTCGTCCGCCACAATCGTTAACAAACATATATATTTTTTTTTTAAATCGAACTTAACTTCCAAAAGCTAATGGAATATTGTTATATAATAATGTTTCTTTAAACTTTAGCTAGTCTAATTAAAGTATGTATTTATGGTTTTTATTTAATGTTTTTTTTTTTTTGTTAGAAAAATAATTTAAATGTTTTTAGACAAAACCCATAAACGAACAAGTATGAAAATGTTCTGTTTAATTGTTTGATATATAGTAAAGAAGGAGAATTTAAATAATTTTTTTTTTTTATAATTTTTCATTTTTAATTAAGTGGCTTAAATAGTATAGAAGACTTTTAAAATCGCTTCATTTTAAGTATATGACTTTCTTGATTTTAGATAATTTTTGATTTTTTTAATGATTTCTCCATAGAATGGCACAAAATAATTGAATGTATAATAGTTCAGAATCAAATGCAATAGTAGTAGAAACTAAATTTTAGAAAATTGTTAGTATATATAAATATGTATGTAGTACGTCTCTCATGCTTGGGATCACACAAATGCGTTACTCTTGCGCGTAGCGTTTGCTGATCACAACCTGCTCGATTGGAGGTCAGTTCTAATCGGATCGATTCTAATCGGTCGTTCTATCGGAGTAAGTGGATTATGGAATGGCGTTCATTTCGGTGGCTTGCAGCAGAGGCATTAAGTACGGAATTCTTATTCATTTGCTAATTCAATTTAGTATTGTTTTTAGTATTTTTGAGTTTTATTAATACTTTTTCTTTCACGTTTGATTCTTTTTTTTTTTTTTTTAACTTAAGTTTATACTATGCAGAGAAAACAATAATCCAACATTGTTCAGTGTTATGTTTTATGTTCAAATACTCACAATCGGCTTCCACTTAAACTCATTCAGAAAAGAACTTATTACAGAAATTTTGTTTGCTTTACATCTCTTCATGTTTAACTATTTTAAAATATGCAGACACTTAAATATAAAAATAACGAACGAAAATCGCTTTTGCACTCCTTGTGCTGTGCATTACTATTTTTCCTCGGCATTCAACAGTCAATCAATCGTCTTGACAATGAACTCTCGCTTCATTCCTGAACTTAGACCTCATTTATCGGCGCATACTTGTGCACTTTTGGCATTTTCGGTTCCTTCTCCGCCTTCTTGACAATGTCTTCCGTGAGTTTTTGGTAGACTATTGAGTTCTTGGATGCGGCCAGCAGCGCCATGCGATAACGATCTCCGCGCTTGCGCAGCACCATCGCGACAACCTTGGCAATGGCCAACAGTATGAAAATCACGCAGGTGACCACAATGATGATTGGTATCATAAAGTTGTAGCTTGTATAGTACACGTGACCGCGTTCGATTATAATCTCCTCATCGTCATCACTGTTGCCCATAATACCGAGTTTATCTAAAAAGCATAAAAAGAAAAGTTTAGCGCTCACTTCCAGGTATTTGTTTCTACATTAGCTCTACTTACTCAACAGGAACTCATCATCAGTTTCATCATTTAAATCGATTTCCTTAACATCAATGCCGTGATCCTTGACTACGCCATGATTCTTAACTTTGCCCAGTTCTTCGATGTGCTTTTTGTTGGCATTGTCAAATTTAGCCTTTGCGTCAGCCTTATCCTGCGCATCATCATCGTCGTCATCGTCATCATCATCATCGTCTTCGTCATCATAATCAGCTTCACTATCATCTTCCTCATCTGTATCTTCGCCACCATTGTTAAACTCTTCTTCATCGAGTTCGTCTTCCTTGTTTGGAGCGGGTTCATTTTTCTGCGTATCTTTGAGTATTTTTTCCAAATTGCTTAGTTTGTTCTTGCCAACAATGTTCAATAAATTCTTCTCGTCCTCTTCTAATTTTCTGTCGGCCTCCTCAATGCGTTCTTCGAGCTGTTGAACGTTCTTTGTATCCTTATTGTGTTTACATACATCATGCGCCAACTCCGCCCATCCGATTTGCGATTCCATTTCAAAGACAGTAGCAGATTCTTCGAGCTTCGATAGCATTGGCATTTTCTTCGGCACCATATGTGTGTGTAGCGATGCATAGCTAATGAAGTCCTGGAAGTCTTCATTGCACTTGAGTGGATTATGCGTTATGTCTAGCGAGCGCAGTTGCTTGAAGTTCTTGATATCAGCAGAGGAAATCTTCTTGATTTGGTTCGCCGAAGCATTGAAGCTACGCAGTGTCTCGAAGAACTTGTAATCGGCGCCGAACTGTTTGTCCGCCAGCAGAGAGCTTAGTTCACAGTCGCTGACATCCAGTTCACGTAGTTTATTCAGTGGCATGAATAGGCGCACGGAAAGCTTGCGTATGGGGTTACCTGCCAAATTAAGTTTAGTCAGTTCGTTGTTCTCCATTAACAACAGTTCATCCAATTTGGCGATCAAGTTGTTGCTCAAATCCAACTCGGTGAGCTTAGTAAGGCTGGCGAAAGTGTCGCGCTCAAGATTGTTGATATTGTTCCAGGCCAATTTAAGCGTAGCCAGGTGTGGCATGGTGGAGAATGTTTGGTGACCTAGGGCACCAATGGCACAATTGGAGATATCCAGATAGTAGACGGTGAAATAGCCGTTGTAGCTGAGGAAACCATCGGTTGGCAGCTGGCTGAGACGCGGATTGTCATTCAGACGAATGACATCGAGTTCGGAGTTCTTAAAGAACAACATACTCGACAGTTGATCCATTTCGTTCAGTGACAGATCAATGTGGCGTAGGTTCTTTTGATTTAGGAAAGAATCGGGTTGGATTTTGGTGATACCGTTGCCTTTCAGATTGAGGTTTGTCAAACCGACCATTTTCTCGAACATGCCATGGTGCACGTGTTTAATAGAGTTTAAGCTTAAATCGAGTTGTTGCAGATCGTTGGTACCGAAGTTTAGATTGTTTGTAAACGCATTATACTTGAGATGTAGTATAGCGAGTGCGGTGCGATTGAAGATATCCTCTGGCAGCTCTTTCAGCTGATTATAGCTCAAATCGAGTTCTTCAATGGTTTCGACCGTATCGAAAACTTTTTCAGGTATTTTTTGAAGATTATTCTGTGACAGATTTATGTATACAATATTGGAGAGCTGCGAGAAGGCGTTCGGATTGAGTTCCATAAGATTATTGCGCGACAGATCCAATTCTTCAAGGCTGGAGGACTATAAAAAATTGAAAGCATTTTAAATTTCACAGTGTCTTAATAATTAAACTCAAATTTATATATGTACCTTCAGTAGATAGTGAACACTAGACATAACGCTTAGATCGTTGCCAGATATAGTAAGCATGCGCAGTTTCTTATTCTGCACAAACGTATCGGGACTTATGATGGCCAAACCAACATTGGTCAAATTCACACAGTAAAGTTCATCGAGTCCGTGGAATGCTTCCGGATGCATATATTCAATGGTACAATTGGCGATTTTAATTGAGGCAATATGTTTCAGACCCAACTGGTGAAAGAATTTTGGTCCCAACAAAATGGGATACTTCGGGCCAACATCGGTAACGACAATATCGGTAATATCTGAGCCGAATTTCTGCAATCCGGGATCGAGTCTGTTGGAAGTTACAGGTGAGTAAATTTAAGGTTTATATAATTTAGGTTTTTACCTGCTACAAGTGGCTACCAGGTAGCTATTGAGATTGCGCGCGCACGTGCAATATCTCGGACATGGCACATTCTCGCTGAAGACAATTTCCTCGTCGTCGGCAATATCATCATCGTCATCATCCTCGTAATTTTCCTCATCGGTGTACTCACGTTCATCATCGATGTTATTGTTTGATGTTGTTTTGACAGTCTTTTCGGGTTTTGACTGAAAAATAGCAATATACAGTTCAGTTATACATATATGTATATAGTCGTACAGAGGACAATTCCAGTTGTGACTTTCGGTACATTTTCAGTAAAATTTGGTCAAAATATGAAATTCAAATTACTCAAAGCAACATCCACTCGAACAACATTTTAACGATTTAATTTTTCCGAAAGTGAAAAATGTAACAGATCAGCGTAGTACATAAACCAGAATGCTTACCTTGGACTTAACATCGGCATCGAGTGGCTTTAGTTTCGGCGTTGGTGTGGTGCTCTTTAACTTCTTCGACTTAACGGCATGGTTGGTTGTCGTCGTAGTCTCCTCATTATCATAGTTATAGTCATCCTCATCGTAGTCGTAGGTGTAGTCATCATCATCTAACTCTTCGCTGCTATTCTTGCTGCTTGTGACATTCTTTGGCAATAAACGGTCGGGCAGCATTTTATTGAAGCGCGGATCTTCAGCCAGTGCAACGTTGTGCTTTGAAGCCTCCAAAAGATCACGCAATATCTCCTCACTAAACGGTTTCTCTGTGGTACTGCTGGTAGTAGTTGTGGAGGACGGTGCTACTGGTTTCTTTTCGACCGTTGATTTTATTGTCTCTTTGGGCGTTGAAATCTTAATGCCACCACTCACGGCATTCTTTTTAACATCGGACGCGGCATCATCCACATAGTTCTCCAACGAATCTAATTCATTCTCGCTCAGTATATCATCATGCAGCAAATCCAACGTTGGCTTTACTGCATTCGCGTGCGCCACGTGACAGACGCCGATTGCAAAAAGCAACAGTAACACCAGTCTCGACTGGCGAACCATCTTTGTTGTGTGCGGGAGCTGCAATGGAAAGAACATATATATAGTACGGCTTTATATTTACTTGTTGACATTTAGTATAACTGCATAGAATCGGCTTAAACCAGCTTATCAGACACTAAATAATGAATGATTCGAAATAATGGACATATTTTATTTATTCTATTAATATTATGGGCGTTAGCAGAGAGGTCTGCTTTTGCTGTGAGCATATGAAATAAAAATTTCAAAAGCAGATACGAACGAGTAACTGTTTTCACAAAACTCTAGAATTGTTTATTGTGCAGTTCTTGTTTAAATGTGACAAATTTTGTTCAGGAATCTGAAATAAGTTTCTGCAAGCTCGCTTGATTTCGAATCAGACATGTAAATATTTGTTCAAGTATTTTATACAAAGAATCAATTTGCAAACGTATATTAATCGAATGTCTCATACATATTTATCATTTAAATATTTCCATTTTATTTTTTTTTTTATATTACGTGTCAATATGCAAAATTTTCAGAAATTTGTTGCGCATAACGGAAAGTACTTACTAAAAAGTATTCTTTCCAAATGGTGCAAAATATTACTGGAAATTAGAGTTCTAAATAATTTAAAAAAAAAAAAAGAACTATGGAAACTACAAGAAGTTTATCATTTGGGACAAACCTCAAAATACTGCAATAAGCGAATGACATCTGCAGATATATGCATTTATTTTTAGTATCATTGTCACTGTCAGCTCGTTTTAAACGTCTCTCAACACATCGGCGTTTCATGTCGCTTGCATCATTTTGTTAAAAATTAAAATTTTCGCCTTTCAAGCTTAAAAGTTATTCTTTCATTTCATTCTCTGTTGTACAGTTTAAATGTTGCATATAGAATATTAAATACGGCATGGGTTGGTCGTTTCGTCTGCGACAAGAAATGCGCTTCATGGTAGTGTGTGGGAGTGCCAATCTCTAACTGACTGACTGACTGGTAAATAGTTTCTATCTACACCTTTGGAAACAAACACCATATATAGTGAGCAGAACGCATGTGACTTCATTTTAAAATTGCATACATCTAGATTAATTTTAATGACAGCTTTTTTGTTTTTGTATTTGCATGCAAAGATGGCGCCAAGTTTTCATTTTGGTATAATTTATGTTAATTTGATAATAACTGTAATTATTTAAAGTAGTTAAAAATAAGCACAAAACTATTTAATAAAAATTTATTTTTAGAGAAAACTTTCTTAGAATATGAAATGAACTACTAACAACTAATAATAATATGAAACACGAAAGAACTCTGCAGTCAAGATACACTACACGCTTTCATTAAACCTTAAATTTGTATAGCGAATATATTAATATCTGAATACGTGACTAAACCACCTAAAAAGACCTTAAGAGGAACTGATTGCTACCGCTTTGTAGTGGTCCGATCTGTACCTAGATGCAGTATATTATCGCACAACTTTTACATGCAAAAACGCAAAAAGTAGATCCAGTTTTTTTATAGCTACTAAGCCTTAGAAAAGGCTGAGCACATTCATTACATAATAGTTATTAGAAGCGTGAATAGTAGGGACTAACAAATATAAATAATTAATAATTTTGCACCTAAAATTAAAATTTTATTAATTTGCCCATTTTTGACATTTCAAAAATTTTTGTAAAGTACATTGCAAAACTTTTTATTTTTTAGATTATTTTTAATTTCAATGGAACAAATGGTGTCACTTTGTGAATTTTTATTTTATTTTCTATTTTTTTTTTTTTTTTTTGAAAGTATGCTAATTATTTGTGTTAATACATACAACAGACAATAGCAACAACAATAAATAAAACGGATGAGATTTGCATCCGTAAGTTTTATTTCTATTTTTTTGTACTGCTGATGGCGTTGATGATCTATGTGTATTATTTTCCGGTTGTTAAAATGATATCATGATTTAAATTTTGTTGTTTATTTTTTGAAATACTTTTGTATTATTTTAGCCGTTGATATTTTAATTATTTGAATCGTTATTATACGTACTTACACCATATCTAGTATACATATATACATGTTTTTTTTCTGTCGGTCGTTTGCTTATCGTTTATTCAATAATGCGTTCCTCTGTGGTTATCTATTTATTTTTCCAATTTTTCGAAGATAAGATAAAATGTGTACAACTTTCGAAATTAAATGTGTTGTTTCTGGTTAACGCTGTGAGTCGTTTCACAGGTATTTTTTATGAGTGTACATTTTAATATTTTTGGGTGTATGATTTTTTTATTTAAATTTAAGCTGCAACTTTTTTTAGATACATCCGTTTGCAGCTTATTAACACAATGTGTTATTTTTGAATTAATAATATTTTATTGAGCAGTCTCTATTTTAGTTGCGGCTAATCTTTGAAACAGCTGAACCGATTTTGACAGCACTTGCACTGGCTGATAGCTGATGTTGTAGGGAGTAACTTAGGCTACATTTATTTTAAAACAAAGGAGAAGATGCATATAAACATTAAACTCAATTCGTCTTATCTTTGCAAACATTTGAGGTATTGGAATGATATTTGGTGTACATGTTAATGCGCTCAGCAGAAGTTTGATACATTGGAAAAGTGGGTATGGTTTGGCGGAAAGCTGTATAAAGACACAACATTCAGTTTGAAAATATGTAGTTTTGTGTATTCTGTTCTTTCTGCAAAAATATAAAATAAATAATGTAAAGCAAATAAAAAAAACTGCACACAATTATTTTGTGCGGCATCCGTAGCATTGGACTTATTTATTTTTAATAATAAAATCTCACAATGTAAATGCTGCGAAAAATTATTGAATTTACACAAAAAACTTCTAGTTTCACGTGCACTTATATAAGAGGCGGGCACTCCTTGAAGCCCTTGACTGCTGCTAATTAAAAAGCCAAACAAGTCAACTATCAGCTTGAAAAGTAATGAAGCACTCGTCGTAAGCACTAAGTGACAATAAGATTTAAAAGCTATAAACATTAGCGACGATGTACATTTTGCATTAACAAATTGTATTGTTCAACAGATACATATGCACATGCAAAGCGAGATACATTTACGGACTAGTATAGAGCAACGTAATGCAGTATGCAGTATCTGTAAAATGTCAATTTGATTGAATTTAACTTTGATTTCTTACCAGTGCAAATGCAAATGCGCAGTAAATTTTCTAACTGAGACAACTTCCTATCACGCTGCAAGATCTTAAATGTTTGCCTATATATGTATGTACAAACAAGTATCTAGATATAATCAGTAAGCACACACAACCACACACACACACACACTAATGTAATTAGACGCGCTATTACCTAGTTGCAATAGTATCTCCCATAACCATGCTATCCATGATAAGTCAAAAGTTGCTAACAAATAGTCATCGGTTCAACTCAACTGTCCGTCCGCCAATTTGCGTGGGTGTTAAATGCATGCGTTGTCTGTCCGTTTGTCCGATTGCTTACTTTTTGTATACCGCAAGCATCTATATTTAAATATCGACTCAGCAGTAAGATTTCTTGGCTCTGTCTCAGTAATTCACAGCAGCAGTCTTAGGAGCTACATAATACAGTGCCCATAACTGGCTGCAGAGCAGGCCCGAAGAAACATGGGGCCCCAATTTAAAATTGATTTAAAAGCTTAATTATTTAGTTAATAGTTTATTTGTTATTTAAGCATTTCAGTATATTATTTTTGTGAGCGAAAAAGATACAAATATATTTTATATAAAACTGTCTCAAATACTGGATTGCTTTTAGCGAGTAAATACATATAAGCTCTATTAAAAACCGTTCATATTTGTTCACAATTTTTTTTTGTTTCATTTAAAAAAAAAAACTAAATATATTCAGAACATTTTCAACTATTTGTCTGTAAAAAAAAATCTTTATTCATAGTAGAAATAAACCATATTGTGATGATAGAGCAAATCAGTGCAAAGTTTAACACTCGGCCCAGTTTTGAACGGCTGTTAGTAGTTCCATTTGTTATGAACTTAACTTAGGGTTTGCTTGTTCACTTCACAAAATTTTGTAAAACTTGTTTGATTTGTTTTTTCCTGATTTGGTCTTCGAATTGGTTTTCGCCGATTTTCTCCGCTGAGTCATTACGTTTAACAATGCCACTAATGGAAAATTTAAAACACATATATTTCTCTTTTAGGAGAATTTTCTCGACATGAATTCTTGTTAAATTAATTGCTTATTATTTTACATATAAACAATTTTTTTCTCTCTCTTAATTTGCTTGAAACCTGTACCCGTCATACTTGTACTTGTATGCAAATTAAATATAAATGTTTATACGCTGTCTATCTGGTTTTATAGAGGAAGTTGTGCGTCAACTAATCTATCATGTATCTGTATCTAAGTTTGTCGCTGACATGCTCAAAGCCAATAACAGTTATTGAACTTATAAGAGCTGAGCACGGCACTTGACCTGTTCTGATACGATTTTATATTGTTTTAAGATTTTTATTGCAAATTATTATACAATAATTATACAATCATTCAATTTCATTCCAAGTATTTTGTTCATTTATTTATTTTTTTTATTTTTTACAATGTCTGTCACTGTCAAATGTGCGCACATGTAGTGTGTTCTGTTAAATATTTGCATCTGAAACAATGTATTTTGTTACGTGAGTTGCTATAATGTCTGCTCTAGTATAGAACCTTTTAACACAGTTGAGTTCGAGAACAATATGTGGAATACTAACTAGTGTGCTTGACTTAACTAGACGGTTCCACACCTAGTTAAAAGCGTGTTTGTATAAGTTTTCATCTCTTAAATAAATTGAAATTTGAAGAGGGGAAGAATTAATATTCGATTAAATGTCGTCTACACCAATAGATAATATATAACTCATTATAATTCGAACCCAGTTCTTCCACAACGACGACTCTATCAACATCCTATCTCATCCCATTTACAATAATATATCTACTATCATACAATTTTTAAAAACTGAAGATGTTTGGTTCAAGGCCGGAGACATGAGTTTTAAAGAAAAAAAAAAATAAAATAGTAATACAACAGCTTTGCGAAGTTTTCCAAAATATTTCGGAATTTAATATACCTCTTGGAAATATTTCAAATGATGTGCGTTTTATTCAAATTAAATCAAGAAAGAATGCTGCATTCTTCAATGCTCTAATTCGAAATATGTATACTGTACCTCCATTGAACCCTAAAGTTGTATTAGAGATATATTCCTATCTGGATCCGTTTAGGATATGTTATTGAAATTAGTAAAAAATACACCAAATATCACCTTTCAAGCTAAACGCAACCACAAAAAAATAATATTCTAACAAAACCTCAGATGGGAAGACAAAATAGTATGGGCGCTATCCCTTATTGTGGTGCCATATGTATCTATGTTTGAAGCCTTAATCTATTATAGTCTTAAAGTACTCGATTTTCGTATGAATAGCTAGACAGATGGACAGATAGACAAACGGACATGGACTTGCCTTTTGATACTTACTTACTTAAATGGCCGTCAACTGTCTTTCGGTCATGGCCGCATTTAGGAAGGCGCGCCAGCCTTCCATACACTAAAAAAAAAAAAATGTCCTAAAATTTAGGAATAATTACCTAAAAAAATTTTTTTTACCTAAAACGGGAATTTAAGGTAAAATTTTGCCTAAAAATTAATTTTAAGGAAAAAGTTTCCTAAAATTTTAAATTTAGTTCATAAAATTCATTTTTAGCCAAAATTTTACCTTAAATTCCTGTTATAGGTAAAAATTTTTTTTTTTAAATTTTAGGAATATTTTTTTTTTGAGTGTAGTATTATGCGCACTGGCATCAGTCGTTTTAAATGCCAAATACGGAGGGATCTCTCCATACCTGGTCATTTCAACGCATGCCCGGTCGTCCTATAATTCGGCGTCCTCCAATCAAGTTTGGGCCTCCCATGTAAACCATGCGTGCTGGAGCTCTTTCATCCATTCGATCGTTTTATAGATCTTGATTTTTGTCTTTCGAGAGAAGGCTTTAATACTCAACCCAAAAAAGTATCTGTTTGCAAGCGTAATTCTTCGCCTGAACTACAGGCTGACGTTGTCGTTGCTGGTTATCTCGAATCCAAGATGTACGAAGTTTTCTACAACACTGAAGTTGAAATTCTCCATCGTCACTGACCGTTCAAGACGCGATGACGGAGTGCGAGAAGACACCAAGCACTTGTCCTCAATCACCGCTAGGTTCATGAGCCGAGAATCTCTGAGTACGCCTTGCTGACTCGCCGTTCCGATGATATCGATGTCATCGGCGTAAGCGAATATCATCACTTCCTTTTGGAAGATGGAGCCTGACATACTCTGTATATGCGGGCACTGGCGTAAGATGTATTTCATGAGAAGATTGAAAAAATCGCACGACAGAGCATCGCACTGCCTGAAACCTCTCTTGATATCAAAGGGGTCTGACCACGCTTTGTATGTTAAATAGCGTTGTCATGCATATATATTCTGCTACGCATCCGCCTGCCTTTTATAAATATTTGCACCATAAAAAAAAGAAGTAATAGAATGCAACATACGCAGTTTACTGTTAAATTCTCAGCATTTTTTTAATTCGTAAACTAGATGAGTTAAGAATATTGAAGCTTCTAATTTAAAAAAGTTTTGACCTATTTTTAAATAAACTAAGAAACAACAAAGTTGAAGATAATTAAACGAACTAGAACTACTTATTAAATTTTATTGTATAATAAGTTGATGATATGGACATCCTTAAAAATGCAACCAGAGGTTGATATATTATGGCGAAGATCCTATTAGAGATATATTTGTGCTGAGAAGAAGGGCTATTTTCTTTTGTTGAATGTTTACAAAAGCTGTCACAGACATGAGCCTTGTCTATTTAGATTATTGTGAAAATAGTAGAAAAACAGCACGTCTCACACTGCATGCCGTCCCATGCTGCACACCTTACCCTTATTACATATACATATCTTCTACCTACCACCACCACCATATTTGTATCGTATCTAGTTTCTGCACTTACTACAGGCGGTCTAGACGCATCGTAAATTTGAAACGATGTGACACAGTGTGATATTCTTTGATTTTATTAATATTATACACCATTTTTTTTTTTTTTTCTTCACATGATCTGAGCTGTTATAATGCATCTACAAACATTTCAAATAAGACAGACGCACACGCTGCATAAATATTAATTTTTGGAATGAAAAAGAGAAAATATCAGATGTCCCATAAAAAAATGGTCCAATCGTGCGTGTTTCATAAATATTTCAACTGTATTGAAATTTCATGACTTTTGACATTTTGCCTCTCCACTTTCAGATACACATTTTCAGATATGAAGACCGACTGCGCAGGCGTATTGAAGCCGCATACTAAGCTTGATTAAGCTGCGTATAAAGCCGAAGAAATTGTCAAACTAATCGCGGCAATCGGAATGGTCAATGAGCTGTGCTGCATGTGTGGCTCGTTGGGCTCACATGGGCATTGATCTGTCCGTCCGTCCACTGTCCGCCTAAAGCCAATCAAAGTTATATCAGTTTCGGATTTTATCAAATATCATTGATATGGGCGCAGTCAGTCGTTTGGAAATTAGGTGCGGCTTTGTATGCTACAAGGCGAAAATTGATTCGACTCTGCTAGAAGCACATACCTATAACACATAATACATAGAATAAAGCCGACGAAACTATTCAAAAATAAAACATACTTAGTTGTCATTTATCATAAATCACTTCAGGTAGTTTTGCCTTGAACCAGGCATGTCTGCTTTAAAAATAAATACAGTTTGTATTGTGTTCTTCGATTTGTATATCTTTAAAGTAAAGCTGAAGTATTTCCAGCACAGTTTATTGACTGTTTTACTTTCACAAAAATAAAAAAAATAAAAATATCCTTATTAGTTGTTGTAAGCAGGAAGTGCAGCACATTAAATTTTGTGTAAAATTAAGGAAGCACAGCATGAATGAGTTCTCAGACACGATTTTGTGTGCGGGCGAAACATGTGCATTTACAGATTTGTGTAGGTAGTTAGTACGCATTCTTCGAATTTTTTAATGCATTTCGTACAGTTCGCCAATATGAACAAATGAGGCAGGCAAGGCAGTGAGGAGTGAGATGTATGGTGCAAACGTATGAATTTCAGGAATGTATCTCATTAGTAAATTTTCAACGAATTTGAATGTACTACATTTGTAGAATATTTAATTACCACTTGGAATTTTTTATATCCTTTATATTTTATGTGAATTACTTTGAAATTTTGTTGGAAAGTTTGATAGAATTGAATAATATTGAGCTGTCATAGCGACTTAGCTACCTATTGGATGTTAAGACAAGCAAACAGGTTTGCACCAGGGAAAAACCAAAAAAGTTAAGAACAAAAAGCAAAACTAACGATTTTACTAACTACTGTTCGTTAGCTCTTAGCTAGCTTATATGTTAAAAAATTTCTGCTTGCCGAAGTCTGCTTGAGGAGAAAAAAAGTGGAATCAGTGTGCTAAATGCTATCAACACAGTAGGCTCTATTTTGATTTCGTTATACACACATACACGCAGAGCACACACATACGCTTGCACTTTCTGATGCTACGCCAGCTTATATGAAAGATATTAAAGTTTCCTTTGCAACTAAGCAAAGAATTTTTTTAAATAAAAAGGAAACAATTCTGTTAGTTTGGCAACAGAAGCTCTAAAATAAAGAACTAGCAAAAAAAAAAGGTTAAGGAAAAAAGTTGTTGCAGCTGTCGCTCTTGCGGTAGTTTAATAGGAAATATCAAATTTCCTGCACAAATTTTTCAAAAGGAATCGAAAAATGCACAGCTGAGCCTGCACAACTTCAAGTCGCAAACTGCTGCGGCAATAAATTCAGCAACGCAACATTAATTTTCAGCAAATTTATAAGAAAAAGAATTTTGAAATTCATACATTGAAGAAGCTCGCTGCGAGCTATAAAAAATGTGTACACCGACATTTGACCACACATTAAAGCAATAAAAAAGTGGAGGGAGAATGAGCATAATGACGAAGTGGTTGTGGTCAAAAGAGTAGCAAAAGTACTCGTAAACTCGGAAACTGGTTTTTAGCCAAAATATTGCAAACTGGTCATCGTGCGTTTGTCAGGCGGCAAATATAAACAGCTGCTATGAAGCTGAATGAAGCGAGTTACAAGCATGCATACGCATACTAAACGTAGATACATTTGTTACTCTTCACTCGTCACGTCGTCTAGCGTGCATAGGTATAATAAAATTTTCGTAAAGTTTGTGACACATGAAGAGAATCAATTGATGCAGACTTTTAACGGTGTTTATAAATATAAACACTTTATGACAGCTGTCTCGCTTCCTTTTTACACAAAATTCATATTGCGTAGAACTTATTTTAACATGCTAAGCCTTCTATTATTATTCTAGTATTATTTTTTTTCCTATGGAAACAGAGTATAATTGTGGAGTTCCAATAAAACCTGTATATTTTGGCCAAGCATTATAATTGTCCTTTTGAAACCTCATTCATATCATTCAATTTTGGCCAAACAATAGACGGTTATGCTACCTTTATTTTTGATGAAGTGCGGCCGATGAGGTTTTATGATGATAAAGTTGCTGCATAGTGAGTTCAGTCACAACAGATTTAACAGTTCTAGCCACTCCGCTAACATTTTACTTATTAAAAATGTTTTTCCCCACCCTAAATTGATAACAAGACCCTGTAGAGAGGTTACAAGAGCCTATTAGTTTTGTGCCAATGTACATATGTAACAGATAGAAATAATGTTCGGAGACCCCCCAAAATTAGCCCCATTATGGTCAGGAGTGATAGAGGAGTCGATATAGCCACAAAAAAGTAAGCCAGTATAGAGATAACGTCCCTCTTAGCCAAAAACCCAAAACTTTATCATAATCAGATAATAAATGACAATTTTAAAAGCAATTGAACGACCTATAATGCTTCCGTCCTCCCTTTTCTTTTCATACATATAAAGGCGCTTATTCGTACAGTGGTAAGTGAGAGAAGCAAAATACTTTTCATTTTGAGACCCCATTGTCACAACATGTGATTCCTTGTGGTGTTCCCTGAATACCGATTTAAGTTTCTATAATCGGAAGCTACTTCGAGCGGTGACCTGTACTGGTACAGGGCCTCTTATAGTCGGTTACGTCCGAATGTACTTTTCTTACTTGTTAGGCCCTGTACCGAAGGTACAAGAGCCTATTGGTTTTGTGCAAATGTATGTAACAGGAAGAACTAATTGTCGGAGACCCCCCAAAGTTACCCCCATTATGGTCAGGAGTGATAGAGGAGTCGATATAGCCATGTCCGTCTGTCCGTCCGTCCGTCCGTCCGTATGAACGAAAGGATCTCGGAAACGGTAATAGATAGAGACTTCGTGTTTTTTGCATTCGCCTAGGACTGCTCCGGAATTTCACAAGTTTATTTTAAAATTTTGCACCTACCGACCACCCCCCCCCCCCTTCCCCGTAAAATCACACCTAAGGCTAAAAATTTCTTCGGCACAAAAAAAAATGGGTACACCAGTATAAAGTTAACGTCCTTCTTAGCCAAAATCAAAAAAGTTCATCAAAATCGGATAATAAATGACGATTTTATAAGCAATTGAATTTGAACGACCCCCCTTTGCTTTTCATTCATATTCGCGCAGTGAGAAGTGGTAATGTGTTTGGTCATATGCTCGGGAAACATTTAATGTGTTTGTTAGGCGACCTAAACTGGTACAGGGCCTCTTACAGTCGGTTACGACCGACTGAAATTTCCTTACTTGTTGTATTTTCGGTTTGTTTTTATTATTTTTTTTTCTTAAGTTTTATTTTCGTTGGAATTTTGCTTAAAAATGATGACAGCAGAAACATGCGAGTCTAACTGAAGGAGTGTGTAAGCGGTGAACTTCAAAGATTCTATGCTCCATAGCTAGTTTGCAGTTATGTATGCATTAACAAAAAAATAAATAAAATAAAAACTTATCTCATTTTATTTTATTTTTCGCTCAATTAAATGACGCTTCATCAATTCCAGTTCAATTTGTTCAAACTTTAAGACATTGTCTGAATTTCGTGAATTTCTGTAAAAAAAAATATTTTGCCATGGCAACACTTCTGTCAGTTTTCATTCAAATTGAAACGACATCAAACCGATTTAATGCAATCAAAATAAATAAAGTAAAGCAGTGACAGCCAAATGCTTATTGTTCTTTTTTTTTTCTTTATTTTTTAGAGTTCTTGAAATTTGAGACTTATTATTTTTCGAACTGTCTGTGTCTGTCTTACTGACATTTGCTTATCACGATGTGTGATTAATTAGGCTTAAAATTTCACTTAACAAAAGTGATTTTCATTTCATTTGGTAGCTTTTCTGTTGATAAAATGCATTTCAACATTTATCAACAAGTCATGTACTCATATGATATGAATAGCAAGAAAATCATGGCACTTCACGAAGTTGGTGCAATAAACAATACATATTCCATTGTATTTTCTTGTCATATTGTAGTAAAATATATTAAAACGCATTTATTTTTATGCGATTGCAATTCAAGGCAACGATTGCATTGACTTGTTGCGAATTGCACTGGAAAAAAACTAAAATATTTTTAATTGACAACTCTGAACTTAATTCATGTTAAAGAATATTTAATGCAAATTTATATATTTGTGATATTTTATAAAACATTGTCGTAATTAAGTAACAAGATATAAAAAATCAAAAAAAAAAAAACACCTTTTTCGAAGGTTATTTATGGCATTTAATTAATAAATATAGATTATTTACAGGAAGCGTGGCATAAATTAAGGCTTTAAGCCAGATCGAGCCCCAGCAGACAGCTGAAAAAACTTAAAAAAATTACATATATACATATAAAACCGGCTTAAACACACACACACATACAGCTAAAGCTATGTATATATAGTAGGCTGATCGCCGTTCGCGCTGCTGATTTGGCCTTTTCATTAGCGGCAATGTGGAAATTGGCTCAAACAAAGTTTTCGTGCTTTATTGTTGTAAGCAGTTGAAAGTTTTTTTTTTTTTTTTTTTTTTATCGAGATACTGCGACATGTTTTTCTCGCTTGCAACTCTTCCTTTGTAGTGTTGAAAAACGCCGACAAAGTGTTTGCTATTAGCGAAAACCCGTCATTGTTTGTAAGCAAGGCAACCGCAGCGCAAAAAAGGTTAAAATGCAAATGAAAATGGGACTTTGTTTGTCTACGATCGTTGTTGTTGTTAATGGCGCCATTGTCTTAAAAAATTTAACTATTTTTTTTTTATATTTTTGATATAAATATTTATTTAAATTTTTAATTTAATTTATTTATATTTCTTTGTTGTCACGCACACTGATCCATTTAGAAACTCCTTTGTTCAAGCTTGAAATTCGATAGATTGCACATGTCGTGTGTTTCGGCACGTCGCCGTTTATCGCTGTTCAATAAAAAAATATTTAATTCAATTAAATATACAACGTTCTATAATCAAGAAAATAATAAATATTCGGATTGATTCGCAAATTTTAATGTTAGCCAAAAATTGTTGCAATAAAGGCAAAATAAATTTGGCTTTTAAGCAGTAATCTATATTTTATTTAAGAATCTTTGTTAGTATAAAAAATAAGTTTTATAACATTTTTTTATATGAGTATAGTCTATGGTTTGTGCAATTTTTCAAGCCAAAATTTCAATAGAACGATTTTTGCTAATTTAAAAAGTTCCACCAAAGTTTTAGTTTTTTAAGCATACAACAATGAAGAAGTTTGTCGAAATTTTCTGTGGACATTTTAATAACTATCTATAAAACTAATGACGAATCGGTTCTAAAATATGCAGCTTCTATTTGAACTGCTAAATTTTGTAAGAGGACTCTGAGGTTGTAAGTAGTTGCTTACTAATGAAGACCACCTAAATATGCATTCAGTGATGATCTTTCTTCATCAACATAATGTTTTGCTTTCAATCATTTCATTTAAATGACCTTCAAGTACGGAAAAATCTCTCCATAATTGGTCATTATAATGCGTGCCCTCTATTTCGACGTTCTCCAATCAATTTTGGGCTCCCCATGTAAGCCGTGCGCGCTGGAGCTCTTTCATCCATTTGAATGAGGTGAACAGTCAAGTGCAGCCGCTCGAATTTTATGCGTTGGACTATGTCAACCTCATTGAATAGCTCGTACAGCTCGCAATTCATACGGGACCTAAACTCATCGCCGGCTCTAATAGAATCTTCCTCTCAAAGACTTTCAACGCGGTTTTATCTGACTCAATCACGGTTCATGCCTCTGTTCCATACAATAGGAGCGGGAGTATCAGCGTCTTTTAGATTTTTATTTTCGTCTTTCGAAATATGGCTTTACTTCTCATTTGCTTGCTCAGCCAGAAAAAAAAAAACATCTGTTTGCAAGATTGATTCTTCGCCTGATCTCCATGCTGACCTTGTTGTGGCAGGTTATCTTGGGTCGAAAATAAACGCAGTTTTCTACAAAACTGTAGTGGAAGTTCTCCATCGTCACTGACCGTCCAAGACGCGATGACGTACTTCGTCTTGTTCTCATTCACCGCTAGACCCATGAGCCGAGACTGTTTTTCAATCTCTGGGAACGCCTTGCTGACTAGCCGTTCCTGATCGTGCCCGACATATTTTGTATGTACGGGCAGAATGTATTCCATCAGAAGATTGAAAAAATCGCACGACAGCGCATTGCGCTGCCTGAAACCTCTCTTGTTATCAAAGCGGTCAGAGAGATTTTTCCACACCCTGACAACGCTTTGTATGTTATATGTATAGCGTTATCATGCAAAGACGGACAATCTTTGCCGGAATACCTAGTGAAGACAGGGCGTCGAAAAACTTCGATCGAATCGGCGTATCGAAAGCGGATTTTTTAGTCGACAAATAGGTGGTCACTGTCTTTGGTAAACTCACGGGGCTTTTTTCAAGATTTGGCGTAATATGAATATTTGGTCTGAAGCAACACTGATATAGTCCTTTCATTGAATCTGTATGTGGCTTCAGCCTATTACACAATTCGCTTATGCCGCAGTAGTTGGCGCAAACAGCGCGTTCTCCTTTCTTAAAGATAGAACAGAGAACATTGAGATTCCAGTCAATGGGTATGCGTTCATCGTACCATATCTAAACAAACTCTTCGCCGCCGGTCTTAAATAACTCAGCTGGCAGCCCATCAGAGCCTGCCGCTAACATTTTTATTTTTCAGTTTTTTTTTTAATAGCCGAATTGACCGCGTTATAGTCCGGTGGCTCTACAATAGTGGCATCATTAACTGGTGGTTCCGTTGTCATTTCTCTATCGGCGGAATTGATCGCTTCATCACCTCCGAAAAGTGACTACTCTATAATCTCAATGATTTCTGTGCATCCGTCCATTTCCATTTTCATCCTCACCGAATGCGAATGCTATATTTCCACTAGCTTACAGTTGTAAAAAATGTAATGCGATAGAAAAAAAACATTATTCGATATCAATTCATGGAACTATTTCATTTCGTAATTAACCATTGGTTCAATCATTATTTTCTCAGAAAAACATAAACAAATCATGCAAGTTAGAATGTCTTCGGAGATGCAATACTATCAGCTTGTATGACATGCGTCATACGTACATATGTCGCGCAAATCAAGCACTACTCTCTCGGTGACATGTCTTGCAAGCTGTCGTAATGGTGAGCTACCATTCATACGTGCTGCATTTCTTTTTCATAGCCATGTCATAATGTTATAATTCGTATTTAGTTCTTGCTGACATCAGTTTTGTATACTTTTTACCAATTACATTTCGATAAAGCCCATATAGTCTGCCTATAGATATATACTTTTAAGTAGCATATAGAAAATAAGGCAACTGTACTGTTTACTGAAATCGTTCTTCAAATGAAACTTCTATAAATAATTTAATTGTAATTGGCTTTTAATCGTTTGGCGTCATGCGCATTAATCATAAAACGCCCCTTTGCGGTATTGCATTGAGATCTATATATATATATATATATAATCGTATTACGTCGTGAGTTGTTGTTGCGTTCTACATATGCATATGTAGTTTAGAATTGCACTATAAAGGGTGTTCCAAAATTTGCTCAATTGAATATTATTTTTTTATTGAAAAATAAAGTAAATAGAATAGAGTTATATGTATATGGAATAGTGTTATGACTATAAACAAGCCTATAGAAAGAAACTTAATGCTGTTAAACCACATGATCTTGAGTGCCAGAGCTTATGGGCCAGGAAATTAACGAAGTCATCAAGGTGAAAATGAGCTTTGTCGATTAGTATTATTTTGCTCGAAAAAATTGATCTTCTTATTCAATAATCTATAAAAGAAACTCTCTTTAGGCTTCATTTTTCTAGCAAACTCTACTTTCAAAGCACGGAAACGCTGATCTTTTGCGAGCTTCTTTAAATTCAAAATTCACATATTGCATGTACTATAATGGTACACCCTTTATATAGAAATGCGACTTACTTTTTATGAATGTTCATGTTAACACAAAGATATATCAATCTTAATGACAGCTGTCGCATAATTTTGATTTTAAATGCACAGAACGGGTTTTAGCACAAATGATTTTTTGGCATTTTTATTAATTAAACTAAACAATTTACTTGTTCGTTCTTTTTCGATTTTTTCGTTTCAACTTTTTGCGGTTCATGGACGCTTAAAGACATATTCAATATTTTTTTGTACGTTAGATGCCACATGTGGCAATATTATAAGCTGTGTAGGTTGTCCATGCCACTGACAAACAAACAAAATAAAAAAGACAAAAATTTCCATTTAAATAGAAGTTATGTTTGTAAGTTGCATGACAGCTTATTTAATATTGTTGACATGGGTCTTGGGACTTGGTTACACAAACAAACGACTTCAATAACTGCAGACAACAAACTAAAAATTTAAATAAATTAAATATAGCACAAGAAAAAAATTAAAATAAAAATAAACAGCAGTGCATTGTGCCAAAATGAATTTGCGCGCATAACTTTTACTGCAAAGTCAAGTCAGCCGCTTTGAGCGCGTGCGCAGACGCATAGATACATTTGTATCTGCGCAGGCGTGCACGTACTATGTATCTGCAAGTCAATTTCAAAAACTCAACACATTGTCGCTTTGACGTCATGCACGCTCGGTCTGCTGTATTTCATTAAACTTTTTTTTTTTTCTTCTAACTGTCTGTTGCTGCCGCTCTTTGTATCTACATACATGTAAAAATGTAGCGCATTGAATTTGATTTTTATGCATGTTCATCTCAGTGCATCGTTGTGTTATTTCTTTTATGTGGCTGTGTTTACACACATGCAATCGGCTTAGCATGAAATAGTTAAACTATTTAACGACGAACAACCAGCAGATACAAAATGTATCTATGTATGCTTATAAAATATTATAGCACTACGTGTGTGGCGTGTGACATTTTGTTTTTACAATTTGTTGATTTAAGTGTAGATATTTGCTTAACGAAAAAATAAAAAAAAAGTGAAAGTTTAGAATAATACTAATTGCATGTGATTTTTTGTTGTGCTTTGTTTAAAGTGCACTTGGCATGCTGTTAGTTGTTACACTTGCTTTGGCGGCCATAAAAGATACTTGTATTGTGGCAAGGAAAGTATCTCCAATAACTACGTATGTGTCTATATCGTCATGCATGCCAACGCATGCGCGCCGCGCTCAACCGTGCGCTGCCTCATGAATATGTAAATGGCTAAACAGCCGCAGCAAAAAAACGCTTAAAAAAGAGCCACACTACAAGACCAACACAAGTTGTGTGGGAGAGCTGGAAACGCGCTTGAAAGTGCACATGCAGCTAGCTATGGACAGTCACTTACTAATAAAGCGACGACAAAAAGCTATGTCAGCAGATTTTCACCGAAATTTTAAAATTTTCTTAAAACTTTTTGCAAGTCATCAGATACAAATGTATCTGATGTATGCCACATTAACATTTACCCGTCTACATGACTGATTTACTCTGTCTGTGAATTGCCGCATTCAAGCTTGATTGATTCGACTCAGGGTTAAGGTAAAAGTCATACGGCAACATATATAAATAATTATATATCTATAGTATATAGTTAAGTCAAATATGTGTTTAAGCTTCGGTGGCGTCGAAAATTAAAACTTGACGCTCAATTAAACAATACTAAAACTAAATCATTAAATTGCTATAAAATAAAAGCAATGAGTTGAGTGCCATAGCAAGCGATTGCAATTTTTGTTTGTATTTAAATGATATGCGCTAAATTAAATGCTATCTATTCAAGAAATTTCAACGGATCGAGACTGTGTGAATTTTGACTGACGGGGAACAATATTCCTGCTTCAACACAACATCTTCCATTAAAGCCTTTTCAAACACACTCTCCCGACTAATCTGGGAAACTTCTCCGTCTTCTCAAGATATATGTGAGCAGTGGAAACATATTATCCGTTTCATGGATAGGGCTGCCAAGCATGTCATTGGTTATACAAAACCTATAAAGATTTCTTGGTACGACGTGGAGAAGAACGCGAACTCTGAAGTCGGCAGCAACGCGAGCTGTTAGAGTGCGATATCGAGAGAAACGGAGAAAGGAGAAAAAGGAGCAAGCAAGGCGGTAGTTTGAGGATGTTGAGATGTTACGTGGCAGAAATCAAGCTCGAAAATTTCGTAAAAAGTTCATGCGTCTGACTGAAGGTTTTAAAAACCGGAGTATTTTTCTGTAAGAATGACAATGGAAATCTGGTAACCGATAAACAGGAATCACTGAGATAAAGGAGTAGCCATTTTTCTAACCTACTCGAAGGCAATGAAGCGCACAATTCCGCCGATAGAGAAATGATACCGGAACCACCAGTTAATGTTGACACTATTGAAGATCCACCTTGATTGGTGGACGCCGAAATAGAGGACGACCGGGCAAAAATAGAGCTCTCAAAACATATTTATTATTATTAATATTATTCGACTCCGACTCCAAATTTTATATACTTTAGTATTAATGGCTTTTACCAATCAAAATTTAATTAAATTTTTTCCATTTAAATTGAATTTTGACCAGCATATAGAATATATTTCTTATAGAGCGCGTTAGTAGCAAATTAATGCTACGTTTATACAGAATATTATCATTACGTGTTCCGCATAATATTAGATTTTTCGCAGCTTCTACAAATGAAGTTTATTTTTGTAGAACTGACATCATTTTATTTTACTTATAAATGACAAAGTACAGACGACCGACCTATGTTTGACCAAGTCAAAAGCTTAAATAAATTTTTTTTTATTTTTAGACTTCAACTTGTATATAAAAATTTGACTATAATATGATGGTCATTATTATTATTATTTTTTTTTTTTTTTTGACACATAATTTTATGACAATTTCGTCGAAAAGTTAATAAACTCGTTGCGCGTTTTTAAACCAAAAAAAAATGTTTATTTGTTTTAAGCCAACTTGTGAATTCGAGCTTAAAGAGTACGTCCGTCCGTCTGTCTACCTGTCTGTGTGCTTTACTACTTTGTTATTAAAAATAAAACCAAAGAATAATTTATTTAAACAACATTATTATACTCTTCAGTGTTAGTTTAAGGTTCGAGTTGTAATTATTTTACCACAAAGAAGTCGTCAGAGTCAGCTCAAACTATATACACAGAAAAAAATGAATGATGAAATGTTTTGCGCATATTCGTCCGACCAACTGTATGTTCCTCAGTTAGTTCATGACCTAAAAATCTGTTAATTCTGTTTGTTATGCAAATTTTAGGGTATAGTCCAGATGCAAATCCAAAACCCATATACAAGTTTTTGTATTGCAAAATATTTATTCTGTTTTTTAGTTTTAATTAATTCAGACAAAAAAAATTATAGTGTTACTTCCGATCCCAATAATATGTATGTAAAGCTATGACAGAGGGCATCGATTGCAAGCCTAGTCATATGAGTCAATACCATCTATTGTTTCTGCAGTGCGAATGTATGTTATTGCCGTAAGAGGGCACAACTTGTAACTAAAAAATTATATTTAAGTACATATTTCTTTTTGTATTTCTCTGAAGTTTAAAATTCTGACCTCATTAGTGCTTAAAAGGAAATAAAAAAGCACATTTTTTAATATTAATTTTTTTATCTACTGCCAGTTCTAAGATTACTGGCAAACGAATAAGATAAGATATATATTTCGAAAATAAATAAACGCACACAGAAATCCAAAGTTTAAAAAGAAAAAAATATATTCTTGGGCTGTGCAGTATATCGACACCACACATAAGTGTTTTAAAGTTTCCCGAATGGTTTAATATCTTCAATTAAAATATTTTTTTTTATAGTAAAAGGAACAGAAACAGTAAAGCATATTTTTCCGCTGGAGGTGGAGGCCTTTCAATACGTCTTCTGATAAGAAAGTGGATCATTGTAGCTCATTAAATGATGAAGTTACTCTGGGCAACCATGCTGAGCACTAAAGAAAAATTGGTGGGTTGGTATGATGCTCCGACTGCCTTACACATCAAACTTTGTATTAAGAAATATTCCTTTGAATATTTTTGAAGAGCTTGAAAGTAAACTAAAATATTTAATGATCGTATTATATCCCTGTAGCATTCTTTCTGGTTTATAGCACTTATATATGTTTATGTTTGCCTGTCAATAACATTTAATATGAGGCGGTTTGTACCATGAAACACAAAAACAAATCATTACTTGGACAATACTGAGCACTTTTTGACGTAGTTCTCGCCATAGTTGGTTTCCATATTTGTAAATTTTAAGCGTTTCAAGTGCTATTTGTATACGTTAAAGTGTTTTGTTAAATCAAGGTGGGTTGATTTAAAAATTATAACAACTTTCAGTGAACGGAAGCTTTTCAAAAGGTTTGACGTACTTTGAAAATACATAAACGTTGGGGTTTTTTTTTCTTTCTCTTACGTACTTTAATATGTTAATGAACTGTGTAGCGAGATATATCGATTCAATAAATTCAACTACGGTTTTTTTTATTTTCGAAAAAAATTTCTCCAACATTTTTATTAGTCACTGCTTTGAATTGGAGCAGTTAAAAACTGTTTAATTATTACAAACCGCAACCAATTGTAGAAATATAAACCATACAAAATTTATATCGGTTCAAATGAGTTCAAATATTGGCAATTTTATTGGTGACACGTGTTGGTTGTTGCAGTTCTTATTAAATTGCTAGCTGCGTAGAATTTTAAGCTGAGTTCAATAATTTCTTGCAAAACAGACAAAAAATCTTAACTCATTATAAAACCAAAAAGAAAAAAAATTTTATTTAAAAATAAATAAATAAATAAAACTGCTGTGAACTGGTTTATTGTCACATTATTTATTTATTTATTTATCTTATAGACAAATTAAAATCAAAACAGCTCTAAGTTAATTATTTCCAATAATTTTTTCTTTATTCGAATATGTTGTGTCGGTGTGTATAGATACAAATGTATCTGCGTATCTTTGTATCTGGCTGTGCTTGTCTGTTGAATTATATATGAAGGTGACTTCTTTTTTAACAAAATGCATTACCGGTTTTTAGTATGTTTTTTTAGTTTTTTCTGTTCATATATGCGTTGTGCCTGTGTGCGCGCCTTATTTTGCTTTGCTCGTGATCATTGACTGTGA
Source organism: Leucophenga maculata (assembly GCA_035044805.1). Classification (NCBI taxonomy): domain Eukaryota; kingdom Metazoa; phylum Arthropoda; class Insecta; order Diptera; family Drosophilidae; genus Leucophenga; species Leucophenga maculata. The sequence goes on along the minus strand of JAWNNP010002193.1, from coordinate 1,716,707 downwards.
GTCCCTCTTGAGGTTTAGTTGCAGTAGTCGTTTTTCTTTTATTTGTTCGATTTTTCTTACATTTTCCCCTGCATCTTTTCATCTTATAATATTTAAGATGCCAATATACAAAAACAAATACACATACATACATATACATATAAGAGCGCACTCGCAGATACCCAGATACACAGATACAAACGTGTCAGCGTAATCTTATCTTTTCGTTGCATGATGTTTGCTGTTGTGGAAATCCAATCCAACGTTTGTGTATATCATATAGAGTAGGCTGTAACTGTTTGTACTGTCTGTTTGTCTTACTAACCGGCAATGCCCGCCAAGTAGAGTAACTGATATTGTGCATGTAGTTGTATTTAGTTACAACTCAGGTCTTCAATATTTAATGGTTTGCAATTAAAGCTAAAAAAAAAATATTTTTTTTTTGCAGCGTACTTTAAAGTCGCCTAAGCCAGTTGTGCGCTACTCTTAATGACAATCCCAAAGAGGAACGAACGCAAGATAAGTGAAACCGTTAACCTTTTTTATGCTTTTGGGTGCACTTAAGCTGTCAGCTACGCTTGTCTATATTTATATAGCTTAAGTCATATGAATGTAGGGTATATATGCAATATTTAAAAATTCTATTTTTTTATGACACAGCAATAAAAAATATTGCGCTTTCAAAATGCTAATCATTTGATTAGAAAAATTCAATTCAATGGTTTTAAAAATTCTTTAAACTCCTCAGTTATGCCGTGCACATACTACAAATAGGTAATAAAATGTTTACCCAAAAGTATTGCGCCTTAAATTGTCTCAAGTATTTTTTGCTTTTTATAAAAGTATTCTAGAAATAAGTCAACACATACAACGTATGTACATAAAATGTGGTGAACCGAACAAATATACGACGACGACTGGTTATTTCACCTTCTGTTAAGCTATCGTCGTAGTGTTAGATACATATGCAGTCAGTCAGGTAACGAAATAGCAGTTGAAAGTAGATGGCAATACAGACTACTGTTTTGGCCTTTCTATTTGCGCACAAGTGCGAGCGAAGCAACTAGTTATTTTGTATATACGTGCCGCAAGCCAAAGCATTTGCTTGAGATCGCTAGTAATGACGAAATCTTAAACCTCACTTGGCTCACAACACACCACAAATGTTGACAATGCTGGCTTATAGTTGTATATTTTTTTTTTTTATAAATTTTTTGCCACTAAACTAAAAAGTAACTTAGCAGTGCAAGTCTTTACTTACCTTAAATGCTATTGCTCTGAAAATATCCTTTTATGTTTGTTAAATTTAATCCAATACTGCAATTTTATTTTCAGCTGTTCCTGTGCTAGTTGTTAGCTAAAAGAAAACACAAATTTTTTCTCTACAATATAAAATAACTCGAAAGCACCGCAATTTAAAATCAATTAACACAATAATTCTTTTTTTTTTCGAAAATATGTAATCTATATTATAAGCTGCATGTAATTAATTTTAATTAACTTTATTAGAAATTAGTTCTAACAGTTTTAACGTACTGTTCTCTTTTTTTAAATTAAATTTTTAGTTTTTGCTGCAAGCGCGCGTTTAACAGACGTTTCACACCTGTTGATGTTGAACTCAGACTGACTGAAAGATACGATCGTGTTATATGGTACAATTTGCTGTTATCGATAGTTTGACTATCGTTATCAAAACTACGCGCGTGAAATTAGCGTGAAGTTAACAACGCGCTACAAGTGGGAATGAAACAGTTATCGATATCGAAAAAAGTGGTATTTTATAATCTGAATATTATTACAAAATGATGAATAAAAATAGAAAATAAAATATAAAATGCAAATACAAATAGAAAGACAATTGTCTACTCTTTATTTTCGAAATGATTCTCAAAGAAAAGAATTGTAAAGAATGGCTAAAAATCCAAATTCAAAATGATACCGCCATTTCTGCATTTATTTATTCTCAAATATCTTTTTAACGGTACCTCGTGCGTATGAAACATGGGGGTAAAATGAATAGTCAAAACTGAGACTTATCCAATGGTACCCATGTCATATGCAAGTCACCATAAGCATTAGAACAAAATTTTTCAAAATCTACAAAAATTGTATACATCGAAAAGTATGACATGGGTACCATTGGATAGGTCTCAGTTTCGGCTATCCATTTAACACCCACGTTTCATCGGAACGACGTACCGTTAACCCTTACAACCCCCTATGAATAAAATGCACATTCATAGGGGGTTGTAAGGGTTAACGGTACGTCGTTCCGATGAAACGTGGGTGTTAAATGGATAGCCGAAACTGAGACCTATCCAATGGTACCCATGTCATATGCAAGTCACCATAAGCCTAAGAACAAAATTTTTCAATATCTGCAAACATTTTTCATTTTTTGCGTAGCCACATAAACAAACATCTGTCTTCCTTTTCTGACTTACAAGAAATTCACGAGATCTTCATGCTGGTGTTAGTTTCTGTTGTACAATTATTCAGTTGATATTTTAGTGGGGGGTTACCGCATAGAACGGAAACTGAACTGAAACTAAATGCAATTTTCATCACTTAACATTTTTATCAATGTTGTATTTTTCTGTCATTCAGTACTGAAAGCAGTCAAAAGTACTATTTTCAGATTCAGTTGCTGCGGACGAGTGAATTCTAAAATTCAGTTTTAGTTTCAGTTTCAGCAGCTAATGTACTGAATTCAGTTTCAGTTTCTGTTGTATGCGCAACAGGCCTTTAACGATTGGTAAATTCAAAATACCAAAGACATTCTTCCTGTACAGACCAGTTTGCTTATACAAAATATTTCAATTGAGTTGACGTCTGTACAGATACTTTGGTGCTCAAAAGATTTTATTTGTGGTTCGGTAACACTGGCATGAAGATCTCGTGAATTTCTTTTAAGTTAGACAAGGAAGACAGATGTTTGTTTATGTGGCTACGCAAAAAATCAAAAATGTTTGCAGATTTTGAAAAATTTTGTTCTAAAGCTTATGGTGACTTGCATATGACATGGGTACCATTGTATAGGTCTCAGTTTCGGCTAACCATTTTACCCCCATGTTTTGTAGGAACGACGTACCCTTAAAAATATATTTGAGCATAAATAAATGCAGAAACGGCGGTACCATTTTGAATTTGGATTTATTGCCAATCATTACAATTTTTTTCTTTGAGAATCATTTCGGAAATTAAAAGTAGACAATTGTCTTTTTATTTGTATTTGCATTTTATATCTTTTTTTCTGTTTTTATTCATCATTTCGGGGTTAAATTCAAGCGCGTTGTCAGTCTTATTATCATTAAACGACACACGATTACACGGTATATGTCCACGATCAAAGCTTAGAGCTCAGACTTTAGGTGAAAAAACTCACGAATGGTAACAGATGGAATGGAACAGATGAAGAAATGCCAGAACAAACTGCAAAATCTAAAAGATCTGGAATTTTATTGAGGTCTCTGGCCAGTAAGGTATTATTTTCAGATTGACCAACTACATACAAAAAAGAATCCAATTCGGTTTCCCATCAAGTTTCAATAATAAAAAATGATAATTAAATTAATTGTTAAAATTGTACGTTTATATCGATTTTAAGAGTTGAGGCCAAAATAGCTAAACTTTTTACCACACCACACCATATCATAGTTTCTTGCCTTAAAACAAATTTAATTACATATATTGCAAAACTTTAAATGGTTTAAATGAATTGCTTCAAGTAAAACGCAATAAATCCAGCTAAGCCTGCAGATAAAACAGATAGCGACAGTATCTTTTTTATCAATTGATCCTGCCAATGACGATTTGCTATGCAAAGGCTGTAAGGCATGTTGGAAAATGATACACTGTTGTAAAGAGGTACCCAGACGCTTGGAAAAAATCGGAAGAGCATTGTATCAAAATACTTGCGGCAGCGGAATGTCAAGCGTTTGGTGAGATCGCGCATCTACAACGGAATCAGTTTCATTAGTTAGATACATCGTTATCTGCTGAAGTTTCTAAACTTACCTCCACATAGTTATACATAGCCAAATCACAGATAGCATGCGCATCTCGCCAACGCAAGTCTGAGAATTGTTGCAAAGCAGTGCCCAAATCCATGTGTGGTTTGTTAAAAATTGACATAAACAGCGTACAGTCCTCCATGCCTGCATTCATGCCCTGTCCAAAGTATGGAACCATGGCGTGTGCTGCGTCTCCCAGAATAAGCGCCTTATCACTGTAGTGGTACGGCTGGCACTAAAAAAATGTTCCATTTATATTAGCGTATTTCACATACTCGCATATGTGATTAGTACTTGCCTTCACCGAGACGAGATATTGGGGTTTTGATTTGAAGAAATCCTTCACGAGTAGCTCCTCTCCGATCAAGGGTATCGCGTCGGAATAGTATTTTTTAAAGAAATTTATTAGTTCGGCATGAGTTTTGATGCTTTCGAATGTCTTAAAAGGCATGGATAAAGTAACTGTAAATGACTTGTCCTGATTCGGAAGTGCTATCATCATGAATGAATCACGCGGCCAAATGTGCAAATAGTTTTCCGCCATCTGGAACCGACCGTTCTTCGCTGGAATGCATAATTCGAGGTAGCCATGTTCAATATACTCCTGCGAGTAATTAAATCCGGGCGTCTTTACCATCTGTTGACGCACGGCACTGAATGCACCATCACAGCCGACAATAAGATCGGCCTGAGCGACAATTAACTCTTTGGAATTTGGACTCTTAAATCTCGCAACGCCCTCATTGAAATCAACCGACGTTAGTTTGTGGTTAAAGTGGTACGTAACATTTGAAAAACGCTCTCCGGCTGTAAAGAATGAAGTGTTCTTCACTGAGTGGTCGCGAAGCAAAGAGTGTACTACACACCTGTTAGCAGTACTTCATTAAGCTGCTTTCTGCCCACTGAATACAAGCATTGGTTTGTGCAGGGATCGTAGAGCACCACCGAGGTACGTCCTCTGACATCGTGCAACATGCGCCCCCGCATTGGTATTGCTGTAGAGAGAACCAGTTCTTCTAGACCGACATCCGCTAGTGCCTTGCGCCCACGATGCGACAACGCTAAATTAATGCTGCGCCCCTTAACATGTTCTGAGGTGCGTATATCCTCACGGTACTCATAGAGATGCACTTCGGCACCGATACGTGCGAAGTTCAAAGCAGCCAATGAGCCAACCTATCGACATAAATGACATATACATATAAGCCACCTAATCTGCTCGTTAGACACTTCAAGAATTTGGAGACAAGATTTTAGGTTCATGATAAGATCTTACATACATGCAAAGCATATAATCCCTGTGATATCTGGCATAGATAATCAAATAAGCCATATACATACTATTTCTGCATACTATCTATGGTAGTATTTGTTTTACCCACAAAAATGTGGCCGTATTTACTTACCAAACCAGCACCCACAACCGCGACTTTTCGCCGCGGCGCTTCATCTGTGCCGTTGCCACTCACACTAACAATTTTTCTATGCTGAGACATTTTGTTAGGGCAGATTTTTCACAGCGAAATGATTTTCCACAACCGAACACTTCGAGTACGCAATTGAGAATGATATACGAATGGGCGGCGTGCTTCAGTATGTGCCATAGAAAACGCGGTGTCATATATCCCCTGCCTTCTGGTGAACAAATGTGGCATTGGGTGCTGAATAATAAAAGTATAAAATGTAATAATCAGCATAAGTAATAACATCAAAACGCAGATAAGTCGCTCATCTGTCCTATTTGTCCGTAGCGGAGAGATTGGAACATATTACCCTTCTAACTGCATAGGTAGGTACATATGTATGAATGTATCTTTTTATATGAATTTCGCGCAATGTTGCTCTAGACGACCATCGTTGTCGAGCATTTGAAGCCAGACAACTGCACCGATGTAGGCAATATGCTTCTCTTATGCGATATTCGATGTAATTTGCGTAAATATTGGCATTAATTATACCCAAGACGAAATCAGGTTCACGCTCCAATCGACTTTATTCTTTGCCGCATTTTTTCACATAAGATATTAGACCATCATTATATATGCTAATGATGTCAGTCTGTGAATCCCAAACCAATATTTTGCATTATTTTTTACCACACAAAAAAATTTGATATTTCATGTTCTGATTAGTTCAAAACTAGACCCATGGATCCTAAGAATAATACGTCCAAAGTGAGCGAGATCAGGAAAGAGTCCCCAAATTGTCAAGCAATTAATTTCAATAAAAATATTTGATTTGTTTTAACTGAGTAATAAAAGAGGACGTGAGACTAAACATTTTTCCAGTGACAGGATGAGATGATGACGATAAATAAGGAACTTGAGCGAATACTTGGTTTGCATTGGGCACCAGCCGCTATTTTCAAATTCGACAGAATACCGACAAAGAGAGAAGAATTCAGCTTGATCATGACTTTTTTCAGGCATTTCGGGGTTTCGGTAAATTTTCTGGTGTCTTCGAAAGTGTTAATGCACCAAGTAGGGAGTGTCGACGTGCTGCCCAATGATTAAAATTCACATTGTCAAACGTGGTTAGTCATAGCTACAAAATGAACAATTACATAAGGCTCTATTATTGTTCAGTCCATTCACGGAAACACAGGAACTTATACGAGCAAATGGAGGCACGGTACTGCCAGGAGAGATTTTGCTTGCTCGTTAGGTTGTAGAATATTGTAACCAAAGATATCTATGCATGCGATAAGAGAACGATTTTAGACTTAGCAAGCAAGCAAGAGGTCAACCAGTGCAACCGCAGATGATTGGTCTGCCAATTGATCGAGTGAAACCATTCGTACGAAAGTGGAAATCTGATTGCAGTTGTACAGGAATTACTGATATTATGGAGGAGTCATTTTTCTAACCTACTTCGAGGCGATGAAGCGCGCAATACCGCCGAAAGAAAAATGACACCAGTTAACGATGGCGGCACAATTGTAAAGTCATCGGACTATTACGATGTCGATTCGGCTACCAAAAAAAAAACAATGCGTCAGGCATTGATCGGCTGCGAGCAAGAGTTGGTAAGGAGTATGCACCAACTTTAATGCAAGATATGGTCCGGTAAACGCATACCCAATGACTGGCGCCAACTACCGCGGAATAAGTCTCCTTTCCATCAGAATCAAGATTCGGTCGCGCTTATTGTGTAATAGGCTGAATCCACTGATACGACAATATCAGACACACCAACTATTTGTCGATTATAATGCCGCTCTTCGACTTCCTGTCTGCATAAGGTATTCCGGCAAAAATCGTGCGCTATCAAAAACACACACAAAGCGTTGTCAGGCTAGGAAAGAACCTCTCCGAACACTTTGATACCAAGAGAGATTTCAGGCAGGGTGATGCGCTGTCCTGCGTTTTTTCAATCTTCTGATGAAATACATATTACGCCAGTGATGCAGCTCGCATAAACGAATATCATCGGTACACAGGAACGGCGAGTCAGCAAGGCGTTCTCAGAGATTGAAACAGCAGCTGACGCGCCTGACCGAATGACGGCTGAGGATCACTTAAGTGAGAAGGTTACCTAAAAAGTTTGCCGACAGTTTTGAAAATTGGTGATTTTATAGATTTCGTCATTATATTTCCGAATTTCAACTTTTCCACCACATATCTTTGTCATAATGGAAAAATGAAGTTAAAAATAGTTTTTTTTTACAATATCCTCTTTATGACCAATTTGACATTGATAATTGCTATGTAATAAATTAAACTAGAGAAAATTCCCTATAATTTATGGGGCTATCAGCTTCCTGGATATTATAATGCGTTTACTCGAAAACAATTTCTGTTTCTTTCTCTTTATACATATAGTATCTACAATTTTTATGTTCAGTGGCAAATTTAAATTTGAGTTGAATTTGTTTTGGCTCCAGTGTTGCTGGTTTGGATTCCTCTACATTATATAATAAAAATGTTATATTTTATTTAAAGTTGTTTATTTATTTGTTGTCACTTCGCTAATAATGGCAACTATCAACTTATTTCATAAAATGGCAAAAATTACAAAATCAGTCATTTTACATTTTCTACAATTGTGCTGTATACACGCAATATATAAAATATATTAGTTAAAAAAATGACCCTGCACTGGTTGTTCCGACTTCTGTTAATCTGGCTGAATATTCATTGAATACTGTACTGATGCGTTTTGCGGTATGTGTAAGGGTAAGGAAAGATTTGTTTCAACATCAACCTCTTGGAGCGAGAAAGATAGATAGCATAGCATGGGCTGCAATTTCGCGGAACAAAATATTTATAACAAAAGTTTTATAAGGCTTAAAAATAAACAATAGAAAACAAAAACATTAAATAAACGCTTAGCGTGTATATTGTGTGTGAGGGTTTATTAATAAACACTACATTGCGACTGTGTGTTACCAAATTTAAACGAAAAAAACAAGCATTTTTTATTTAAAAGTTTTTTTGTTTATAAAAGGCAGCGTAATGTCTCTTGTCGCAGATTATTCCGATACATCAAGCTCAAACAGCGACACGGACTTTGAGGGCCAGTACAATGAGCCACAAGACAGGCTTAAAACGTAAGCAAAAAATTAAATTGGCATTGCTGAGACTTGAATTTATTTTGTTGAAGGTCGTCGGAGGGGAATAACATGGCACAAATAAAGTTGCCCAGTGCGAATGTGGTGCTTGCAAAGGAAACAAAAACAAATGGAATGGTTTTCAGTAATCCATTCCTAGAGGCAGAAGTAGCAAAAACCGCTTCTCTCGAGAAACACGTAAAAATGGTTAACAACAATGACCACCTGCTGCAAAAAAATGGGCGAAAAATCTGTTGGAACTATCGCAAGGGTCGTTGCAGATTTGGTACAAGCTGTCAGTATGCGCACGACTCTGACCTAAACGAAGGACAAGGAACCAGCACAATTACCGCATCGAATCTTTTGGTCAGTAAAATATATTTATAAATTAGAGGGAATCAATAACTTTGACAATTTTGCAGACAACAACAACACCAGGTTTGGCTTGTAACGAAAAGATTAATCAAAGTGTAAAAGCACTTAAACGCTCACGGCCAGGACTTTCCAATACAATTGAACCAAGCAAGCGCGTATTGAAATCTTATTACAAGCAGACCAAACTCTAAACAACGCCCGAGTCAGTTAGGCGGACGACGCAGTTTGCTCCAGTAGCGGAATTGCAACTCTTTACTACTTTGAGCATCCGACTAGAATCGTCGTACGTTTCGAATTGATCTTTACTGCTGCGGTCAGTAGGCATTGTCTCCATTTTCAGACGCAAGTTGGGCACAGTCTGCCAAAAGAAACCTAGCATTGTTCGGTTTTCAGACAATGTGTCGTCATCACTTAACCTGGGCTCGATATAGGCGCCGTGGTCGTCATCGCCGCTGTCCATATCATCGTCGACGAGGCTCTGGTCTAATGTTACTTGAATAAATTTATAAACAGAGAATATAATATAATAAAAACTTTAAAACTTGAAATATTACCTTTCTCGTCGTCTTCGTAAGACATTAATGAGAAGTTTTCCACAATAAACGTTATGAAGTATTCTGTAGCCAACTTGCGTATAACTGTTGCAAGGCGCGCTAGCAATGTTTTATATTCTCTGCATTCTTCCTTTGATCTAAAGTTTACAAAAACAGCTGCCAAGGAATCGATTAATACTAATTTTATGTTGATTACATCTTTATCGGATTTTTCGAACTTTCGGAGAAGTTTTTGTAACTTGTTGAGAACTTCTTGTGCAGAATTGACAACATCCATTCGAATCGAAAGTATTGCATCTACATTAGCCTTGTCAATTTTTCGAACGCGCATCATCTCTTTTATCCGAAAAGCTGAACAATACTTAGTGTCGATAAAATAGACAACACTTTCGTAGTTGCTAACAAAGTTTAGCGCAATTGTTCGGAGCAACTCACTTTTGCCCATATTCACTCCGCCGCATATCTCCCAAATAGAACCAGAATGAAATAGTTCGCAGTTATCGTACAACATGGCATCTAATCTGGAATTTTGTGTTCTGTGCATTATTACAATGCTAAAATCAACAAAAATTCACATTTTATTTACCCCACAATGCCAGTATTGTAAACCTCTTCATGTGCCAGAAGTCGTTGGTAATCAGTTTTTAAAGTAATTTCTTTTGGACCATATTGAGCGAGTATATCTGACTTTAATTGTTGAACATTTTTTTCGTTAGGAACTTGTAAAATATTGTGTATCGCTTCGTTTCCAGAGTCCAAGAATTGCACTAAGGTCAGAATGTCATGTTTAACAAGCATTTCAACGGAGGACGGAGAAAGTTCTGTCCCATTAACAGGTTTTAATAAACAACGTGTCGTATCACTTAAATCTAGAGAAAATAAATTTAAAAATTATTGTTGCTTCATTAAATTACTTGAAACGGCATTTTATTTTGATTATTGTGGACACAGTATAAAAATAATAAATGATGCAGTTGAGTTGATCAAGCAAAAGAATAAAACTATTTCGCATAGTCACGAAACACTACTTGTGCACCTTGTTTAATTTTTAAACTGTGAGACAACTTCAAATCTAATATTGTCCAGCAAGGGTACTGAATCATTTTTGGGGATACTATATAATAAATGTATATATGCAGATGCACATTATAGGATCGTGATTATTAAAAATCATCACATCATCGGTTAATGATTGTTAAAAGCTGTTTAAATATTTGCTAAAATAAAATTACGGTTGAAAACCGACTAAAACCAAGATAATTTAGCAAAGTAAAATATGAAAATTACATTTTATTGTATTAACCGACAGAATATCGGGCCGTCAAATTTTAACAAGCCATTTATAAAGTGACCTCAAATGTGTTATTCAATTTATTACCATTGCTTTCTAGTTGTTTTCCAAGCTCTTCCACTCGCATAGTGTGCATTTCGATTAATTCGAGTTAAGCGTTGCTTCAGTTGTATTAAATTACAAGAAAATTAAAATTTGGCGGGAAAATTTGGCGGGATATCATATTCACTGGGTGGAGAGCAACTCTGCGATTCCCATGGACAAGCTCATACTCTTTTCATCTCTCTCACACTAACTTCGTTGTCGTAAGGCCGACTCCACGATGGGAGAGAGAAAGCGTGCACTTGCTCATCTCTTGTATGGAGAGCAACTCTGCGAATCCCATGGACAAGCCCTTATACTATTTTCATCTCTCTCACACTTACTTCGTTGCCGTAAGGCCGACTCAACGGTGGGAAAGAGAGAGCAAGCACTCACTCATCTCTAACCATCACTATCTTGCTGTTTCCGGTCGTATTTGTGGAACGTGTGGAACTCAACCCAGAACATGGCTGTAGTAGTGGATTCAGTTTTGGTTGGTCACGTTGATGAGCGCATAGTTCTTGCATCAATTTTTGCAAGAGTGTGTTTTAGTTATAATTTAAAGTGGCAAAAACTAAGAAATAATTAAAAATTTTTGCACCAACAAAAACTGCACAATTTTTACAACGCACCTGCGTTGTTTCCTCGTCCGGATGTGTCGAAGGAAAGCGGGAAATTCGTGATTAAAAACCCTGTCTGAGGTACGAAAAAAGATTTTTTACGCAGTCAAAAAGCGACGCACGAAGACCAAACGACGCCTGCAATGGCTGTCGTGTATGTGTATTGTGTTCGTATGTGTGTTTTATTTTAAAAATATGTATATATAGATGTGTTCTCCTACATTTTACCGCGGGTCAAAAGAAAAGTTCTTAAACAAAGTATTGTAATGTAAAACAATAAAAAATGCTAACTTAGGGTGGTTACGAAGCTGAAATACTGTTCAGACATGTATCTAAAATCTAATTTTAGCTAATAAAATATTGCATTTGTTATATGTATATTGCATTGCAATATTCATATAAAAACTAAAACCAATTTGTTTAAACAAAAAAGGGTGCTGCGTTTAAACAGATTTGATTACACTGTAGTAAATTCAAGCAGGGTGTTTTTTTGTGGATGCCTTATCATGTAACATGGTTAGTTCGATGAATTTTTTTCCGCACAATTGCATTGTTACGGGTTACATTAAATACTATTCAAAAATGACAAATAATTCTGCACGTCGAACTAACTAAGATTATCTGTATAAACACACTCATCTGGGCCTCACATTGGATAAATTATTTGAGTGAAGTGTGATAAAATTGAGTTATATGTATGTAATTAAAATATTCAGTATTAACAACTTCTAAATATTTAACTTATGGTTTCCCTCAACAATAGAATTTTGATTTTAATGTTTATTTGATATCAGGTCGAATCATTATCAATGATTCATGAGACCGCATGCACACCCTTATTATATATATTTATACCGACAACATTTAATCTTGTTTTATCTTATTATTAAATTGAGCTTTGTGCTATATTGTACAATATAAAGTTGCTTTGTTTTTCTCCACTTAATAGATGCCTCAAACATGAATGAAGGTGATTCAGCAGGAGGGGGGCTCAGCCCGGCCCCTCCTGCTGTGCCAGACCGCGTAACATTACAACAAACCGATACTACAATTACTCTAGAATTATCTGGAGAAGCAAACTCATCGAACGGCAGCACAACGACCATTGGTAGTAATCAGCGTAGCTGTAACCAGACGATTGCTACGAATAGTAGGTCGACGTCAAGCCCACTTTTGAGTTTGCCTATGCAGCAAACGTCGCTGCAACAGCAATCAGCATCGGCAGCAGTGGCTAAGGCTTCGGATCAGCTTCAAGCACCGAACTACCAAGTGACATCTAGTCAAGGACCGCCTCTTGCCAAACGTCAGCGCGTGGAACCTGCAAGGGACGCGGTGAGCATAGTCGGCACAGCGGCCAACAACGTGGTTGGTTCCCTGCTGCCGGCAGCGGTAGCATCAGTGACAACGGAGTTTAACAGTTCCACAGCTGCGGGTATTGACGCACCAAACGATTTGAATGCGCTAATAAAGCGCATACTTGAACAAAAGTATAAACGCTTACGTAGTCTTAAGGGAAGGTTTGTATTTTTGTATGCAATAGTGTTTTTGAATTTGTAAGTAAATTGCCTTCCTTTAATAGACACTCTGAAAATGTTGCCGAATATTTTTATCTTCAAAACGGCGGCAGTATGATGGAGTACACCGCGTGGCGTAAGAAAACTCCCACACCGCAGTTCATAACTTTTAGCAATGCGCATCGCTTGGACCAGTTGGTGGTCGAGGAGAGAGCTACTGGCGTCACATGTGTGCCAGTTGCACTGTCTACACATAAACAAACGGAAGCTGCAGGAAATGGTACAGAGAGTACACAAGCGCAAAAGCCAGATGATGCACCTGAAACGGTAAGTTTGTATATATAATAAATATATATGAATTTCTTTCTTTACTTGATTTCTAAATAACTGACTATTTTCAATGATGACACCTTCATACTGAGTGACAGCTCCAATCTGTTCTGGAGAGGAGTTGTCTGTTATAGGATGTTCGCAGTTGCGAGGCATTTGTCTGATTCTATAAATTAAGCACAAGCATATGATTTACCTCTATATAAGTGTATATTACTAGCAAAATTGTATCTTTTTACAGAATTCAGAATCTCAACTGTCCACAATACTTGGCACGGATAGTAACTCGGCCGCTGTTGGCAGGCCTCAATCGAGTCTCTCTCAAAGCAGCACAACTGCCGTTGCAACGGCAGACACTGATAGTGGTGTTATTCTCTTGCCACAAGATGCTGAAATCAAAATACCTGCAGTAGGAGCAACTCCTGTCGCAGTTTCAACCAAATTACCAGCAGCCGTTGTCCAACTCTCACAACAAGGTAAGTGGTCTCGCACTAGTTTTCAATCGCTTACAAGAAATGAACTACTTTCTGTTTTGTTCAATCCTGTATTTAAATTTTTGTTTTGAATAATTTCCGTATTTATTTACTAAACAATAACGCAAAATTCAAAAGCAAAATTCAAGACATCTAACAGTCAACCATGTCAGTCATATTTAGTCTTTTGCACGCATTGCACAAAAATTCCATCTATTAACTCGTACACATGCCACACTTATGTTTACACTACTCTCATAAACGCTAACACAGTCATATCTTTGTAATGAAACGAAAATAACTTTCATTTAAATGTTTTTGAAACTAATTGTTATTGTTTTTTTTTTTTTGTTTTTTATTAAACATAATCTCACAAAATAACCCTAACCTCATTTTCAATTCATAATTGTATCGTTATAATTTAGGTCACATACCCGGAAGACCTTTAGGAGGTCGTCACGGTATGGTCTTCGGTCAAATATCCGCGCCTCCCGCCGTAGGAAATTCTTCTGTACCTTTGGTGCCAGGTGCTTATCGTTTGCCTAACAGAAAAAAATGTTTTCTTTTATATTCTATTCAGTGTTGCTCTATTTAGTTGTTAAATAATTTGAAAAAAAAATGTATTTTTTATTTTGACGTAGTGCATCTGTATGTTTCCTGATTATAATTTTGCTTAGATTTGGCATTTTTTTATTAAATGGCTTTATTATCGACAGCATCTAACCGTTGGATATATTATTTGTATATTGATGCCGAGTGTAGTTTTTGATTTTATTTCTCAAATTACGGACAATCTTATTAAAAAACAGTGTCAAAGAGAGGATAATAATTATTGCACCTAAAATATGAGTTGACTTTTTTTGAATTACTAAAGCAAAATAGTTTTTAAAAATATCTTTGTGATAATATATAAATATTTACCGCATTGAATTCAATAGTTACATAAAAGAGACAACGTTGATTTCGGTAGAAACAATGCTGTAAATTTTCATGAAAGGAGACCTTGAATTCAACTTTTGTATAAACACGGATATAGCCTCAGAGAACAAGGATTAGGACGGACGGCCATATAGTCATGAAAACATGATATATAACGACGTTTCGCTAAAAGCATAGTTTAAGGTTTTCTTGTTATCCTTGCAATAGTTTTGTTTCAACTGTAGTGAAATAGTAAGTTAGAATGAGGAAAATTTACTTCGTCTTAAATTTGTTAACACATGCACTCAAAAGCGTTTTCTTGCTCGCTAAAGATCGTCAAGAAAATTGTCGAATGAGTGCTATAAAAATTATATTATAGCTCAGTAGCAAGTGACTTTCAGTGTATATTTATTGCGGTCCGACAACTTTGAGTACATTGTTTCAAATATACGGTTGTAATCACCGAAAATTTGTTTTTGAGACACAACAGCTTTGATTGCACATATTTTATAAGCTTCGATCCAAAAAGGGCTTTGACGTTATCAAATCAATGTTTATCTTTCGTTCAGAGAGCTGTTTACAGCTGAAAAATCACAGCTTTCATTGCTTTTGGATCAATTCCGATACTTTCAAACGCTAGTTTTCGATCAACTCCCAATGAACTTGCAAGTTTTTGTTACGTTTCTCATGGGTAGTAATCGAGTATAGCATCCCATTCTTAATTTTCAAACTTTATCGGCTGACCTAAAACATTTATAAAAATGTCCCCATTATGCCGTCTTTTTTTCGAATTTTTTGTTGAATATAGAATATATATAGTATAATGCCTTCCACAGTAGGTTATCTCAAAATCGATTTGTCGAAATGATCATCGTAGGAGGAAATAGACTATAAAAATGTTGATTTAGGTGGCAGTGTGAGTTGATAAGTTTATATGGTAAATTTACTTCGTCTTGAACTTCTTAACACATGCAATCAAAAGCGTTTTCTTGCTCGCAAAAAATCGTCAAGAAAATTGTCGAATGAGTGCTAGAAAAATATGATTACAGCTTAGTAGCAAGTGACTTTCAGTGTATATATTTATTGAGGTCCGATAACTCTGAGTACATTATATCAAATGTCCTGTTGTGATTATCCTACCACAGTAGGTTATCACAAAATCAATTCAATGTCAAGATAATCGTTGTAGGCAGGTAGGTAGAGTATAAAAATATTGTTTTACTCTAGGTAGACTGTGACTATATACGGATAATATACAATTAAAATGTTATGACTATATTATTCTGTGCACAGTTATGTGGAGTACTTTGAAGAGAAAAGAATTAATGGTGGTGTGTTAATTGATAACAGTCAGGGGGAGGGGGTGGTTGGGTTGGGTTACTGCAGGCTCAATATAAAATGTATGTATATGTTCTTGATTAATATCGGAGCGGACACAACAAGCTAGAAGACTTATAGCAGCGTACGTTCTTATGAACGTTTACATATAGACTATAAACGATAGTTTTAAACTGGCGGATTTATTACAACTAAAAATAAAAATTATGAAGTATTACTTTACATATTACATTAGAATATTGCCTTCTTACAAATTTATGCTTTAATAACATATGTACTGGGCAAGGTGTACCTCGTTGAGGTACACTTGATTACAATGTTGTATTCTTAATTGGTGAGGCATATTTGATATATGCTACGTTGTTACCGCAAATGGCGATCACCTACGAAATAAAGCTTCGCGGTGGATAAGAAATTTTTAATAAAAGTAAACAAAACACGGAGATTATTAATTTTTAGTTAAAAATACATAAATAAGCGGCAAAGCGTAAATTGTGCATGTATGGAAAAAACGAAATATTTTATAGAAAATGAATAATTTGCTATTTTTGCAACTCTTTTAAATGTAGTTAGCGTAGTTAGCAATTATGGTACAAATGATGTTTCCAATAACAAATCTCAAAGTTTCAACAAATGACTTGGTGAGAGTAGCCTGCTATTTAACGACGTTACTCAAGTTCTTTTTCCATTTTCATTAAAGGATTGCGTAAACTCATTTTTCATATGAACGCGAAACAGCTTCAATGAACCGCGGTATAAAACGGATGAACCTACTAGTCATGACAACTTTTGCTACAAAAACCTTTTAAATATGGAGTTGTTTTCGCTAAAAGTAAACTTAAAGTTTTCTTTGTTAAAATCCAAAAATTTTGTTTCAATGGTTATAATATGTTAAATTTAATTCGTCTCAAATTTGTTAACACATGCACTCAAAAGCGTTTTCTTGCTCGCCAAAGATCGTCAAGAAAATTGTCGAATGAGTGCTATAAAAATTTGATTACAGCTCAGTAGCAAGTGACTTTCAGTGTATATTTATTGAGGTCCGACAATTCTGAGTACATTGTTTCAAATAAACGGGAAAATTTATTTTTGAAACAAGAAAACAAAATCATTTGGGCAAGTTAAATTATATTTTTAATTAAAATAAATAAATAATAGTTGTGATAATCTATATATCATTTGCATAAGGCGCATCATTAGTCTACAAAGAGATTATTAATAATATTGGATGAAAACTGCGGGACTAGATACAGGGATACAGACATATGGGGAAATATACTCTCTACAGTCGCTGACACCTTGTTTTAAATATTTGTGAAATTTTTTCAAATGAAACTGGTTTAATTTTTTTGTATGTCGAAATTAAATATTAGTAGCGGACTTGTTAATTTCGAAGGACTTTTTTTTGTTTTATTTTTCTTTTATTATAACTATAGTTGTTTCATTTTTAATGGCTAATTAGTTATATCCTAGGTCAGCTAATTCGGATGAATATGGAATACATTATTATATTGTTCACCCAATTGGTTTTAATTGTACTAATCGTTGTTGTAAATTGTAGTTGCTATTAGTTTTCGTTTTACATGTGCACATACTCCTTTAAAGCATGCATCAATTAAAAATAGCATTTTATTGATTAAAATAAACATTGTCTAATATTGCTTGTTCTTTTTTTAAAAGGAGGAACTCCATTAGTACCCTGTAGCACAGCAGTGGGTACCACTGCGTTAAGACGTACCGACAGCAGAACACCGACCAGCAGCAACAGTACATCTACAACACCTCCATTATATGCGCCTGTAGCAAGCGGCTTGGTAGCGTCAGACACTGCTGCTAATGGAAATGGTACTGGTACAGCTGCTGTTGGATCATCGAGTCCGACGCCGCCAAACTCAGCGGCCTCGTCGAACAATGCGCAGGAGTTTTCATTTAAAGCTAAGCAGGAAGTATACGTGATACAACGCGTGTCTGAATTACAACGAGAGGGATTATGGACTGAGAAGCGATTGCCAAAATTGCAAGAGCCAAGCCGACCGAAAGCTCACTGGGACTATTTACTAGAAGAAATGGTGTGGTTGGCAGCTGATTTTGCACAAGAGCGCAAGTGGAAAAAGAATGCAGCAAAGAAATGTGCCAAAATGGTGCAGAAATATTTTCAAGACAAGGCAAATGCCGCCCAAAAAGCTGAAAAGGCACAGGAGCTACACTTGAAGCGAATTGCGGCTTTTATGTCAAAAGAGATCAAAATGTTCTGGTCGAATGTTGAAAAACTTGTTGAATATAAACATCAAACAAAAATCGAGGAAAAACGCAAAAAGGCGCTTGATCAGCACCTGAGTTTTATTGTGGATCAAACAGAAAAGTTTTCTCAACAGTTGGCGGAAGGCATGAATAAGAATGTCACTGATACGGCGAGCTTAAATTCTAGCCGCATAACATCACCAAAACGTGAATCTGACGGTTAGTTTTTTTTTAATAAGGTTATATGTGATACTATATATTTACTAATGTACTGCAGAATATAAAATGATGATAAAATGTCACTGAAACATCATTGTGGTCTATTTTTGAACGCAACGATGTCAAACGGGATGGTCGCTTTTGCGAGGCATTTGTCTGATTTTATTCACATTTCACAGAAAGCTTACACTATTAAGCCTACACTTTTTCAGTTTTCTTATTTTTAAAAATAAATTTTTTTTTTCTTATATAGACGATTTTCGTCCGGAATCAGGCTCAGAAGACGATGAGGAAACAATTGCAAAGGCTGAGGAAGATGCTGCTGATGTAAATGAAGAAGTAAAGGCGCTAGAGAAAGAATCTCAAATGGAATTTGATGATTTTCTCAAAGACTTACCCGATGGTTATTTGGAGAACCGTGACAAAATAATGCTTGAAGAGCAATCTTCGACACCGGGAGATGAAGAGAAAACGCATGCCGACAGTGATGATAACTCATTTGAAGCCAACGAAGAAAGTGAAGATGACGAGAATACGATAAGCAAGCAGGAAGAAGAAGAAATGGAAGTCGACCACAAAAAGGAACTTGACGAGTTAGAGGCCGACAATGATCTCACTGTCGAACAATTGATGGAAAAATACAAAACAACCAAAATGAAGAATACTGAAGTTTCGGAGAACGACGAAGATGTCGGCGCTGCAACAGCATTGGACTCTGATGACGATTCCACCGTTGTTGAGTCTAGTGATGACAGTGAGCTTGACGAAGAGGAGAGCGATGAATTTGACGAAAATAAAGATGCAATAATAAAAACAGATCCAGATTTAAATGAGAAGGAAAACGGACTTAAGAGCTTAATCGAGGATACAGAGTCTGTTGGTAACAAAGACGACATGATTAATGATGCAGCAGCACTAGCCGAAAGTCTACAGCCTAAGGGTAATACACTTTCATCGACAAACGTGGTTACGCCAGTTCCGTTTCTGTTGAAGCATTCTTTGCGTGAGTATCAACATATTGGTCTTGACTGGCTGGTTACAATGAATGAACGTAAATTAAATGGTATATTGGCTGATGAAATGGGATTGGGCAAAACAATTCAAACAATAGCCTTGCTTGCCCATTTAGCTTGTGCTAAGGAGAACTGGGGCCCGCATTTGATAGTAGTACCATCATCAGTGATGCTTAATTGGGAGATGGAATTTAAAAAATGGTGTCCAGGATTTAAGATTCTTACGTATTACGGCACTCAGAAAGAACGAAAGTTAAAGCGCGTCGGTTGGACCAAACCCAATGCGTTTCATGTATGCATCACCTCATACAAACTGGTCGTGCAGGATCAGCAAAGTTTTCGAAGAAAGAAATGGAAGTACCTAATTCTGGATGAGGCTCAAAATATAAAAAATTTTAAATCGCAACGCTGGCAACTGCTTTTGAATTTCTCAACTGAGAGGTAAGCCTATAATTTTTATATTTCATTATTCTTTATTTGTTGGTAGCACCAAAATCAGTGTTCGTTCGCTTGCTAAACTAGGACGAGTACTACGCTTGGGTGCCGAAAATAATTCTCCATAATGTCGTATTCCTCAATTAGAACAAACTTAAATTGTAGTTTGTTTGTGACATTGTTTTGAAACAGGAACTAGTTATTAATTTTTTTAGAATAGTGATTGATAATATTATTTCTTTTAGACGTTTGTTGCTAACCGGAACACCACTACAAAACGACTTGATGGAACTCTGGTCCCTGATGCACTTTTTAATGCCCTACGTGTTTTCGTCGCACCGTGAGTTTAAAGAATGGTTTTCAAATCCAATGACTGGCATGATTGAAGGGAACATGGAGTACAACGAGAAGTTGATAACACGTCTGCATAAGGTATGTATATATAGCTGAATTTATGAATTTTGGTTCTCTATTTATAAAAGCGCTTTATTCATCGACTGAACTGATCTTGAATATAGTAAATTGTTATAAAGTCCATTCAACCCTGAGTACATCCTGGTCCTTAGTTATTTGTTGCAAGTGCACTCTGTGTCACATTGATTGTTCCACATGTGAAGACAATTTGTAAGCTTGCTATATCAAATTTGAAGTTTAATCTTATCCTTGTAGCAATTTTAAATAATTATTGCATCATTGAATTTAGACCTCACATTAAAAAGTTCGGATATTTTATATTTATAAGGCGTACGAGGATAATTGATTTTAATAAATATTATTTCACGCTCAAATAATTTTAGGTTATTCGTCCATTCCTGCTTCGCCGTCTAAAAAAGGAAGTGGAGAAGCAAATGCCTAAAAAATACGAACATGTGGTTATGTGTCGTCTATCCAATCGCCAGCGTTATCTGTATGAAGACTTCATGAGTAGAGCTAAGTAAGTTTTAAATTTATACGTTATTTACGATTCAATGTTGACCAATAAACTTTTAGGACGAAAGAGACACTACAGACGGGCAATCTACTAAGTGTGATAAATGTTTTGATGCAATTGCGTAAGGTGTGCAATCATCCTAACATGTTTGAAGTACGACCCACAATTTCGCCCTTTCAAATGGAAGGTGTAACATTCCACACACCGCGTCTAGTCTGCGACATTTTGGAGTACAATCCTTTTATAGTAAGTTTGCATTCATATTGTATTGCGTTATACAAGGTTTTGTAAAAAACCTTTTTAGATTTATTTCAATTTCAATTGCATCGTGTTTTAATGTAATTTACTCATAAACCAAAAATTTAAAAATACTATTAATTTGATTATAATGATGACACATTGTCACTGAGCAATCAATTCAATCTGTTCTGGGTCGAATTGATTTATTTTACAGGATGTTCGCTGTTCCGAGGCATTTGTCTGATTATTTATATTTTTACTCTTAACTATGTTCAATGTTCTTATACTTTTGTTAAACAAATATAATGTGTATCTTTGCAGCAAATTGATTTGCGAACTGTGAACTTACTCTTGATTGAGTTTGAGCAAACTTTAACGGCTTATGTTTCGTACAAATCGCGTACCTTAGCACCCCCACGCAAGTTAATCGAAGAAATCGATACTGCGCGCGAACAACCGCCATGCGTTCCCACAGGAAAGTACAAATTCCATATAAGATTACGCGATCATCAGGTTGGTCAACATATTAGAAAACACAATTCACAAACGGTGCGCGTCGGTGCCAGCCCAGCAATGAGAGTCGAAGGAAACAAATTTATACCTATACGCAGCAACGATCCAACTACAAGCAGAATATTGAAACGTATCAGTAACACTATTAATCCAGTTAATTTGGCTAAAAGACCAATTATACTGAGTGGGGAAGCCGTTATTTGTGCTGGCATTTCAGCAACAACAACACTAACGCGCTCTCAAATCGGTGCGCCAACGCCAGCAAAGGTGGCTAAGACAGTACAAGATGGGAAGCCATTCTTTTATTTAGCCCCGGCAACAAGTGGAGAAGGCGGGAGTGGCGCGCGTCTTACGCTAACTAGTAAAACGACGTCAGTAACCAGGGTGCCCCCTGCGGAGAAAGCGCCTATAGTGAATGCCTTGGCACAAGAAGTCAAAACAACAACTGCTAAACCTACTGATGGCGAGGATTCCGTGTCTCAAACTGAAGTCGATGACGCTTGTTCGGAAGCTGATCCAATATACAACATGCAAGATATTGTACAACAACGGAAGGAAAATCGATTAGCACGATTAAAAACAATGGCGGCGATCAACAAGCGGAAAGCGGAACGAGCACCTATTTATGGCGCTGATTGCCGCTGTTCAATCGAGCAATGCATTAATGCAACTCGGTCCTTGGAATTTTCGACATGGCAGACGCGAGGCTACACTAATTGTCAGATGGCAATGCAATTGCGTGACAACTGGTCACTTAACAGAATACTCAAAAGGTATGAACAAAGATGCGCTGAATTCCAGCCACTATTTAACAACTTCGTCATCTACGTTCCTGCTGCTTGTGCGCCACGAATTCGTTTCTATGTGCAACACCTTAATTCTAATGTTGTGAAGCGACATGTTGAAATTGAAAATTTTGTCGCTCGGAAAGTATCACCAACGCTGTCCATATTTCATCCGATTATATCTGCAATGACAACACAGTTTCCTGATCCCCGTCTTATACAGTATGACTGTGGTAAATTACAAACGTTAGATCGCTTGTTGCGTCAGCTCAAGACTGAAGGCCATCGTGTTCTGATATTTACGCAAATGACGAAAATGCTTGACGTATTAGAAACCTTCCTTAATTACCACGGCCACATCTATTTACGTTTAGATGGGTCGACGCGCGTTGAACAGCGCCAGATCCTGATGGAGCGGTTTAATGGCGACAAGCGCATATTTTGCTTTATACTCTCCACGCGGTCGGGCGGTGTCGGTATAAATCTTACTGGAGCAGATACTGTGATATTCTATGATTCTGATTGGAATCCAACAATGGATGCCCAAGCACAAGATCGTTGCCATCGAATTGGTCAGACACGTGATGTGCACATTTATCGTTTGGTGTCGGAAAAGACGATTGAAGTTAATATTTTAAAAAAGGCAAATCAGAAACGCATGCTTAGTGATATGGCAATCGAAGGAGGCAACTTTACGACGTCTTACTTTAAGAGTTCTACAATCAAGGATCTATTTAATATGGACCAAGCTGAGCAAGACGATGCACAGGAAAAGGCCATGATTGCAGCTGGCCCCTCAACATCTAATTTGGGCACAACAAACACCACCGAAGCTGTTGTAGATTCCGAAAAGCAATCACTTCGTGCATTTGAAAGTGCATTGGCTGCTGCTGAGGATGAGCAAGACGTTCAGGCAACCAAAACGGCAAAAGCAGAGGTAGCTGCAGATTTAGCCGAATTCGATGAAACCATCCCTATTGACGAAGCGGGAGTTGAAGGTCCAGTTCTAGTAGAAGTAAGCAAGGCCGATCTCGAAATGCAGAACATAGTAAATCAGGTAAGTTATACAATACAGAAACATTTAATATCGGCATCGACTATTCGCTTTTAAGTGACAGTCGTTTAAACCATTTAAAGAGTAGCTGGTGCCAAGAGAAACTTACTAAGCAAAGACGATCAGACATAGTTAAAGCGATCTATTCCACGCTTGATTGTATCACTCAACGTCTGACATTATTGATATATTCATTTCTTTGAGTTATAACATACTAAAAAGTTATTCTCTTAAAAACTTTATTTTTTAGTTATCGCCCATTGAACGGTATGCTATGCGATTTGTTGAAGAAACTGGGGCTGCGTGGACAGCAGAACAGTTGCGCGCTGCTGAAGAGGAAATCGAGGCCCAGAAACGCGAGTGGGAAGCAAATCGTATCGCCGCAATGCAGAAAGAAGAGGAGATACTGAAAAAAGAAGCCGAATCTGAAGAGATGCTTACCTATAGTCGGAAAGATGCCATGAACCAGGTTAATACTAAACGAGAATCAACTGCATATAAAAGAAGATTATTAGTTAACGTGAAAAAATCAAAGAAACGTCTAATAGGCAGGAGACAGAGTAAGAAGAGTGAGCGTCAGGGATCAACCCTGTCGAATCAAACGCGGTCAAGAAGGTTTAGTTATAATGGCAATTTGTCACAGGGCATAGCAACACATAATAGCAATAGTAGAGGTAGTGGTGTAAATAGAAAGCAGGTTGGTGTACAATCGACGATTGCTAGGCGAAATACCCGTCTTCATTCGTTGGCAGTAATAAGTACGCCCACACCCATTAGAAAGACAACACGCACATCTATAGCAGCTGCCGCGGCGGCTGAAGCAGAGGTAGAAAGTGAAGAGGAGATCGACGAACTAGATTCGATGAGTAAGAGAAGAGACAGACCTAAAAGAAATTCAGCTACTGTTGCAATGTCAAAGATAGTAAAGCCTATGGCAGTGACTAGTAAAAGTGGGAACAATGCGAAGGTTATACCTTTGGAGCTAAGACGTTTGAATAGTACAATACCGGTTAGAAAACGTCAACAAATTATTGCTGCCAAGAGGTTACCGCCTCCGAGAAGAGCAACAATATCCTTGCCTAGTAGTAATAGTCGTTCTCTAAGAAATTCTTCTCGGAGAAAAGACGATTGTTCAACGGAAGAGGATGGTGAAAGCGAAAATGGTGGTAATGAATATGCAGATACTCCGACGATATCTTTCAATAATAGTAGTGGGATAAGCGAGTCAGAAAATAGTGCTGAAGAGCTAGGCGAACAGGGCGACAATTCCATTGAAATCCGCCCGAATAAACGAAATATCAATCGGCTTAGAAAGCAAGTTGCATCGAAGACATCCAGATCTGTTTTTAAGCGACCTTCTGAATCGATAGTTACTGATTTGGACGATGAAGGTGATGTTTCGGGCAATGAAAAGGCAGGTTATGTAAGTTCTGGGGACGAGCATTCGTCTAGTTACGCCACAGCAGGTGGAGAGTCGAATACTAATAGTATGGAGAAATGGGATGCGAATGCGCAAATTCAGGATACAACAATGACGAACTCTACATATTATAATGTGTCCGACGAGTCTGACACGGATGATAACAATGATCCCCTTGCAATTGGGCATAGTTCTAGAAGGATCAGCACAGCAGGAAATAGTGTATCGCAACGATTTCATCATAACTCTCCACAAGGTTCACAGCAGCCAGCCCGTATTGACTTAAACACGCCTCGTACGAGGTCGAGAGGGTCCGTTAAAATTAATTTATGGTCATTAGATGACAGTCCTGTATTGCCTGATATACGCACTAATACGTTAAGAAACTGTAAAAAAGACGACAGAGTATTATCCCGTCCTTCAGAGTCAAACGAAAGTAGGAAATTGAATCAGTCTACGCCCATCCGTAAATCGGTATCCCATGTTAATGAATTAAGTATGAAATCATCGCCTTTGTTTCGCAAAGAACTAGCAAGTCGATCAGTGCAAAGGAATACAAATACATCTATAGAGGCGAGTGCAAGTTCACCGAAATCTTCAAGTGATGGAAAATTAATGTCGGGAGGAACATTGCACCGCTGGCTCGGGAAAACACCAAAGGTTAATTTGAAATCTGCGTCCAGTCCTTCGAAACCGACTTCTACAACACCCGCCGCTGCCAATACCACCGCCGTAAATGTCCCAGCTAGGTGATGCGAGAAAACAGTATTAAAACGCTCAGTTGCTTATACCGAGTATTGGGTACGTTAGTTGCTTTTAACGTGTGCGTTGCGTTGCTCCTTTTAATGGGTATTTAAAGACAGTCCTGTAATCTATTAACTACCATTGCAATTGTGTTAATATACTCGTGCGAGTATAATTCTAAAAACTATGAACTCATTAGGAAGGAATAGCCTATTTGATAAGTATTTATAGACTGCAGAAAGTTTCCTTTTTGATTTTAGTTAGTTTAGGTAGATAGGCTACCATGCATGATCGAGGTTTTAGGATAACAAATTTATAGGGTATTATGTACAGGAGTTTAAGCAATTATTCCTAAGTATAAAGTTTTTCGAGAGTATTCAATTGTAAATACCATTACCAATTAACTGAACCATTATTATCATCAACAATTATAATAGCATTTTGAAAAAAATCCGTTAAGAAGTGCGAGAAAGTTTCCATTCAGCCTTTTGTTAATAATTTTATGTAAGTTTTAGTTTAATTTATAGATGAAGATGTAATTGTTAAAATATTATAAACATAATTTATTGTGTATAATTTTATGAGCAACTTGATTGAGACTAAGAGCATGATTGACTAATAATAAATCAATTTATATGCTTTAAGGAGTAATATACAAACAAATTGTAAAATCGCTCTTGTTTTAATTAACGAAGAATTTCGAAAAGCCGGGAAGACAATTAAAAACAATCTTTGGCCCAATATATTATGTTTCCGAAAAACGAAAAAAATGGAGAAAATCGAAAGCTATAAAGGATCGAAACAATCTGTAAATATTATTTTCCACAAGTCTGTTTTGGTGTCGTCGCTTAACTTATGTCGTGCGTGCAAGTATATCATTGAGAATATAAATTTGGCAGCATTGTAATAAAGAGTAAAGTTAATAAATGGCTCAGAAACACTACGATATTCGAATTCGGGCACCAAAACACTCTTTGCCTCGAAGCATTTCCCAAACGGCCAATGATATGTTCTTTAATTGTTTTCCGACTTGAGATTATTCGCTAAATAAACGATGAGAGCCAGAATTAAAAATAACTCAATCCGTTTGCGAAAATTAGCCATAAGTTATTTAATCAACACCAAAACAGATTCCTCTTGAAAATAATATTTATCGATAATTCTTCTCTTTCCAACTCGCTTTCATTTCAAATCGATGCCATATTATTAGGTCTGGATTTCTCGCAACACAATGGAGCAAATGCCGGTAGGTTACTATTGTTTCGAATTTATGTCGTTATTTTAATTTGTATCTTATTATTTACGAAGATGTGGTGTCCACCGACACCGCCACAAGATGACAACGATGTCTACATTGACTACTCGCTGGGTTTTATGTACAACTTGGATCCAATACCAGAGTCTGAGCTGCCTCCAGTGTACGTAAGAAAAGAGTACAAGCGTTCTCGGTCCGATGCTGGTTTTAGCTTTGACGGTAGCAGGAGACCAAACAAAATGCGCCGTGAGGACAACTTCGTAGCACCGCGCTCACTATTTGATCGTCCGACATTAGCTCTTGCGAGATTGCGACGGGATCTAAAAAATCAACGCTATCGGGGAGTTTTTAAACCAAACATACAAATTCCAGGATTAAAGCCTCAAGGGCCAATAAAACCACTCCCCGAGCCGGAGGCAATGGCTGAGTGGGGTGTTTTCGAGGACATTGCCATACTTCATGTGTTAGTTAATTTGCAAGGTTTACCATGCAATCTTATGCTGCTTTCGCCGGGACATACACCGAACTGGGATCTGGTCTCAGAAATAGTCAATTATCATGCGAAAACATATCGATCGGCGCGGCAATGCCGCTGGCGCTACGAAGCGCATATACAGCTCCGTGAAGAAGGTAAATTAATAGAGAGTCCAAAGAAGCAAAAGAAACTTAAACCCACTTTAAAGAACGAGTACTTAAGAAGCCCGCTTCGATATTTGCGTACCACACAGCTATATGGAAGTGACAACAATGCATCCTTTTTCAAAGTGATGCGATCGCGTTTTGAATGCATTAGACAAAGTTACATGAAGGTTTCACCGAGACCGAACCGTACGTATACTGCGCCCACTATGATGAATCCTAAGCATTTGGAGGTGTTACAAGAGTTTGGAATTCACAATTACGATCAGCCTATTTCGCCTATGAACATAGCAGTATTAAAAGCAAACAAGATACGTGAAAAACAACGCAGTCAATTGCCACCGCCTCCTCCACCACCTATCGCCACGGCGGTAGCTCCGACACAACAGCAGCAACTAGCGGCCTGTGTCAGTTCTTCTACTTTGCCACAGGCTACAACATTGCAGCATCAAGCGCCTGCGCAGATGGATATTATACCTCAGACTGCTCAGTCCCAGACGACCATGGCAATTGCTTCGCCAGTGCCGAGTACAAGTAACACCGCGATGCAACATATACAAATTCAGCACATCTCTGGTCCAACTGTTTCCAACAATTTGTCGCACCAACAACAACAAACTGCAATTGTGCTGCACCATGCCCCAAATTCAAACTTAGCGACACAGTCGCAGCAGATGACAGGAGGAAACACAACTGGTGCTCCTGTTTCACAAACGCAGCTTTTGCGCGGCCATCAGCTATCTACAGCCCAGACCCAAATTGTCAAGACGATTGTTGGGTCCCAGACCAACATAATCACGGCTGGTCAAATGCAGCAACTTGCGCAACACCAATCAAGTGGCCTACCGTTGCAACAGAGTAGCAGTCCGGCATCTGTGTCAGTGGTGCTCACTACTCCGGTGCAAAGCCTACCCTCAGTCGTTCAGTCCGCTCAGCAACATTCAAATGTTATGCAGACCAACTCTCCAGGGCCAACGGCTACGACAGCGCAAATTGTATCCATATCGTCACAGACTATACCGACTAACTCATCACCTCAGGTTGGTAGCATAGTACAAACGCAAACGATACCCCAGGTAGTATCGGTATCTCAATTACCCACCGTTGGTACAGTGCTCACAACTTCGGCGAGTTTACCACAGTCGGGGCAAGTGACTACATTAAATACATCGTCACTTCGTGGCCAGCGCATTGTTACAGCATCTTCGGGTACGTTGCAAGACGTGGTGCTGCAACAACGATCCGGCAATCCTAACTCAACCATAGTATCTATGTCTAGCCTTGGTCAAAACGTCACGCCGGCACAATTCCAAACAGCACAACTACGTCTGGCAACAGTACCTGGCTCTGCACAGCAAACCCAATTAGTCACTAAGGGAATACCGGTCAGCGCTCTTCAACATAGCAATAAGGGTATTGCAGCCGGAAACCAGCAATCTCCAACACAGTTGCAATTTTACCGTCAGCGACAGTTAAAAGTTTTGCAGGCGCCACAGTCAGTAACAAGCACATCTGCAGCACCCAATTCCACTGTAGTGCAAACTGCCACCGGATTGACGACTGGTACAATAATACAGGCAGGTAACATTATGCAGGCAGCCAATACGCATGTGTCCGGTCAAAAAGTGGCCGTGGCAAACGTATCAGGCACTTCCCAAGTAGTTACTTCGGGAACGCCAGGTGGTGTTGGTACAGTTCAGGTAGCTCACACTCAGGCACGTACACAGTTCATCAAGCAGATGGCAACCACCAATAAACCGGGAATTACGCGCCATGTTATGACGGATGGCAGCGGGAATAGTGGCGAAATGTTGCTAGTGAAGCGACATGCGGTTCTTGCTTCTCAAAAGGGTCAAGTGTTGCAACAGGGTCAAATATTTACGACCACAACGAATACGCCAGGTAATATGCAGCAACAGCAGACTCAGTTGCCTGTACTAGGGACCAGCACTGCTTCACAACAGCAAGTAACACCTCAGCAGATTGCTACCTTAGTGAAGGCCTCAACAGCAGCCGGAGCAACGGGTACAGGAAACAGCGGCACCGTAACAGTGAATGCTACTGGCGGTCAAACAACGCAGGGGACTGTTAACATGGCACTGTCACAATTAAAGTCTGGCAGTCAGATAAAGGTGACTATGGCTAGTCAGATGCGTCAGCTTCAAATGCAGCAACAACTGCCTCTGCCCCGCAAAATAAATCGAATGACGCAGTTGGTGAGTACTGCTGTGCAACCGAACACAACGAGCATAGTTGCTAACGCCGGAGGACAGCAACAGACGCCTGGGGGCGTAACTGTAACTCAAGCAACTGCTGTCGGGGCCTCTAGCATACAATCGCAACAACAACAAAAGGGTGGATCTGGCAGTGTGCAAACTCAACTTGTGCACATCCAGAATACAAAATCATTACCAAGCTCTGTGACAGTTCAGCAAATACAACAAGTCATGCGTCAAGGCCAACAAGGAGCGCTCGCTACAACAGGATTAGTTCTCGGCAAGACTAGTGTGGGGCGAATGCTTCCCGTTTCCGTTGCGTCGCAGTCAAATCCACGCCAAACAATACAGGTAATTTTCGATTTTAATTATTGTTTCGAATCGTATGAAATATGTTTAATTTTTAGGTCGTATCGGCAGCGTCCGCACAAGCGCTCGCGGCCAGCAACTTGCGTGCACATGTTGCGAGTGGACAAAACATTACTGGGACTATAAAAGTAGCCGGGTCCGGCAATCAGTCACAAACGCAGCAAGCACTTATTACAGCAATACAGCAACAAGCGGTGGCTGCGCAACAAGGTCAACGACAAAATGCCAGCCCGATGCGCTTACAGACTACAGCTGGCGGCAGCCTAGTGGCGGTGGTGCAACAGCAACAACAGTCAAATGTTATTGGTACAACGGGCCCAACAGGTACCTCAACCGAAGTGATGACAATCACTCAGACAACGGGAGGCGGTTCGGTGGTTGCGACATCCCAGCAGCAACAGATGCAGCAGCAAAGCACATTACCAACACAGACTACGACGCAACAGGTACGCACGCTGGTAAAAAAAAAAATCATGCAGATCAGAAGTGAGAAAGAATAAATTCATGTAATAAATTAAATTATGAAATGACATCTCCACTACCACCAAGCTCATCGACGCCATTTCTTTTAATCCACTTCAACAACTTTCGATCACAAAATCCGATATTTAAATTCCAAGAGAGAATTAAAAAGAAAATCTAGTTAAAATTGGCGTTTTAACGAGATTTACTTGCGAAATTGTCCATCATTCATCAGAGTCGCCGCACAGTCAGTCAGAGCTTGCATATTTAAACTTGCTACTTAATTTCTTTTCGTGGATTTTACAGCCATGAGAACTGCTTCTTTTGCTGCTCACGCCAAAACGAGCTACAAACGATTCGTCTACGACGACGTCGTCACACTTCTCATGATCGGTTACTGCTGGCAATTGTAGACGGAGCGCGCACAGCAACTAAATGTGTAACTTGTAGTATTATAATTATTAGCTTTCCCAATTAGTTATAATTGATGGTAGCGACGCGAAATGCGTCCATATACATCGCACAGCAACTTGTAATTTATGATATTTTTAATTAATTAAGTAAGACTAAATTTAGGAAAAATAATCTATACACCCCATACATTACATACATTAAATAAATGTAATTTGTATTATATACATAGATAATTATAAAAATACATATAAAACAAATCAACAAAAATATTTTAAATTTGGTTTTAAGATTGAGCTAAAGCTAATTGTATCATCATTGAGCTTGCAGCTAGCCAGTTTCGCACGGTTTTTGATTACCATCTTTTGATCAGATTGATTGCGGGTATCGCCATCGTAGGGTGGTCGTTTTGCAGGCTTCCTTTGTGTCTACGCTGGTTTTTATTGTTTTGCGGTAACGGCCCACGAGCCCAGCCCACTTATCCTTAATTAAGCAAATATAAAGTAATCTTAAAAAATGCGACAAATATATTCGTTATAAGTCAGCAACTATTTTTTACGATCTACTAAAAAAATAT
The DNA here is from genome assembly GCA_035044805.1 of Leucophenga maculata. NCBI lineage: Eukaryota > Metazoa > Arthropoda > Insecta > Diptera > Drosophilidae > Leucophenga > Leucophenga maculata. Next base: position 1,685,148 of record JAWNNP010002193.1, on the reverse strand, counting down.
GCGGTGCTACGTCCTAACAAAAGAGAAAACCATAATTCGTCATAAGTCGACAATGCTAAGATTGGAAAGTTTGTCTGGAGCCGTTTGATAAATTTGTTTAGATACACCAAATTCAACCAAATGATTTGCATGTCTGGCCTAAGCTCCATTGTTTCATACATAAATGCTTCTATCGGATAGAATCGATAGTAGAATCGTTCGACTATCGATTGATTTGCAGGTCTAGTAAACTTGGCTAATAAAAATACGGCGGACGCAGTATTCGCATAATTTTTGGTTGCGTTCCATAGTTACCTTAGGGTTTCTGTAAGTTTATCAAAACTGCAAAATTGTCTTCGCCACACTTCGCGCTGATTAGGATTATACAAACGCTTCAAAGCGTTGTAAACTTTGTGACTAATATAGAATACTATATGCACGGCTGTGTGAAGATTTTAAAGGGCTTACTGTATTATAAATAAGTCGACAATTTGTGATGAGAAAGTGTATGCGATATATAGATTCATCAATTAGTGGACACATAAGCTTCAATAAAACACCAGAGTCGAACTTCGCTACAGTCCCGCTCTAGCTAGCACGGAAAATATCGCCATGGCAACGTAGCGACCTAAACGAAATAAAACAGTTTAATTACGTTGTATTTAGCGTTTGAGTAATGTAAAATAGAAAAGACGTGGGTATGTCGCTTTTTAATGTCTGCAGTTGGTGGTCCACACAATGTTCAGATTTGGGAGAGAATTATGATGTCGCTAGTTTGATGTGCGCTCGTTTTGGACTCGAACTTGCTGAAAAGGACTATATAATCGTCGGCTCACAATCGGGATGTTTGAGCATTTTCTATCCTATGCCAGAATTGGATGTACGAAACAATGGTGGGACGTTCAAACCTACAGATTTGTTGTTAGAAATGCAGTTGAGTGCACCTATTCTGGGTGTATACGCCGGAAGATTTAGCGGGTATGTTATTTGTGGCCTCAAGTCATTCCATACCTACTCAATGTAGTCACGTTTATTATCAGCAATTTGCGAAATGAAAACGCCAATCAGCTGGGAGTGCTGCATCCAAACTCTATAGCCATATATAATATACAAGTCGTTACGGGCATGGCTGAACATGGCACTCAGCTGCGATTGCAGCTTCAGGTCGAATATAAGTTTCGCCGTGTGGCCTTTTCATTATGCAAGGGCCACTTTGGACAAATAAGAGGACGAGAATTTTTTTGTGTTGTCCATCTTGACGGTTCGTTGACCTTCTTTGAGCAGGATGGAATTTCGTACGAATGCAAGTTTCCTGGCCAACGTGCACTGCCTTCACCTGTGGTGTACTGCGAACGCACGGATAGCTTTTTTCGCTTAAGTGCTAGTTGGAATTTGGAATGCTTCAGGTGAGAAACGGATGAAAGCACTTACACGTTTTATCACAATCAAATAGGGGTCTAGGATTATAAGATAAAAATTTGTATCAGGTTTTTTTGTTTCAATGTTTTACAATTAGAAAGGAGGAGGTTATTAAGTTTATATAAAGTTACGCTTATAAAAAAATTTCAGTTACCAAGACCTATCGCACTCATCGGCAAATAAGACAAGCTACAATCCCACATGGTCGGTTTGCATTGGAGAGGGTGTGATTGACATGTGTGTTATACAAGTGAAAGAGTAAGTATCAAACTTTTGTGTAAACCTGTTCAAATAATATAAACTTAAAATCTTCTGTGTAATAAATGGGACAACTGGCTGACAAAACTCTAAAAATTATCCAAAGTTTCTAAATTGCTCAAAATTCGTAAATTAAATACTTTCCTTAATTTTGAATTCATTGAATTTGCTTTACCAGCCAGAAGCGTCCGTTGTTCAAAATTTCAAGTAGCACAGTGTATTATTGTTCCATTGCAGAGGATGCTCTTGGATTCTCATAATGGGTGAACGAAATTTTATATGCATGAACGACAACGGCAAGTTAAACTTTATTTTGAAACTGGACTATGTACCAAAGTGTTTCCACACCTTCATGGTTGGCTACTATTGGGGTGAGTGGAGTTGATATTCGATATCTCTAGTAATAGTTAATGACATTCTATGTTAGAGCCCACTGCACGATTGGTTACGGCCATTGTATCAGATGCATCTAAACTGTTTATTTATGAGGAATCTAACATCATTTGGGCGGCGCAGTACCTGAACGAGGCACCAGTTGCAGTACAGCGTTCGAACGTAAACGGTTTGCCGGGTAGTATTGTTACACTGGGACCAAGTGGCCAGTTGACTATTGGTTACTTAGGGTCCGATCCCTTTTTGTTTAAAGTGCCACCACTCAACATGGAACAATTAAGCTTCGCCCAAGCACAGAAAGAACTGCAGCAGCTGGAGGATGAAATCAACGAGGCAGTAGACATTCGTAATGTGGACAGTTTTAATCAGCAGGCAGCAGATAATGTTCGCCTTAGTTTCTCCATTTGTCAAACAACTACAGACGATCTGGATACACTGCTGCTGGATGTGCCAGCCGATGTGGCAGTGAAGGAGTTGCCGTCGGCAACTGGTACATTAAAGCTTCGAACCAAAATAGATCTGAACGATTTACAGGTGATATTTCACACGCCGCCGGGGGTGCGATGTAGCATGGAAACACAATTCTTAGTTGACGTGGCCGCTGGTACCACCAAGGAGATGAAACTGGATTTCTACATTGCAGAGCTGCTACATATGCATACCGCACGCGTTGACATTGTTGTCTCTTACATTAATACACGAGTACGAATCGATTGCTAGGAGGTGTGCATGGAATTTGATAATGTGACTTTTTGTATTTATTTTAGGGCATTCCGCGTGTTATCCAACAGGCGGCCTTTTTGCCACTGAGTATGTTCTATAAGACACACCAGCCTCAAAAGTCAGCTGGTATTAAGCTAACCTATACAATCACATCGAAAAGTTTTCAGCCGAAATTATCGACTTTCTTTCCGGAATTTGTAACTTTGGAAAACGATGCGCAGGCCTTGGGACTGTTGCTTATCTGTCCGGGTCGAGAGAAAATGGATGAGGTGATTACAATTGTAGCCGCAAAAAGCTCTAATCGAATTCGGTAATGGTAAAAGCAGCCTAGAATATTGCACTTTTTAACTATCCAAATACAGTTTACAGTCAGATAATCTGGAAGCATTTCCTTTAATTCTGGAGAGATTAGTAAACAGTGCTGTTGACTATGACGACTCCCAATGTTTTTTAAAAGCTGATAAGACAAAACCAAAAAAGGGTATTCTAAATCGGCGTGCACAAAGCATTGTGGCTGCACCTTTTATTCCGGTTCAAGAGTTTCTGCATCGCATTGACGTTCATCATGAAACCCAGGAGAACATTCAAAAACAAACGGTCCGAACATTACTTTCCACTTACAATAAGTGATGTCAATAACTGTGTGAATCAAAAATATTGCAGAACGAACTGGATGAACTTTGGTTACAGTTTAAGACACTGCAACGCAAGCTTCAGGAGAAACCGGATGACGAGCCTAAAGAGTCGTTGGTTATGCAGATTGAGGAGAACTACGATCATCTTATTTTGGAGGGTGACAAACTGGTTCAAATGAGAAAGGATGAAAGAAAGTAAGTACTAGTGTAGTGAGTGGAAAGGCTTCCACCAAAACTTAATATTAATATTTTGACAGGCATCGCACTGATTTGAACTGCGCACTATCGACAGTCAATTGGATTATTTCATCCTTGAATATGGAAGAGCGCGTAATCAGCGTTATATCCTCAGTCTTATGTACGCCCGTAAATGATTGGACTGAATTGGTAAAAAATACTAAATACACGTTTTAAATGTTCTAAATTACCATTTTTTGATGCCATTTAGAGCTGGGAGGAGTCCATGTCGCCAGGCATTGATATGCTTCATCACTACGGCCCTTTAAATCGCTCTAAATCATTACAAGCGAATGGTCTCACCGATTCAAGTGCAGCACATGACAGCTTTGAATTTGCGAGGCTAAGACGGCATTTTTCAATCCTATTTGATCGTATCGTTCGCCTTGCAAGCGTGGAACACAACCAAGATAACCAAAATCCTGTTGTGGCGAAAGAAACCCAAATACCAAGTGACCAGAAGCGAAAAGATGAAATCGGTGAATTGAATCGAATGCTAGAACAAGACTCCAATACACGCAGCATGATACAATCTTCGCTAGAGGCTGTTGAAGACGACGAGGAAGAGTACGACGAGGAAGATTTGCGCCAAGTCGGCTATCGCAAAGACTATGGCATCGGACCAAACGATCAAAGTGACTGTTCGGAATGGATTAATGAAGACTTTGAGTTGCCTACAACAGAGGAACTTTTTAGTGACTTGGGTATTTGGTGGTAATTAGTCAATTGCTCAGTTTGGAATTTCAAATTTCTTTGCCTATATCTAAATAATTTCGTATATCTTCAAAAAATCAAGATGCGTTTCCTGTTTATTTGTCGAGAGGCCGATATCTTACAATAAAAATCGTACTCAGAGAGTGAAGGGTAACAGGAGAAATGAATTAACATTCGGAATTTACAATTTGCTTTCCAATTAATAAAGCTGCACTCGAACGTTGACAACTTAAGCGCTGCCGGCAGTTTTTGAGAGTGAGTCTAAGTGGCGGGAATGTCAATGTCTTATCTCTGCTTCGTCCATATAATATATTCAATATTTTGTTTTGGCTCGGCTCAGCGTGGGTTTCGATTTTGTTTTGCTTTCTTTGTGGATCATGTTCCGTTCCGTTCCCACGAAACCAGTCAATAACTTGATGCAATACTTTGAAAAAAGAGCGGAGTATTTTATTTTTATGAATTAATCAAAGATTATGAATTGACACCTGTAATTGGCAATTAGTACGTTACTAATTAACGACCGCAGTGCGGAAACGAACATTGCTAACAATGGAAGATTTTCCCTCAGTCCGTTTGCAAAGCAATAAAACACAAATTAGGTATTGTAGTGTTGATGTACTATATATTGTGATCATTATAATTGGGATTAATTTTCTCTTGGATAGAACATAGAGCAGGATAGAATTCATTCGGACCAGTTTCACACTCTGACGCCGGTTCTCCAACGTGGTACACGGGTACATCGATCGCATATACGCTGGCATAGTTGCACGCTGTATTGTAGATGTACAGAAAGGGATAATCAGGATTTGTAAAACGCATCATGGCACAGCCGACATGTGTATTTCTGTCGACGACAGTCTCTGCAAAGTGGCCGTATTTATCTCTAAGGAAACATAGAAATAGAAAACGATTAAAACTAGATACTCCGTGTACTCTGTGGAAGAAAATCTTAATTAATTACAAATGTGAAGCGACGCGAAATTTCGTAATGTAACTATCGTCTATCAATGGATATTCGCCAAACCACAAGCCTAGCGACTGCTCGACGATACTTGCAATGTTAAGAGGTGCGTCGCGTCGTCGGTCAACGCCTGAGAGATTCTGACCCACATTGCGAAACCGGTGCGAGTGGTTACAGTCGTCATGTTCTAGATAGCAGGTTTTAAGATTCATTGTTGCCAGATACTCTAGCTCTTCGTCCCAGACCATGGTTGCCATGCGCGAAGCAGGATAGTAGCCTGGCAGCAGACCGGATGCGATAAAGTTTCGCCGCTTGTTGTGTTCATGCAGAATCATGCCACGAAAGGGTTTTAAGTCGATCATTGCAGCGTCCGAGGCGCAGCTCTCGTGGAATTGCTGTAAAATATGGTTTAAAAATTATATTTCCTGACTCTCGACATATGTAAAAGCATTTATTTTATTTACCCCATCGTTATTACATGCGACGTGCGTTCTGCCCGCCGGGCATAGTTCTGGATCGCACCACGACAACTCACTACCGCATGCGCCTAACCATATTGTTATTGAGCTTAACAGTATCCAGAACAAAATATTTATTCCCGCAGTCATTATTGTTTTTTTATTTGTAGGTTGTATGCACTGGTAGACCGCCAAGTGACAAATGTAATTCCAATTGCATTTGAATGCGAGCTTATATACCAAATTTTTGTCATCTCGATTCGAATTGAAGCAGTCGCCAATAACAAACGCAGGAAAATGTATTTTTGGAACTTTTTACGTTCGTTACACATATGAATTAAACACAAAGGAACCGCTCTCAAAACGAATTCAGGTGGCTACAGTGTATTAACAGTTGGGACAGGTCAGGCTACACATTGTTTTTTACATATAATCGAATATATGCAAGTTTATATATTGAATATATTATATGAAATAATTTGTTTATATCGAGTGTTATAGATGTATGACCGCAGTGTGAAGTTGTTGTTTAGTTGGTAAAGGTTGAAAATTGATAACATAAATTTCTAGTCCTGCGGTGACATATTGCAATATTCTCTGACAGACACACTTCTACCTGACGACTTTACTCTTGCGCTGTCTACACAATTTGAAATTTTGTAATGTTTTGATATTTATTCTACTAATTGCGAAAGTTTGTGGAGATGTATGGATGGATGTACGGATGCATGTATGGTTGGATGTTTGTTACTCTTTCATCCCTAACCCAATTTGTATGAAATAAATTGATGGGACTTTGGAAAGTCTATAGCTTGCTGTTTGTCAAAATCGGAGACGGCGATGCTCCTTAATCTCATACAAGCGATAAACATCCATTTGAGGTACAGATAATGGAAACAGAAAAAATAATTCTGATAACTTTGGTTAAAATCGTCACATTTTTGCAGTCAATCGAAATGCAGCGATAAAATGGTATATATACGCGAATGGGATCGGAGGAAGTACTCCTGTTTAGTTTGGACCAAATAGGAGAGGGTGATGCGCCGACCTTATATAAGCGATGTTCATAATTTTTCATATGTTTACTACTTACTTAAATGACCTTCAACCGTCGTTTGGTCATGGCCGCATTCAGAAAAGCGCGCTAGCTTTTATAGTCTTGTGCGCGCTGGCGCCAGTTGTTTTGAATGCCAAGTACGGAGAGATCTCTCCATACCTGGTCATTCCAACGCGTGGCCGGTCGTCCTCTATTTCGTCGTTCCCCAATTAAGTTTGGGCCCACATGTAAACCGTTGCGTGCTGGAGCAAAAATACTGCGAAGAATCTTCCTCTCAAAGACTTCCAACGCCATTTCGTCTGACTTAATCACGGTCTATGCGTCACCCTGTTTGCAACCTCTATTGGTATCAAAGAGTTCGAAGAGGTTTTTCGTACCCTGGCAAAGTTTTGTGCGTGTGATAGCGTCATCATGCAAAGACGACAATCTTTGCCGGGATACCTAGTTTGAAAAATTTTGTTTGTATGGGCGTTTCGAAACCGAGTTTATAGACTACCAATAGTTGGTGTGTGCAAGATTAATCGTAATGTGAATATTTGGTCACTGGTCGACCTTTTTTGTCTGAAGCCACACTGATATTGTCGTATCAGGCAATCCGTATATGACTTCACTCTATCACACAATACGCGCGACAGAATCTACGATGGAATGAAGATTTATTTCGTGGTAGTTGGCTCATAGAGCGGGGTCTGCTTTCTTAAAGATAGGACAAAGAATACTAAGATTCCAGTCATTGAATATGCGTTTATAGTAGCATATTTTGCATTAAAATTGTTGCATACTCCTAACCTACTGTCCCCGGCCGGTGTTGAATAACTCAGCTGGCAGTTGAACCGACCTCGTTATAGTACATAGTCACCATTAACTGGTGAAATTGAGCGCTTTATCGCCTCCAAGTAGGTTAGAAAAATGACCCCATAATATCAGTGATTCCTGTACATCTGTAAGCAGATTTCCATTTTCGTTTTTTCATTTTAAATGACCAAGCAAATCGCGTGAAAGGATTCAACTTTTGCATCATTATTTTTTCACCTATGTATAAATATAAACTACAAGTTTAATGACATCACCGAATCAGACATAGTCGTATTAGATTCCACCCGCACAACCGTTGACGACATTGACCCAGTGCGTCTTCCGAAGATTTTTTTTGTCGCATTTAAAAATGCTGACAATAAATACGAACAAAAAAGAATATCAAAATATAACAAGAAACCTTTACTGGTTTCTAATCAGCGCTGATATAACACAAACAGTAACCGCGTTTAAAATACATTTTGTATATTAATATTTGCATATTTTAAAAATCGATGTTTTTTTATTTCGGTATTATTGATGAAAGTGCTGTCCATTCGTCCGGTGTTCCCATCGCCATTTCCGACTCCGTTCATCGCTTCGCAAACCCGACCACACCTCACCGGAGTCTGTCAACTGCCATGTTGTCATTGTCTCATTAAATAAATTTAAATATTTTATTATTTTACAACAAATCATTTTAGTTTAATTACTCATTATTATTTAATGACGCAGCCCGTTCAAAGATAGTTTATAAATAATTCTCATTTATTCACAAACATTGTCTGTGGAGTTCAGCTGCGCTTTTGAACTCCCGAGTTGATAGGCCCCCGCCCCAAGATTTAAACAGACAAATTCAGCGTCGTTATTGGTTTATTCAATTTAATAAATTACGCATAATTTAACGAATTGTATTTTATTTCATTTAAACCATACAAAAACCCGATTTATTTTTCGTACGGGTCTGCTTAGAAGAAAGAAAACAACAACTTTAGCTAATTAATCGACAACGATTATTCCGCTATAAACAAATATGAATCTAAAATAAAATACTAAACAGTTTACCTGAGAAATTCGTTGGTGGTACGTTGCTTAAATTCAGCAGCCAATTTGGCTTAGTAATTGGGATCGAACTCTTCCCGTGTTGAGCAGAGCCCCGTGTACTGATGGTTTCTGCCAGTGGTACAGCGTGAGGTAGGAAAACCGACTTCGTACACGGGCGCATCAAGTGCATATATGGAGGCGTAGTTGCAGACGACGTGATAAATATATACGGATGGATAATCCGGTCGGGTGAAGCGAATAATGCCACAACCGACATGCGAGTTCTTGTCGACCGACATTTCAGCAAAATGGCCGTAGTCCTCGCTAAAATAATAGATTTAGTGAGCTGAGGACATTGGCAGCAAAGTAATGTTTGCAAGTGGAACTTACAAATACTTGGTCACACGGAACTTTCGTATATAACTGCTATCAATTAGCGGATATTCATCGAACCACAAAGTCAGTGATTCATCGATTAGACTAGTTACGTTTACATTTGGAGAACGGTCACGCCAGATGGCACAAAGATTCTGTCCTGAATTAGCGTAGCGATATGTATTATGGCAGTCATCGTGATCTAAGATACATGTTCGCAGATTTAACGAGGCCAGATACTGCAATTCATCGTCCCATACCTGAAATTTAAACAAAGATGCAAAATAAACAAAATAAATAACATTTTAATAAGAATCATTACCATGGTCGCCATTCTTGCTGCCGAATAGTATCCGGGTATACGTCCTAGTGCTAGCACATTGCGGCGTTTATTATGCGCGTGTACAAAAGTCGACTTATATCGTGAAATGTCCAATTCAACTGCATCTGATTTACAACGCCGATGAAAGGCCTGTAAATGACAAACAAAATTTGAAGAATATATCCGGCATCCTTGTATAACGGTTTATGGGATTTTATGAACGTACTCCAGTATTTCGACAAGCAACGTGCTTTGAACCATCTCCACAGAGAACGGGATCACACCACGAATATTCTGCAGTGACGCTGGTTGCGAACACAACTGCCGAAAAGATCAACGACACAAGCTGAGGCAAACTGGCTTTCTGTGACATTTCTATGGAATCTGTCTGTTGTCCAATTAGAGACCCGTGCGCGTGAGAGTGTCGTGTTTACGTTGGGTTAATTTATTTATTTAAATAAATCACCGGGAATACTGTTTGTCTCTGATATTATAGACGACGGCTTCGTTTTGTTGTGGGCCGAACGTTAGTTCGATCGAACGATGGTTGATCTTTGGCTCGATAGTCGTTTGTTGGTTTGAACTTTTCACGAGAGGGGTTGCTTAATTCGCGTCCGATTGGTTTCTTGTATTGGCAGTGAATGAAATGATCGAAGCGCACAGAAAGTAAGTCTAATCCAAGCTGAACCGAGCTTAGTCGAGTCGAGACGAGACGAGCCAAGCCGAACTAAGCCTTTCTAACGTGTTTAGAATAAACGTTGGACTAAGAACAAGTTTGCGAAAATAATAAATATAAATATTGATTTGCGGGAACGAGGAGTGCGTGTGCTCCCGCTTGACATCGCCAGTTCTCGAAGCGTGTTGGGTTAGTTGAATTGTAAATTTGCTAAATAAAATGCTGGAGAAAACAAAAGAATCCCGCTTCACACCACTACCCAACGCGGAGAAAGAGCTGTCCAACTTAACTCAAATGTCGAAAATTTAAACAAGGAATAAGTTAATTCAATAAAATTATTGAATCAAATTAATTCTGTTTTGAATGTAGTCGCTGCGGTCGTCTGACCAATAAAGTGCTGCACAAGTTTATTGTGTTTGCTGGTAAAAGATAGATAAGCGTTGTAAAATGGAATTAATTAATCTTATTTGTAAAAATAAATTCAAAAAAATATTCAAATATCCTTTCTATTGTATTAAATAGGTTTTGCAGAGATCACTGTAAACCGTTGAAAAGGTCAAGAAACGTATTTGGATGACGTTGTCGGATTATACGGGTATTAAAAATTCTACTAGGGCGTATAGCTCCAACCATATTTTTGGGTGTATTCTAAACACCGAGGTGAGTTCAACGAGCCTAAGATCAAGATCGGTTCCGTACCCGTGCAAAAGTTATGATTTTTTGACAAGTTGAAACAGTTTGTGTGTTTGTTTTTTTTTTCTTTAGAAGACTTAAAGATTTTTGATATAAGATTTTAGCACTTTTGTTCCAAGAATTTTTTAAAAAAAATTATACCAAAATTTCGTGCTCATATTTCGTCTTCAAATACGTAGTGAGACTGGTTAAATTTTGCTATATTCGGGTTTTCGCTAAAAACTCTTTGAACTGAGATATGGCATCGTAAGCGATTTTCTTCAGCACTACTGAGAGAAGCTTAAGTATGGAAGTTCTAAATGGATATATAATTGTGAGGCATTTGTAGCGCGCAATAGCATAATTTGTTTAATTAAATAATAATTAGATAATAATAAGATACAGGTTCGCAGAACCAGCCACTTCCGTAAGAGTTCAACACGCCAATCAATAATACCAACGTCGCCAATCCCCTGTCAGTAGATTAGAATGTTACATCTGCCTGTTTGCATGCATAATAAATGTATTATTCATATCTGTTTCCACCTTAAAAGTATATTTATATATAAAATGTGGATACTTTCTGGTAATGGTAAAGCTTCAAAGCTAATTTTTTAAATAATCAATTCTTGTTGATTGCGAATTTATGCATCGATTGGATGCCATTAATTTTAAAAAGCAAAACATAAACAAACACGTAATAACTAAAGTTAATTTGCCCAATTATACCCTGCACAGCTCTTAAAAGTGATTAAGTAAATATTGTGGATTTGGTGGAGTGTTTACCTTTTTCTGAAAAACGATTGCTAGTTCAGTGACTTTAAGTATAGAAGGCTCTAAATCTCGGATCTCTGAACGGACGAACAACTCGTAAATAATTCATTTATCCCATATTAGAATCGCTCGACGAGTATATTTGATATAAGAGAATAAATCAAAACTTTCAAAATAATGTAAGGCTTCCAGTTTGAGTTATTGGAGATCTTTAAGGCTGTTTTATTTTTTTTTTTAAAGAAAAAGGTAAACCTATTTAAATTTAATAGATTATATTGTAATTCTAAATTCATTCATTTCACATTCGCATAATGAGAATTCAGTATTTATGTACCTCAGTTCTTATTAATATTTGTATTTAATTAATTGCGCGAATAAGACAAAGAGTAACGATTGAATAAACAAAATGAGTCTCGATTCGTTACAGAGTTCTTTTGATTATTTATTGTATTTATTTTGATAAATTGCGACTTGTTTTATTTGCATTCAAAGAAGAATTTTGTTGCTTTGGAAAAAGTACCGATCGCGTCTCAAAGTGTCGCCCGTTTGTCTGTTGAGGTCTCCAACGCGCGTGTAAGCTTTTAACTGGCCGTGCGAATATTTGGCTAAATTTGAAGTTGATTAATATGGCGAAAATACGAGGGCGAATTGATAAGTAACCATCATAGGTAAGAAAAACCACAACAACTTATGTCAGAAAAATTTAGTTCTCAAAAAATTCGCATAAAATTTGATTTTTCATACAAATATTATGAATAATATATTTCTATAAACAAAAATAAATATAATAATTTGATAATATTCGATCCATTCATAGCCAAGCGAGATTACTAACAAACTCATCCTCGTATTTTTATGTACTATGTTGTATTATAAAATTTATATTAAAAGAACCAAGTTGTCCAGCGACTGCTTAGACACTGCCAAATTGTTCTCAAACCCTACCAAATAAATGAAAAATTTTATGGGAATATGCAAATGATTGCTGAATTACGAAAGAAAGAATTGGTTTGAAAGTCTGGTTAGCAAAAATTGTTTCAAAGTGTTTCGTTGGCATTTGAATTGTATCTACTTAGCTCAACTTAAATATATTCAACAAAAACTGATGTTATATCTCATTAAAAATTAAACAGTGCGACGCAAAATTTGTAACCCGTTTTCGGTTTTGTTTACGAATAATGTTTGTTTTAAACATATTTCGTAATATTAATAAACTTAAAAACTATTAATAAACAAAAACTGTTGCGTCACCATATATTATTGATTATCCATGGGTCTTAGTTTTATTTATTTCTCATCGGACTACCTTTAAACTTGTTTTCTGCGAATCCTAGCTTAAATACAGCAATTATTTTAATCAACCAACTATTTGTCGATTATAAAGTCGCTTTCGATACGCCAATACGAACGAAGTTTTTGGATTTTTTTGGATTTTAGCAAAGATTATTGGAGTTTGTATGATGACGCTACCAAACACATAAAGCGTTATCAGTGTGGTAAAGAACCTCTCCGACTCCTTTGATAATAAGAGAGGTTTTCTCAATCTGTGTGTGTGCTGATTGAATACATCCTACTGCACATTTCGGGCTCGATTTTCCAAAAGGAAGTAATAAAGCTAACGTATGCTTATGTATCTCCTGTACACAAGAACGGCGAGTCAGCAAGGCATTCTCGGAGATTGAAAAACAGTCTCGGTGCCTGGGTCCAACAGTACACGTGGAGAAGACGAAGTACTTGGTATCTTCTCGCATGCCGTCATCACGTCTTGAACGGTCTGTGACGATGAGGAATTTCAATTTTAATGTTGTATAAGCTGAGTCTACCTTGGATCCGAAATGTACAGCAACAACAACGTCAGCCTGGAGATCAGGTGAAGAATAACGCTTACAATTATATGCTATTTCCCACTGAGCAAGCAAATTAGAAGCAAAGCCCTCTCTCGAAAGACTTAAATCAAGTTCTAAAAGCTGCTGATACTTCTGGTCCAACTGTATGGCGCAGAAGTATGGACCGTGATTGAGGCAGATGAAGTCTTTGAGAGTGAGATTCTTAGCAAGATTTTTGGTCTAATTAGGTTGACATAGTCCAGTGTATAGAATTCCCGCGGCTGTACTGGGTCGGTCACCTCATTCGAATGGACAAAAGAGCTGCAGCACGAATGCATTACATGGTGGCCCAAACTTGATTGGGTGGACAGCTTTATATATGAATAGATTTCAGCGTACTTGGAATTCAAAACAATAGCAGCTGGTGTGTCTTCTTAAATGCGGCCATGGCCAAACGATCATTGAAAGCCATTTAAGTACATTTGGCATAGGTGGTGGCTAATTCGGTTGTGGTTTATTTGTAGCTAGAACACGAAAATCCTGCAACTGGAATACTCACAAATTTTGTTCATTATGCATTCCATGTCTAGAATTGACCATTTATAAAATTTTCTGTGGCCTGCTCTCTTTGGATGGGTAATTGTGAGTATTAAGTGTAAATTTTAGGTGCATACTTTTAGGTACGACCTTAATCATTAATGAGTGACTACACATTCAATGCAGACTTGGTCAGAAACGCCAATATATCGCCAAAGGATTGTTTATTTGAAAGTTAGTTAATGAATCGGATCGATCCAAAATTATTGCCATGTAGCCAGAATTCGAAGTGATATACCCTGCACTTCGAAACTTATTTATATGCAGCTACAGATAAGTAAAAAAATATTTTGATGTTTCAACTTTAAAAACGAAATTTATTCTTTCCACATTTAGTGTGGAAAATATATTAATTTACTTCGAAGTTTGTAACACCAAAAAGGAGTAGTTAACTATTATATAAAAGGACGATGGTGGCATGTCCGCCTGTATGTGTGCACTCCAAATTTTGAAGATTTTGAAGAAAATTAAATATCCTTTTAGGAAACTGTGTGTTTCGTAAACAATAATTAATAAAGAATACAAAATATAAAACATAAAAAATATAATAAGGAAAATTCTATTGTCAAAAATTTACTTGGTATACAAATTATTTGTGGTCAGGGCAAATGCTCGCGTCAGTGAGTAGTTTTGTTTTCATAATTTATGTAGGAGGCATTTTAATTGTTTTTTTTCGCAATACAAGTAAGCCTTGAAGCGTTGCGCAGCATTTTAGTTTTGGGTACTTGCCAGTGCCGTGGGTAGTCGTTGACACAAACGCTAATGGAGCGTCAGCGTTTATCCTACGCGCTTAAACATTGCCATTCCTGATAAGCAAAGTGGTAGTGGTCTGAAGATGTTGACATCATCCCTCATGTAATATAGCACCAATGATGTAGCCTGTACTGGCCGCTTCAATCTCTATCTCTCTCTTTCCAGCAGTTGCTCTGTTGCTGTCAAAGAAATTGGTTGCCAGTTGAATGCCACATATTTTATTATGAAAGATGAAGCATTGCGATCTGTACTTTATTTCATTCTTTGTCTTTTGATTGTGCGTTACCATCCCATCTTTATGTTTGTTGTCGTTGTCGCAATTCATTTGAATGCCTCACGATGACGCTTCTCATATCCTCTTATCTCGCCAGCATCTTTGGTAGCTGCGGAGTAGCGCCATTCAGCCATTCGGTTGGGGTTTAGTGAAATGGCGGAAGTTATTGCAGCAATGTCTTCACGGAGGGTTGAATAGTCGAGGCTTTGTACTTGTTTTCTTGAATTATAAATAAGCAAAAGGACCCTCACTGCGCGGACTTCCCCATTCGCCAAATACTATAGATGTCAAATGGATTTAATGGAACTACTCGACCAACATTGCATGACATTGTAATAATTCCAATTGGACGCTATGCCCTTCACGACATTTGCCAAGCAACCAAACTGTATTTATTATCATCGTACATTATGCCAAACGCATTCATAAATTATGTTATTTCTTTTGGAGAACGTACGTACGGAGCGACCTCGTCATATTACAGCGATATCATCTGATGTAGATAGAGTCAATTGGCTGTGTTCAGCAAAATGGTCAACACACAACTTACGCATGAATCTAAGGTTGATGAGTATGCAACTCCCGCTGGGTATCTATCGTAGATGACTTCGACGAGACACCGATTCCTGCGAAGACAAGACAAGCAAAAGCGTTAGCATTTCTGTCCAAATTTGGCTAACGTCGGCGCCAAGCGTTACTCGCACGCGTCGTGATTGTATTATGATATGTGTGTTGTGGCGTTAGACGCCAATACGCGTGCGACTGAACAGCGCCATATATGGGTGCTCTAATCTAATGCTCGATAAGGCACCGCTCCGCTGCTTGGATTGAACTGGCACGGGTCTGGACTCCACCGGGTAAAGACACGCAGCTGCACGCGGAAGCGCATTTGCTTGAGCGTCACGTACGCATTCGCACAAAGTTCCGCAGCCGCAGAGTTGCATCCAGGCCTACAGCCAGAGCCGACGCTGGCCACAAGGGCAATCGCAATCTGGTCGCGTGTAACAGATGTCAACCAACCATTAACTCAATTCTCGATAACACACGTACGTGCATGCAGCGCCTTCTCGCCAGACTATTGTTTGCAGCCAGGTTCCACCTTCGATTGATGTAGGGCAAGCGACCGATTGGAGCCTAATGCATGCAGCTCACGTGCCGAGTTTGTGGCTTGCTGAGTTTGCTGTCTACATTGATCGCGTGACGATGCGATTAAAGATGAAATGGAATCTGCTTAATTTGTATTTAACGATGCTTAGATAACATTGGTTGTTTTCTTTCATGTCGCAATTCAGTTCTACATTGCTCGATTTTATAAATGCAGCAAATAGGAACTTTATTTGAATTATATTATACCCTGCATTCATTTGTTTGAGTCAAGAAAGATCAATTGATTGACATTTCAGCAATCGTTAAGACATTTATAAGTTGGTCGGGATTGTGCTACAATATATCATTTGACAAATAGTTACCACGCCCTGAATACCCTATTCGACATGCATCGACACATATTTCACGCAAATTGATGGAATGTTGTACATGTGTAAAGGAGTCCGGGAAAAATATGTTCCATTGGAAAAATTTGCAGTGTCACACACAATAAAATATGGAACAATAGCAAAGGTTCGATGGTAACGCTACTATTTTAAAATTTAAGATTGCAATTGCATTTACAAATTATGCATGACAAGATTTAAATCAAAAAGCAAATAAATTGGTTTTTAAAATTAATTCATGTTCGCTTACAATTTCTTATTTTTTATTTTATATTTGGTTCCCATATATTGATTAAAAAAAAATCCCATTCAATAAAAAACATACAAATCATTGCTGGTTTCAAGTGAAGTCAAACAGCGAAAACGAGCTGAATTTAATTTATTTAAGGTCTGTCGGCTATGAATTTGATTCTATTCCCTTGCATCGTTGGTGGCTCTCAGACGGAGTTAATTTGTTAATCTTTTTCTTTTGCCATTCAACTTTCAAAAGAGCAACCTACATTGCCAAACAATTGCAATCGCTACGAGAACTACAAGAAACGACAGCAATATGCAAATATATTAAAGGCAACCTGATATCGTCTTTTCGGAACCCTTCTCATCCCCATGTGGGTGCGCAATAGCGAACCAAAATACGAACATGAACATGAACATTCAGTGACATCAAATGGAACTGAGCTAAATATTGCGGGACAGGAAAGCCCAACTGAATTGATTGGGGCACGACAAACGGCAGAGGCAACTTCTATCATGTCGCGATTGTTTTCGTTCGTGCCAACGAAACCGATGCCG
Source organism: Leucophenga maculata (assembly GCA_035044805.1). Taxonomy (NCBI): domain Eukaryota; kingdom Metazoa; phylum Arthropoda; class Insecta; order Diptera; family Drosophilidae; genus Leucophenga; species Leucophenga maculata. The sequence goes on along the minus strand of JAWNNP010002193.1, from coordinate 1,667,918 downwards.
CGACTAAAAAAATTGAGACATCAAACAAACCAGATCAGATCCCACACATAATGCAGAGGAGCAAAACTTGTGCCATACAATATCGCTTGTGGCAACATGTTTCGAACAATGTCGGCGGTGGGTCCGATGATCTATTAAATTTATAGCAATTTGAAAGCAAGCAAAACTGTTGGCAATCGTTTCGACAATCGCGAGAAACTAAAAATGAAGATCGTCTGCCTGATCATTTGTTTCGCTCTATGCATGGCATATTCATAATACACTCACAGTTGGGCACCGATTCTGAGAAAATATTCTCCATGATAAAATCGAGACTTTCATATTCTCTATGTCATGTGCGTTTCACTTAAATAAAAGATTGATTGAACTTAACTTGTTAAGTTGCCAACTTTTAAACATTTTATCTTCATCAAGTGGGCATGAAAGGCTCACTCCGATGTGGTATTTCACTTAGTACCTTCATTCTGAGTCTCAAAAAGATTTTTGTTATAAAAATGGCAATCTGAATTGGTCCAATTATATAAAAAACAAGTAAGAAAATACAGTCAGGTGTAACCGACTGTAAGAGGCCCTGTACCAGTTCAGGTCTCATAACAAACATTAAATGAGGGGCAAAATTTTAAAATAAACTTGTAAAATTCCGGAGCAGTCCTAGTCGAATGCAAAAAACTCGAAGTCTCTACCTACAGACGGACGGACGGACAGACGGACATGGCTATATCGACTCCTCTATCACTCCTGACCATAATGGGGGTAACTTCGGGGGCCTCCGACCATTATTTCTACCTGTTACATACATTTGCACAACACCAATAGGCTCTTGTACCTTCGGTACAGGGCCTAAAAATCTACCATTCCTGGCGTACATGCCTTAGTTTTTCACTCAAAAGGGGGGCATATCACCGCCTATTTTTCTAATAGATCACAAATTTTCTAGCACCTTTTGCATGTAGCAAAAATCATCCATCTGCGTAAAATAGTTTTAGAGGTTTGGCGCTATTACTTTGGAGACATGATACGACACTTTCCACTAAAACTTATTTCTCTTTGTACCCTTTATATAAGTATCAAATCGCATAGATTCATCTCAAGCAGTTACAAGAATTCTAGAGATTAGCAGCTTACTTTAACAGTTTCATGAGATAGAAGATCTTAAGTTTGTCTTTATCAAATTAGCCTGGCTAAATATTTTATCGGAATCCTTGAAAAACCGTAATTTGGCTACAAATTGCAAAAATGCAGAGTAAGAACGACAAACCTTCGTTGGCTTCTTAACACCCAGAACAAGCTCTCGTTACGCAATAAGCGCACTATCTATCAACAAATAATCGCGCCTAGTTGGAGATATAGCAATTATATATGGAGCAAGTTTATGAGCTGCTCCTGGTACATACGAAACGCATTGCACCGACACGCAGTTTTCATCCAATCTTACTAAAAAGTCTTTAGTGCCACTATTTGTTCCATCTCATTCTCTTTTTTAGATTTGGATCTACCCTAAAAGGCGAAACACGAATTTAAATTATTATTGAAACTCTGTTATTCATTCAAATAAGATGGTCAGCCCAGCAAGTTTACGAGCTCCACACAAGGCGTCGATAAACTTCGTTCGTATCTGCGTGTGAATAGCGGTTTTATAATCGACAAATAATTCTTGTGTGCCTTTGTTAATCTCATGTATCTTCGCCAGAATTTGTCTTAACATTCGTTATTCAACCTGCTCTAATCTTTTGTGTTGGTCGAATCTTCACAGTTTCCTGGAGTTTACTTTTTTCAGTTGCTCTTCGTTGATGAATTAGCTGCGTTCGAAGTCTGTTTCTATCAACTACTTCACACTCTCCGACAATGGGAAGAGTCTTCCTCCCAGTACTAGCAGGCGTATAACCCTTAAGTCATTAGCAAGTCTGCTTGTTTGCTATATTTACATCTACACGGATTATATCCGATATTAAAATAAGAAAACGAGTGATTAATTATTTCAACATTATCGTTTAATTTATTTATTAATTTTTTTTCGGTTTTGGAATAGACATTTATAAAGTGTGGTCACATACAGTAAAATATGGAGGATACTTTTGATGACGATTTGTTTTTAGTTAAAATGGCAAACAGCACGTGTAAACAAATAATCCTAAAGAAAACAACGTTATAAAATATTAACACAGTTTTTAATTGGAAATACATACATACACATATTATATAAACATATCGCCTTAATGAGATTAGAAATTTCGCCTACGTACATTTAATGTAATTTGTATCTTCGCTTCCTAAATGTTTGTTTTGTACATACTCCTATAAAGGACATTTAAAATGCTAGCAAATATTTTTGAGTTTCAGAGAATTCACTTAGAAATACTTACATACAGTTAAGTGAGTGAGTGAATGAAAGTAGAAGAGGAAAAAATTCACACTCCAATAAATTGATTTCTTGACAATTCACTAAGAGTCCTAAATGTATTCACTATAACACTAAGCAAAATACTGTTTGAGCAAATTTCATTAAAGTTTACAGCTTAAGTTGCGAGAATTTTCATAACTAGTTCTAGGACATACGCTAATTCAATTAGATCTAAAATAATAATCTAGGCTTACTTCGCGACAAACGCGAAAGAAATTCAATAAAAAAATATTTAAAAAAAAGAAACATATAAATAACAAAGCGATCTACTGATCAATCCATCGATCGATGGCATATCCTTACTATACAATGGTCACTCTTAACGAGCGGCTAACCTAAGTCGAAAATAAATTAGAACTTAATTTAGTTAAACTTTGTATATTGCAATCAAGCGATGTATAGAATGGATTGGCGGGTGTGAAATGAAGTTGCATAGGATGTTTTGGAACATAATATGTCCAATAAAGTGCGCCGGGTTTACAAACCTGACTTATGAATGGACCATGTGCGTGAAAATATTATGTTGGAAGGAGAGAGCAGCGATGTTACAATTAAGGAAAAGGAAATTGTGCTAAAATTAGACTAATATGTGCTAAAAGTGAATGCGAGTATCGTATTCCGATTCTTCTGGCGGACATTTCGTGCGCAGTTCGAGTTTAAGATTGTCCCTATAACCGTTCAGTTTCTAATACTGCTACTGTTCTATTCTATTCTGTTCTGCTCTGCTCAAATTGTCATGGTGAGGTATGGTCCTTCCGTTGGTTTGTTCGAAAATTGTAAGCAATAACTAATCAAAGCAGATTGTGCGAACAATGGAAGGATGAAGTGGGGAACTCGCCTTGAATCGTGAACTTAAATGCTAAATTGAGATGACGATGATGTAGTCAACAAAGATGCGCTGTTTAAGATATTATATAATAAAATTCTTTCGGAACTGTAAGTTTGCCTAGAAGGCTCGCAACACCTCGAATGTGCTTAATGATAAAATTTCACATAAATACATTAAAATACATATGTATACAGATGCAGGAGATAAGAAGGTGAGTAAGTCACTTGTTAATGCAATGGCGGCGGCGTTCGATCGGGCGATTTGGGTCTAAGGAAATTCTTGGGCACATGCTTCTCGAAGAAATCGGTCTGCAGCAATTCGTTTTGCTGGCGCCGCAGTTGCTGTTTGCGCCGCCGACCGTTTAGCAGCGTCGAACGCCCCTGCTCAAGAAAACTTAGGTCGCCGTAGAGCGGATTTCCGATAATGTTCGCCAGCGCTTCTGTTGCATTTCGTCGCCACACACCTAGCGGGCAGTTGGTTGCAGTGCGCCAATCAGGCAGACGAACACCCAGACGTCGACATTCGTGCGCGTAAGCTGCAAAACTGTCGCAGTGGCACATGCCACCCGGACACTCACAGACATCCATCTTGCATGACTCCATGTAATTATTGGGATTAAGCCTATTATCACAGTTGCCGAATACTTGTGACTCACGCAGAGGCCGGCAGTAGGCGTTGGACTTGCGTTGCTTGCATGTTGGTACTACCGCAATGTTCTCCTTGCGTCGCGTGCACGATTTGGGACCACCCACCTTCCATGAGTTGGCGAAACGCCAGACCTCACGCTCAGAGTGGTTGTTGCCGTCGCGGCTGGTGAGGTCGTCGCGACCGATTCCGTTGTAGTTTCCGCACAGACCACAGAGCTTACTCTTGTATGAGGCAGGCACCACTATCTGTAGGAAATTGTTGCCGTCCCATTCAATGCCGATGCCCTGCTCAGTGCGCAGCATAACACCCCCCTCTTCTTGCATACGTTCTATACTGACAATCGAACCCTGACTGTAGGGTAACGTCACGCGCGTGCCATTCACTTTGACACGCATTTTTTGACCGAGATTGACGCGCATACCTCTCAATTTAAGCGTGACTGTTTTGGGCCACGATGAACGCTTTGTACCACGGCCGTCGTTTGTCAGGCGTATGGAAAACGAGTGGTCGCGACAGTCTGCAGCCAGTAAATACTTGCATGAGCCTTGAAAACTGAAGAATTTGCCATCGAAAGTCTTGAAGTGCGGATCCCCAAAAACGGTGCACGTGCCTGCGGTCTCTATACATTTTGGGCAACACTCGCCAGTCGGAACCTTAAGCTCCTCGTTGGATCGACATTTGACTGCATGGCATCGCATCTCAGAGCAACGTATGTTGCCGGCAGTACAGCGGCAGGAGCGACAGGGGCCCATATTCCATGTCTCGTTGGTCGAATATTCGATGCCATTTAGTGTACATTCGCTACGCACCTCAGCCGATATACAACGGGGACAGCAGCCATCCATTTCTTGAAACTCCGGTGCACATTCGAGTATAGGGCAGGTGCTGCGCTGGCAGACGGAAGTACCATTGATACACGTGCAGTTGGTGCAACGATCTGGCGTGAATTGCGTCTTGTCATAGTAGACTTTGTTGTTGAAAATGCATTTTCCTGGAAAATAGTAGAAAACGGTTAATGAAATGAACTTCAGCCGATGAACATTACTGGTTAACTCACCGGTCACTGGCATAAATTCACGACGCTCGGTGCACCGTGGACAACATTCGTCCGGTTGCTGAACTTGCTTCGACATTGGGCACTGCAGAATGGGGCAAGTTTTTTTGGCGCAAGTAAGACTGTTGCCAATGCACTGACAAACCAAACAGCGATCGTCGATCGAGGCGACGACTTCTTGGCCTTCAGCTACAATTTGCCCATTGATCTTACAGCCTGGAATAAATTCGAAAACGACAGTTGTTTAGATTTATTTCATTAAATCTCCCTTGGCAACTTAAGCCCGAGTGGGCTTAGCTGATAAATAATGTTGTGAGCTCAATGCGACAGAGAACAATGACATAAATGACTTCGGTTTATCTATGTATATCATAACGCGCCGAAAACGAGTTAAACTAATAATAACGCCAAAATATGCCGTCCAAATATTTACTTGTCCACACAGATAAATTCGTGCGTATTTGTCAGATATTGGCATTCATTCAAACCATGTGTGAAATGACGGAGATTTGATATCAGCTAAATAAACAGACGATGAATCGTCATTTTTATGAGCGCAATACGTGACATTGTCGCCTTAATAGACAATTTAAAGCTCATAAATAAACAAATCACACAGACCGAAAGCACAATGAAAGATCGCAGATCGACCGACAGACCGACCATCTGGTCTTTTAATTTGAGCATCGATACTTTCTACTAGCAGTTCGAAAATAGAATCTGAGCTCGCTTGGATCTTTTGGACTTTCGATTCGCGATTATGAGGAATTAGCAGCGCCTTAGCACCAAGTTAAGTGTCCACTCAGTGCCGATGCTGCTGTCGACATCTTTGGTGTTAATTTTGGTTACTGATCTCACGTCCAACATGTGACGAAACTTTTAGGGCAATTGAATCATTGATCGATTACGTTTCAGTTACATACTGTGGTAGGATAATTAAATTATCTTAATCAGTTAATCGTGTTAGGGTGTGTTCAGGTATTTCGTAAGACAATGTTTGGCCATTTTAGTAACAAATATGATCTAAGAAACCTTTAGGATGTTTTATTGAAATATATAAAATTTTTTATTTTTTGTGCTGTTAATCAGCAAAGTTTGTAGTACTTCAGGATTTAGAAATCCTTAATAGTAGTAATATAACATGAAACCTCGCAATCTACTCCAAGCATTAAAAAAAATGTCAATGTTTAATTCGAGAACTCTTAACCGATTTAGATGGTTACTTACCCTGACACCTCGGACAACATTCGCCGGGTGGAGGCGCTGCCAGCTGGCTGTCATCGCATTGGGAATAGCACTTAATCGTAGTCTCCGTGATCACGCTAGCGATGCACTTGTACGACCGACAGGGGTCCTCCGGATCCGACCATTCAGCACCGCTGACATAGGGCACGCCACGAAAGAAGCAACCTGGTAAACATGTAATATACACATATATTGAGCTGGTTATCTTACAGTAATAGTAAGAACCTACCTTTGCACCTGCGGCAACATGTATCCGATGATTTTGAGTCCAGCAGGTAGCAGTCATCTATGGATGGGCAGCTCTTATCGCAGTTCACAAATCCGTTCTGAAATTGCCAAAATGCAAGGAAATTTTATTGAATTTATAATCTTAATCTGTTCGATAAGTGTAATAAAATGCGTTCAGAGTCGATGTTTGGGCAACTTTGTTTGCTGATGCATTCGACTTTGAACAGTGCCTTTGATTCGTTCCGTCAAGTTCCCCACCAGAATATCATATTTAGTTCTCAATTCGAGTTTCAATATTCGAGTGCGCATTGTGGATGTGTTATGGAGTGATCGAGAACTGTAAAATATTTATAAATCAAAGTTTTTTCTCCATTTTTTTCGAATAGTTAACGACATGTTGACAGCAAACTTTACATTAAATCGGATTGATGTCAATCATAATTCAAATTGTAGCAAGGTGAGCCATATTGTTGTTAACCCAATGCTGCCTATGTGCTTTAATATGGACGTGTTGTCACTAAGCTTAACTCAAACTAAGCATTGGCAAAATTATGCAAAGAACATGAAAGAAAAGCATTTGCGATTTCGTAATTTAATTTAAAAACTGACCCAATTTTTTCGGAACTTAGACACCTACATATGTATTTCACAGTTAGTGGATCTATTCAAAATAATTGCTATTGGCTTCGAAACTTAATTTCGTAAGAAATTTTTTTAGAGGCAATTCAACGATATGACCTATTGTTTATAAAAACCGACAGAAAACGGGGTTAAAGGTTACATGCGACCAAGTTGGAGTTTCGGTAGAAGTTCTAAACACCATCAAACGCGGTACACAAAAATGCCAAGATCTATAAATTGAAATGAGTTTGATGGGTTAAACGCGTTCAGATCTTATACAACTGCCAGCTGGCTCTAATTGTGAATTCGTCTATAAATCGCACTGGCTTTATTGTTGTTTTTGTTGTTGTTAACCACTGAAAACAGGCAAAATATTTTACTAATTTGTATGCAGTCAAGTCAGGCGACCAAACAAAGCACAATACATACAAGCATGTACATATGTATGTGTATATTATGTATTTATATAAAATTTTCAAACAGTATTCTTGCATCGAAAACTAGATTGCGTCTTAATATGGATTTTGCGCCATCGTCGTTGCCATTTAACGACAAATTGTTGATTATTACTAATGTCGATCAAGATATATATTAATGTAAAGGTAAAGTATATGTATATAGTATATATACATATATATCTTATATATTTGAAAAGTGCAAAACTGAAGGTTCCACGCACACCAAATGTGGGAAAAAAAATTTGTTTTAAATTTTAAGTGTATTTTCAAGCATAAGGAATCAGCTTTAGTCTTTATAAAAAAGTTGGCAGGGTATTTCGAAGTCGTGATCTCACGACTACAGCAGTTTCATTTTAACTTCGTGGTGAACTTTCAACGATTGTTTGATTCAAATTCTTGAGATCTTTCTAATATAAAAACCGGTATAAGAATCCAAAAAGAAAGCAAACAAATTGTGATAGTCTTCCACTCATACACTCAAACAAACAACTTTGGAGTTCTGGAAGGGGGTAAAGCGAGGCGCTACTACGGCATCTAAATTGCTTCGTTGTTTACAGCTAAAGCGTAAGAGTTCGAAAGACGGCGAAGATACTTAGACAAAAAGCTTACAATGAAGAATTAATGCGAACTCTGGCCATCGTAAAAGATTGTTTCGATGTATATGTAAATGTGAATCTATGTGTGTGTGTGGCTATGCTACAGTGGCAGAACCACATTTGCAAACGGCCTCCAACGACCTTGCATCTAACAAATCGCGATCGGACCGGACGACTCGAGTATCTAATTTCTTTCTCTTCACTCTTCGATACAGCGAGTAGAATCGAGCCGAGCATAACCGAGTCGAGTTGAAGTGAAGCAAGAGTCGACTATTGAACAAATGCTGACTGTATGGAGCAAACATGTCTAAAATTTGAATATGTACTTCTATATAAAATGAATATATGTACTTATAAATAATCATGCCATGGATCACCCATTGGCTAAATAAACCTTTAACTTCATCTAATATTTGGATGAGAGTAAAAAATGTTTTAGTTTGGCTTAGGATGAATATACAAAATGATATTAAAAGTGGAAAATTTTCCAAAGTTAACAAGAGAAAACTTTAACTGCGGTCTAACTGAAGCTTCTATACGTTTTCTATGCATGTAAAAATAAACTAAAGTTAAAAAAAAAAAACGCACAGTGCTCCAGCATTCCAAGTGAATAAAACACTGCATAAATGGTGTAAAAAACACAATTTTAAGTCACATTCTCCAGTCTCATATCCATATATGTACATAGAGAATAGACAAGAATGGACTTGCTTCTTTACAAGTAAGAAGAATTTTGCTTCCACCCAAACTATTATGAAACATGTTGCCACCAAAATTTATCGCATTGCCAACTTTATCAGTGTTCTTCAGAAAACCAAACACAAGATACTGCAAATCTAAATCTGGTGCTCATTCGCTATTCTCTAACAGAAGATCCTAATTTTCTCATAAAAAAATTTGATACCAGATTCTCCTTTTTTAAAGTTTTAAATGTTTTTGAGATAGAGCCATACATGCCATGGCGTAAGGTTATCATCGTCTCTTTCTTACGGATTTGCATTTGACCTTACGTTACGGTAAATACGGCAGAGCGCTCCGTACTCCTTGAACTCTATCTCAAAAACGGTTAAAAGTATAAAAAATTATAAAAGAGGAAATTTGTAGACTATTTTATACTCTAAAACTTTTATAAAAAATGCAAATAAAAACTGTTTTTCGTGAGCTTTGAGCTAAAATATCTAAGGTAGCCTTCTTGAATATTCATGTGAACGGGTTGTACAAAATGTGTGCTTATTCCGTTTCATTCTGAGGTTGAACCATTTTTATTTTTTAAGTTTTTCTTCTGTGCACACTATTTCCTATTATAGTCTTAGAGTCCCCGTGATTTTGACGTTCGTAGCGAAGGTCCGAAGGGCAAGTGGACATGTTTATAGCGACTCTATTTCTGATAGTGAAGAAGTATAAGTACGCTTTATGTGGTCTGTGCCATTCTTAAACTGTTACATACATTTGAACAAACGAAATGTACCCTTTTAGCCTAATGTTGCAGGGCATAAATGTACTGAGACTCTATATTGTGACGCTTAAATCATAAACAATTTTACATTTGCTCAGCATAATTTTCTCATAAAAATATATACGAGAAAAATTCTTTGCTTCATTGTCCTTTGTGCTTGTGAAGAGTTTCTGAGATAATACTCGACTTAATGAAATTTTTCAACACATTTACCATGAAACGCATAAAGTTTTTTTTATATACTTGTTTGTCCATATATACAATATATATACATATACATATATATCTGTGTATTTCTGCACTATTCTGTAGCTATATATTGTTTGTATTATGGGTTCTGAAATTTATAAGTGGTTAATTTTAATTTTAGTCCACTGATGCCTCTGAGTGCTCATTGAAAGTGGGTGAGTGAGGAAAGCTGAAGCGATTTCTTATTTTTACATATATTCACACGCACACACACATAAACGTGTATCTTTATCTTTATGAATCATACAATATAAAAGAGATCCCTTGGACTCAACTAGATATATTGGACTTTGGAACTTGATATGGTGGCTTATGAGCGGCCGCTTTTCATATACACACTGTGACTCCACATAGATTATAGGTCAGACAGTCGGACATATCCATATAGACGCGATTTTTCTGCGGATCTGTTACACCTCTTTCTATACACATCTAAACATAATTTAGTGTACCATTGCTTCTCCAAGGCAAAGTAGTAAATTTTCAATTGTACGGAAAGAGTATTTAAACTTCGGTTCCACCGAATAATCTGAGAGGTGGCGCCAAGCAGCGAGTTTTTTTTTTTTTTTGGTTACGCCCACTTGACGAAAAAACTTCGACAACAAAAACTGCATTAATAATTTGATCTCTTCCGATGTTGTTGTTATTTCTGTTGCCGGCGAGGCGACACACACACATTGAAAAATAGCTAAGCGCGTATAAATCGAGGCAGTCTGGCAACGCAGGTAGATGATCACTCTCTCTCTCTTCCTCTTTTACATACGGTTTGGTTTTTGACGTCAGGTCTATTCGTTTTGTGCTTGTTGTTGGCCTATCTAAAAATTGTCTAACTCAGTTAACCTGGCCCGTTCGCGGGCTACCCGAGCCGGGTGTATATATTAGACGGCGGGGTCGTTAGCAGCAGCGACGGCGAATAAAGCGGCGCCAAAGTTTGTCAAGCGATCGGATCTCTTTGTGGTTTACGATTGTCATACAAAATCCGAGAAGAAAAACAAAAAACTCGTTTGACGACCTTGGATCATAAAAATTCAATATTAAAAAATAAAAACACAACAACTACAAATAATATTTAAAAAATAATAATAAAATAACGAAATAAATAAAAATATTTGTATTTGTAAAAATAGTTTGTGCTAAAGTCTAAAATTTATATACGATAAATATTCAAAAATGGCTGTTTGTACCCACCAGCACAAAAATATTTGTAGCGGGGTATATTACATATCAGTCTGAGAAAGAATTTCACTAAGTTGAGACGACAGAGGAACTCTCTGTGCTGCACTGTTACAATTTTATCTTCCAAATTCTATTAGTCGTTACTGCCTTAAAGTATGCGGGATATTTTATCACGATAGACGAAAGCATCCCAAAGATGGTGTTTCTCTCCTAATTAACAACAAAAACAAAAAAATTCACATGGTCGTGAAGTAGCTTACACTGTAAGCATCTAAGCTACTGCTACCCCATTCAGCATATTCTCCAAATTTAGTTCACTGTGACCTTTGCTTGTTGCCAAACCTTAAGAAATGGCTGGGCGCTAAAAAAAAGGATTATTTAAAAGAAAATAAAAATTGGAGAAACGCCGGACCAAATGTTTAGCGCTAAAAAGAAGACTATCTTGATAAATAAAAAGATTATTGGACTCGTTTGTCCACAACAAATCAGTCCATGGGTTTTTGTAATAGTAGCTGAAATGTGCAAAAAATTTGTGACTAGTTGAAATTCCTGTTAGATGGCTTAACTTCCAAGATTTCGACTGTCTGATAGTATACTGTAAAAAAAGTTCAAGCAAAACAATCTTTCCAAAATTTAGTAAGGAAAAAAGTTATTTCCCCAATTCTCCCAGAACTAGAATATATTATACACTATATATGGGGTCTACAATGCATCCTTCAATGTGTTACAATATTTTGGACCAACTAATAATGCTATTCACACTATGTGTGAACAACATTTAGGTTCCACCGCAGTTGATCTGAGGTCAACGATTTTTTCGAGTTACTATATTATTTGCACGATGTCTTCCACTATTTTGCTTACCACCACTTTTAGTTGAATTGGGAGACTGAAACACACGTTCTAGATTGCCGCATGTACAAATTATTTTAATTCTATCCATAGAAAATCTTTAAGCATGTATTTTTCGCAAAGATTTATTGGAAGTACATCACCTTACAGTGGTGTGTCTTTGATAGATTTGGCAATTTAAGAACCACATTGGAACAATTAATTGCGTTGTACAAATTTTCTACACATATTGGGGATTTTCATATTTTCGCAATTATTCGCCAAACCCATCCGATTAGAAATCACCCAACGCATCCCTGTCCTGGTTTTTAACTATAAAATTTATTGCTTTACAGAACTCCAACTCAAAGTGATATGCTGCAGCGGAGTTTCAGTGCCGCACTGCATTGCATTGGCCGACATGCTGTGCGAATTGTTCAGTTCTCCTCGTTGGCATGCGCAATAAAATGTTGACAGAAGAGGATGGAGGAGGATGTATCGGGCGACAGCGCAAGTATAGGAAGCCGATTTAGAAATCGGAGCCAGAAACACATTGCAATCAATTCGAGCGCCTTGTACATGTCGTGTCATGTCCTGCAGGACTGGACATTGGCGTCGCACACGCAGCGCTGCCGTCAGTCAGCAGGCCATCGAACGCACTAGCCAAGATTTATTTGTTTGGAGTGTATATTTCATTTAATTTCACCCTTAAAACTTCTTGCTAAACTTATTCAACATTTTCAATTTGTGCTGCAATCGGAATTGGATCGGAAACTTGGCTAGCACAGTTGTGAAGCGTTGATTGTATCTGGAAAACTTGCGTAAGAGCGTAGAGTGACCAAACTCCCCTTCAATATTGTTAGCAACAGCATTTTTGGCAAACATTTGGATATTATTTTTTTTATTGCTAATGCAGTTGAATTCCATGCAGTTGAATCCATAAAAATTTAATATAATTTAGAAAAAATTTAATCAAATGCAACACAATTAATCGATAGACACAATCACTCACCTGGCATGTACACTTGAAACACTTTGAGTTTGGAATGCCGCGTATCTGCACCTCTTCTCCTTCGTTAGAGCACGATTCCAGATCGCCTGAAAAATATGAACGGAAATTAATGAGTTAAGTTAAATTAAAAAACTTTCTACTCTGCGTAGTCGATGAAGAATCTATCTACGAGATACTAAACTCATCTTAATGCAGTAAATAAGTTGTAGTGTAACAAATTTGAACTAGTTAACAAACAAATGCTCCATATTTGAAAGCGTCTTTAAAACTTCGGTTACAATAAAATTTTGTAATACCTTGTAGTCAAAGGAGCAGTGGTATAATGAGTTTGTGCTAATATATATGGCACGCGTAAGTTCCTATCATTAGCATAAAAATGTTCCTCTGTCGGTGCCAAGTTCCATGAATGATGTTCGCTCAAATATCATATACTAGAAACTGTATCGAATTTCTTGTAGTTGTCAATAGTCGCAATCAGTCGAAATGCAAAAAATGGATGCGTAATAATGCAATTCTTATAGTGCACATCGCAATTAAGTACATTTTACAATATTTGAAAGATGTGTCATCATCGTCAGTGTCTGTTAATTTGTCAGAGGCGGTCTAGGAACATTGACTTTGTCGTCTTTTTGTATAGTTTGCTTAGGGATTAGTTCGAAATTATGATTGCTCAGTGCGACGACTTCAATGTTAATAAAACCCAAAACAGAAAAAACCAACTCAACAGGAAATGCCTTCTAACTGAGATGTTATCCGAAATCAAATGAGATTTGGCCGTCTTTTACTACACACGTGTACTCTACTCTACTCTATTGTTATATACAGCTTATAATCTGATTAGTTGTTACAAGACAAAAAAAGAGCTATAATCCACTTGCTCGACTATTTTATACCCTGCACAAACCATCAACGAGAAAGTACATACTTTATACAGATGATTCCAAATATTTCGCTAACTCAGAAAATAAAAAGTTATAAAATCGAGAAATGTTTAAAACGAAAGTGTAGGGTCTACCAACATATTATTCTAAAATGTCGAGCATAGGTTGAAATAAACCTGCTAAAAAGTTTCTAGACCTAGATTGTATGGTGGCTTTCAAGTAGATTTTATTTCTAATTGTAAGTTTAGATTCTCTTAATATTCCCTCAGACAGAAATAAAGACGTTCTCATCGTGCCTCCTTTGCTGTTTCATATAATGTTTCATTGCATCAAATCCAATATATCCTTCTACAAATAATTTTTGTGTAGGTATAAAAAAACACCAAAGCAATAAAATTATTTGGAACCAAGGTTTTTTTTTAGTGAATCTACACATTCTACTCATATTAGTCATGTTTCCATAAATTTGGCTTGTTCAGACAATAAAATACTTGTGATTCGCCTTGTTGAATTATACAATATAAATTTTAAAGGGTCTCTCTCCTATGTTTCTTTTTGATAAAGCCAACTTTATAACAAAATTAATATACTATTCACACTATATGTGTAGAGTACAAACAAAAAAAAAAAAAAGTTATACAGTATCTACATACAAATATATTTCTAGAACTCTAACAACAACAAAAAAACACAAATGCAGCATCGTTATGAATCATTGTTGCTTTTGAGAGTTGCACCGTTGATGTTCATGTGGAGTGGAGGATTTCGTAGGCGCAAAAGGTGATTTCCCTTTTTGTCGTTTGCTCTTTGATGTGGCGCTAAAGTGTACCTCTGACTACATACAAACATAGGAAGGCACACACAAGCAACTAGCTACATATTTCAAGAACGGAAAGAACAAGAAATTAAACAATAATAAAATATAAACGAAGGAAAATGCAAGAACATGAAAATACAAAACGTTCGTCAACAACAACAATAGCAAATAAAAAAAAATAAAGAAAAACAAAAACAATTTCAAAGGTGGCCAAAGAGAAAAAGGAGGAAACATGCACAAAGATTCAGCAGTGGTCGAGCTTCTGTCGCGCTATCTTTGACTTTCGACTTGACTCGATGCTATACCGCCCGCTCCGCTCCGTTCCGAACCGAAACGATTTCAAACTGCAAGCAAAGCGTCGGTAGCCAACATGCGGCGAGTTGTGCGGATCGGACCACCTGCAATGCGTGGCAAGCACACACACACACAAACGGACGGGACGGACGAACGCACCATGGTGCACACTGGCCGGCTTAAGCGGATGCTAAAGAATGTGGAAGAGGACGTGAACTGGGACTATGCTTGTAAATTCAGACGCCGGCGCTAACTTAGCCAAAAACGACCGCCAACAACAAAGCACACGAACGTGCATCCGCATCCGCACCTTACTCCGCTCTACTGTATTCAGCAGATCTGATCGGCATGCCATCCCACAGTGCTCCATGCTGCGTCGATCCGTTAGTACGTGTCGCGCCTGTATTTTTTTTTTTTTATATTTTCTTGTTTGTATCTTTCTTTTTTTTTTGTCTTCACTCTTTGACTCACTGTAGGCGGCTAAAGGGCTCTTAGGAAAGTGCATTATCATCGTCATTATGATGATGATCAACATCATTTCATTGGCATGATCTTTGAGTAGCTTCGCTTTTCCATGACTTTTTCTTCGATCGAGATCGATCGTTTCTATTTGTTTTACGGTCTTCTGCTTTATTCTTTTTAGGTAATTATGTTGCATGTGAATGGAGGAAAGTATTTCGTCCTGCTGCGACCAAAGAGAAAAATGTGTATTTATTTTATTTTGATCTCATAACGAGATACTTTTGTAATTGTTTGCAAGCGTTCTTAAAATCTGTTCCGCCGTTTTATTAATCGTTGCCTTTCTTTGGTTATTGTTCTTTGCAGGGTGGTCCCCATTGGGTTCCTGTCAAATGTAATTACGCAATTTAAATACATTTACAAAGCGGAAGTTATCATTTTTGGATCTGTATATATATTTATAAATGAATGTTTATAAACATTCATTTATTGTTTTATGTACAGAGTTCTTTACACTTAAGGCAGGTAGGTATACGCATAAAGTTAATTGACTTTTTAAAATAGTTACCGGAAAATTTTTGTATTTGTATTTTGTTTGTTTTATTTTTTTTCAATTGCAAATATTTTCATGTTTCAGCGCAATCCGATTAATAGAAGTGGATTAAAATGAGATTTATAATTGAGTTTATAGTTAAAACCCAGCTTGTAAAAAAGAAAAACAAGAAACCAAAACTTAAATATTCTTCAGTATTGAACCAAAGGTGAACCAAGCTAAATTATGGCAATATATGGGTACATATATCTATAATTTTTTATACGCTAAAATCTGTACAATAGTTAAGATACAATAATTATACTTTTAACACAGAGTGTAAATAACAAATCCCAATAACACTTTAAATACTTTATGCAGCATTCAATGCTTCTTTTAAGGCGTTGCAGAAACAAATGACCAAAATATTATTACTAATCAAAATTAATTGTCAAAACTCATTTCATGGAGGAAGCGAGGGTAGGTTGCGAAAGAATGTTGAAATAATAATTGCGCATAGGATACGTATTGTACTCTGAACTGTAAAGAATCTGTCAAAAGCTCATTGGTGACTCTGGCTGGTTCGGTCGGTAGCCACTTAGCGCGCAGTGGTACTGATTAATCACAGATTAAGCGCCAGTTCGGCACGTGTGTTTCGGAATGTGATGAACGATTAACGACAAACGACAAACGTTCTCCGAAGTAAAATAATGAATACAAACACAAAGATAGACAAACATACTCGTAGATACATTAAAATATTTGTTGGTATGTGTATAAGTATCTGCTTTGGGTTTATTGCCTCTGAGTGTGTGCGTTCGATTAAATTGGATTCAACTTGAATCGGAGCGAAAAAAAAAATCGAATCGAATCCGGCTCTGAAACCGAATACCTTTAAATGAGAAAACGAATGAAAGACAATGACGTCGAGTCGAGTATTGATAAGTTTGTATCCAAAGTCTTTTATTTCGCTTCAAATGGCGCTTAGCTGCCGTTCACCGCTTGCCGGTGCCGTCACCACACGTACGGATCGAATGTATCTGATAGATACACACATATGGTTTGCTGAAATAGAACTAAATCATAACGATTTTATTCAGCTGGCAAATAACTGGCTAACTGACTGACTTACTGTCTACCCGCCGGCGGCTGTAACCAGCTCGCCCATCCCCTATGTCTGTGTCAAATCAAATGGCGCTACATTTTAATTGAGCATGAGCTCTAACGGCGTCGAACTTGCGAAGGGCGTCGCTGTAATTTATTGCTTTGGCGGAAAACGGCAAAACGATTTAGTATAAAAATAATTTCACAGATAGATTTCTAGCTCACTTGCATCCTTTCGCGCCACTTACCAAGTAGGCTGTCAGCGGCGTCTATTGACAGCGCGTTCATCAGGCATACCACTAGCAGCACTCCAGTTAGGGCCAAAACTTGACATTTGCCCCTTTGGTGTTGAGATGCGTTGTTTTTTTTTGTTCTAGACATGGGCTGAGGTTGGCAGACCGGCGGCGGTTGCTGTAGTTTTTGTTGCCTATTTGAGACTTCGTAATACATTTTGACGTTTGCTGCTAAAACTGTTGCAATTCTTTGAAATCGTTTTAAAGTTGGCCAAAATTCCCTGAAAATAGAGCAAAGAAAAAGCGCAAATTAATTAATTGTTTATATAAAAATTTGATTTAATTTTGTGCAAATGAAGCAGGTGTTCCTCGGTCGACTTCGGTTCGGCGAAAAATTTATGACGGATGAAGCGGTGGCAGCGGCAAGTTTGGCGATGAAAATGATTTGTTTATGGCTTTCCCGCATGTGGCGGAGAAAACACGCCGCCTTCGCTTTGATGAAAGCCATACAGCTGCGTTTTGATCGACGAACTTAGCCGCCTCGTCTCCGTCGCCAATGTACGACTCAATATAAGACTTCATCTTGTACTGCAATCCAATCAAGTCGAGTTGGTCGTGCTTTATTGCCTGGCTGAAGCCGCCGGCGGCTACTTGCTCATTTTCGATTTTGAGTTTTACGACTTTTCGCGCTTCGCGATAAATGTTAGATACTTTTGCAAGACAAAGACGAAAATTTCATAGATTCTACGAAATCCAAAGCAAGTACATCCGTACCGCTCGACTCTTTGACTGGCTGAACTGGAAGTGCGGCTCGTCGAGATGAGTGCGCTAGTGTTAGACGGACGGCATTATTCTTTTGGGATTTATGACTGTGTGTATGCCAGTGTGTGTCTGTATATGTGTGTACATGTTAATCCCATGTACATACACATTCATGCGGATACGCGGTGCGCAGGCAGGGTGGGCCATAAAAATGTTAATGATTTTTGACTGGCGCCAGTCAATATTGTAATATTTGTTTGAGTTATAATTAATTTTATTTTTGATATCTTTTTTTTTTATCCATTTTTCTGTTCGGATACAACTCTCATAGTTTTGATTATTTCTGTTAAAAGCAAAGCGAAAAAAATTGTATCTAACGAGAAAGAAAAAAGAAATCAAATTTGAGATATGAAATCATTTTGAGTTGCGATCAAAGCAGTAAACGCCACGAAAAAGTGTTGTTTAGAGGCCTTAAGAGTCTAATATATTCTGTGGTGCGGCATATTAAGTTTCATTACAGGGCGTTTCACTATCATAGGTACCCTACACATATTGTAGAATATGCATATATGAGTCTGTCGTATTTAAGATGCTTGTGCGGGGCTAATCGAATGCGATGACCTCGATGAACCCGAAGGCGTTATAACAGATTCCCAATTACATAGAAAAAATGTCACTCGCATTGATAATCTGTCGACGACTTTGGTTTTGCTGCTTCTTCATCAGCTATTTTTTTCTTTCTATAATTGCACTGATAAGCCGGCGTTCATTGATAATAAAAGTCTGAGTGCACACACAAAAATTAGCATTAAAATATTTTAACATTTTACAATACTATGACGAAAACCAAGATCCATAAACGAGAATCCCAACGGCAAAAATGTAAAATTTACGAATTGATAACTGATTTATATAGAAACTAAATGTACCTTTTATCATAATGAATGCTGTGTACATATGTTATAAGGAACATTCAGTCAAACCTTAACCAATTTTCCACACACCCCTCACATCTCTCGATAGCATTAACATGTACCTGAAATGTCCTTTGGGACCGATATGTATCTGGATCTAATTATGAAATTCTTTTACTAGTTAACTGATGATAGTTCGAAATTGATCCAATTTCTCTAGGCTCCAAATTGGAATTGTAAGAGTGTTCAACGATGAATGCTGCCTCCAGTTCTTCATGATCTGCACGTGCTTTGGCTTCCGTTTAAAAATCTTCACTTTAAAGCGAAACTTCGACACGTTTTTTCAAGCAAATAAACTTTTCGCAAATAACTTTTTTTATACTCAACACCTGGGCTTTTTAGAAGAAAAAAACCATATAATATGCCGATGTGTTGTTGATGGTTTTGTTGGCAGATGTCTAAGCTTATCATTTAAAGTTTTTAATTAGGTAGTTTAGGGCCAGCTGAAACAGACATGGCAAATCGCGAGATATGAGTGCGCAACACCATTAGGAATTTTTCATATCGGTTCAAGCTGCATATGTGCACCATGGCCTTCATTCTTTTGCAGCTCATTCCAGCAAAATTGATAGGGCGCCACACAGTCCATGACAAATTGCCACAGCAAATATCACCAACACCACCACCGCCGCCGTTCTAAATGTCCTTTGATCGCTCACGCAACACATGAGTAAATATTTGAGCTGTCTAGGCGTCACTTTAAGTTGGCAAAGCAAATTAACAGCGGCAGATATTGTACTCAGATACACATCCAACTTGCAATTTTGCACACGAGCCGCGCTCTTTAGTTGCTAAGAAATGAACGTCACAACGGACCGCACAGCGTTTGTGGCCTGTCAGGAGGCCATTTGGAATTGCATCTCGAATCGGTCGTCAATGTCAGTTAACATAGACGTGAACTGCGATATGCGTGCATACGTAAGATGTAGTGGTGTGGTAGCATTGGCTAACATACCCAGACCGGACCGGCCTATTGCCCATTGCTAATTACTACAGCACGCACTCAAAAAAAAAAAAAAAAAAAAAATTTTCAATACAAATCTGTAGTCAATACTAATACGCCTCGTTTGCCTTATCTAATTAAGTCTGGGCCAACAAAATGCATGTTTCATTGCAGCAATTACAGGACACCCAAGGTAATTCCACGAATATTATTTGTATTTTCCACCCACTTCCACGGAGCATGTATTTTAACAGGCTGTGCCTCCATGTTTGTGTTTAAATATCAATACACGCCTTAATCTGATGATTTGTTAATGAATTTCTCAGGTTACTCAAATATTTTATGCTTTATATACCATAAAAGTTACCATATCAAATTTTAAGTCTAGTTCATGCAGTGAGGCAAAAGTGTACGATTAGTTTGTATTCATTTAGCTGCAATGAAAAAAACAACTGAGTGTTGAATTTCAGCAGGATATCATAAAAATAAAGCGATTAGGCTATTATTTTATATGGCAGCTACCCTTCAAACTAGACATGGCATATCGAATTGGGCATCCTGGACGAACGAATTGAACAGATACACGTCGTTCTCTTGAATTTTACAAGTTTCGTCTAAAAATTAATATACTAATCACACTACAGCACGTCCGAAGGTATAAAGAAGGAGTCTTTTCCAGTGGGTTCAACGTTTTATAAGTATTTAACGAAAATAATTGAAGAGTGCCATATTTGAAGTCACGATAAGCTTTTTTTGTTTTTTGACTCTTCAAGAGTCTTCAATGTCAGCAACCGGAATTATTGCGTTGTTTTCCAATGCCAGATCTACGCATTGAAGAAAAAAGAAGTGATAAGAGCTCTCCATTGCCCTCAAAAGCCACACAAAAAGCTATTTAATATGCGAATTGTCCACAGACGAAAAGATAAATGAATCCAACAAATAGCAACATTACAGCAACCCTGAACTCCAAAAGCGTCTTAGAATTACGCAGCGCAACATAAGAAGTAATAAGAATTTAAAAAGCCTATGCAGCGAAGTTTGAAGATTCTAAGATTTATAAACGCTGAGAACTAATATATATTAGAGTCTAATATAGTTAGATCGACACATGTCGCCCAGCTATCATCAATACTTTATGTTGTCTCCACTTATATTTAGTTATTTTACATTTTTTTTGACATTTCAATTTGAAGGATATGGAAAAATTGTTTTACCAAGCTGATGTAGAGTTTCCAGAAGGTAAGTGATTTCATTAGCATTTGGCTGTCTGGGAATATTGTAATATTGGACTTTTTTGTTCCCAAGAGCGGATCAATAATTTATTGTTTACCAAGAAATCTTATGCCCATGAAATCGCTGATGTCTAAAACAATAAAAACAATTAAGGAAATTTCAGTCGGGCGTAACCGACTGTAAGAGGCCCTGTACCAGTTCAGTTCGCCTAACAAACACATTAAATGTTTCCCGAGCTTATGACCAAACACATGACCACTTCTCACTGCACGACTAAGTGCGTTTTAAAACATGTTTTTATGTATGAAACGAAAAGGGGGGGTCGTTCAAATTCAATTGCTTATAAAATCGTCATTTATTATCCGATTTTGATGAACTTTTCGGATTTTGGCTAAGAAGGACAATATCTCTATACTGGCATACTTACTTTTTTTTGTGCCGAAGAGCAGTCCTAGTCGAATGCAAAAAACACGAAGTCTCTATCTATTACCGTTTCCGAGATCCTTTCGTTCATACAGACGGACGGACGGACGGACAGACGGACATGTCTATATCGACTCCTCTATCACTCCTGACCATAATGGGGGTAACCTTGGGGGGTCTCCGACCATTATTTCTACCTGTTACATACATTTGCACAAACCCAATAGGCTCTTGTACCTTCGGTACAGGGCCTAATAAATGAGTAAGTTTTAAGGCTATGTTGTCGGCAGTAAGATCAACATTAACGAAATATATTTCCAACAAAAAACATTCAATATCGACAATAAATGAAATTTATGCTGAGCGCAATAAACGTCAAACAAGTTGTGGAATTGAGATAAATTTTATAAATAATCGTAAAGCGGCAGAGATTTAATAATAGCAGCATCGACCAAACGTAAACAAAATTTTTTATGTATGTCTTACAAAATCCGATACTCGTATGCAAATTGGAAAGCTATAAAGCTGGTTGTATGATGTGGACCAACTTAATATTGTGATTCAGAAGTTGTTTTGCTTAAGTACAGCAAGTTTTTATGGGGTATAGAACTTTTAAATAGAAGAAATAGAAAGAAACGGAAAAATTTCCCATTTTATGTGCACTTTTGGAGAAATTATTTTAAGCCTATAGTATATTTAAATATGATCTCTGCTATATGTACTAGCCCAGCCATGAGGTAGAAATTTCGAATAATGCTTCATGTAGTTAGACACGTATATTGGCAATAACGTAGCGAAAAGGGGATTCCAAGTTGTCACTCGCCTCTGGTTTATTGGCGAAGACAACGAAAACGTTGTCATTAGAACCATGAAGGTATAAAGCTATTTTTTCTTTGTCATTTTTGTGTGCTTTATTTCAATTTAAAGTTATATATCTCTGAAACAAAAACCCTATGCTTTAAACGCCTTCAATCAAACACATTTCACATTTGAATGCAATTCCAAGAAAGATCAATTGGCAGTCAGTTGGGACAGATCTGACAGTTATAAAAAAAAACTTCATGTCCATAATTTCAGTTTGTTATAAGCGAAATTAAATCGAATGCAAAATAAACATTTCGATGTGGACTTTCATTTGTAGCAGACAAAAAAAAAAGTTTCGCTTTTAATCTTGTTTAGTTAGCTTGTTGTACCCAAATCGGTTGTCCAAACGGAAAACCGGCCAACAACAATTACAGTCGAGAGTACTTAAATAGCGTTTGCACCGCCTATCATCTCTCTGCCGCAGCTCTATTGCAATAAAACTTTAATTTATGCAAGTCCTAGACAGTTCGTTAAACATGAAAATGCATAAAATATTTTGAGTGCTAAATAAAACAGAAATATGAATGGTGCTGACTGAAGAAAAGAAAAAAAAATTGGGCTAGAAGCTTATTGTAACATTATATACTCCACATAGTTCTTTTTCGAAATATCAAGTAACTCCACAAAAATCTTCCTCTTTGTCTCTAATGTAAATTTAGTGTTCTTATATGAGTTCAATATAATACAACTGACCTCCAAACTTGATACGCCTTTACATGATGTTTGTATATTGAACCGTGTTCGGTACGAATTGATGTATCTAATTCGTACTGAATCGGATAACATAAATGTGTATGAATTAGGTTGCTATACGCAAGATCTTATTAAATCGAAGCAGAGTTTGCAAAAGTCCAATCACCATCGGCTGGAAAGGTCTTTATTTAGATTTTACATGAAATAGTTCTATTTGATTGTTTTTAAAGGAAGAAATCGAAACAAAAAACCGGCTTAATTGAATAAAAATTAAAGATAAATCCGAACATCTCGATTATTTTATATTTTTTACATAGTAGGCCTTGATTTGCCTTCAATTTTGCTTTAATGGCAAAACTGTTCTTGTAAGTCATCGTCGAATAGTGTTCGCTCTCTCTCGCACTTGAATTCAATGCATTGGCTTACCAGTTAGTTAGGCTGTTATACGAGGCACTACCAACGGTTCTAGCGGCACTCCTCTACAAAGTGTTGTCTTACGGACTCTTCACTAAGAGTCGGCAAAGAAAAACTGAAACATTTACTTCAAGTTCACCTTCCTTGTTCGATAGTTCATGATTAACTGGGCCATTGCGCTTTATCTGTTATGTATATGGTCTAGCATCAAATGGGGTCACGTACATATGTCCATGGAGGAAAGTGATCGAGGTTTTTAAATAAGTTCATCAGCTAACTTTAACGCTTTACTTATTTACAGAAGTTATGATCAGATTTGTGAATCAATTGATTACAAAAAAAAAAACTTCATTTTCCTTTAATACAAGATTTAATTTATCATCTTCATTATACTTAATTCTGATTAATTGATGAGTTTTCAGTTCATACATGTTGCGTCTTGCTCTTCACTTGTGTGCAAATTTTTTTTAATGCTATTTTAATACATATTTCACAGTCAAGCAAAAATAAATATGAAATTTGAGTATTATTAGCAATTCTATAGCCTATCTAAAAATAGCGCAAACATTTTTTAATTGATACATTTGCCATAGAAGTGAGTCGGAGGGTGTCTTCGCCGTCATAATCGGGTTGACGGACTAATGCATGCGTATTAAAAATGGAATGCTCACCGGAAGCTCAACAAACCCTGGCTTGAGCCAGACCAAAGGAGGGAGGTTGGCATAATTTCTTGGGTGCAATTGCATATTTCAGCGAAAGTTAATCAAATAATAAATGCAGAAATACTTGTTAATAAATAAAAAATAAAAATAATAACTAAAAAACAAAAACAAGTAGTAAAAAATTAATAACCGGATTTGATATTTTCAAAAGTTAGTAGACAACAAAATGTACCTACGGGTATGTATACAATTCACACGTATGGATTCACATTCACAAATACTAAAATGGGAAAGACATACCGGTGGAGCGTAAAAGATAGATTGGTTTGTTAGAGCGAAAGAAAGAGACAAAATGTAAAAAATTGTAGACGCATTTTTTTCAAATTTGGGAATTCCAATATGTGACGCGCAAGCAAAACTCGAAATTCGTTTTTGTGTTTCGCGTTTCAGATTTATTAAAATCTTCATTGTTAATCGACGAAAATTTGCTTAATGACAATACATCGTTTTTTTCACCAGATTCCGTCGGCATTTTCGAAAACAAATTTAACATATTCTTGTCAAAATTCTTTCATACTTAACTACTGATGCGATTTGATTGAGTTGAGTTTTAATCGCCAAATAGGACAATATTCTCCCTTTTCGTTTTGTCGGGTGGTTTTTCATGTGTAGTAGTGTCGTCGGAGTTTGCTGTTTAATCAAAACAGTTTTCGCATAAAAATTTATTGATTTATGGATAAACATGCTTTCATCATTCAAATATGTCGGTTTTCGTTTTAATAGAGTAATTTTTTTTTTTTTTTTTTTGTAATTCAGCATAGATGAGACCCTTCTGTGAAATTGAAAATCATGGTAAAAATGAAAAGAGGCTAAAATCAGTCAATAAATAAGTTCCATGCTTTGTATTGCACTCCTTCGAAGTTTCTGTGTAAAAGATGTTTTTATACTTTGTAGCCATTGGATTAAAGCGTATATTAAGTTTGTGGAAATGTTAGTAACAGACAGAAGGATGCAAGTCAGACCGCATAAAGAATATATATATACGATATGAATATTTTATATTCTCCTAATCCTACTCCTAATTCTGTTTTTCAGATCGGACCACCAAAAAGGGTAGCCCCCACTTTTCTGAAATCAGCTAAAAAAAACATTGGCATTTTTTGCGTAAATCATAATAAAATAAAATATTTCTTTTGGGTCCCAATTGGATCAAAAAAATTGAAGTCCATATAGACCGACATGTTCGTCTGTGTGGATATGAGCAAGAAGAACTGGGAGACTGGGAGAATATTTAGTGTCTTATTTTCTTTTTTTCAGACAAATAATTTTTAATGAAAGTTCACAGCCCTCTCTAGGGGATAGTACCCATAAAACATGAACCTCCATTCTGAGTTTTTGAAATCAAAAATTTTGATTTATCTTGTTATTTTAGCTGAAAATTCGAAATTTGCCGCATATTAATGAAATATTCCATATTAGTCTATATCGGCTCACTGGAAGGCGTAGATCCCATAGAAATCTGCGCAATGTGGTACAGATAGAGAGTATTAAAAATGAATGTACGATAACTAATAATATATATTTGAAGCATCCTCAAATATTAAAAAAAAATCAAAAGTTGTTAGTGATTTTGGGGCTACTCCTAAAATTATGAAGAGCTTTATACTGACGTAAGTGTATAGATAGAGTAGTCGGATTAAGCTGATCAAGATTATATGTATATACATACATATATAATAATACATGCACTATATGTCTCCTATATTAAGTCCTTTAAGGCATTACAAACATTTATACAATGTGTCATTGGTACAAAATTGAGAAAGAAAGAAAATTTTGTGATTAGCATGTTTGGATGTTTTATAGAAGTTAGACAGAAAATACTATCTTTCAGCTAAGCTTAGATGCCAGGCGATTATATCAACCGGTCAACTTTCTAGTACTATCAAAGATCGTCTGGCTAAATGCATTGCAACTCTTTGTGCTCAAACTCGTTCCCCCTCTCTTTAGCAGAAATTTTATAATCAGCTCGGGGAAGCACCTGAGGTAAACAATTTTATTGTTGTCGTTGTGGCAACTTGTATCTTCTACGGCTCATTTTTTTTTTTTTTTTTTTGTTACTTTGCCGATGTATTTGTTTGCTGCTGTTCTATGGATATATAGACGTAGTCACTTCCTTATCGTTAACGTTTTTGTTGTTGTTGCTGTTGCTCTCGGTTTATTTTAGTCTGTAGTCCTTGTCGTTGAGTTGAGATCCGTATCGCTTAATGTGTCTGTTAATTCACGTTGATGTGCTCATATATCTTTCTCATTTCATGTTCGACATGCGACTAAAGTCAAGTGTGACATCTTTTGCTGTTTGTGCTTCTTCTTCTTCTTCTTCTTTTACTTCTCATCCTCTTGTACTTTTTTTGTAGATCGTGAAAACGTGTTGACTCTTTGCAGCACGGACAATTTGGATCGGTCCGTTCCCGTCCAGGCAGTATTTGGCTCATCACTTGGTGCAAAACTCAACAATGACAGACAATGGTCGCGAATCCAAAAAGGAAAAAAAAGATTCGCAATAAATAATAGCCTATCATACTTAATATTATTTCGATTCCACATCTTCTGAGTAAATAAGTCCGCCAATTTGTTTTGGGAAAAATGTTTCATCAAATTTATACATAATCAGCAGCAAACAACTACGTTTTAGATTTTTGGCTAGTTTCTTTTTATTTGCGACCACTGTGCGAAGGCATAGCTGGAACAGTTCAGCGGTCCTTCCGTTCGTTCATTGGATTGGCTTAAATAGTCGTGCGTTTGGCCGAAAGTTGTTCAATGTAGAAACGTTTGCAGATAAACTTGACTTTTCCGGCTCCGCTTTACAGCTTACCTTTGGTCTGTCTCCCTGCGTTTAGACTTGCATTTGTCGGCGTCGTCGTTGTTGTTGTTGTTAATGTCGCAATTTTATCAAGCACCTTGAGATCTTTAAAGACTTAGAAATTCATCTACTCTGATTTGCCGATTGACAAGAAGCAAAGATGGTTGCGCTTACTCTCCAACTCTTGTCTACTCTATTTAAAGACTGATCTGTCATTCGAGTTGTACATTTTGTTAGCAACTTGTGATAATTTAATTTTCAACAACTTCTATGTACAAACTACAAACCATCATTAATAGATTCTACTGCATTCTATGTTCTTCACTTTGTAAATTTGTTTTCTATATATCTGTGTATATATGTATATATAAAGTATGTCCATGTCGTGTGCAACCATGTAACTATTTGCCTGTATATTCGTATACTATTGTTTACTTACCAGTTT
This sequence comes from Leucophenga maculata, assembly GCA_035044805.1. Classification (NCBI taxonomy): domain Eukaryota; kingdom Metazoa; phylum Arthropoda; class Insecta; order Diptera; family Drosophilidae; genus Leucophenga; species Leucophenga maculata. Next base: position 1,640,518 of record JAWNNP010002193.1, on the reverse strand, counting down.
GTGCGTGCTAATTCGAGCTATAAACTTCTTTAATTTGATGTAAGCCACATTTCAGTTAATGTTCTTGGTTCTATTTAGTTGTAAATATTCTATAAAGAAAAAAAAAAACAATACAAATTAGTACAAATTAATAGAATATGTCCATGAGTATATGTATGTGAAGCAACCGATCAATAGAAACCTCTATATTCAATTTTAAGCTAATATTAACTTAAATTGTTAGGTTTTTCATACCATAACATTTAAGTGGGCGATTAGTTTTTATGGGCACTTGACATTAAATATTACAAAATTTAATCCAAAGTTCTCCAAAATTCCTCTTATATCAGAAAAAACTCTCACACAACTTGGACTACCGTCACCTTCACAAGTGAGCAAGAAGCTGTTGGCAACAAACATAGTGGAATATCTTAAGACAACATTCATCTCCGATGTTAATTGACAACCAGAAGAAGTATACAAAAGTATGGCAATTTATGGTTTCTAAATTCCTCAGGTGGAATTGGTGAAACGTTATTCATTAACTGGTTGTTGGTTACTATTAAAAGTTGGAGAATATTACCACTGTAGTAGCTAAGTAGTATTAGCCGAAATTATAGTTTGGAACGACTGCACAATGGCTCACAAAAGATGTATTGTGGCTTTAGCTAATATGCATTCGTCAAGATCGATGATTCTGTAAATCAACTGGTAGGGTTCCTTAAAAAATCTCCATTTACCAGAAATATCGCCTCACACACTGTATCTCAATATTTGTGCAATCTAAACTCTCCAGAACTATGCAATGGCTAAAGAATAAGCACTTAATGAAAGTCATAACGCCAACTGTTATGTATACCTAAAACGATTTCTTTTTATAATGGTTTAAATTCAATGAAATAAAAATGTTTTTGTAAATTTCTATTTCTGGTTATAAAAACTTTCCATAGACACTTTTAAACCCGTACTTCAAAATTTGAGTGAATTGGGCGCACACTTATGCACAGAGTGATAGATATGGCTAGAACTATTCACCTCGTCGAGCTGATCGATCTGTGTGAATAGTATAAAAATACTAAATACTATATTATGAAGATTCAGCAAAAAACTAACAATAAGTCGATAATAGTCGTCTCTTTAAGATAATCTATGACATATGCACTTTATATGGACCTTCGACACCATTATTAAGTAATACTTGGGTACAACTTACAAAAAAACTACAAAAAGCAGAATGAGTACCTAACAAATTTGTGAAAATTAAAAAAAGGAAAGAAAGCTTTCAAAAAGTGAAGAAGCACAAAAGAAATTAACCAAAGGGCCTTATAACTCTTTTTATCAGGTTTGACATACTTTCAATAAATTTCTGAATTATTTCTTTCGAAATTCTTTGCTACTTTAGCTGTACAGCTTCCAAAGATTTTCAAGGTTCTATGGGGTTATATCATACTATTCACATCGTCATTTTAAGACTGATTTTCAAAGGGATTGATGTCGGGGAACCTGCGCTGTCCATATCGTTAATTGAACACTTCCGATCGTAATTTCAGAGTAGACCATTTTTTCGATAAAATTTTTAAAATGGTTAAAATAGACCTCCATCCTCTTATGCCATATATTTTTTGCAACTAATTAAAATACATTAATTTTATGATGCTTTTGATGGTTTTATTTTATTTTATTTTTACCCACTGTACATACTGCATGTTCGACTTGAAAATCACCCATTACATTTTTTTTAATGCAAATTAAACGAAGTATTTCAACTATTAATTGTGTGAGATAAAAAAAAAAAAGTTCAACTTGTTATTCGAGAGAACTTTAGATGAAATGTAATCAAGTTAAGTGGGTGTGACTTATTTGACATAAATACTTACTTGGCTACTCGATCACAATCATGATTCAACAAAAGCCATACCATACTCAAAGATCCATTTATTTGCTCAAAGACGATTAGCTACGCTTAAATATTTTTACGATTATCAAAAGAAATGATGTGTATTAAGTTATAAATCGATCCTTAACCGGATCATCGTCCGAATTTTATGCGAGAGCTAAACAAACTGTTAATTCTTTGAATGTATCTAAACATAAAATATTTTGCATGACAAACAGAAATGATCAAAAGCACACACACATACTCGATTTAAACATGCATAATTTAAAAATTTTATGACTTATAAATACAAGATGCGGTATTAACATACGATTATCACGAATTTCGCTTCCATTTTTATAGCGTTTTTATGCGATTTGTGCCCGTGTACAACGTCGAATATAGAAGTATGCTCAGATGGTGCTTGATCTATGTATAATTTAATAAATTTTCACAATTTACATATAAATTTCATATTGATAAGGTGAACGGCGACCGCTGCCATCCGATACGCCGAACAGCGTTTTATTAAAATGTGTTCAAATAAACCGAAAGAAGGCCGTTTTTGAAATTTGCCAAAAATTTTAAGTCTAAGTAAACTTTCAATGACAAAAGTTTTCATGTTGCCATATGAAATCAAAGGCAGTCAATATATACAATGTATGAAAATATATGTTGTCAGAAATATTCTTCAGTTAGTTCGGCTGAAAAGTACGTAGGCTGGACACATAGGTGACATTACTAGTATTATATCGATATGATTTTTAGTTAGCCTTAATCTTCAAAAGACATGCGTTGAAAAAATGGAGTAAAAGGATTTTCGTGTGTTAATACAGCAAAATTGCATGAACTGGACTACTTTTTCTTGTTTTCAAACCTCAAGAGAATGCTCGCTGGAAAGAAATTTAGCGCCGATGAAGAGGTGTTTCACTTTTCAAGCAACCAAATGGGCACAAAGTATATAAAAAAAATGCACATTTGCACAACTAATTGCGTATACCCGCATTGTGCATTTATTAATTAAAATTTGACTCTTTGTGATATTCTTTATGATTTTTGTGAAATTAGATGTGGTGACTGTGTCAAAATCGAGTCATGATGAATCATTTCTGTCAGACTATTTTCTGAATGACTAATTGAAGTCATTTCCTCGTAAACAATATTGGTTTTGAGCAAGTCATATGAAACTAGATTTTCCATATGCATTTACATCTATTAAGTAAATACATTTATATCTATTCTGATGAAAAATGTGTCAATATTGTCGATATCGATGCTGTTGTGGAAGCATCTCCAGCAAGCGAATCACATTTGCTTTACGCATTTATTTGCCCATTATGCTATCGAGGCGAACTTCAAACAAATGTTTTCAACACGAATGCACAACATATTTTTCTAGATGGATTCCCAGTAGGACTTGATGCTTTCAAAAAGGAACACATCTAAAAAGCTAGCCAGCTTATACCTATTTGTATTTGAGATCTATATTTCGCGTTTCTTCCGAAGTTGTTTAGCAATTTCTTTCATTTATGTTTTGTACAAAAAAAAAAAAAAATGCATCTTTTATACAAATTGAAGCAATAGGTATTGCATTATTTCAGGAAGTACTTCCAAAAAGTCCAACTGGGTTCATATATGTAAATACATATGTGTGCGTGTTTGTATCTAAATATATGTGCTCTTCATGCTGTTACTGTTATTGCTATTTGTTCCGAAACACTTGTAATTTTATAGCTTAACATGAGCACAAATATCAAATTAGAATTGGATGCATTTAGTTCGGATAACGTTTTATACACATAATTTACTTGATAAACGAGTATGTATGGCTGTGTGCGAGCTGTCTGTCCGTGTGTGTATCTATGAGTGCGTTTCTAATTTATAAGCAGCTCCCTGCAACGCCAGCTATCCAACCAGCTTAGCGCGCTGTCTTGCAGTACGCTGTTTGGTAAAGGCGGGCAAGAGAAAAGGATGTTTTTGCGTCGACGGTGACAAGATGTCTGCAAAAGGTTGCTGCACTTTTTCTGCTGTCGTTATTGCTGTTGTTGCCTTTGAGGTTTCCGTTGGAGGGCAGCAGCTGCACTCCTCCTTAGGTTTACAGAGCGCTTGGCAATGTGTCCGGTTTGATGAAGTCTAAGTGGAATTGCTAGCCAAGTATATACTGAATGAAATTGTAGTAATGTGAAGGATATACATCGATTACAGTGAAACCGAATTATAAATACCCCTCATGGCGTATATGTACATATGTAGGTATTGTATATCTTAAAATCTTTTTATTTGCAGTTTATACATTAATAGAGCCTAGAATTGCAGTTAATAAATTTCGAATCATTGAGTCGAGTCCCTGTCGACCATATCCAAATAGCGCTCTGAAATTATTCATTTATCAGAAACTTTAATAAATATTACTTCGCGGTTTCTAAGCAACCATGCGAGCGAACCCCAAAGCCAAAAAGTCTACCAATCCGAGTGCCCAGCAAATGCCGCTTTTACTTTTTGCTTATCATTGAAGACATTAATAAGTTTAATTGCTTTGCAAATATTAATTATTATTTTCAGCGCCAGATTGTTGGTGAACCAGCTTCGCTAGCCACAAAAACGTTGCGAAATTACTCAGGGTACATCGACGACAACGACACAGTTGTGACGCATTTTCTCCTAGGCCAGACGATCGATCGGGGATGCCATTGGATAAGGTGGTGAAATTGCAATGAGTGAAAGAAGGAAGAAGTCAGGGGCGCAGCATTTACATACTTTTATGTACAAAAGATAATATACTCGTGTACCTAAGTCATATGTATGCGGATGACGCATATTCGATTACTCTACTCTACTTGAGTATCTCAACGCAGCTCAGCCTCTCCAATACTATTCTGTGAGGTGTGTTGATGCCCTTTAGACATGGTACATTGGTATTAATGGTACATTAATTTTGATACGATTTCCTTACTCATAAAGTATATATGTACATACATTTTTGTTTAATAAGACTAAACCATTGTGCAATGTATGGGCACATAGCATGCGCTTAGAACCTCTAAGTGTCCAGTAACATGTATCCAAACTGTTAGAAATTTATGCAAATATGCAACTTGAGTTCTAGTCAGAAGATCTTACAGTGAATATGGAATATTATCTTGAAGTTAGTTAGTAGTTTTTTCGTAGAGCAATACGAAGAAATCGCCAGGATTGGGCTTTACATCACGTGATTTTTTGAGCTAAAACAACACACAAAAGACCCATGAAAGAATGGCATTTTGCCACGATTTCAAATATAATCACTAGAAGAACACAAGATCATACGAATAAACGCATATTATAAGAGCTTAAAGGATTGGAATAAGCATTGACAAAAGTGTATTATATCTGAGGGGAACAACTTTGAAGGACTGTAATAAATATTGATGAATAAATAAATATTTTTTATAGAAAAAGAAGCAAAAAACATAATTTTTAAAGACCTCGTATTTGAATAATTATTAGTTGACATTTTTAGAAAATATTTATCTTCAGTTGTAGATAAATGAATTTCTGAACATCATTGTATAGTTCAGAGCAACCAATATAGAAATTCTTTAATAATTATTTTAATCGTAGAGTTGAGAAAAACTCGTTTTAACACATGCTCGGGAGGTGGGCCTACTAACAACTTTTGAGATTTAAATATGACTTTTAGAACTCACAGTAACGGTAATTCAGAAAATAATTAATGTCATTCGAAAAGGCTACCAGTTTCGAATTATTTGTCCTTAAGAAAGCATAAGCCGGGAATATAACTAAAATCAACTATAGGAACAATAGGAAATTATAAAGCAACTAGTGAAATCTTTGGTCACAGACCAAGTAGACTTTTGGTATATGTATAAAGGGTGTATCAAATTTCAGGGGAATAGCATTTTGCTCAAATTTACCTGGCTTCCCGGCTTCCCTGTCACACACACAGTTTTTTCTCGAAATTTTCCAAAACCGTTCTGTACATATGTGGATGTCCAGTGATTTCTATCGAAATTACATTTTGTGTGTAACACCCTTTATATGCACATATATATATGTACATGTGTTTGTGTGTGTGTGTACTTGTAAGTGGTTGCCACTTGAGCATGCCACTCAGTTGAACAGCTGCAAGTCTCCCAATGAAATGGCAACCCACGCAATCCGCAGCCAGTTACAAAACATGCTACATATTGGACATACCCGTACATATCTCATTCGCTCAAGTGCAAATAAGAGTCGATCGGGTTTCATTGAATTACGATACGTATTAATTATAATTACAATCGCTCGCTCAATCGGCGCTTGCTGTGGCTGCTTTTGTTGACTTTTAAGCGCTCGACCGGGCAGCTTGCTCGTCATTTAAAGTTATTTATTACGATAAACAAAGCGCAGAAGCACACAGCATCGCTATTGCAGAGGGGGAGGGCGTAGCAAAGCAATAGCGTATTAAAGTCAACTCAAATATTTTGGGTTTTGCCGAAACAAAAAAAAAAAAAACAAAAAAATGCAAAGCAACCTAGCCAAGCCGGCTGGAAGCGTTAACCGCTTGGCAACAACAACAGCGGCGAAGAGATTCACCTTCACTTCAGCGTTTTGTTTGAGAAGAACAAAAAAAAAAAAATACTAAACAAAAAAAAAAATTGTTGCAGAAGCAGAATTACTACATCGTTCCTCCAGAGGCGGCAATAAATAAGCCAAGCGCGATGAGCCATAAATCATGACGGACTCGGGTGTCGAGTTATTATGCGATCATATTTTAATTGCCGGATTATTACTCGTATTATGTTTGCAAGCGACAAATGAGCAACAGAGCGAGAGAGTGAGAGAAACATAAACAGGAGCAAAAGAGATAAAACACAAATCTTCAATGTTTAAATGCCGTTTTTGGCCAAAAAGTCAAAGAAGAAGCGCCACTGCCACAATTAAGAAATTGAATACAAAATCAAACACACACACACATACAGAATGGCAAGCAGCCGCAGCACGGTCAACTATAGGTCAGTACGGAATGTGAGGAGGCAAAAGCAGAAGCTAAAAGAGAGACAATCGAAAACAAACACCTGTGCCACAAACAACCTTAGCGCCGCACATCGTCACCCGCCTCGCCCCTACTACACCATTAACCTAACCGCATCCAATCGCATCGTCTTGCCACGAGTATCTGTTGCTCTGCTCTGCGCTGCGCTACTTGGCGGACAGGTGCGTGCATAAATGACCACAACACAACACAAACGTCAAACTGATACAGTGCGTTCTAAAATTAAGGAAATACATATATTAAAATTGTACCGGAATTGTGGAGAAGTAATTTATCAGCTGACAAACGTCCGTTAGGTTATATTGCCCCAGGGAACCCACCTCTGCAACACAAATAACAACAATGAAGACAAAAAGCAAACCTCGGATAGGACCACCACCCCCTATGATGCCGACCATGAACCTAGCTCTAGCCAAATTAACAAAATCAATAAAACTTTTCATACGAAAATTCAGAATGAAGACTAGATTTGCATGGTAAGTGGAAACCTCTTTATTTTGCGGAGAGGGTCTAGGGTTTCTATTGAATACAAGAGATCTTAGAAAGGACACATTTCAAGGCTCTATATCTTATAGTCTGCAAGATCGCGATAGACAAACGGACATATCGATTCGACTTTTGATGCTGATCAACTATATATATACTGTATAAGGTCTGTCTTGCTTAAAGTTACTTGTTAGATACACTTCTCTAAGATAACTCGGTGTCCTCTCACACTACAAAGGAAAATATATCAAAAACTTTGTGTGTTCTAAATGACCACCACTCTGACTTCGAAAGAAAGCTTCAAATCTATAATTCATATTTTGTCCTAAAATTTGGAGACGCACTGTTTACAGTGGTGCCAGAGGCTGGCTGCGACGGCTGCGGAGCAAGAAATTGTAGGAAACTTGTATTTTGCGGCATGTTGGCTGTGAATGCGGCTTAGACCCAGACACGAAACTGGTATGGTTGCATTTTTATACGAAACCGACAGAAAAAAAAAAAATTGTTAAGAGACTCAGATGCACATTCACATATATATATATATATATATATATATATATTCTCTTGCTTATTTGAAACACCCATGTACGTCTCTATCTGTCGGTCGGACTGTCTGTCTGTCCGTCCTTTCGCACGTTACCGTCCGCTCGTCCATTTATCTCTGTCCGTCTGCGCAACTGTCATACAGCCTACTGTTTGGTTTGTCTACATAGCCGTCCGCTTGTCCATAGGTCCGCCTTATGCGGCATGTACATTTTTGTCAGAGATACAAAGATACTCCAATATTCAGCCAGACGAACAAACGAACAGACTACAAGACGTGCGGACGAACAAAGACTCAGCTCAATTATTTCATTTCGCAGTTCGAACCCTTTTCAGTCATTCGAATTTATTTTTAATCTGTCGTACATTCTTAGATTTGCAATTAAACAATTTATGTTCTTGAATTCGGAAATGTATTTCAATTTAAAGATTGCTTTCGAAATCAAAAGAATCTTAAAATTTTAAAAGCTACAACAAGGAAATCAGTCGGTTTTTGTGTAGGGAAACAAAATAAACTTAAAAAAAAAAAAAGATCCTGAAATGTAGATTATCTCAAAAATTGGTCATCGTTGACACCTTATACTTTTATTTGAAGTCCCAAATGAGAGATGAGTTTCCAAGAGACCTCATCGATCGCATGTGTGCTAAAAAATTTATCCGGGGTCAAAGGTCAAAATTTGATTTTTGGAAAATGGTATCTCTGGTATAAATTTTATCGAAAGTAGCCCAGCTAAAAATTAAAGATCTTAAAATTATTTACAAAACTGTTCCGTATACTTTTTTTTTCTAAGAATCAGCATTTCTGAGATTTCGCGACACTAGAACTGAAGATGTGATGTTCTACATGAAATGTACACATTTCTAAACCACCTCTGAGGTATCCATAAACTGTTATGACGCAAGTTTAATTGCTTAATGATTATTGATATTTATACTGGTTATTAACTTTAACTGTAGTTCTGATTTGATATTTTAATCTAATTCATAGTCGACAAAAACAAATCAAATTTTGACCAAATGTAAACTGATTTTTTGACACCTAAGCCCCCTTTTCTTAGACTCGGTTACATATATACACGTTAGATATATTATATCAGAAAAATATTATTTTTCAACCAACTACAATAGTCAAAAAATCATTGGTAATATGTATATATGCGAAATTTCAATTTGTTCATAAGTTTTGAAATAATGAACCAAATGATTTGAAATATTTGATTTGTTTGAATCTTGTTTGTATCTGCAGGTTGTATCGAACAAGACAAGCGCGTGCAGATCTCAACAATAAAAATAAATGTTCTAATAATCAAAATGTAAAAAATAAATCTTAAAATCATATGCAAAAACATTAAACGAAATCTTTTCTGTTTTAAATTTGTTTGTAGTTCTGGCGAACTGTTCAAATTGTAAAATCGGATAAGAATATGTTTTGCGAAAATGTAGAAATGTATCTCAATTCAATTTATACAATAGATGCAATTTTTGGTTGTGTTGTATTAAAAAAGATTTACTAAGAACATAAAATCAAAACAACAACAAAAATAATAGTAATTGGCAAAGGAAAAAAAAAACGGCAATAAATCGAGAAAATATTGAAAATAAAAGATTAATTACAAAGAAAAGTTGAGAGACGTTTTTACACTTTACCCGTAATTACAATTGCAGCACTTGAAGCGCCCTCCAACGAATCAGATCGGTTCAGATAGGGGCGGCGTAGAAGGTTGTGCTGTGCTGTGCTTAGTGGGTGGTGGCGGCGGCAGCAGCAACGACGGCGGTATTTTTATTATTGTTATTTTTTTCCCCTTTTCTTTTTATTGTTGTTGATGAAGTGCGGCGAGTGGCGTGGCGTGGCGTGGTGGCGGCGGTCAGCAGTAAATATCGTATCGAAAATTAATTATGCTTGACATGTTGCCCGCGAACAAGCCACCAACATGCACCAGGCAGGCACAAGCACAGCCGCAGCAGACATTGCCGGAGTCGATTCGATGAATCGCATTCTAAATTGCTTTGTTCAATACACTTGTATATTTCTCGGATACTCACAGTCTACGCTCAATTTTTTTTGTTGATTTATTTATTTTATTTTTTTATAATTTTTTTTTTTTTTTTTTGTAGTAGTAATTTACAACACAATTCAAATTGCTCAACTTAGCCGTTGAACGCCGCACTTGGCAATTTAAATGTTTTCACACGCGTTTATTCGCTTAGCTTGAGCGGCGTGCGACGGTGCGCCTGACGCTTGATTAGACGTTGAATTATAGATACATATCTACATGTGCAGCTATTTATTTAATTTATATTAAGTATTTAGATTTGTTTTTGCTTAGAGTTTGTTGAGAAGATTTGCAAATGCCGACGGTAAAGCAAAGAAAGCCACGCGCCAAATGCTTAAAAAATACAAAAAAAATATAAATGAATCATTGCGAAACTGAACTGAATGTCTTGCTTTGCTGTCTGTCCATCTGTCCGGCTGTCTGCCTGTCTGTCTGTCTTTTGAGATTGTTATAATGACAATGATGGAAAGGGGGAGCGGCACAGTTTCCGCAGGATAGCAAACGCGAATAAATGCGAAACAATTTAATATTTTTGCACATAACGCATACGACGCGTTGTGCGCCGCATACAAAATTAATTTTTGGATGATAAAACGGATCGCATTCAAGTGCGACTGAGCTGAACAGAACCGAACCGAACAGAACAGAACAGCACAACAACAAAAACAATGACGACAAGTTTTCTGTTGTAATTGTAGTTGTTGTACATTTACACAATATTGTTTAAATTAATTTCCCACAACAGCAACAACAACAACATAAACAACAACAACTGGAACAACAATAATAATACAATAAAAATAATGAAATCGCGTGAAACGTAAAACAAAAAAATTGCGCGCCATTTCACTTGTAAAATACAACAAAAAAAATATAAACTTTTCCGAGCTTATAAAAAAACACAAATGCACAAAAAAAAAAAAATTAAATAAAAATTTAATTTAACAACAAGAATAAGCCTGATTTGATTTGTTAAAACAAAAACAAGAACAATAAAAAATTTAACTCAAAATCTGAAAACGCAAATTCGCTTTAAGCGCGATAACAGATTTTGTATTTGTTTGGTTTATTTACTTTTTTATTTCATAAACAATTACATATATTATTATTATTTCTTCTTTTTATTAATTGTAATTTATTTTTAAAAATTTTACCAAATAAAAGTTGGAATTTGTTTGACTTAATTCATTTAATTTCCATAATAAATTGCACTTGCACACTCATTTAGTTTTTTATTTCGTTTGTTTTAATTTGCACACGAAATATTATTGTTAAATTATTTCGTTTAATTTCGAAATACACTTAAAATTGACACGCGCGACGACGTCCCACATCGAACACTTCTAGTATCATACTAACCATTTTCTAAAGCAATAAAGCTAAAATAGGCTAAAAAGCAGCAGAAATGGCTGCATAAAAGATGCTTTTGCTAAAATAGCTGCAAAAAAGCTAGTCGTATAGCAAAAGATAGCAACAAAGGCTAAACCTAGCGGAAAAAAGCTGACAAATACCGGTTTTAGACCAATCCAAAACGGTTTACAGCCGGTTAATACGAAGACGCGTCTTTTCACACGAAAACGAAGCTTCGGATGCGAAGCGGTCTGACCCGGTTTTGGACCGGTCTAAAACGGCTTTAACTGTTTCGCACGAAGCCGTGTAGGGTATTCCAATCAATATATCCTTATTTTTTGTACAAAAAGTTAAAAAATCGAGTTTTTATTTGTTTATTTAGTTAACTTTTAATCAAAATTCAAAGAAACTCACATTTATAATTTTCTTACTGCTTTAACTTAAAATAATCATTTCACAGCCTTCTTTCAACGTATTTCAAAATATAAATGTTTTAGTGGTGATACGCTCTAATCGTCTCGTGTGAATAAGAACGCTAGCATGTATGATTAGTCGGGTTCCGTAGTTTCTGCTAATTTTAAACTACTCCTTCAACAAGCGTTGGTGCTTTTAAGTCGTAGTGGATTTTATAGCTGTTAAAGACAGCGATCTTTCGATTGAAATCTTAAAAGTATTTTCAGGTTAGACCGTGATCCAGAGTCATAAAGCTGAATTCAATAAATCCATATTGGTTTTAACATCGCTTTATAATGAAGTATTTTAATTTCTGTTGAGACAAACAATGAACCAATAAAGCGAACTAAGTCTCAATGGTCGCGCCAGGTAAGACATCGGTCTAGGTTATGTCCCTGGCAATGGACAGTTGTTCATGTAGACTGGAGAACATGTGCATCTTCTAAGAGTAAACGTATCTAGCTACTTGCTTAAGATTGTCAGTTTAGCTAGCAAGTTACTAGATGCTTGCACTGGATCTTCGTTTTTGACAATTACTGTGTCATCTGCAAATGAAGCAGTATATGTTGTGATAGAGGTAAATCCGTTGTAAACAAGATGTATTACACTGGACCTAGGACACTGTCCTGCTGAACCCCGGAGTTTACTAGATCAATAAAATATAATTCTAATTAGTAAAAAACTCTAAAAGAGTGGTGCGCACCTAACCATATGAAATTTAGTCTCTCACTTTTTTATGCAATATTACTATAAAAATAAAACCAATAGGCTATTGTACCTTCGGTGCAGGGCCTTTGTCCTTTGATTTAACTGCCGGCCTCTTTTCCGCTCGATTCCTGCCTATAGACCATTTCCATCACAAAGAAAAATCAGTTCTGCAGCAATAACGGTTTCGGCTGTGCGTTAATGATGAATGAAGGAAGGAATCAACCAGGTAAAAATTTCTTCTGTTTATAGATTTATTTCTCTTTTAAAATGTTGGTAGTGAATTCAAGAACCAAAAAAAATCGTTTGTATTAAAATTGTGCGTGACAGCTTTGAAAAGATACAAAAAATACATCGCTATTTACTCATTTCGCCTATTATCAGTCCTATTTTTTTTGTGATATTCGATCAAATTCTCAAAAGATAATTTCACATGAATTTTCAAATGAAAAACGAAACATTTATGAATGAAAGCGCATATCTTTTGACGGAAAAGCAAATTCCAAAACTTATCGCATAATTAGGTGTTGTATGGTCGGTTCCGATATCTTTGTGTGAACATTGTCCCATGCAAGCCGAGGGGGCTGTATCATTTGCCCGCCTGAGTCTCTTGCTCTGCTTTACACTCGATTAGTTTGGCATGCAAATACAAAGTGCGGCGGTATGCCGAATTTTGACACGACAAAACCAATTAAATTCGATACTTAAACTTGTCGCGATGTGAGAGAAGTTTGTACCGAAAATACATATGTCTTCAGTATCGAACAATTGTAATGAAATATGATTGAAGTGAGAACGTTGCAATCGAAATTGAATTCTGACAATTTCGCACATTCCAGCGAGACAAGAAAGAACACCTTGCGAGTGAGTGAGTTGTTGAGTTGACAGACGAACTGAAAGCAAGAAACAGTGGCAGAAAATTGACTAATAAAAAGCGAAAAACCAATGTGGCAAATGCAAATTAATGTTTTAGGGATCCCACCATATGCATATCTATTTAATTGGTCAGTTCGCAGAATTAAGCGCAAATAAAAATTAATCAAATAAGTAACATCTTTCCCAAATTGTAATGGAAACGACTGCATGATTATTGCACAAGACACGTCGGTGGCATGGATTTAAATTTCAACTGGGACCACAATTCACAATCTCGACAGACAGCGAGAAGCACTTAGGTGTGCATTTGTTTTATCATTGTGGATAGCATAGACAATGCTTGGCCTATTCATCCATAATATTATTGGTAATTTAAGCATTTGCGGCAAAAACCTGCAATCAAATTTGAAAGCATTTGACATTTATTATCCAGCCAGCCGTAGGCACAGCTGCAACGCCACCATCTCTATCTGCTTTAACAAATTTCGGGATGCCCAATGCAAATGCCAATGAGCAAAGCAGCCACTGGCAATGGATTCAAAGCCCTCGACATTCATGTGACGATATAGTCGTGGCGGGCGCATAGACGAAACCGAAAATACTACTCGCAAAAAGATGATTTATTCACTTATTGTATGCATACGAGTCGCCCGCCCGCACTCCAATGATGCAATGTGGTTCCGTCTCGTCCAGATGGCTGCGCTCAAGAGTATCACGACATTCAGTCTAATGTTGGCTTGGCAACACTCACAGCTGCCTGAACTGATCGTCGCAGAACTTCAAATTGTCGCATGAGATTTTTGTTTGCTACCCACAACAACATTGCTCGTAGACCCCCATTCCCCTGATCCGCCACTAAGGCCACAGCTTATCTTTGGTGCAGGCAAAGCTGCAACATTATTTATTAGCGGCAGGGAACAAGCTTTGCAAACACTTGCAATAATTTTGGCCGCTCGCTTCTTGACTCCATGGGAAAATTTTGGCTGCATAAAGTTCGATTATTAAAAACGAAATAATTGTTATTAATTGTTTGAGAGTTACCATCGAAGCATTCATGGAGAACAAGTTTTGAACAACAATTTCAGTCGTCTTAGCTAGTATGAATAGTATTGTAATTTGGCATGGAGTTTGGAATGCATGAGGGGTGCATCAGAGTTCAGACAAGTAATAAATTCTTGATCAGCAGTATTGGGCAACCGTTTTGGTCTAAAACTATACTGTACTAGCAATTCATCCCCAGCATTTTACATGCGTGAACGATTTTGTATCCGATTGAAAGGACACTTTTTACAAAGTAGCTACTATACGGCGGCATTGTGTCGCTCATCGCCACCAAGTAGGTTAAATATGTGTCTTGTAAACAGATTCCTTTGAATTTTGAGTCATTTTTTAGTTTCGAGTTAATTTTTACGATTTTCATATGAAAAGATATTATACAAGCTTCAATAAAAACTATTTTATTCTGTATACGAATATATGTATATCTTATGAAAATTTATTTTGAATACTTTAATGAATCTCATTTTTTTCCTCAATGCTAAAAAATATTCCACAAAATCTTCTGTTTGAACAAGATTAACGCCTTTCCACGTGGCCTCCGAAGAGTCTCGTTCAATTGTTATTTTTTTTTAAAATTTGTAATACATTTTTACGTCACAGCGATCGAAGCTACCCAAGATCCACAACTTTTTACGCTACTTGAGCGTAATTAGCAGTTGAGAACCTAAGCGCTTCGCAAATATAACAAGTATCCCACTTGCGTCTGCAATTATTATTCCGATTCGAATTCAATGCGATTCGATGCTATTTTGATATTGGCAAATATTTACTATTTACCTACCTGGATTAACTTTGTTTCAGCTGCCAGCACTGCTCTTGCTGTTTATTTAATTATTATTTGCCAATTTGAATAACGACGGCAGCGACATTTTATTTTTAGACTTATGCGAGAGTCCGTAAAAGGTATTTATTGCGAGAAAGATAGTGTTAATCCAGATTTTACCTAAAAGAATCTATGATGAATTCGCGGAATTTCGAAATACATAAAATAGATTATTATGCGGAGAGATAGAGTGTGCGTTTTATGTTACTTTCCATTGATTTGGGTTTTGATTTCACAATTATTCGCAATTCTTGGAAACGATGCGACATAAACAAACCGCTCGAATTTCTAATGGAAAACCAAAGTTCAAGTGCCGGTTCACAGTGGCATAAAACAAGTTACAAAATACCACCCAACTAACCCACCCGTCCAGCATCGTCTCAGGAAAACGCTGGTATTGCCATAGAAGCCAACAAAGAATACAACACCTTGTTTGCACAGGCGCAAAATCTCTCACACTGTAATTAAGAAGCAGCGTGGCTGCCTCTGTCGCTGACACTGCAAATGGCCAAATACATATTGAGATAAACTAATGGGAGATGGGTATTGGAGCAACTGTCAAAAGGCTAATTGAAAGCGCATTGTCAATGTGGCAACAACAAAAGCTATCTTAGTAGCAAAGTTGAAAGTGGAGAAGAATGAGTATTAAAGCAATCGATGATGAAAGTCTATATTTTGAATGGAATACGAGCATGAAAATCTCGAAATAAGTAAGCATTAAAGTATTCGAATTATTATACCCGGGATAAATCTATGCTCTAATTTTCTCATTTCAAAAAATAAAATATATTTTAAAGGATACAGTTCTTTTATACCCAGTATAATATATAATGTTAGTAACAACTGGTTATAATAGTTCTTTTGATGCGGATATAGTCCATTGACTCTAGTATTATCTCTTACAAAGTAATTGTACGATGAATTTAAATTACGCTGCTCCTGTTTCGGCTCCTTACTTCAGTTGAAAGATCAAAAAATGCTCTGATAATTATTACTGGTTGTTGCCTGTTGTTTTAAGATGCGATGCTACGTTAATGTTGTTAGTTTTGTTAGAAAGACCAAAGTTAGGTAACATTATTTTAACAAATATTCCATTTAGGTTCGGATCTGACCACTAAAAGTTTTTCATACAACAATACAGAAGAGGGAGGGTCTTTTTATTGGGTTACCCAAACAATTGGGAGCGGCATACAATACGCATCCGCGTCTCAGATTAATATCTTGAAAATTTATTTCTAAAAAATACGCAACAACTACTACGTTCTAGGACACACAGACGAAAATGGCTAGACGCACTGATATAGAATAATGTGCAAATACATTTTATCGAGTTCACGATGCCTCCTTTAATAGGTTACAAGCTTTCACACAAAGCGATAATACCATTTCACACTGTGTGTGAATGCTATAAAATGGATCCTTTTCATTGTCAAGTATGTATACCCAAAACGAAATGAATAAACCGGAAATCGATTTAAAACAACAAGTTAGATAAGTAGTTGCCACATGTGCTACATAATCTAAGCAGTTATATTGGATTGATTAGTCGAATCCATATAAATAAAACTGAACTGGGCCGGCAACATTGCTTCATACAAACGTGGGCTATATTCAGTAGGGGTGATTTGCGGTCTGCACAAGCGGACCGCTAAATCCCAAAAATACAGTAAATTATTTTACAATCTTTTTCACCGTTTGAAGCGCTACATAAATTATATACATGCAACGGCAAATACCCTTTTTATCAAAAGATTTCGGTGTTGCAAAAATTAGTTTTTATTCGCACCCCAATCTAAGCGAAAGACTGGATTCGATCGTTATATGAAGTTATGCTAGACGTACATACACACATATGTACTTCAATGCAAAAGTGTGTGTGTGTATTTACATATGTACATTAAAAATTGTTAATAAGATGCTAAATGTTAGCTTTTGCTACTGTAGGTCCTAGTTTAAATTGCTATATCACTTTTTTTTTGGTTGATTGACACCCACAGCTGGCATAACTGTGACGTACAACGATCTTTGCCGCTTTTGGCGATGTCGATATAGTCGATATAGTGTCGTCAGCCGTTCACCAGTCTTCGCGTGGCAGTCGGTATGTTGTATTGTCGCTTTGCAAAATCCGTAATCCGGCACCGTAGTAGGGTATGATATAAGCGGAACCATCTGCCGGCCCGACCACCTGCATAGCTATTAGTATTATATCGATGAGTTGACCGAGAAACATGCCTCCGAGTGTGCATAGTTTAAGAAGACCGATGCCCGTGTAGCCGAGATAGAAGCGGTCGACGCCAAACATGCCTAAAAAGACGGACAACAGCAGCGTGGTATCTAAGTGATAACCATTGCTGAAATATACATCCATACATGTTTGCATTATGCACGCATATTAAATTTAAACCAAAGGCACAACTTACGTCCATTTGCAGTCCATCTCTCGCGTGAAGGTATTGTTGCCAGTCTCGCTGCAGTTAATGCCATCGACAGCTATGCACCACACTGTATAGTAAGCCATTTAAGTTTTAAAAAGTCTCACAATGTATATATTTTATATATTGAATATTTTTTAGCTACCTTTTGCTTTATTCCATGGCGTGCAATCGCGCAATTGTTGCGTCTTTGGATCAATTTGATGCTTCGTTGGATCTGGACAGAGAAATTGTCCCATTAGAAGCTCATTGCAGTCAAAGTCGACTTGGTGTGTTCGCTCAATGTAAAACAATAACCAAAGCGCAATAGAAAGAAATCTTAACATTTCGTCTTGTTTTGTTTTAAAAATGATTGAATGCGAAAAAAGTAAACAAGCCAGTGAAACCCAAGTTGCAGCGGCTTCATTTAAGGAGAGTGCGAGTGAAACAGCAACTCCGAACCGGGTTTGAACCGGTTATGCGTCTTTTATCGAAAGGAACAAAAACTATCGAGCTATCGATAGTCTACAGTCTAGTAATCAGCTGGTTGATGTAAACATAAACAACATTTATTTTGTTAAATATTCTCTATGATTGCCAATTTTAATATAGGCCTTTTGGGTCATGTCGACTCCGGTAAAACCACGCTGGCCCGTGCCTTGAGTGCTATATCCAGCACGGCCGCTTTTGACAAGAATCCTCAATCGCAATTGCGCGGAATTACACTCGATTTGGGATTTAGTGGTTTGATTATCGATGCGCCGGAAAGGCTGCGTCCTGCAGTAACCCAACTGCAGATGACGTTCGTCGACTGCCCGGGACACGCGAGCTTAATTCGAACAATCATTGGAGGTGAATGTGTTGCTAATTTATTCATAAAAATGTCTATTTATTGTATATCTAACAGGTGCTCAGATCATAGATCTTATGTTGTTGGTGATTGACGCGCAGAAAGGCATACAAACACAGACTGCTGAGTGTATCGTGATAGGAGAGCTCCTGCAGAAGCGTCTTTTTGTAGTCATTAATAAAATTGACTTACTCGCGGAAAGCACCAGAGAAAAACAATTGGCTAAATTGACTGCTAAGTTACGAAAAACGTTGGCTGCTACTACTTTTGGCAAAGACATTAAAGTTCCTTTTTTCGAAGTGTCTGCATTGCAAAGCGCCAATATTGAAACGCTGCTCGCTGGTATATGCGATGCTTACGACAGTCCTCGGTGTGACATTAGCAATGAACCACTGCTTATGTACGTCGACCACTGCTTCTCCATCAAAGGCCAGGGCACCGTGTGCACAGGCACCATTGTGCAGGGTCAATTGTCCGTACACGATATCGTAGAGTTGCCTGCATTGGGCGAGAAACGCAAGGTCAAATCTATGCAGATGTTTAGACGACCGGTCGAGACTGCTGCTAAGGGTGATAGAGTCGGAGTTTGTGTCACTCAATTCAACGCAAAGTTAATGGAGCGCGGAGTACTGACACAAACAGGTTACCTTAAGCCAATTTATGCTGTTTGCATACGTCTCAACCGTATTCCATACTACAAGAATAACATTAAATCAAAAAGTAAATTTCACATTGTTGTCGGACATGAAACGGTCATGGCCAACATAACTTTGTTTAGAAGTTCCGCAGGCGAATCAAATGACGAAGGTAGCCCTTTTGCCGAGGCAAATGATTATGAGTATCTCGAAGAAATATCAGACGCTGAAACTGCGCTGTGTGGATCTATTTACGCGCTAATTGAACTGGAGAAGGCTGTACTCACTATATCAGGTAGCCCAATAATTGCGTCCAAGCTTGACATGGACGTACACAGCTCTAGTTGCCGGTTGGCTTTTTGGGGACACATTGAATGGCTGACGCAGAACCCAAATTATCTTTTGGAGGTGTTGCCACACTGGCGGATATTCAAAAGAAAACAAAAGCAGGGTACTATTCAGAGAATCGTAAACGACCAGGAAGTGATCGTGCAGAATTTATTCAAAAAAGTGGCTAATCGTGATATGTACGTGGGAAAGCGCATAGAACTGTCAACGGGCGAAATTGGTTTCATTGAAAGCACTTTCGGCCAAACATCAAAGGTGCGCATTCGTTTTCATGACTCGCTTGCAACAGATACACTCAGCTTGCTGAAAAATGGTAAAGTGAACGAGGTCAGCGTGCTGCTCAATTGTAAAAAATATGTTTTCAATAAACAAGCTGGGTTGTTCCAGTAATATTGTCTGTGATAGATCAATCTCGTACATGGATAAGTTATAAAAAAATTTAATAGATGTTTGCATATATTTTAGGTGCAGAAATGAAAATTGGTTACATGTTAATAGAATAGAGTGAAGTAGTCCTTTTAAGATTGTTTAAAATCGGAGTGCCACACATATAAGCAATAAGCAAAATTCAACGTATATATGCATCTTTTTCAGGTACACGGATGACATTTGGAAAACGTGTACATGGGAATGAGAGAACTAATCCTGTTAAATTTTGTCAAAATCGGTGGGGTCTTTAACCCGCGCCGCATATATGTGGTGTAAAAAATTCTTAAAAAAATGCAGGCCCCAGAAGTTTTAGAATACGTTCAGAGCTGCTAAATGTATTCAACAATTGGACCTTCAGATTGTGCTTTATTCGAACCGCGTCCAGCCCATATGTCCAACATCATAAATAATTAAATAAAGTATTTCAACAAAGCTAATACCATGGTCATTAACAAGATAATCTTTATATACCTAAAAAAATACCAATTCGATACTCACTATTTATAAATATAAACCAAAACAGCCACCAGTTTTGGTAAAGTTCTACTAAAACCGGGTTGCGCCTGTTTTACCGCACAAAAAAAAAAATGCTGATGCCTTAAATGCTTTAATATTACAGACAGAGGTAAACGTATAAAAAGACAGTAAAGGTGAACGTATCTTGACTTGGATGGCTGTGAGTCAGAACACATCCAAGCACAAGTTTGTTTGCATAACCACAGGAGAACATCTTTACAGCTTCACTGCACACTTTTATTTTTTCTTCTAGTTTGAATGTATGTTTTATATTCATTTGTGTAGTTGGTACAAATACTTATAAAAGAAACACGCCGGATAAACAGCAACATCTTCCGAGAACGAAGATAGGTTAGCTATGCAACGTTGGCAACTCACACCACGAATTTAAAGTATGTAGTAGTTTAAAGGTGATTTATCTTTTACTAAAATAAATCATATAAGTATCAATTTATGTATCTATTTAATTCAATTTACAAATTGAGAATTTAGAGTGCGTTAATATTTCACCACAATTTCTACGCTTTTGTCATGCTGAAAAAAGTTAAAGGCTCTCCTGTTAAACTTTTGTCATTCGTCGACATTTGACTGACGTTTGTTGAAAAGTTTTTGGCAACAACCGGCTGATGTTCTGGTTTTTAATTTTATACCATGCACGTAATGGAGCTACCCACAAAGTATATGTATTAGTAAGCAGCTCGACGAGACACGTCGTTAGTTAATGGTTTGGGTGCTACATAACATTACGCCTCGCATTAAGTAAACAATTGGAAGCTCCGTGAGTTGGGTATTTAAGCTTCGGTTATACCGCAGTTAAAGATTTTTCTTGTTTTCATTTTGTTTGAGTTTCATTTCGAACGAAAAACTCAGAATTGAGAAATTCAGAACTAATTAAAACGCTGTTCTCTCCGTTCATTTTATAGGAAAAAAAAGTTAAATTGAAATCCGCGTTCAGATTTATTTTTTTTTATTGCGCCTTTAAGTAAATGAAATATAAATACAAACTTTTTTCGAGTACATGAGTGTAAATAGAAATTCAAAATATCTGCAGAGTAAAAGTGAAGAGATAAATTTATTTTTATTCGAAACTTATGTGGGTACATTAAAGTACTACTCGTACTACATCAAGTAACTTGTGTGTGTCACAAGACTTCAAAAAAAGTACGTATACTTTGTTATGTATATGGGGCTACATTAACAAGAGGCACTACACTAACTAATTCTGTTTGAGATAAGTGTTAGATTATGTCTATGGGTCTGAGTCGACGTATGGATATTAGTTGTGTTGGAATGTTATTAATTTCTCGGTTAGAGTGTAGTGTCATTTTTTTTTTCAAATAATTTTAAGGGACCCATTTGGTCACATGTTGGGTAATCTACTGGACTTATGATGTCTATTTATTTTTAAGGAAGAAAAGACAATTCTCTTTTTATAATGTAATTGAGAAACAGATCTTTTTTTTTTTTTGAATAATTTTAAACTTTTGAGGAAACATTCCTACAACCTTAAGTAGCTTGTCAGATAGCATTATCAATTCTGATATTTCTGGTGAAGATTTTTAAAAAATTTAGCTTTGTTTACTAATTATAAAACCTTGTCTGTATATTCCAATTATACAGTGCCATGAACCTTGGTCTGATTGGAGCTAGAGTCCATTACTTTTCAATTTCGATTTATAGGTATATTAGGTTGATTACAATTAATAACGGTATACAATTTACTTAAGTTCTTGTGTCAAGTTTAAAGTTTACATTAATATTTGTGGTAAGATATGATTTTGTCCATTTGCTATATAACGAATGATTATGAAGAGAACATACGAATTTGTATGATGCACTTGAATTGTCATTAACGGTGATGCATTGTATCCTTAGGTGTTGGCGCCTCATCCTGTCACTCTGCCGCATCTTTTGACATGTCCTTGTCGACCACAATGATGAAAGCTGACTTTACTTGCAGGGCACGTAGGTCGATGATTTGAATTGAAGGGCTGTACACAATTGTAGCATGAAGCTTTTGTTGATTCAGATGCGACCTTTACCCTCTTCGTTGTCACATCGATATCAACAGTCGTCTGCATATTCTCCAGGACACTTTTGTTGTTTGTATCTGCTTAAAACGTTTTGCATGTTTCGATGATTTTTGATAATGGTTCGTCGGTTCATCCAACAACAATGATTTTGTCTCTTATGTGCGGCGTCTGACAATTAGGGCACAGAAATTAATTCCAGTGCCAATAGTAGAGATATGCCCTATAAATATACACTACTGCTTAATTAATGCTGTCAGGGTATCTGGTCAAGTCAAGTACCTAGATATACTATTAGTCAAACGTCAAATATGTAGTTACCATATATCCATGATTATCGGGCCTTGTCGCGCTAAACTAAAGAAACTAAAGTGCATTCTTCGTCCATCAAGCAATGACCTGTGATATGAAGCAGCAAAGAGGTTCCATCTAGCTGCTACTTAAAATATACATAAAACTGAATAATTATGCACATTTTTCTGTCACTTTAAAATTTCATTAATATTTAAAATATAAAATTTAAGTTCGTTTGCAACCTTAAAACATTCGCTACACCTTGGCTTTCAAATCACAGGCGATGCAATTAAATCGAGGTTTTAGCATAATTACATTTGGTCGACTCAGTCGCTTCTGCTTTACGATTTCAATCGAGTCAACAGCATCATCCTTGTATCCCTTCGGATGCACAAAACTATCAAAGGAACATCATGCTGCAATTCCTGGCGTCTCTTTTATACCTACGACCTCGTGCACATTTGCACTTATACGGTTCGTTCCATATTCCCTAACCTCTCTCAATGACGTTGTGAATAATTCTACTGAAAAGATGCTAATGTTGTCAGAGGATAGGAGAGTTGGTGATTCAATGAATGTGATTATATTCGTGTGCTGCATAATTAAACATATACTTAAAACAATATATTGAAATTTAATGAGAAACTTGTGGAAGTGAAGTGTACACACAATTGGAGTACTTGGATACATATACTCCTATTATGTGGCAAAGCTAACACAAATATTTGTCTATTTGCGGTTTTCAAGTATGTAATTCCAAATAAATATTTAAATTATTGCTGTTGTCAAATAAAGGTCAGAATGGAGCAGTTGTGAGTGCACAACTTCAAAATATCCCGCACTTCAGTATATAATGACTTTGAATCGAGTAAAATTCGATGACCTCTTGACAAAGCAAAAGGAAATGTCTTCGTATTTCGTTAAGGCCTTTAAAAACAAGGAATTCATTCCTCTTATATTATATTATATTATTTTAATAAATTTTTCATTATTAAATTGTTTTCGAATACATATTCGTAATTTAAAAAGGGCAAATACATCGCATGTGTTCCAGAGAAATTAGTGACACACCCAAATATGCACTACTTTAGTTTTTGCTTCTGTGCAAACTTCCATTAGTAAATTTTCGAACTTTAACCCACATTATGCATGGAGCAAAGACATGCTTAGACCTCAGCTGCTTCAGTTAATGATGCAATTAAAATTCGGAATCATCTCCTGCATCATCGGATACATACATATATGTATGCACATACGAGTATATGCATGACAACGGTTGCCTTTCGAAATTCATTTACAGTTCATGGTAGTAATTAACTCCTTTACTCTATATTCATGCCTCAGAGGAAAATTGAAAAGGGTTTATCACTGCAGCTAAAACTGTAGATGTGTGCAGTTTTATCCTTTTGTTGAAATTAGCGTGAAAATAATTGCCTCTGTTCTATTCTTACTTGCAGTTGTTGTCATTGCGCGTCCTTAAAAGTTTCGCAACCCACAATGGCAACAGATGCGGGTTGGAAGAGTTAAGCAGACAGCAATTGAAGTAACTTATTGGAAAAATTCGCATATAAAAATTATTTCACATTTGTAAAACCAAAATTTAAAAGGAATGATGAACATCTCACCGACGGATTAAAGTATTTAAGTTGATAACGAAAAATGCTACTTGAATGACTGATTTGAAATTAATTTGATTTAGATAAACTCATTAGCCCAACTTAAAACTGCTTATTTTATTTCTAGCTACACGTATTAGTGAAATTATATGAAAATGTTGACTTTAAATAAGCAAAACCACAATCAAAACCCATAAAATACATACTAGCCTAAATGTCACAAACTCTGCCTGTGAAGACATAGTAAATACATATATATATATATATTTAAATAAGTATATACATA
Organism: Leucophenga maculata; assembly: GCA_035044805.1. Taxonomy (NCBI): domain Eukaryota; kingdom Metazoa; phylum Arthropoda; class Insecta; order Diptera; family Drosophilidae; genus Leucophenga; species Leucophenga maculata. Next base: position 1,615,864 of record JAWNNP010002193.1, on the reverse strand, counting down.
TATATATTTATTTGTTCGCTCAACTAAAATGGCAAAAAGCGATGGCACTGTAACGAAAGTGGTTGAGTGTTTATTGATTTTCTTCTTAAAGCATCAAAATTTGCTTCAAGTATCTTTCACGTGGCATATTTTTAAAGAAAACGACAGAGAAATTTATATTCGGTAAAACTGAAACTTTTATTATTTTTATCAACAATTTTATAGCACCAATATCTGTGAATATATGTCTTGTAAGTTTAACATTGCGAAAAAGTGCCAAATATTGCATATATGTACATCTATGAGTTTTTTACCATTAAACAAGACTCAAAACGTTTAATCTGAAAATGTTAACACTTGAGTTCAATTTAAATTGATTTTTTTTCGAAAATAAATATGTACATATCTGTGAAATATTTTGTCTGTATTTATTCAAAAGGAGACAAGGAAAAAAATATCGTTTGAAATACGAAAACAAATCATTAGTTCTAGCTCTGCATCGCCTTCGAGATGGAGGCGAAGTGCAGCATACTTTTCATTCAAGGCAATGTAGCAGAACAAAGTAATCGAGCAAATTTGCGTGTTTCCGTTTCCGTTTGAATTACGGCAAATCAATGCAAAGGCACGGAAGAATAATGCGGATATTGAAAGAGTCGGTGCGGTGGCGAAGTCATCAATGTAAGATGAACAAGTAATCGCTACAGTCGATGTGCTCGGCTATATTATGCTCTACGCACTACTTGTTTCTTTCATAGTTGGCCTAGATTTACCAACTATTTTTCTTTCCAAAAATTAACTCACAAAGTAGTTTAGGAAAATATGACATAACAATTTCTGATGCAAGACAAACAAATTTCAATGTTCACTAAGTATGTTTTTTTTACCAATCAGGTTTGTCGAGTCTTATTCCGTGAGTTTAGTTTCTCGTGCAGTCGGACGGATTGACATGGCGAGATATGTAGTCTCGTGACTCGTGCTGATCACGAATATATATACCTAATATCTCCATTGCTTCCTTCGCTATGCTACATATATGCTTTTTAACATTTCAACAAATCACATAAGCCCTGCTACATATATTTTTTAGTGCAGGGTATAAAAGAAAATAGAATGCAAGAACAATATTAGCAAGAGGAATCAAGACACGAAGTTGTTTAAATGGTAAAGTGTTGACGTTGAGCGTTATTTCAATTTTCAGTGTCTAGTACATAGCCTCTTATTATGTACGAGAGAGAACACTTCACAATCTAAAAAAATGGATAATTGGGGGGTTGTTCAAAATTTTAAAATAATCTTGTAAAATTCCGGAGCAGTCCTAGTCGAATGCAAAAAACACGAATTCTCTATCTATTACCGTTTCTGAGATCTTTCGTTCATACGGACGGACATGGCTATATCGACTCCTCTATCGCTCCTGACCATAATGGGTAACTTTGGGGGGTCTCCGACCATTATTTCTGTTACATACATTTGCACAGAATAGGCTCTTGTACCTTCGGAACAGGGCCTAATGATAGCCACTAATTCAGTACAAGGAAAATATTTCAATAACAAAGAAATTTTCCAAAAATATGGGGGAGCAATGGCTCTCCCTACCCCATTGGATACGCCATTGCCTATGCTCAAATATTTCAGTGGAGCATTAATTTTGTACAAAATAGCGTCAAGAGCGAACCGAGAGTGTTTGTCTTATCTATAGAAAGCTTTTACGCTTCTGACTTAAAAGAGTCTGCTTTGCTGCTTCGTTGTTCAAAACGATTGATCCCATTCGAGGAGAGCGAGTTATTTTGAAATTTGTTGTGTTGAAGTGAAAAACAAAAGACAAATAACATAAAAAATGTCCAAATCAGAAAGCATTATACCAAATAGGATAAATCCCGATATACAGAAGGAACGTGACGGATCCAGTCTCAATCCTGAGGAGTTTGCTGTTTGGTGGCACGGCGGCGCGGATAAACTTCAATTTAAAAGAGAGCTAAGTTAGTTTTCAGCTTGCTGATAGTAGTAAATAAAGAAGTGCCGAGGAAATGGTGGGCGAAGGGGTTTCCGTGTCGCAAGTTACAACAAGTTGTACCGGAGACAAAAGTCCAACAGATTTATTTTGGTGTTTCTTGTGAGGTGATATTAGATAAGCGGGGTGTATTATATGTATATATTGGTTGGACGAATTGTGCTTGCTGATAACTTATCAAATGTTTATATTGTCTCTCTCACGTTTAATATAGTCGCATACGTTTTGAAAGACTTCGATCATCATGAGCGGGCACTTTTGCACCATAAATCACATGAAGAGCTGTACGAGCTGTCAGTGAAGCATGCGATCCAGGCTGCTAAGAAGCTGCGACAACTGCAAGAAGAGCGTAATCCCGGAGGCGAGGATATTTGGCCGTGCGTGAGAAAAAAAAATTTTAACATGTTATGAGTTACATTTTTACGCTGCATAAAAAATATTTTTAGCAAGGATTTATTATCTATTAGGCTTGTTCAAAATATAAAATTGAGCGTTCGAAGGAAGCATCGGAGATACCACAGACCATAAATGTTTGTGATAAGCACAACAAGCTGAATTGATGTACCATATCCGTCCATACGTTTGTTCATCTGTAAGATTGTCTGAGAGAATATATCTTTATGTCCGTCTTTATGCCTGTGTAACAGAAAATGTCTGTTAAAATAGTAACTTAAAATTGCATAACTCGAAACCGTTTAACGAAGAGCACAAAGGTCAGATTGACATTTATTTTTGTCAAAAATTCTAAAAATGTGACACATTGGATGGCCACTGCTAGTCCAACCACGGCCATATTTACCGCCCATATAAGATCAAATTGATACTACTTAATAGTATTTGGAAATTTTAAGATTGAACCGTTGAAATAGATTTGTTTCCTTATTTTATTTAATACATTTGAAGTAATAATAGTATTCATTCGACTTCTTTGCTGCAGCAAGTTCAAGAATACTCCTGCTATGTTCCTTATTATTTACCTGATTTATTATCATGCAAAATTGTATATTTTTTAGAAACACTTTCGACTCGATTGATGTGGCTGCCGCTATTCCAGGCGGAAATCCTTTCAGTGTGCAATATGTTATGATGGTTAAAGCACTTAAATCGCAGGCGACGCCAGAGCAGTACGAAGAATTTGGAAAACGTGCTGAACGGTTTGAAGTCTGTGGCACCTATGCGCAGACTGAACTGGGCCATGGCACCTTTTTACGCGGCCTTGAGACACGTGCAGACTATGACCGTGAAACTGACGAATTTGTATTGAATACACCAACAATTACGGCCTACAAATGGTGGCCCGGCGGACGTAAGTCATTTTGGGTTTCAATTGCTTAGTCGATTTTATTGCTTATTTTACTTTTTACAGTGGGACATTCGTCTAATCATTGCATCTTAGTAGCGCAGCTCTATATCGACAAGCAACCGAAGGGTGTCCAAATGTTCTACGTACAAGTACGCGACGAACAAACGCATATGCCGCTGCCCGGTATCGAAATTGGTGATATCGGAAAGAAAATGGGATTCATAGGCGTGAATAACGGTTTCCTTGGTCTTAAGAACGTTAGAATCCCACGCACGCGTATGCTTATGCGGAACGCCAAGGTGCTTCGTGACGGGACCTTCATAAAGAGTCCTGCAGACGTTCTAACTTATCTTTCCATGGTATACGTTCGCTGTGTCATTGCTCGTAATAACTCGCTCATTTTGGCGATGGCAGTTACGATCGCTACCCGATACTCTGCTGTGCGACGACAGAGTCCAATTAATCCGAAGTTTGTGACAGCCAACAAACTTACCCTTAAAAATATGTTTTAAGATACATTCTTACTTTTTACAGTGAGCCCGAACCACAGATTATCGATCATGTTACCCAGCAGCTGAAACTATTTCCTGAAATAGCAACGAGCATAGCTTATCGCCTCGCCTCGGACTACCTTTGGAAATTACACGATGAGACCCTCGAGGACATACAGCGCGGAGAATACTCGCGTCTGCCAGAGTTGCACTCGTTGGCCTGTAGTCTGAAGGTGACCGCATCAACTGATTCGAGTTTGGGTGTCGAGCGGCTACGTAAGGCTTGCGGCGGCCATGGTTACATGGCGTCTGCGAATCTGGCCCATTTGTACAACACTGCCACAGCAGCATGCACCTACGAGGGCGAAAACACAGTTCTGCTCTTGCAGGTGGGTCGCTACTTGATGAAATCGTGGCGCGCTGCGCTCGCCGGAAAACCATTAGAGCCAACTGTCGCCTATTTAGCCGATGTACAGAAGAATCCAAACTTCGGAAGTTGGACCGGCACTTGGGAGAACATGGTTAATGCTATGAAATTTACTGCTGCCAAGTGAGTGCACAATTAAGTAAATTCTTAAATCAATAAATTTATTTGTAAATTTGAGTTTAGTAAGACACGGTTGGCATTTAGAAGTCTAACAAATCGCTTGAACCAGGGCGAAACTGAAGCTGATGCAGCCAACCATACAGGAATCGAATTTGCAGAAGCAGCTGAGGTAAGTTATTCCAACTCATATTGGGCTCTAGACTTGAACTAAAACTTTCGTTTTTCAGTTGCACGGTCGTGCTTTTGTCTTCTCCACCTTCGTAGAACAAGTCACCGGCCTTGCTTCGAAACAGCGTTCTCCCTCACTTAATACCATTTTGGAAAATCTTCTGGAGCTTTATTTGGTTCACACAACTCTAAATCATATGAGCAATTTACTCAGAGTAAACGAAATTGATTTTTTAAATTGAACCAATTATAATATCGTTTTTTCTTCTTCCGACAGTTTATCAACCTGACTGAATCTGATCTATCCTCCCTACAAACACGCTTGGAGCTTGTCCTCAAGAAACTCCGCCCAAATGCAATTTCCATAGTCGATGGTTTCGATTACTGCGACCAGCAGCTTAGTTCTACTTTGGGTGCCTTTGATGGAAATGCGTACGAAAGAATCTTTGAGATTGCCAAGTTGAACCCTCTCAACCAGAGTCCAGTGCCAAAGGCATTCCATGAGCACTTGGGTCCATTTATGAAATCCAATATGTAAAAATGTCATCAGTTTATTTGTGTTCAATACAAATAAGGACCAAATATGAGCATGTATATAAATTTATTATCAATAAAGATATTAATTACGCATAGTATTTTTGGTGTTGGAAAAAATCTTTAAAAAATTAATTTTAAATTTAATAATAGAAGAGAGTATACATTTTTCCGGTTAGGCTCTTTCTAAATGGTTGCTTATAAGAAACAAAAAATGTCATTTTGGGCGTCGTGAGCGTTGTATTGTAGGTGTGACCCCGACTTCTTTGGCAAATACGTAAGTTCGAAGTATCTTGGTCTTATGGTTCTAGTGTAGCACAAATAAAAAAATGAGACACAAAGCTTACATAAATTTGTCGTATAAAAATGTTTAAAGAGTTTTTATCAAAGATTAGAATAAGTATTTAATAGCTTTATGGTTTTCAAAAATAATCTTCATTAAGATTACACTTTCGCATTTGATTACACCGAATATCATATCTCTTTCTCATAACCACTTTGTTTTCAAATAATTTGTACGATACAGTTTGAAATCTGTCCACTGTACCTGTACTCTTTCTCGGTGAAGCGTGCTCAAAACCGGTACAATTTGAACTTTGCTCCTCTGAAAGCTTTCCTGCTCAGAGATTTAGTGAAATTAAGTCAGTTCAGTGTCTAGTCTACAGTTGGACGGATCGTGTTGGTCGGTTTTGGCTCCCACAAATTATTTAATTCTGAATATATTCTGAACATAGTAGTGAATCTTTTATTACTGATTGTCTAAAATGTCGCACATTAAAGATCTCATACCGAAAAGTGTAAATCCTGATTTGCAAAAAGAACGTGATTTGGCGGGCTTCAGCATCGACGAATTCCAGAAATGGTGGCATGGTGGCGCTGAGAAACTAAAAACAAAGCGTGAAATTGGTACGAAAAGCATTTGTGTAAATAAGCAACAATCCCGTAGGATATTAAACTGAATGAAAGTGGATTCTACGCCTTAAAGTGCTAAGTTTATTGTACTAAGTTTATAGTTCAAAACTCAAAGATCAAAATTTCATACATCATATGTATAAACACAATACTTGTAAACTCAATCAGATATCGAAATTGTCGTGTTATCTCTCACAAAGTCCATAGCTGATAATATGAACTGCTATCAGATTTTTATATTCATCGGTCCATATTTTTTGTGATAAACCTCAAGGGAGATAAAAGACCTGTACATGGGCCGTAACGTTTTATAATCAGGCAAAGTAGTGACGCGCCTCAAATGATCGTCTGACCAAGTTTTTGATAGATAAGTGAAACACTTAAATCAAACTGCTTCGTTGGGTAATCTATTTATAGACCTATTATCATTTGTTTTTAACCAACTAAAATTTGCTTTGTCTTACTACAGAACACCACATCTTTGATAATCTTGAAGACGGTTATGGCCTAAATCATGAGTACATGTCGCATGAAGATCTCTATAATGATGCGGTGCGCAAGATCGCTGAAGCAGCGCCTAAACTTAAGGAGCTGCAGAAGAAGCTAAATCCGGGCGGCAACGATATCTGGCCGTAAGTCAAGCTAGCTTTAAACCTTGAACTGACTAATTGTTAAATTTTTTGACGCTAGGGGCTGCTTGTACAACCAACTCAGTATTGGTTTGTTCCCGGCGAACAACCCCGCGGCTACGCACATCACTATGTTTGTCGATGTAATCAAGGGCCAGGGTACACCGGAGCAGGTGGAGAAATGGGGTAAGGCGGCAGAGAACTGCAATATTCTAGGCACATACGCTCAAACGGAGTTAGCGCATGGTACCAATTTACGCGGCCTTCAAACTCGTGCCGACTACGATCCCCAAACAGATGAGATTGTCTTGAACACTCCTTCTCTGGAGGCATACAAGTGGTGGCCCGGCGGCTGTAAGCATAAACAATATTGGAAATCGTTCGCATTGTAACCAATTTTCGTTTATTTTAGTGGGTCATACCGCCAACCATGCAATGGTCGTGGCACAGCTTTATGTCAACGGTGATCATAAGGGAATCCAGATGTTTATAGTTCCATTGCGAGACACCGAGACTCATATGCCGCTGCCAGGTGTCGACATTGGTGAGATTGGAAAGAAGTTGGGCATGGCCTCAGTTAATCAGGGATTTCTTGGACTGAAGAATGTGCGCATTCCACGCACAAATATGCTCATGAAACACTCGAAACTGAACCGCGACGGCAGCTTCGTGCAAAGCCCAGCATCAAAGGTCTCCTACCTAACTATGGTCTACACTCGCTGTTTGATTGTCGATCTAAACTCTATTATGCTCTTAGAATCGGCAACCATTGCAACGCGTTACTCCGCTGTTAGACGACAGAGTCCTATAAATCCCGAGTAAGTTTGCATGCAATGGGCACATATAGACTTAGCCTTAATTTTCTGAATTTCATTCACAGTGAACCAGAACCTCAGATCATCGACCACGTCACACAGCGTTTAAAACTGTTCCCTGAAATCGCAACAGGCATAGCCTATCATCTGGCAGCTAAACACATGTGGGAGTTGTATGATCAGACTTTCCGTGATGCCAACAACGGCCAGTTTGACAAACTACCTGATATACATGTGCTTTCTTGCGCACTGAAGGCGCTTTGCACCACGGATGGCTGCGCCGGCATTGAACGCCTACGATTGTCGTGCGGCGGTCATGGCTATCTAATTGCCGCTAATCTTAGCAACATATATGGTAATGCGGTCGCTTCTTACACGTACGAGGGCGAAAACACAGTGTTGCTGCTGCAGGTGGGTCGCGCATTGGTCAAGTCGTGGAAATTGTTAACGCAAGGCAAGAAGGTTTCGCCTGCCTATAAGTATTTCGAGGAGTCCTTGCGCGTACGAGAGTTTCCTAAGTGGGACGGCTCTTGGGATTGCATTGTCAAAGCAATACAGTACACTGCAGCGCAGTAAGTAGAAACATATGTTCTGCAAATAAAAGTCGATTTGCAATAACGCGTAACTATTTTTATTGTAGCAAAACCCGCATTGCCTTTGAGAACTTGTCGGAACGCATGGCAGCAGGCCAGACTCAACCGGAAGCGGCCAATAACACTGGTATTGAGCTAACGCAGGCGGCACAGGTTCGTCTGCATACATTTAATAATCTTTTTTCACATAACTGCTGATTTTTTTAAACTGCTGTCAATCACTTTTGCTCGACAGCTCCATGGGCGTCAATTTGTGTGCGAGACATTCGTCAAAGAAATTACCGGAGCAAAAAGCAGCCAACGCTCAAAATCGCTGAATAGTGTGCTGGAAAATGTGCTGGAACTGTACCTCGTTCAGACTGCACTTAACAACATGAGCGACATTCTGCGAGTAGGTCTTTTTAAATTTGCACATGGATGCAAGAATCTTAAATTATCTTCTGCTTTTCTTTTGTTTGGCGGCAGTTCATCCACCTTACCGATGCTGATTTGAGATCGCTGCAGAAACGCCTGGAAGTGGTTCTGGAGAAAATTCGTCCAAATGCAGTTGCAATTTGTGATGGCTTCGACTTTCACGACCGCGTACTGAATTCAGTGCTGGGCAGTTACGATGGCAATGTATATCCCCGCCTCTTTGACTCGGCTAAGCGGAGCACAATGAATCAGAAGCCCGTACAAAAGTCATTTGAAACTTATTTGAAGCCGCTAATGAAGTCCAACCTTTAAATTGTGGTGGATACACGACATAGAATTGTAAATTGTAAGAACTAAATCTGTAAATACATATATGAAAATTCGTTAGTGTTTGTTTGTAAATAAAAAGGAAAAAAGTTGCAAATTGTAAAATACGAATACTATTTGATATTATCCGAATGGCACTTGAATTTGTTGATAATTATTTATGTATTTGCAAATTCAAATTATAATACAGTATTGAAATCTTTACACATGAGATATGAGCGATCAGCTGGCGATCAGCTGTTTCTCGTTTTCTGAGAGCAAAAGCTATAAATGCACACTTATTGTAAAGCTTTCTAAAGCTCTGCGTTGCGATCATTGACTTTAGTTGTTTTTTGAATGTCTCGTAGTGCGGTTCGATTCAGTAAAATTTTTTTTTTTTTATAAGCAAAAGCGAAAGTTATCTTTTGTCGTTTTGAATATAATTTGCAATTAAAATCTGCTGCCAAGTTCAAAGGTCAAATCGAAAAATGACCGACATACCCAAAAGTGTTAATCCCGACTTGGTCAAGGAGCGCAAAAATGCCAGTTTCGATGTCAACGAATTCGCAGCCTGGTTTTATGGAAGCGCCGGAATGCGCGATATGAAGCGGTTTATTGGTAAATTTAGTTCTTCCCCTTCAATCACCCCTTCAATCAAGTGTGTGGGGGTGTGTGAATAATGATTAACATTTAAATGAAAATGATTATATTGAATAGTAACAAAGTTTTGAAAAATTTAATGGAACTGTTTTTATGCAAAATGGATTTGAATATTTCGTTTAGTGTGCGGAATCTTAGCATTGTAAGCTGGGCTTTCATTATATGCAAGAGGTTGTCGATTCCTAATCATTCTAGTAACAAAATTCCTATTTTGGTCAAATAACATACGTAAAGTCTAATCGAGACTAAACCAATGCAAATTATGACAATTATTATTTGAAGAAAATAATTGCTTCAATTAAATTGCACATATGTACATGTTTACTTATTACATTGCATAATGAATAAATTTTACGGAAATTTACCACGGCGAGTATTTTTTTTTTTGAAATTCTACTTCTTTGTTCAATAATATTTCGCGATAGTCAAATTATCGCAATGGTGCGGGGATAAAGTCTTCGTCAGGCAAGAGTTAAGTGCAGTCAGGTGGTGCCGCTGGCCGTTTTGATTAGACGTAGATATATGTATAAACACCTACGAATTAAAAATTAAGAAATTAGCAACTGTTGACTTTATTGCACTTTTCTTTATCAGAAACATTGAACCTGCTGCACTAATTGATAACAACAAAGTTTGTTCAATTCAGTTATGGACTATCATAAAATATCAAAAGTCAAATCATAATCAATTATTTAAAAAACGAGCAAACAATTTCAGGGAGAATAACTACATCAGTTCTTAGTTTCATGACTAATTATCTAAATTTTAAGTTCTATTCAAATTAATAGCTTTTCGTACTAAAACTTAATAATAAGCATTGTGTTTGTATGGTAGCGATATCCTTAAAAGTGGTTGTGGTATTCCGACTTCGAAACAACATCGAAAACGAATGCCGGTCGTAGAAACATTTAATCGTTTATTCTATTTGCTCTTTTTTTTAATATTAAAGTTCTATAAGCCAACATTAGCTAAGATATTACAAGATCGTTCAATTTTCGGTATTTTCTAATAAAATTTAATATTTAACTATTTTATACAGCTGAGGAAATATACAAGGATTTGGACGATCCCCTTGATCTGGAGTACATGTCTTATGAAGATGTCTGTACAGAGGCTGTTAGACAATCGGTGGAAGCAGCGACGCGAATGCGAAATCTTCAAGAACAGTTAAATCCAGGAGGGACATACATTTATCCGTATGTATATACATACTTATATACTTTAAATATATTATATTTCTTGATTCCTTATTGATTCATTCGTGCAGCACACTTTTAAATGGATTAATTGGCAATGCGGCGATGCCTGCCGGCAACCCCATGGCAGTGCATTTATTGATGTTTACCCGTGCACTGAAGGGACAAGGAACGCCCGAGCTGTACGAGAAATTCGGTAAGCGTGCGGATACCTGTGAAATAATCGGCACGTATGCGCAAACCGAACTCGGACACGGTACCTATTTAAGGGGCCTCGAGACGAGAGCTGACTACGATAGAAAGTCTGATGAATTTGTTCTTAATACTCCGCACGTTTCATCCTATAAGTGGTGGCCTGGAGGATGTAAGTTCGATGTCTTTTTATAATATATACAAGTTTTCACTGCTCCTCTTGATTTTAAGTGGGTCACATCGTAAACTATTGCATTGTCGTTGCACAACTGTACATCGACGGCGAGCCAAAGGGTGTGCAACTTTTTTTGTTGCAAGTACGCGATGAGGAAACCCACCGTCCATTGCCAGGTATTGACATAGGAGATATTGGCAAAAAGATCGGTATGCCAGGCGTGAACAATGGTTACTTGGGTCTTACAAACGTACGCATTCCCCGCTCACAGATGCTGATGAAAAATGCCAAAGTATTGAGTGACGGAAGTTTTATTAAGAGTCCAAAGTCGCAGCTTAACTATTTTCCGATGGTTTACGTACGCGTAGCGGTTGCTTTTGGCAATACATTATTACTTGCTCAAGCAGTTACCATTGCAACTCGCTACTCAGCTGTGCGTCGACAGAGTCCAATCAATCCAGAGTAAGACTCGGAGTTTTTGTAATAAATATATAGTTTGTTTAATCTTGCATTTCGCAGTGAACCGGAACCACAAATTCTGGATCATGTAACGCAGCAAATGAAGGTTCTGCCTGAACTATCGACTGTGATCGCCTACCGTCTGGCAGCGGGCTACATCTTTACCTTGTACAACAAAACCGCCAAAGACATTCTCGTTGATAACTACACGCGGCTGCAGGAACTTCACGCGCTGTCCTGTACGTTAAAGGCTTCCTGCTCCTACGACAGTACCTATGCCATAGAACGCATGCGGCAATCGTGCGGTGGACATGGCTATCTGACTGCTGCCAATTTGGGAAACATCTTCGGACTGGCTTCAGCTGCTTGTACCTACGAAGGCGAAAATTCAGTGCTGTACTTGCAGGTAGGGAAAATTCTTATGAAAGCATGGGCAGATATGTTGGAGGGGAAACAGCTCATGCCAACTATGGCCTATATTAGCGACTGTTATGCGCTCCGCAAATTTCCGAACTGGACGAGCAAGTGGGCGGACATGGTAAAGGCGATGCAATACGTTGCAACAAAGTAAGATTTTGAATTGTTTTTTTTTTTGGTTCAAGCTTAAATATGGTTTTCTTTCTCAGTAAAACACGCATTGCCTACGAACACTATACGCAGCGCCTGCTACAGGGACAAACGCAGGCAGAAGCATTAAATGCGACAGGAATTGAGTTGACACAAGCGGCTGAGCTTCACGGACGCGCATTTATCACTAACACCTTTTTACAAGAAGTCACAGGCGAGGCTGCAGGCAATCGCTCTCCCGCACTGAACAGGCTTTTTGAACGTCTTCTGGAGTTGTATCTGATAAATACTGTACAACGCCATTTAGCGGATGTGCTTCGTGTAAGTTGGTTTGACTAACACGAACATGTTTTAAAACTCAATATACTATATACATATTCCAATTAACAGTTTATACGCCTCACCGAGCTCGATATTTGCGAGTTGCAGGTGCGACTTGAACAAGTATTGGAGCAAATACGCCCGGATGCTGTTGCAATTGTGGATGGCTTCGATTTGCACGATCGCGAATTAAGCTCTGTTCTCGGCAGTTACGATGGGAATGTCTATGAACGAATTCTGGCATCGGCCAAGAAGAGCCCCATGAATAGAAAACTAGTACCGGATTCGTTTGAAAAGTATCTGAAACCGTTCATGAAGTCCAAACTGTAAAATTGTTTTATTGAGAAAATAGCTTAGATAGGACAGTTTAAGAAAATCCTAGAAAAATATGGATTGGTCTCAAATCTGATGATTTAAAAAAAAAAAAAGTAGGCGAAAACAGCGAAAATTCGATTTTATGCTTCAAATAAGCGTATATAACTGTAAATACATATATTCAATATATAAATTTTAAAGATATCTGACTAAATGACTAAGTTTTAATCTAAATTGGATCAAAATTGGGTGACTAGATCCTGTATTCACTCACATAAAACAAACAGTTGGACTGACAGAAATGGTTGTAGTGGAATCGTGGTATGCCTATGACAACTTGGCACAATTAAATAAATGAAAATTGGCTTTCATTTATTTGAACAAATTTTTTTTTACGCTTTAAAAATTAGTTAAGAGGACACAGTCAAGTAGCGCATTTTTCTATGCGAGCATGTACATATTTATTTAGGTTTATCCTTTAAAGTTTGGCCAACTCTTGAAAATAATGAGAAAACTTACGCGTTCTGTCGTGTTCAGTTACCAAAGTATGAAAGTGAAAAAGTTGTAAGCCCCTTGTACTATTTGAGTATTGTATAAATTTAGTCTGTACGCAGGGCTTTGTCGAATAAACATAAAACGAGTTCGCTTGAAGAGGAAACGAAGGTTGCAATGCGGTAGGCGTGGCATTGCGATGAAAACATTTGGCAAACGTGCAGCGCTGCAGCTATTTAAAGAATCCCACCAATGTAAGCAGACCGGATGTAATGGGTTCGGGTCGAACGGAACGCCTTAGAGTATGAGACGTGACGAAATGCACACAACATCGCAACAGAAGTCACGTCGTATAAATTGAGATCGAGAAAGAAAATAAAATATTTTTATGTCGCAACGCACAGAAAAATAAACACGACGCGTGTGTATGTCTCTCCCAGGCACTCTGTTGCATATTTCGAAAGGATAATGATGAATGCGTTGCTTGAAATATCTTGACACTTAAGTGCATGCCTTAATAATTTTTGCATTTAATCCAGCAGAAGACAACTGCACCAGAGGTCAGCTGGGAGTAAGTTAGTATAGCAATGTTTGGTCTCATTTAAAATTCATCTTTAATACAATGAACACCTTTTTAATTTGTAAATGCAATATTTAAAATCTAGTTTTGAATTATTGTAATGAATTTATTTAAATTTCAACTCAAATGATACTTTACGGACAATCTATTGTGGTTGTTTAAGTAAAAAATTATCGCTAAAATGGATTCAAAGGCAATTGTAGGCATTTATTAATGTCCAAGCATAGGAGTAAATATTATAACTCGACCCAATCATCCCAATTTAAACGCAAAAAGCCGAAAAATATAATGTTTGCAACAAATAATACAATTTTCCATTTGAATGCTGATACAACAATCTAATTCCGCCTCATTTAGTATGTTGGTTCGACACCTTATAAATATGTACATATTTTTATGTATAGATATACATATATACAAAAACTCGAATATATATAAATATATATACATATGTATATATACATATATATGTACGTTTGCTTATAATTCGCATACAGCTTTGCGTAAATCCATTTAGCCGAAGGACTTAAAGTAAAGAGATTCAATTTTTTGACATATTTTGCCTGCTACAAATTGCCGTAAAGTTAAGAAAATTTATTGTTATAAATTATGCATAAAACAACAAACGACACCCAAACTCAACCATAGACAATGCTTTGGATCCGGCATCTCCCATTGCAAAAGTAAAGATGCCACAGCGAGGAGGCGGTTGACGAGTTTGAAACAAAAGCGAAGACGTTTTTGCTTGGCATTCGACAGATTGTTTTGAAATGTTCGAAATAATAAAGCATCCGGAGCGATAGAGGACACTTCAAAGCTACTCATTATTTGGTTTCTTTGTAATATACATAATATATACGAAATATGTTTAAGTACGAATAAAATAATGCTATTGTGCGATTTGTATGGATATATAATGGTGCCTGGATTTCGTATTCGCGCTTTTAATTTAGGATTTAAACGATGTAAAGCAAATTTTAATTGTTTTGGAACCATTTTATTACTTTGTTTAGTTTGGGACTTCTTTGCTTCAGTTTATTTATCCTTTTTTTATTGAGTTCTTTAAAATTTCTATAACCACAGACAATAATATTTGAATTTGTATATCATACTGAATAAAAAACGATTTTATAAATATTTATGTATATATTATATATATTTATATTTATGTATATTTATATATGATATATATATATACTGTATGTGGCCTTTCAATTCTTCTTGCATTAGTCTATCAGTTTTCATTGAAAACTTTTCTGCAAAGCATTGTAAGCTGGACATAAATTATTCGAGAGAATTCAACAGGCAAGCTTAACTCGAGAAAAACTAGATATAAGAACTTCAAATAACATCAAGGAGGGCGGAAAATCCAGTCAGCAAAAGCAGAAGATGTCTTTATTATAAGTATGCATGGCCGGCGCTGGCAAAGCAAGGCAAGCAACAAATGCAAATGCATGCGCAATCGAATGCCATTCCTTGCGATGCTGTGCGGCGCAATGGCAGGAGAACTTTTAAATTGGATCATTTGTGGTTGCCTAAGTGAAGTGAAGTAGCATCGTATCTGTCCAAAGTTTCATCTGAGAAATGTTTGAGTATGCAATGCGCAAAATGAATGCGAAACAGAGCAGCTCACCAGATGCATTAAAATTCATTGAGGAACAGAAAGTAATTGAAGTATTTCCGTTTCTAAGCAAGACTGCTGTGAAGCAGACATCATCCTACATCATCAGGATGAGATGGGAGTGTAGATGTGTGCGGTAAGGTCCCTGTATATTTATTCAACTACGTTTGAATTCATAGCAAATTCGTTTGCAGTTGAAACTAAAACTATTTTTTTCTTAATGCTCACATATTTGTATACCCTGCTCGCATGTTTAATAGAGAATTTAATAGAGAATTTTTTTATTTTTGTACAACTTGGATATCACATATAGATTGGTTAAGTCTACCAACGTATCAGTTTGTCTGAAAGTTTGTGACTCATGAAAGGTGGCATTCTCATAAACAATCCCAAATAATTTTTATAACTTCGTGTGAAGGGTATTAAATGTGTGGTTCCATCGGACATCTTGACATTTATTTTTGTGTTTTGTTTTACCATTTATTTTAACTTTTAAATAGCAATTTTCTGAATCAAATGAAGAAATAATTGCTTACAACAACAATTGCATGGAATCACGATGTTTGCAATGATTTAGAGGAGGCCACAAAAATCCCATAAAGGATATTATATATACTGTAGCATGCTTTAATTATAAAAATTTCGTATTAATCCATATCCTACGACTAGAAGAAATCTGTACCCCTTTCTGTGTTTTTGTATGAAAAACATTTTATTATGGTTCCGTTTAATTCAAAATGAAAGATTTTATGTTTCTTGAACTAAATCCAATTAAACATATCACATGAATTCCAAGTAGTTATATAGTTATATGTTCCGTACAAACTTTAGTGGCGGTTCAGGGTATTTTGAAGTCGAGCCCAAATGACTTGTTTCTGGCCAATTAACTGGTAACTATCTGTTTGAGTCGAAATGAAGTAACTTGAATTTGAATCATTTTTTTATTGTTTTGTATGTAAGTATTGTCTTATTTTCTTTTTTGAACTTCAATGGTGGAATTTATAATTTAAAATATGGCCAGGCCAGCACCACAAAAATATTTCGTAATTTTCTGCTTTTGTTAACACAAAATATCTCAAATATGTGCGTTTTACTTTACAGCAACTCTGAAGTGCAGCGTTTATTTTTAATAATCAAAAAATACTTCATGTGCATTGTTTATGTTGAATTTTACAACGAAAAAATATTTGACTGAAATCGCTTTAAGAGATTATAGGCAACAAAAATATTTCGATTCTGTATTGCGAAAAACAAATGTTATTTTGCATATTTTCGTCCATTGTTAAACAATGAAGCAAATGCGCATTGCCTGATTGTCCTCAATTGTCATTTTTTCCTTCGATCGAAACAAAAGCCCCAGAGATAAATCAATAAAAATATTTACATCCCAATGCATTCTCTACGACATAAAAATGATGAAAAGGTTTTGTACGCAAATGCTTTTCACTGCAAAACAAAGTTTTTGTTATAATTTTTTTCAACATATTTATTATTATTTGTACAATTTTTACTAAAGCAAAATACCAAAACGAAAATAAATAATATATCGGATTATTTCTCCGGATGCAAATTATTCGTTCAGAATAAATAAAAACAAACGAGATGTGATTTGAACAAAACATATGCAGTTCTGCTGCTCAACTAATATATGCGACATATGTACAAGGTAAGGGGTATATATGAAAGAGGAGAGAACGTAAAAGGACGAAACATAATTATTTATTCAATTCAAGTTGTAAAGATTCCTCTGACATTGAATTAATTATACGAGTATGTGAACTGTAATTTATTATTAATACATTTGCATTTCACTTATCAATTTGTAGCTCATATGCATATCTGATACAGCCAAATCATGATTCTAACCCATGATTCTAAATTAGATTTAACAGTAATCAGTATATAATATTTTGATATAAATTTAGGGAAGCGATTCCTTCATACTTTGTCTTGCAGTCTTGGAGGATGAATCTTAACTGATTTTAGTTCTGCAAGTGTGGCGAATTTATTGACCTACTGTGGGGTGGGGTAGTATGACTAGAAGTAGTGCGCATGACTAACATAAAATAATGGGAACGGAATTCTTGCTTTCGCTTTGCAAATAAAATAGCGCATTGGGAACAAACATCAAATTATAAAAATGTGATACTCCAGTATAAATAACAGCGATTATTCAATACCCTCCACAAATATTGAGGGCTGTATCGGTCTCTTTTCATCGAATACAAGCGAACAGAAAAATCCACATCATTGTTGTATAGGAACAACAAGTGCACAGTTAACCCGTCCACTCATATGGATTGGATTAAAACTGACAGATTAGATGCCGTATTTACATACAGAAAGACAAACATGGCTAGATCGATTCGGCAACATCTCTTTTCAACGTCTTTAAACTCGGCCTTGGTATAGTCTGTTTTATGCGCTAATGAATACAGTGGTGTAACGACCACTTGTCACAATGAAGAGTATAATAAGCATAAACTGTACGTTAAGATCCTGTATAAGAAGCTCCGTCATTACCAGAGGAACACTGAGTTAAAGATCTGCCATTCAAGCTTTGGAGTTATGAAATCCAGAGCTCAGCTGTAATGACTATTTAGTTGGTTTATTTGAAGACTCAAACTTGTGTGCCATCTACGTCAAAAATATAATAAATGCAAGCTCTATGAAGTCAAACTGTTCATGAAAAATTGGAATATGAGTCTCAAATAGTATGCTTCTCCAATATAGAGAGTTGTTGCTGATTTCCTTTTAGGTTTGGTGATTTTTAACATGTCCAAGGCCTCTGCCAACTTTGATAACTGGTTCCATGCACTTATACCAACAGTGAGCCACATTTGCTTAGTCTTTCAGCGTATGCTTTCATAGTTATCTCCTCACTATATGCCTAGTAATAAAACAAGCGCTATTGGTTTTTAGTATTTTCTTCATTAAATTAAATTTGACCATTTTATTTCGCAAATCAAAACCATAATTCAGTACAATTAGCGCATTTACGTATGAACTAACAAATTAATTGCTTACGTAATAGAAAATATTATGTTAAATTTGAAAAAGAACTTAAAAACAAAATATATAAAATATAAATATTGTATATAAAAAGATTGCAGTGGCATTTTTACAGTGTAAAAAAGTGTGTTCCAAGTTTCATTTATATTTTTAGTTTAGTGTTGTTGTTTTTTCATTAATCAATTATTTATTTATTTATGTTTTCAATATTTTATTTTGCTTTTCGAGTTTTACGTGAAACATTTACGTTGCGTTGTGTTTATACCTTATTAAAGATTTATTATTATGGCATGAGCGAAGAAGTATCGAAATGAAGTAGTTGACTTAACAAAACTATTTTGCTAGTTACAAGTTATAAAAGTACGATATATACGATACATGAGATGTGTCGGCCCGGCCGTGAGTGTGCTTGAGATGTGCCATATAACTGGTTCAAAAGCCAAAATATTTCCATATTCAGTTTCGAAATTTAAAAAACAATTTGCATTTGGAATGCTGCTTATTCTGGATCTAATCTCTCTACTAATCTCGAACGGTCACAAACACAAGCGCACATCTCGCCTATCGTTTATCATTTTAATTGTTTTAATTTTTTCATTATAGAAAATTCTAAACTTAACAATCAATTTTCTCTATTGCGTTTAAATAATTTTGATTATGTGTGTTATTTCATTTCTGTAGGCAGCTGAACATATTCGACTACACCGCTAATTGCTTCGGAACTAAAGTGTAGAAATTTGCAGGCGTTGAAAAAAAAATAAAATTTTTTTTATACTTCTACATATATGTATGTTTAATAAATATATGCAAATAATTAATCAGTTTTGATTGATAAATGGAAGCAAACGTATATATGTAGTACAATATATATATAACATATATATAACATAAAACTAGAGAGAACATGTGTTCATGTATGTATTTATGTGTAGGGTATATAAAGAGATATACATAAATATATGTGTTTATTTTTAAATATTTTCAGCAGCAAATATTGGAAAATTTGGAAAAAAAAATGCACAAAGTAAATGGCAAAGCTAAAATTTTTAATCATCCCGCAAATCAAAATTTCAACTTTTCTCATGTCTAAGTTAAGTGTTTGTTATTTCTATTCTTGTGTTAGTTTATTCGGCTTAGTTCCTTACTAAATTATATTAATTAAAGTGTACGTTTTAAGTGTTGTTTCATTCGGTTTAGAAAAAAGTAGAAATTTTTTAGTTTTCATTTTGTTTTTTAGATTTTTTCAATGAAATTTTTTTTCACTTACACATATACAATATTTTTTTCTCGTTATTAGGTTTGTTTCATGTTTTTTTTTTTTCTTTTTCATTTCATTACGAATTATACTAGTTATTATATAATCATGCTTAGTAATTACTTAAACACATTTATGCTCATTTTTGACATTTCAATTTCCATAATTGATTCTCTTCTACGATTTTAATAGCATTTTTATAGCATTTTTACTTTTCAGCCAAATTTAAAAAGAAAAAATGAAATAAAAATTAAAAAATTTTTGTTGTTGTTCTTTTTATACTATACGAATCGAATATAGTTTTAGACAGCATCATAATTATGTAATTTATTTAATTTATTGTTTACAATTACATAAATTTGTATGTATTAATTCTTTTTTTAATCGTTATTTCTTGTTGTGTTTTTTTTTTTTTTATATATTTTATAAATGATTTTGTATTGCAGTACTAATATTTCTTTACGTTACATTATCTTTATATAGTTGTGTTCCTTCGTACATATTTTTCTCTTGTCAAAATACGAATTGATTTCTTCATTGGTTGCCCACCCTTATAAGTTTTTATTATTATAAATTTTTTTTCTGATAAATTTACTTCACACTTCCACACTTTTTTCGACTTAAAACTTACTTAATTAGAAAAGAGTTCGACATACACTTTCAACTTAAATTCAAGTTTGCCCCAAATTGTTTTGAATAATTTCTTTGTTTTTTTTTTTTTTATTTCGAGTGCTATTTTTTATGCCTTGTCTAGAATTTTTCTCTGTCGCGCAGTGTATTTGTTTGTTTGGCATGAAATAGTGTGATTTTCTGTGACTTTTGTCTCGGATGTGGCTGGAACTGCGTTTAGTGTGTATGGCGGTTGCTATCGATCCATTGAAAATGGTCTAGCGACTGATTTGCTTTTGTGTTTTTGTGTATGCGTTTGCTATTGATTTCGAAGTGTTCTGTTGTAGTAGCTTTTGTGTTTATTCATTCATTCGCTTGACTCTGCTGCACCCTCGCGTAAGTCAGCTCGGGCCTAATACCTGCGCGATGGACCATTATCTCAGGCATAAAATTCACGATTATTCGCGTTTTTCGCATACGAATTAACAGCGGGCGATCGCTTCGGCTCGTCTAGCGCATAGGAGCCTTCGTCCTTTTTCCTCATGCGGTACACGATAAACATGACGACCAGAATGGCGCAGAGCAGACCCACAACGGCGCCGCCAATAACAGCTGCAAAGCAAACCGAATATCCAAATTTACATTTCATTAAAAAAAAAAAAACACATGGTTTCGAGCACTCACCTGCCAGGATGCCCGGCTGCGCAAAGAAGCTCGTCGTCCTATCGTCGTCGCTGGTGTTCATGATGAGAACCTCGTTGCCGTTGCCGTTCGTATGGCCGGGCGTATTAGTGTCTGTCGGCAGACTGTTGACGTTGTTCGGATCCAATTCGTGGACGCCGCCTTGATTGTTATTATTAATGCCAGCTATTCGAAATAGATGAAAAAAAAACAAGAAAGAGATTTATATTTTTTTTTTTTTAATTTTTAAATGAAAGAAGATATTTGAATTTTAACAATGCGATTTTTTGCGTGAGTATGAGTTTGTAGTGTGTATGTACGCATTTGTTGTGATTATTTTTGAAATTTGTATTTTTAAAGTATAAACAATCCACAAAGCTGTACAAAGCACGTACGTGCCTTACATATGATCGCAACCGCATTAAAGCGCTTTTAGTATGAATGTAATTTTTGTTATGAGATGCAAATTTAATAAAATTTTACAAAGCCCAAAAGTAAAATTAAACAGCACCAATTAAACATAGATACATACAGAGAAGTAAGTTAGATTTAAATAGAGCAATTTACTACAATGAAATTTTAAGCGTATTGAACTTATGCACTAACAATAATAAATATGTACATATACATATATTAGCTTAAAAGTTTTTTTTTCCTACTAATGTATGCCCAGTTCAGACGATCATATATATCTAACACATCTATCACATTGCATTGTAAATAGTAGTTGTCAAAAAACTAGAAATTCCAACTAAAACTAACAAAAGCTCCAGGAATTTTTTTTATAATTTCAGCTTCTATCCAGATATAATACATTATTTCTACTCAGATGCACATCTTGGCGCTCCAGAAACAAAATTAGATTCTATCAAAAATCTGGCAAACAATATGCGAGCTAGGTCTCCTGTTTAGGTATATGTTATGTTCCAATGTTAACTTCCATTGCACCAAAAAAAAAAAACTATCATATAGAAGGTTTCATAGAAAAAATCCCTATATATGGGCGGTGTGTTTGTATGGGGGTTACCCAAATAGAAGAAGCAACACGCTTATTGATACATTTATGTGAACTGATCGTGCATAAGAAGCGACCAGGTATGTGAGCGGACACGCCAATTGGCATGTCGCTACGAGCTTATCAATAACATATATATTTTATGGAGCGACCACTTTAACGATATGCATCAATTAAAAAAGTCCTTAATAGTAAGCCCAAACTTAGTTTATTTAATATTACAGCCTTCGACATTGTGTGCCGCAACGTTGCAACAGAAAATTTAAATTACTTTTTCATCGCTGGAACATATGTCAAGTTTCGCAGTCTGATGCATCTACGAATTTCGGAGCACAATAACTTTTGTTGCTGTCGGTAAACCAGATCAATTTCCTCTTTTTGAGTGTTGTGGTGTGTTCTTGTTTAAACTGTTTAATAAGACTTCTGATAAATATACATAATACGAAATTGCAATCTACCCATACTCGTACCATTCATTGATGTGCTGATTCGTAGGCAGGTGCATACGACATAAGCAAATCAATCGATTTTAACTACAAAACACGTCGTCCAATTGCTTATCGTTTGGTGAACAAACGCAGACAAAGTCAATGTTTAAGTTGAACAAGCACTTCGTGGAAAAGTTCAAACAACGCCAAGCCATATATGGGATGAGGAAAATGCTGTAGTGAAAATACACTAGCTTCTCTGTCTCTGTGAGGCTATAATGATTATAAATAGTGATTGTCAACGGCTAACGTTGGTTTTTGTTTACAGCATCGGGAAACGAGCTGACTTTAAGTATCATGCTTAGCTTGGTACTCAACGGCAAGAACATGGGGCGTATGAGTAACATTATATATATACATATATAGGTATACCAATACTTATATATATATTGTAGCGTATATTGAAGTGAGTCTACGTTTGTTTACACAAACACAAACACACACAAATATATCACAAAAAGAAGTGTGGTAAGTGCATTTGACGCCCAGCAAAGTGATTTTTCACTTGAAGTGGTTTGAAGCCGTCTGAGAGTCATTTCCATGGAATAGTGCTGCCTGTCGCGTTGAATCAAGCGGAATAAAGTATAGCAGCATCCTTGTTGAGTAAAATTGTGTTTAAGCTTTGTTGGTTCTTCTTTGTCTTTGTACAAAAATGTTCAAAGCTTAGAAATCTTTTTCGATGTCTGGTTTTTATTTTTAGACCAATCCGTCCTTCCTTTAGCTTTCAAAGGCAATCCTTTTGATTTGCTAAAAAATGTATATAAATGTGGTTCGCTTAGTTGGTTGATTGTTTTTATATAAACTGACCTAAAATCTTCACCGTCCAAAGTTATATACCAAACATAAAGTCTAACATGCTCACAATTCCCCTATATTTATAAAGAAAATTCTTCTCCGCAACACTACAAAACAATTCGATTTAAGCTAATCCAAAATATATATATTTTGCGGTGTATCCTTAATTGTGTTATAGAGACGTCAACTTAATATGAAATTAAACAAATAACATGCTAAAAGAGGTTTTCATCTGCGATTTGACAGTTTCCAATTTTGACATCTCTCTCTCCCACAAAAATGTTAAGTAAAATTTAGCATTTTATCAAGAAAAATATAGCTGGCTCCATTACATCCTTAAAAATCACTGTTTGGTGTGGATTGAAACGTTATATGAATGTCATATTCTATTATTAACTTTAGAAGTTCCAAACCGTTCGTTGTTTATTATATTTTGTAAATGACAAATCGCAGATGAAAAACACTTTATATGCACTTTCTATTGCAAATTCGATAAAATATGTAAATTTTTTAAAGGAGATTTTCGCTCTTACTATAAAACATTAACTGGGTCACATTAATATTGAATGCGCACTGTACGCAACGAAACTCATAAAAAATATATAAATGCATGCATATATCTAAAATAGAATGGAATGCCATTGATAGCTGGACTAATTAATGACTTAATCTGTACAATGTAGAATGCAGTTATCGACTTAGCTGCAACGATAGTTCATACTTAATAATATTCATTAAATCATCAACCATATACAATTAAATACATGTGTACATATATGTGTACATGTAACGTTAAAAACACATACATACGTAAAATCGATGAGATCGACAATTTACACTAAATGCCTAAAAGCATGCAAGCCTTTTATTTAAATGGAATTTAATGATATGTGAATATTGTGAAAATGAGAAAATGAATTTCCCCCTGCGGCGTTGCATGCTGGGCGAGTCTTTGCGGTTGTAGTTGTGTGAATGTATTGGTTTGAGTTTTATGTGTGTGAAATATATATATGTAGATGAGTCTTTCGATTTTGACCATATTTATGTATAAATATTTTGTGATTTTTTAAATTTTCCTGCGAAATTGTTGTTTAATTTTGAAAGTGTTTCGAGATGGACGGACATGATAAATGGATTGACATGACATGGGCAGAACAACTGTTGGTAGTAGTAGTAGTAGTAAGTAGTAGTTTTGTGGCACAGCAACCAGCGAACTTTCGATGCTGCGACGACGTGTTGGCAACCGCTGACCGAAATCGAAGTAAAATTTTAAATTAAGGCGAATTAAATTATTTGCAAATTATATATAAATAATATTTGTAATAGAGAAACAACACAAATGGACTTAAATGTGAAATATTAAATTGTTCAACGCATGTGCGTATCGAACGTTGAACCTAAAAATAACTGCGAAACGAAGTGCTAACCAATATAAATTAGATTACAGATTAGTTTAAATAATTATCATACTGTCAGTCAATTAGCAAAATATAGAAATATAATTTAAATTGTATTTTTGTAATAGGTATGCGACCTAAAGTAGGCAATTTTTTTGCTTTACTTATTCCATATTTTGCTAATGCTTAGTTAATAATTATTAAATAAATAATAAATACGTTAATTAGTATTACATATATAAGTAAATATTGGAAAAATATAAAAATTTCTACTTAAAATTGCGTAAGCGCTTCATTGTTTTATCTTTTTTTTCTGTGTACATTCTGGTGCAATCGGAAAGCGTTTTATACTCAGACATGCACTGCAAAGCGCAAATGTGCAGACGACAAAAATAAATTAACAAATCAAAAGCAAATAAGCGATAAATACAAACCAAAATAACAAAACTACGAAAAAGGATAGAATATTTAAAAGAATAGTAGACAACACAAAAACAAGGACAACTTAACCAAAAGAAAGACAAACTAAATACAAAAACGCAAAAAAAGTAAATGAAAAACCACTGACATCCGCGCGGCGTTGAAGTTCCTTCGACATTGGCGCCACTAGGATCGACGACTTCCGTGAATATGTCATCCTCGTTGTCCTTATCATTGTCTTCATCATTGTCACCGCCGGTATGGTGAGTGCCCGTCTCGTGCACGTCGTAATCTTCATCGATATTGATCGGAGGTGTCTTCGATTCTACTTTGTATGTGGGTTTAACTTCAGTTTCAACATTCTTGTCAATATCAATGCGTCCGCGATCTTCGTCATCTTCATCATCATCACCGCCGTCTTGACCATCACCGCTGCCATCTGGATGTTCGTCAAGATCGAAATCGTCACCGTCGTCTTCGTCGTCATCATCATCACCGATCGCTGGCAAATTGGGAGGGGTGGAGTTGGATGAGGACGTGTTTGAGGAGGGGAAAGTGGAGATGCTGTTGATTGTGTGGGTTGTGTGTGGGGTCTCAACTGGAGGATATAAAGATGAAGTTGTTGTTGTTAGAGGTTTATTATTGTCGTTGTTGTTGCTGTTATTATTATCATTAGAGTTAGATCTATTAGTTGTTGTTTTGCTTGTTGTAGTTGTTGTGGTAGGGGATGTAGTTGTTGTTGTTGTTGTCGTTGCTGATTGTTTCGTTTTATCATAACTATTTGTATCTGTATCTGTATGTTGATCTTTACCGATTGTATTAACGCCACCAGCGCTCTCACTACCACCGATGATGCCGTTGTTGTTGTTATTATTATTGTTGTTGTTGTTGCTATTGGTGCTACTACCAATGATTGTGCCACTATTCGTTTGATGATTGATATTACTGTTGCTGTAGCCGATCTGATTGTTGTTGTTTCTACTATTGGTGATGATGTCGTTGTCGTTATTACGACTAAGATGAGGACTATTACCGAGTTGGGTATGAACACGTCGATTATGCGAACTGTGATGATCTGTTTCGGCGTCTTCGTCATCGGGTCCAAAGCCAGAGCCAGAATAATCTGGATCTTTTTCTAGATCATCATGAATCTGCAATGATAATAAATCAGAGTTAAGTATAGGTCATTCATCAAAAAGAAAAATCACAGTTTTCAGCAGAATTAGCGTAGTACAAATGTGATTTCTGGATCATTAATACTAAAATGACTTCCATGGCAATTCGCATTTTCATTAAATTCTACCGACCCCATCCACTTTACATTGGCCAGCAGTACTCATTTGCATAAATAAAAACCTCGTCTCTTAAATGCCTTTAATCAAACTGAAAAGACCAGAAAAGAAACGAATATCGAGTAATGCAACCGTAAACGAGTCTCATGAATATGCAATGCAAAACAAGGCGGAGCCTCTGGCCGCCCACTGGCCTAGTGCTGACGAGCAGAATAAATTGGATTAAATTTTTTGTGTAACTTTTTTTTCGCAATGCAATGCAAAAAAAAAAAAAGAGTTTTTAATTCTCTCCCTGTTGCGAATGTACAGAACGGTGCACTCATTCGCAAGAGAATTATGCAGAGATGCATATAAAATATAGTCACAAAATCGAAAAAAAAAAAAAAAAAAAAACAAGGAGGAAGAAAACCCGAGTCACGTTAATTCATTTCAATGGGAAAGTTGAATTATAAGTTTAAAAAAAAGCGAAAACGGAAATAAAGATGCCGGCAAAGTGAAAATGTGAAAAAAAGCTGACCAAGCAAGTGAAATGGGGACACAGTAGAATGAAAATGTGGCTGAGCTGCACATGAAATATTTTGAAGGATTTTTTTAAAAAGAACATCATTAGCAATACATCCTTTTAATTGATTGATTTAATTACATTCAATTTAATACAACGTTCCGCTGCAAAGCTATTGAATTACGGAAAACATCATTTCTCTGGGCCCTCATTGGACTTAATATTAGTATGTATAAATATTATGAGAAAACCTTTTATTTGTAAAAAAAAACATTTTTTAAAAATAGAGCGGATTCTATGTTGAGAACTTGATCAATCCGCTTCCTGCGTTGCTTAATCATTTTACAATGTTTATAAAAGTTCTTTATGCAGGAAAATATCTCACGAGCAAATACATTTGAAAGGATTTACAGCTGAGTTCATAACTAGTAGGAGATCAAATCTTGTACTAGCCAAAGTTTGTCATGATATATCTCATAAAGTACGCGTATAATCTTCGTCAGCATTAAAAGTTGTGTCTTTATAATAGATAGAGCCTTGACGTTAGAAAATTGAGAAACTGCTATTGCTCCTTCAGATACAATGTTAAAATCCCACTATAAGGCTAAGCCCCAAAATTTAAACCTTTCGCGTGAAAATTTAGTTGATATTGCTAGTTTAGCTAGAAATTTTCAATTTGGTGTTTTTTACATAAATCCAGACCTTATAACTATATAATAAAACGCCCATACAAATCTAGACATGGTACATGGCTCGAAGTCGCGAAATCTAGACTGCCTAATTTTTTTTTTAGTTTCTCTCTAATTTTTTATGCAACATCGCCTTTGTAGAATTCACACAAAATACGAAACTGGAACGCGTAAAGAAAGGCGAGTATTCATAAAAAAAAATTGCATAGATTTTCATAGTTTATTCGAGTAACTTTTTGCGAAATAAAAATTATTCTGGAAATTACGAAAACGCATTAAACTAAAAACCGCGTAGTAAATAACAGAATAAACCCATTTAAATATTTTCACAAACGACGCCGAAAAGTATGCCATGCCGGGCTAAAAGCATTTCATGGAGCCACAAACTGGGCTTTGGTGTTTGTTTGTGTTTGTCTTTAGGTGCTGCGCGCCGCGGCGTATGTGATAAAATGCGCACGACTATGACGCACAGGCCGCCACATGAGGCCATCATATAATTTTAAAGCACATAAAAACATTCAAAGGTTTACATACAAGTATGAACCGTGCATAAAAAACACTCATCAAGTGTGTTATTATTTTGCACATATTTGCATTATTAAAGCGAAAATTTGTGGAAAGAAGTTAAATGCAGGCAGCCATAAACTGTTAAAATTTGTCATCTTTCCAGCCTCTGAAGCGCACCATTAAATTCACTGCCGCAGTCATTCAAACGCGTTCTTGTGAGGCAGCGGCACACGCGGGCATCCTGCTGCTGCTTCCGGCAGTCAACTCTTAAATGCCAACGTAAGCGATAAACATAAAAATATAAAATCGAAATGACAGGACAGACAAGTGACGTTGATGTTCACTGTTGTTTGGCATTCGCATTGACAGACAAAAACTTCACTCGGCATTTCTTGTTGAGTGCCATCGATTTTGGCTGCAGTGCACTTACCCCGCCACGTCCGCCGGATCCTTCAAGACCTCCTTCGTCGTCGATGTAAATCTCATCTCTGTGTGATGATGCTCTCAATGATGACGTCGAAGATGGCGATGCTGGTGATGGTTGAACAGTCTTCTGCAAGAGATGAAGCAACGAGAAATCAAATTAAATTAAAAGTCGATTTAAAAAATGTTGGCGAAAACAAACAAAAAATGGCAAATATTTCAAAATAAAAACAAAGCAAAACTTTTTTAATTTCTAAATTTTATATCAAATACTTATGCCGCTTTAATTAAAAATGTTCGAAAACTCAAAGCGGACGTCAAGAAGTTTAATCAAGTCAAACGAAAAGAAAAAAAAAAAAAGAAGAAAGAAATGAACAAATGTACATAATAATGAAAGCCAAGCGTAACTCTTCCCGAGGTGTACGACCCCTTAAAGGCCGAATACGTTTTTACATTAACAAATTGATTTTGTTACGGTTTAAGGCTGAAATTAACGAAAAAAGGTCATAAAATGTAATTAAAGACGAGTTTTAAAGCCGCGGAGACACATGAAAGCTTAAACAATTTAACACGCTAAAATATGGAGCATTAATTTTTATGACAGACGTTTAATACAATTTTTGATGATATGCAAATGTGAAATGCAAATTGTGAAGGCATGATAAAATATTTTAATGTCATTTGCATAAAATGATGTTGGCAAATGGACGAACTGTGCAAAGCATGACCGACTGGCGTAGCAGTAATTTAACGCTGAAATTAAATTGTTTCAAGTACAGCATTGTGAAACAAGTGTCTAATTATTTATCATTCCATACAACACTTGTCTTCGTACGAGTAAATTCGTTGATTAACTCAATAATGCGCAACTGTTCATTGTACTATATAAAGGAAAATATAAAAAATTTTCCAAGGAAAATGTCTTTCAAGAAGCTTTCATCTGCTCGGAAAAACACTTTTGTATTCGAATGACAAAGAGAGCCTTGAACAAATGCCTTGAGCGACGAGAACGGCGAAAAAAAAACACGCAGAGTGATAGTTGACAATATAAAAAATGGTAGTAAACATTTAAAAGACACTTGCAAATAATACCCCGACCCGTTTCTTATATAGCTATATAAATTAATAGTCAACTTGTTTTTTTTTTTTTTTTTTACTACAAAGTGGTGGGCATTGTCTGGTTTTAGCTTAATAATGTGGGAAGTTGCACTGTTGAAAAGAAAAGTTTATTTTATAAAAATCGAAAGCGGCAGAATATGACCAATAGTATATATAGTCACACTATCGAATCTCAAGTTGACTGCCTTTTATTCCTTTTAGTCTTGATTAGGAATATATCTACGTAAATATATAATTTTTTGAATCAACGCAAATTAGAACTAAAGATAAGTAAGTTCCTGTCTGATGATAAAGCAGATGTGGTACTATTTTATGAGACTCATCTAACAATTAAAAACTATTTTCATATCCCAGCCTATGCATCCAGATGGAACGGATTAAATCATGGTGGAATAAGTATACGAGGGGCACTAAGCGCACCGCAAAATATAAACAAATACTCTCACACATACTTCTATATTCATTCTCACAACGAAATATTGTCGAAATACAATTATGCCAGAAATTATCGATATGCCGTATCTTCACAGCACACTCCCACTTACAGCTTCACTGTATAAAATACCTTGCTGCAGTCCTTCAAGATGCTGTATTCGTGTGCGGATTGAGGACAATCTTCAGCATTCTGCACGAGTGTGTAAGGTCAACGAGAAACTGTTAAAAAGGTAAAAATCTTTTTGTAAAAAAAAAAAATAAAGTTTTGGGTGGTACGAAAGCTTAAATAATGTTAAAAATTCTAACAAAAGTCACCAAATTAAAATTTCATCAAACTAAGAAAAAAAATATTTAGAGTACATAAACCTAGAAAGGCGGGCACAAATTTGTAAGAGTGCTACTCCAACGCAGGTTCGATTTGGAATAATTTTTTTAAGGATTGACGCCAGATTAAAAAAACTCAGCGAGGATTTGTATAGGTGCTAAATTTTTTAACGGATTCGATTTTACGTGAGCTTGTATGAAATATGAGTGACTAATTGCCATATTCATATAAACACAAACGGACATGGTTTTGGATCCTATTAAGCTGATTGTTACGAATTTCATGTGTGTAGAGTATAAAAATATCTGGTCCATCAGATCAAACATGTATTTACGTATGTATATATGCATACAATATGTATATTTTATGGTGTCTTCGTTGTTGGCTTAAAGATGTTCCAAACACCGTGACGCAAAATTCTTATACTATTCCGCCAGGTGTGAAAAGTGAAAAAAATAAAGTAATACCGAAGGTGAGAGTGTAAAAATGAATCTGTGAATGTGTTTTGCTTTCTTCAGATTTTGTTGTTGTCAACAGTTTCGTGTATATGTTTGAGTGTGTGTGCCTGTGTGTGTATGCCAGTAGCCAAGGGAAAACTTTTATATTTGCAGTAATAATAAAAAAAGAAGAAAGTTTTTTCCACTGCAGTAACGGTACACACACATATACACTCATATACTACATAGTAACATAAAGAAGAATAATTGAACCGGAAAATTATTGCATACCTTAAGGGGCGCATAAATTTCGGTTTTATGTGACGCCTAATTTTGAGCATTTCGGGCTTAATTAAATTAAGATTATTCAACAAGACAAGCAAAGAGAAAAATTTTGCCTGAGTAATATTGCAGAAGCTTGAATGAAATGGAAAAACACTACAAAACATATATTTTGTATTAAATTGTTTCATATGATTTCCAAAACAAAAAAAAAGTACTGGACCGCCTTCTACTTACTAATTTGACTGATCCCATTGAAACCAATGCTAATTCCACAAATCAATGGCATCAGGAATAAATAAATTTTTTATGATACAATCTTTAAATTATATTCTTTAATTGGGCCTATTCCTTGGGAGTGGACAAACCCATTGATTTACACTTACGTTCATGAAAATAATAGAAACTTCAAACATTTATTAATGCTCTTCTTTAACATGTTCAGAATTGCACAGTGAATACATATCCACAGTTTTCGTAAAATAGAAGGTAAAGAGATTTTTTATGAAATTTTGTGCTTCCGCTGACTTTTGATAAATGCACCAAAAATCTAAAGAAAAAAACCAGAAAAATAGTTTACTTTGGTTTAATTGAACTTCTAATGCCATTCACTAGATATTTTTTTCTAAAGCTTAATCGTGGTCATTGGGATTCATCTTAAATTTTATATATATGTGAAGCCGACGTCAACAAAAGCTACCAAATCAAATCTTAGGCTCATCTAAAGAATATTTCAGAAGAAAAACAACCAAAAGTCGAGAGTGGAATCTGTATGGAGGCTACGTCAAGATGTTGACGACACGCCTATTAGTATATGTTTGTAAGTAAAGAAGTTTTTTTTTATTCAAAATTCCATAAGTGAATGGTGGCTTTGTATGAAGGCTATGACAAAATGTAAGAGGTGCCTTTTAAGTATAAATATTTGAAGTGAGCGTCTATAAAAGGCAACTGTATTCACTTTTAAGCTGATATTAATTTAATAAATGTTTCATACATAAACATTTTTATAGGATAAAGCAATTGTGCGACATAGCAATATGAAGCCTTCAATGTGTTCCCAAAATTCCAAAGTGAATTAAACCTATCACCCAGTGTAAATCGTCGACTGATTGAACAAAATTGTTATGCGAGCAGTCTTAGAAAGAAAGCGAGATTATAATATGAAAAAAGCTATAGGAATTAGGTCTTAACATGGAGCAATATGGGTTTATTAAATTGGACGGACTATCATTCTAAGAAAAATACAATAAGCATGGTGGGCTGCATATTATGTTATGAGCTTCATAATACCATATCACACAGCGATGCAAAACAAAATTTTAAAATATCATCTTTATAGCTAATATGGTTGATTTTTGATCTACCCTTGAACATATGTTAGGAATCTTACAGACTCAATCATAAAAACGGTTAGTCACTTGTTGTACATATATCCAATTAGTAGCCATTTTTATAACGCTTGGAGATATTTATTTACATTTTTATTATATATTTTGGTGTCGGATTGAGCCTACCACGTCCTCATTGAAAGGGCGTGGTACTTCAGTTCATTAACTCGTAAAAGGGTTTTCCACTATCATATTTAAAAGAAGAAAATAAATCTATATTAGTTTAGATAGCAACACAATTTAGTATTATTTTCTCCATAAATTCACTGAAGTCTTGTATTGAAGAAGAAATATAGAAATGCAGATGTATTTCTTACAAAAAATTATAAAAGTGTTCAAACATCCACTTTACTGACGACATCTAACGACTATCTGAGTCAATTCTTAATAAAAATTCTCAACACACTGTAACAAAATTTGTCTGTTTAGTACAAAATACACAAAATATGGAAAATTGTGTGTTGTGGTTTCGAGTAAAGACGCAATTTAATACACTCATATATATTCCTTAGAATTATTAAAAATTTATAATACAAGAAAAGCAAAGTAAATAGTAAACGAATTCTAAAAAAAAAAACACAATCATACTCGCACACACACACACATGTATATCAAATAAAATGGGGCAAGTAGCGCTTGACACAAACCCAAAAGGCACACTAAAAATTTTTAGATATATCATATACAAATGTAAGAACTCAACTTGAATCTAACTGACATACAGTCCAGTAGCTGAATTGACGTTTCGGAGAAAAAATAAAACAAAATGAAAACCGTGAAAAACACTCTAGGACAAAAATTCTTCATCTTTGTCGTGGGAAATAGCGCACAAACACTTAAAAGTATGCCACATACTCTTAAACCACACAGACACACACACACACATACACAACCACTCACTACATGCGTCCACAGTAACAATAATAATATTCAAAAAAGACAACAAGCGCCATCTACCCTAGCATCAAAGCATTATTATAACACTGACCTACAGAACATATTCATTCGATTTTACGACGCGTAGCTGGGACACAGCCAGATGATGAGGTCGAATCAATAATATTGAAAATGATTATCCATCTTGACCAAAATCGTTTCACAACGCCACACAAGAAACAACCACCTACCGTTACACAGCAGTACACGCCCAAAAATAGGCAATGATTTTTTTTTTTTTTCACGGTTTCACTTAATTTGTGAGCTCTTAAATATATTTTTTTTCTTTGCACCGTTCTAAGCCAAAGCAAATAGAAAATGCGGCTATGATATTCAAAAACGTTTTTCTTGCTCAGGAAACTTTTCGAACCGAACAGCACAGCATAAGAATTCGCACTGAAATTAGAAATGTGAATAGCCATTAAAAATTTGCCTGCAACGTAGCATTTGGTCCATTTGGCAGGAGAAAAGGAGTCTGCAAAATTCTGCACCGCTGCGCTGAGAACAGTAAAATTTCCCAATAAAATTTTCTATAAAAGCTTTTCATAGTCAAGGAAAAATGTCCTAGTCGAAAGAAAAAGCTTTACTGGGTTGTTGCAATAAAAAAAAATAAATAAAAGCTGTCAGCACGGCTGCTAACAAAATTGATAACAAGTGTTGTGCATCGGTCCGGTTGATATATTTCTAATTATGTTTCGATAACATTTATGCTTTCGATAACACAGTCGTCGAGAGTATGGCTGAAACCGATAAATAGGATGTTTGTTAACGGTTGATGCCGTGTTATTTCCGGTTATGCTTCATATCAGAGTTTGCAAACACTGCTTGCTATGTGTGAAGAGTACAAATCAAAGTTGAAGCGGAGAAAAATTAATGTCTATGGCTTTTAATAATTAATTATTGTATGTAGTTACATTAAGGCACGAAAAGTACGAAAACAAAAGATTTAAACATAAACTTGTCACAAAAATTAAAGAAAATTAAAACCATTTAATATTTTTGTGTGACTAACACTTCCAACCTCACATAGTAATGCTCTGAATGGACCGTTAGAGTGTCTTCTTCCTTATACTTAAAAAGGTTATGTCCATACGTTACCCATCTATTGATCCTCGCTACATTGACTCGCTGTTGTGGTGATTGCGAACAAATATTTTGTTTCTATAGTCGATTTGGAATTTAAGTTTCAAAGTTTGATGCTTTCGATTTGCGTGTTTAGACTTGAAAAAAAAAAAAATGGTTTTCAGCGTGTAGGGTACCCCAATTTCGATTTCACAAAGTTTTTTCACTCTCAGTCACGCTGCCATCCCTGTTTTATATGAAAATACTAAAATTTGAATTTAATTCGACGTTCTTATCTAAATATAAAGACAATCTTAGCAACAAATACAAATGAAACATAATCCGTTGCACAAAAGATGCCAGATGTATTTTTAAAGCGAGTATATTTGCAAAGGCTTAGAGAATACGGCACGTGGTGAAGCAGCAGACGCCTAAACCTGCACTGCATACTTCGGCAGGCCGTAAATTATTTAATCCGAAGACAAGAGCGGGCGACGGTCAAACTATATATAACTAGAAAGTTGGACAGTTAGATAAATGGGTAGCTGGAATGAGGAAAGGAACACACACACACAAACAAACAGACAATACGGCAAGGCAAGACTGTGTTGCCGGAATGAAATTTAATATTTCTGAATTAATTTACATTTGAACTAGACGAAATTCAATCAACACTAATAACACTAAATTATGCAGTAAAATTACACAAACAAATATATAATAGGCGAATGCAGAAAACAAGACAGAACCGTACTGCAGGACACTGGTAAATAAGCGGTGGCTTTGTGCAATCCAGATAAATTCACTAAAATGGATAGCTCGAGAATAAACAAAATGTTATTTATGCACTCGATTGTCGACTGATTGAAACAAGGAGCTACGCAGTGTTTGCGACTTAAGTAAATGAGTGTTCATATCCTGCCGATTGTGACTAAGGATGTGCTTTAAAATGCTTTATTATGGCTTATAGCAAGCATGAAAACGCATTTTAGAAAGCTGACTAAAAGCGGAACTAAAAGAAGACAAAGGTCTAGAAGAAGAGCACACAACTGAATGCTTGATAATAAGAACATCAGATTTGATGGCGCAAACATTAAAATAACTTCAAGTGTTGCCACACAAAAGCTTATTCAAAAATTGAATAAATGTCCGAGTAAACTAGTGGCAAAATGTTTACATGCATGTTCACACACACATACCGTTGCAGTTGTCCTGCGCTTGAAAATCACTTTTACTGTCGGCGCTTAGTCGGTTTAAAGCTTTGATTTTTGCACATACTCGTCCAGAAGTACATACTCATATGAAGATAAAGCGAATGTCCTTTTGCAGGATTTTGCTCAATTTCTGCGTTTGATTGCTGTTCACGCTTCTCCTACCCGAATGAATGACACGGAGTGGCAGACGTTCCTTGAACTCAATGTGTAGAGCCTTTAATCCTTTTGCATAAAAGTGTTACGACAACAGACGCTGCTATTGCTTTTACTAGATTTTTTTATACTTTTTCTTCACTTTTTCTGCTTGTTCATACCCTCTAAACATGGTACGGATTAGAGGTTATTGGTTATTTATCATGAATTGTGAAACACCATTGGATTTACATATACATATTAAGACAAATATTCATAGTTTAGTGAAAAAGATTGGCATCTAAATGTGAAAGCTGAGCTTGCGTCTTAAACTTTTAGAATTAGGACGGCAACGTAGTACATGCCGCTACAACTATGTGAGACATGCTAAATAAACCAGTCATTTAGTAAGTTTGGATGAAAACAGAGCTACACATAGACAGACGGAACTTGATCGACAATATATAGAATACATATGATGCCTGTTTGAGGATGTTACAAACTGCATGTCAACATGAAATGTATAAAACCTGGTCTGTACAAAGTGTTTGCCCGAATGTAGTTGGGCTTACTGCTGAACATTTTTCGACAGCTCTCTTAAAACCGGTAAACAACCATTGAAGCATTGAAGAAAATATGGAAAATCGTTGAATCACTATTATAGAATTTACTGAGGATATCTGCATATCGTTTTTTCGAATGTTTTGGTCAAGAAACGTGTGAAAACGAAGTTTTTTTTTCCGAAATTCTTAAATTGTTATCAAAAGAACATCAATGATGATCCAGATTTGCTCATAACAATCGCCCAATCATCTTAATGGGCGACCGGAAGAGATAAAACTAATGGCGTAGTTAATCTTGCATTCTTGCCAGAAGCGCGTACCTTGCAGTTATGCGTAATTTGCGTGAAGCAATACGAAGAAAACGCCCGGAATTATGGCATAACTCTTCAAAGCATTTTCATAACAATAATAACAAGTACGAAAATTACAGACGAGCGTAACCGACTATAAGAGGCTCTATACCACTATAGGTCACCTAACAAACACCTTAAATGTTGCCCTAGCGTATGCACCAAGCAGTGCAAAACAAAAAGGTAGGAAATTAATAAGAAATATAGTACTGACGAAAAGTATTTTGCTCCTCCCACTTCTCACTGTACGAATAAGTGCCTTAAAAAACATTTTTTTATGTTTGAAAAGAAAAAAGGGGGACGAAAGTATCATAGGTCGTTCAAGTTCAATTGCTTATAAAACCATCATTTATTATCCGATTTTATTGAAGTTTTGGGATTTTGGCTAAGAGAGACGTATACTTATCTTTTTGTGTCGAAATCTCTAACTATTACCCTTTCTGAGATCCTTTCGTTCATACGGACGGACGGACGGACAGACGGACATGCCTATATCGACTTATCTATCACTCCTGATCATAATGGGGGTAACTTTGGAGGTCTCCTATCATTATTTCTACCTGTTACATACTTTTTCACAAAACCAATAGGCTCCTAAAAATCGTAGCTTGTTTTTTTTTTTTTTTTTTTTTCTTTTTGGTCAAAAAACCCCTGCGTTTTTTTTTCTGTTTCAACTTTTTTAACACACCTCGTATTTTTAAACATCAAAGCAACTCCACATAAATAAATCAGAATAAAAATAAATATATCTGCTTACTGCCTTGTCTGTAGAAAATATTCGTTTGTTAGTTTCTTTGTTATGCTGAAATCTTGATCTGCTTCTATTGATCGGATTCAGCTGAATGTATATACATATATTTGTATATAAAAATGAACATTTGTTTGTGAATTCCTTAACATTTCATCCAAATACAATGAAACGTTGCTGAGTTGTTGTGCACATAACCGCGAAGATTATATGCGAAGGTATATGTTCCATAGCGCAGATCGCGCTTCTTTTTTCTTTTCTTTTTTTAATTTTTATAACAATATAATTGTAAGGGATGAGTCATTTTCGGCTAAACCACACCTCTACGAAAGGAAGATAAAGAGTTTGCGTAGAAATGCAAACCGGGTTTTCTAGTATAGTAATTTAATACAATATTCTATAGTTTTTAATAGTTAAGTCTTAGTGACGAATGACTAAAAAAAATAACAACTCTTTAACAAACATTTCAACGAAATATTTTCGCTTTTTTGATACGTTCAACATTTCATCACAATCTAACTAAAATTGTTATACATCACCCTTTGCTTCGACTCGAAAGGCCAACATATTGTATAGATATTTTATACACAGTCATTCAAAGGTCGTCAAACGTGCAAATAATTAAGTTTTAAGCTCGCATACACAATTGTTCTATTGACTTAAATCAGCTAATTTGCGCAACATTTTTTTCGCTGGTGAGTTCTATTTTAAACACATTTAAAATTCCACAAATATTTGCATACCTAAAAAACATTTGTAAATGTGAAACAGATACCCAAAAAGTAATTAAACGATTACGAATCACGCAATAGGGAATAATTTTAATAGTAATTTATTAGTTTAATTCAATAGTTTCCTTACGGTGAGCGATTTTTACCATTTCCTTAAAAGAATTATAATTTATTTAATTTATTGGCACATACCTGCAATGAAAAGAAAGATAGTAGAGAATGAAGTTAGATAAATCGATTTAGTATTAAATAAAACTTTCTTTAATAGATATATGTATAATTTTTATTAATGCAAGAGCAAGAGCAACAGAGTTTGCTTATAACGAAGCTTTAAATACACTTCACTTACTTAATATGTGAAGCAAAATTATTTATTAGAATTCGAAACATATCTGACATAATTTTTTTTGATGTGCTTCAATTATTGTGTTTTATGAAATCTTTGCTTAGGCATAGCAAACTTTGTTTTAAAATTAATATACCATGCCCACAAAAGCTAAAGAGTATATAACAAATGCTTTAATATTCTTTAGTATACAAGTAGCAACAACGAACAAACAAAGACGCCCACACAGTTTCGTTTCACGTTCATTTTGAGTAAAAGCAATAGCAACAATAACACCAACAAAGGCTCAAGATACACAATACAACATGGTGGTACCGGAAGCGCTTCGAATCGACGCCATTTTGTGAGGCATTATGGATAAATGTCACGTTTGTTGGCAACTTGAAGAAGCGTAAGGGCAGCAGCAAATGACATCAAGCGAGACGATTTTTGAAGGAAACATGAAAAAGACTGACGGACATACATACGGAAGACATAAGCAAGTGTTGGAGCGCATATTTTGTCGTCAATGGTGTACAGGGTTTTTGCTCTATATTGGTAATAAAGTATGTTGCCGACATAGCGTTGTTTGTTGTTGTTGTGGTTATTTTTTGATGTTCTACAATAGTTGGCAAGTGTAAGCGAAATGAAACATGAAATGTGGTTACTTTCGCTTTGCTTTGCTTCGCTCGTTTTTTTTTTATGCGTTATTTGAACGAAAGCCATCTTGAAGTTGCCAACTATGCCAAAGTTCTCTCTTTGTGGCTGACATCCTTCAATGGTTCTTACATATTAATGTTATATTAGAGAAGTTTCTCCATTACGTGAGACTGTTAAATGTCAAATATTTTGTCATTTTCACATAAGCGGGAAAGTAGCAAAAGAATCAGCAGCAATGGCAACGACATATGTTGCAATTTTGATTAATGTTGTTTATTTTAGTTTTATTTTGTGATAAAAAAAAGTTTGACTTTGCTGCAACCACAAGCGAAAATTTCGTTTCTATTAATTCCACAAAAAATCAAGTCGTTCAACTTTAAAATTAATTTCGAGCCAACAATGCACAATTATTTTTATTGCATCATTATGCAATCTCAAAGGCTCAAAATCGCGTAAATCTCACTCGAGTGCAATAAATGTATTCAAATGTAGTTTTTATGTTTCAATAATATGTTAAAAAGTGTTTTCACAGCAAACATAAAAAGCAGATGGTGTTAAATTTATGATAGTCATGAGTCGAGGGTTAAAATCGCATAAAGGAAGGACATTCCCGAAAACAATTTCTACTCAACACTACAAACGAATCGTTCACATTGGATTTCATATAATATTTTTATGGCATTTTATTATAGTCGCACATAGAAATGTGTATATGCGAGTATGTGTATATTTGCATAAAAAGTCCACTAAAGTCAAAAACATTCGCATTCCCATTTGCAGTGCATTGCAATGGACGAATGCGCCTGAAGGTATGCAATGGGGACAACAACAACAGTATAGAGCGCAGAGTGTATGCGTGTGCTAATGTTTTCGAGTGAGTACGTTTGTGTGCATCTGTGTTTGAGTGTATTCGAGGACCTGGCATACTTACGCGTATAAGTGTAAATCGTTGTGTCAATGGCTACGCTCGCTGTTGTATATAAAACGGAACAAAACGATAAATAAGATTATTCGACCACTCGAAAGGCAGACATTTTGGCTCGATGTGTAGACGTATAACAAATGTGTGACTCAAGTGAAACACCAACTTTGTATGTCCTTCAAATTGATACTTGTCCTAAACTGTTATGCTAGAATACAAAATGTTGCGAAACAAATTCTCTTTTTCGAAAAAACATACATATGAAAAAATGTTCTCCATGCCAAATAGTTCACCAAAATTCAAGTGCTGAAGTTTAACTTTATCGCATTTAAGATGAGGGCGTATTTCTATTATACTCTGTACCCATCAGTTATGTATATTAAGTGCGGGAAAATGTATGCAACAGGCAGAAGGAATCGAGACAGACCATATTTTCCGGTTGAGCATTAAAAGCCGAGTCGAAATAGATAGTTCCGCCTGTCTGTCTTGGAAACAGTGCAGATAGAGCCTTCAAGTTTAGATATTTAAACTCTTATATTTCCTCTTTAGATTAGTATTTAATGAATGTGTATAATCCTCATTAAGGGGTAGTACCCATAAAAACTAGCCTACTTTTTCTGACTGCTTCAATGGAAAAAAAAAAAATGTTGCTATTTTAACCAAAAGTGCGTAGTCCTTCATACAAATCTATTCCCCTTTTTAATATTTTGTATCAAAAACAGTTTGCTGAAATTTAGTTAAGCTTAAAACGACGACCAATTTGGTGTATCTTATACCAATCCCAATAGAAAATTTTACACTAAACCAGTTAGGAATACAAATTTAAACTTAATTGGCTATATATACATTATAAAGCCCTAACTATACATAACTATAACTGAAAAATCTTCTTTATTTTCACAAATTTCAATTTGCTTCGTTGCATATGTAAAACCAGAGTTTCCGTTCTCTTCTGAAGATATGCAACATCAATTTGTCATGCTGGTGAACTAGTTCACCATTAGCCAAACTGCTTCTGACATATGTTCATGACACTTCCAATCAACTTTGACCACAATTTGTCGCATCGATGATAACCACTTCACATGGCTAACTGTGTGATTTTGACATTAATTTTGCAGCTTGAGGCACATTTGTCGGCGTGAATGTTTGATTTGTGAATTTGATTTATGTTAGCGCAATAAACGATTTGAACGATAGTTTCTAAATTATAAATTTTCTGCCTTCTGAGCCAACCAAAAACCAATCGAAAACAATCATAAGCAGCACAGTTTTAGAACATTTAAAATAAATAAAATTTATTAAAATTTACAAATTGAATATTTAATATAATAAAACGTAGTATGTATGTAAAACAATTCTCTCTACTGTTCCCTGGTGTACATATTTTGTGACATTTATTGAATAGAATTAAATATGATTTGATGTATTGCTGATATAATAATGAAAGAGCATTGTTTGGAAATGGAGAAGAGCTGTCAAATTATTTCAAAATAATAATTCGCTTGACAGTTGAAAAACTTTTCTCATTAGAACTTAACATTTACCTTAGACATTGCGTGTTTGAGTGGTTGTATCTGTATCTGAAACTTTTCAACTTCATTAAATTGTCGTCAATTCGCGGATTTACGATAGCTCGCTCAGCAAGTTTTTATTTAATTTTGTATACGTAGATATGTGTTAAAACTAATTAATGTGTTTAACATAACGCATCGCATTCACACACACACATACGCACACTCACGCATTTAATCATTGGCATACAGCTACGAACAAAGAATAAAGCTGAAAGCAGCTTTCCTTTACTTTTGGTATTTTCACATTAATTATGCGAAAAGTTTGTTCATCGCTTGTTTTCACAGCATTATTTTTCACGCGACAGCGATTATAATCCTTCCAAATCCTCGAAATACCTTATTTCATTTCATGCACAAAATATAAACGCTTTACCTTTTATGCTTGCATGTCTCCATATGTTTAAATATGCGACATTATGTGGCATGAATATATCTTAAAGATTTAATTACTTTTAATAGAAAAATATTTCATTGATTTCTCTTAAAGTATTTTTAAATTGTTTAGGTTTGTTGTGACTTTTTCTGTTTAATTGAACCAACCGGAATTGAAACAAATAAAATGTTTTGCACTGCTTGGCCATAAGATAGGGAAACATTTAATATGTTTAAAAGGCGACCTGTACTGGTACAAGGCTTCTAACAGTCAGTTATGCCTGACTGTAATTTTCTTACTTGTTTTAACATGTGAATACTGAATTATGGAAGTATTCTCGTTTAAAGTTGCTCACTAATATATTCGGTAATCTTTACGCATTATCCGGAGTCCTCTTCCAAGAGTTTCAGCTACTTGAGTGTGATTTATGGCAATGTGAATCATTGTTAGTGTGCATCTAATGATTATGTGAGCTTCAAAAGGTTTTTCTTGTGAAGTAGGCTATTTTTTATTAGAACTTGCTACGCAGCGCTAAAACACATGCCTCTGCCTATGACAGCAAAACTTCATTCAATTTCAGTCGAAAAGAAATTTTTAGTTCGCTTTTTTTTACGGATTCTCTAAGATTATTATTAATTTTGTTTTAATTAGGTTTCACCTTTCAAATTCCGAATGCAAAAACTGCTAGTGCTAGCCCTGCCTTCTATTGATTGAACAAAGATTGAGAAAAAAATCTTTTCGGCCTTGTTTTTCCGGTTATATTTGGCGCCATACAAATGAGTTTGTTTACTTAAAAAATAAAATCGAGAAAATACATATAACAAATCTACGAGTTTTCCGTAACTTACACTTTCGCGTGTACGGTGGAGTAAACGTATAAATAAATAATTGTATGTAATCGATGCCAGCCAGCCAGGTTCTTGGCTAGTGCTTTACGGCGATGTCAGCTTTTTTTTGTTGTTGTTGGTTCGTAAGCCACAACATGCGAAAACACATTTCTCTCAATCAATAACGGAAATTATTGAATCGGGTCGACAGCGGGGCCGGGCTATATAAAATCTTTACGATGTTTTCTTTTGATGCCAAGACCGAGAGTCATTAGAAGCGTGCTGAAACGAAGGACCGGAAACTTGTATGCGGAAAATCCGGCGTCGCAGGCTTCAGCGATAAAACCGCGTAATAAACTGTAAATAAGAGAAGGGAAACCCCATAACTGCTCTCGTAATTGACTGCAGTAATTAAAGTTTAATAACAAAGTACTGCAGCAGCATCGCTCTTTTACGTCCGGTGTTTGAGTACATAAACGACGGGTTTATAAATAGATAACTGCTTGGACTTTGTTTAAAACATTCTTTGGAGAAATTGTAAAATTGAAAATTTTAAGCTTATTTTCGAGTTTATAGCTTCACACAATGATGTGCAAGTTACTTTCAATGCAATACAATGTAAGTATTTAATGAAGTTCTATTCGCAGTTTTTAGTTATAAAATATTTCATATAAATCCAAATTTGACCACTGAAATGTATAGTTGCCATTCAAATATGTCCTCCTCTCTCGATTTTTGTATGAAAATTATTTTGTTGTGCATATCTGATTCAGATAGATATACATCATTCATTAAAATTTAAAGTTCAATGGGGGTACTACAACAGGATAACTTGAAGTCGTGCACACTTATTGTTTTTGTTTTTCTTGTATTCATTTGAATAATTTTTTTAAAGCGATGTCTAAATGTGTTGTATTCCCTAAGTTGAGATACCTACAGCCTCAGCCACCTAACACACTTTCATTCTTCAACCGTCCAATATTATTTCCATGTATTGTTGAAAATTTGCAACACATTAAAGTTGCCAACGGAGACCACCCATAGGGTTTTTTT
The DNA here is from genome assembly GCA_035044805.1 of Leucophenga maculata. Lineage (NCBI taxonomy): Eukaryota > Metazoa > Arthropoda > Insecta > Diptera > Drosophilidae > Leucophenga > Leucophenga maculata. The sequence continues at coordinate 1,572,040 of JAWNNP010002193.1, read as the reverse complement.
TTTTGTTCAGTTCGACTAGACGAAACATGCTAGTCAGTCATTATCTTAATTTTATGCTACGCGCAATGCCGGGTATTTAAACCGTATTTGTATAACTTTAAATTATATGCAATTGTCACAGAAGCGTAAATTTCTAAACACATTTCTGACTGTCCGTCTCTCTGGTGAATGGCATGTGTGTGTGTGTGCGTGTGTGCAAACGTTTATGTATTGTGTCTGAATATTGTGCAGGACATAATTTGTGGCCGTACATGTAACATTCCAAACTGACAATTTCAATTAATTTTGATCCACAGCAGCTGTAACCTTCAACTCGATGACACACAACAAGCAAATTTCAAACCTATGAGAGACCTACTACTATATGAGAAAAGTGAAGGCGACAAATGTAAAGCGACGCAGCGAAGCAGAAACTTGTCGCTCTCTCGAGCAAATGCATTTAATCTTTACACAGCAAGAATGCAAGGATTAGCAAGGATAAGCACATGAATTTTGGTTGGGTTGGCACATGATTCTTAAATATGCGAATGCAAAACAATGAGATATTACTTTTTTGTGTCAGACAATAAATTTTATTTCAAGTTAATTAAATTCAACTAAAAAGATTTAATTTTATAAAACAAAAAATTTTATATGACGATGCAGAAATTTCAAATAAAACTTTAAAGATTTACAAATTATCGTAAATGAATTCCTAAACAATAGACATGCATACAAATGTTGGTTTGGGAGTTAACAACACCTCATTGTTGCGGTGATTTATGCGAACGCGTGAGCGTATGTGTGTGTGAATGTGTGTAATGCAATAAATGGACTGAATGAAACGGAAAATGATGCAAAAGTGATTTATAACTGCAATTGCATAGCATTGAAAGCGTCAGGATACATAATACAAAGGACGTTCTAAATGAGAAAGAGAGAGAGAGAGAGAGAGCGAGTGAGGCTAGCGTAAGTAATTCAATTGGTAATACAAAATGAAGCAAGTGACTTGCACGGGTCACGAAATGGCAACCGCAAGCGCTGAGTGGGTGTTGATGTCGGTGTTCAGTATTCGGTTTACGGTCAATTTAAACGGAAGCAATAATCAGTTATTGATTAAGTGCTGCTGCTGCTCATCATGATGTAGATGCGAATAAAGTTGATACTGTGAGTTAATCGAAACATTCAAAGACGCAAATTAGCTATTAATATGCAAATATTCATTACAATCTTTGAAAAATATGAATTCAGTTGCAATTTGTATGAATTTTCAGAGAATATTGTAACAATTAACAGAGCTGAATTCTAGATATAGAATAAAAGTACAAATATCAGATTACTCAAACCAGGAAATCATATTTTTGTTTGCCATTCCAGTAAGATAGAAGCCAATATATTACTTTATAAAGGCTATACATAATATAAAAGCTTTTACTTCATATTTTCATACATTTTTCTAAACACTTAAAAATTTGTGAAATATTTTAAGCCATTCAATTAGACACACTTCAATTATTTTCAGAATAAACAATTTTACATTTTTGATCATATCTTTTGTTCAATTATTCTAATTCACTTTAGTTTACTTTGCATAACAAGCCAAGCAATACAGCTTACAGTTATTGAAATATTGTAAAGAATGTACTTGGAGCAAGGAATGTCAAAAGGAAAATCATTTTCCACTTGAGCACGTTCACTCTCAAAAGCCACAAATACTCAAATATACTGAAAAATTTTTTGTTTGTTTTATGGCAGGCAGGATAAGAGCATTGAATGGAAGTCAAACTTTCTAAATCAAATTTGTTTTTAAAAATCAAAGAAATTTATTAAAATAGACAAACACTTATTTGCACATGCCCCCTAACTAAATAATTCTTTTCTTGTTTCAAGCAATCAACTCTTCAAAAAAAAACAAGTAATTTAAAGAAATTGCACATTAAAGAACTACTGGTGTATGCAAGAACAAAATGCGAATTATGACCTGCTAATGAATGAAAAAGAGAAAACGGTTAAATGGTAACTAATTAACTTTAAATTTTTATACATTATTAATAGTCATTCAAAATGAATTATTAAAAGAAAACACCTAAAGATTTTTCAAATACGTATCCAAAGATATCCAACATAATTCGTAAACTTTAACTTTTTTACAATTTGGCGTCTGGTGGACGTGCTACATCTATTTAACCAGATGTTAAGCTTGGACTCACAAATGTATAATTAAAATAAAAAAAAAAAAAAAATAAAATAAAAAAAAAATAGAATAAAAAAAAAAAAAAATATAAACAAACTAGCTGTACCCGTAACGCTTTGCTGTGCCCAGTAAAAATTATTTTCATTATACAATACATATATTCTCCTCCTACTCGACTCCAAGCACTTCTCTACCTACTTCTTCCAGCAATATTAAAAACCAAATATCTTTTAAACTATGAAACTTTATTCTCTTTTCTTAACTTGATTACTTCATCCGATCCCATTAACATGTATACCAAATTTCATCCATGTACTTCAAATGGATGCAAAGATGTGTTCAATATTTTATATCGTTCGTATGGGGGTGGGGTATAGCCCCCTCCGATTTTGACCAAACCTAACACGATTACTTTTCCCTATCCCATTAAAATGTGTAATTAATTTCGTCCCCGTACCTCAGATGGATGCAAAGACATGTTGAATTTTGTTTATCGCTTGTAAGGGGGGTGTGTCAGATTTTGACCAAACTTAATACGATTACTTTTCCCGATCCTATTAACATGTATACCAAATTTCGTTCCCATACCTCAAATGGATGCAAAGATGTTTTGACTTTTGTTTATCGCTTGTTTGGGGGGTGGGGCATAGCCCCTCCAAACTTAGCCTATGTTACTCAGGGTGAATGTAGCTTTCCAATGGTGAAATAATTTTTGAAATCAACACAGTAGTTTTTGAGTTTACTCATTACAAACACACATAAAAATACAAATCTTTCCTCTTTATAATATTAGAATAGATGACTAAACGAACGCCAGCCTACATGAATACATGTATACATGAATACAGGATCAAGTACCACAGTTTACGTACTTGATCCTGTATTCACACACACAACATCAAACGAACGTATATATCGACTCGCCTATAATATATATTTATTTTATTTGAATGCAAATACCTAATTTTGTGTGTCACAAATTTCCCTAAAGGAGGTGGGAGGATTTTAGTATGTACATTGGGGACAAGTGATCTGAAGAAGGAATATGAATAGAGCGAGCTTGCAGTTTCTATCTCTTATAGTAGCCAAGATATAAATTTTTCATATGAACAACCGCACGTGTCTACATAGACTAGACTTTTGTTGCTGATCACGAATATATATATATATACTATATTAGCTGTACCCGCTGCTTTGCCCACGCATAATATTGAACATTCTTTCAAACTTGTTCAATTGATCATACCTCCGATGCCATTACCATTTATACCACATCTCATCGTGTACATCAAATGGATGCAAATTTCAGCATTACACAAGCCTACACACAAAATTTAAGACCGATATCGATGGCTGGATCGCTTTGTCTGATGATTATAAATATTTTTATGTGGTGGTCGCCCCGATGCTACTTTAAGCTATTGCAACTATTGTGACTGAATTATAATACAATGCATGTTCTATGTGAATGGAATAAAAGTGTTTTAATCGAGCCTCACAGAATGGGCTTGAAACGATGGATATTTCAAAAATAACAAAAGCTTTTAGTTCTGCTGTATCATTAAACCTATCGACACATTTTCAAACAAATACTCAAAGAAAAATAGTGCATCACTTCTTTTAATTTTTTTTTGTACTCATAAACATCAACAAGTACAAAATAACAAAAGCATAAAAGCTTTTTCAATATTTCTATAAAAAAAAAAAAAAAATAAAGTAAAGAAAAGAAATTCTGATGGCATCAAAATCAAATTGCTTGCAAAACATTCTACGAAAATGTTTCCCTTTTAGGCTACAAGTTTGCTATACATTTTGAACGTTCGTAATATACTGTTAGAGAGTTTTGTATCTCAATCCACTGCCATGACGACATGGAAGTCTTTGAAAGTACTGCAGCTACAGAAATTCAATCGGAAAGCGAGATATTAATGCATATTGAATATTGTATGTAAATAGATACATTTCCCACCAATTCGATTCATAAAAGTATAAAGTAGCTAAAAAAAAGAATTTATATATATTTGTTATACCTTTCCTATATTTTATCGTTATTTTAGTTCCTTTTAGTATTAGTTAGTCCAACCAACATGTTCAACCACGGTGAACAATTGTATCCATTAATTAATGCTTATATTAAAGCAAAGTTCCTTTTATGTAATAAAATATTTATTTCGTTTCTCATGTTTATTTTTAGTTTCTCATTCGCTTTTCAATCTCCGCAATTAATTAACATCAAGTGTTAATTATTTTCTCGTTTAATATTTTTTCAGTCATGTCTTCCTGCAGCGGTCACAAGACTTTTCTACTCATTCATTTCTTGTAAGCAGAAATTCCTTTGAAAGTTTCCTGCCAAGCACATTTCTATTTCCGCAGACATCACAAAAACAGCAACAACTGAGCAGCAAGGAAAAATAAGTGACTATTGTCGACTATGTTGTACTCTGCATACACCATATTTTTTTTTTCATATAGTGATATTTCCAGGGAACAATGCTGCAAGTTTTGAATAAGTGCTGTACTTTTCTTGAATAGTTCCAAATTTATCTTTATATCGTGGCTGTTACCTTATAATTCGCATTTAGTTTATACTATATATATACGCTGTTTAGGCCCTGTACCGAAGGTACAAGAGCCTATTGGTTTTGTGCAAATGTATGTAACAGGTAGAAATAATTGTCGGAGACCCCCCAAAGTTACCCCCATTATGGTCAGGAGTAAAAGAGGAGTCGATATAGCCATGTCCGTCTGTCCGTCTGTATGAACGAAAGGATCTCAGAAACGGTAATAGATAGAGACTTCGTATTTTTTGCATTCGACTAGGACTGCTGCGGATTTTTACAAGTTTATTTTAAAATTTTGCGCTTCCCCCCCTTTCCCATAAAAAATGGAGTATGCTAGTATAGAGATAATGTTCCTCTAAGTCAAAATCCAAAAAGTTCATCAAAATCGGATAATAAATGACGATTTTATAAACAATTTAATTTGAACGACCCCCCTTTTCTTTTCATACATAAAAAAATGTTTTATAAGGCACTTATTTGTGCAGTGAGAAGTGGTCATGTGCTTGGTCATAAGCTCGGGAAACATTCAATGTGTTTGTTAGGCGACCTGCACTGGTACAGCGCCTCTTACAGTCGGTTACGCCCGACTGTACTTATTTTACTTGTTTATTATAGTTTTTTATCAGTAATAACACTTAACATAAAGAAACAATGTGGAAAGTCAACATAGACACCGAAAATATAAAAGTAGCTTTGACTTAAATAGGTTACTCATCCAGAGTAATTTCTGAGAAATTAAAAGCACCGTAATTGCTGTATAAAAACTGCGAACAGTGGAGGTCGTCCTACATTATTAAAACATTCAGAAGTGAATGGACTTCACGGAGAACGCTGAACAGAATCGGATTAGAGATAGCAGTCAAAAAGAAAAAAAAAGAGCTCTATTTAATAAGAATTCTGCAAAGAACATAAAGGGAAGAAATACTTTTGGAGCAGACCTTATAAAACTATTCAAAAGCAACACGTGAAACAAAATGTCAAACATGCTGGAGGTTGAATTTGGGACCGCTTGTAAATGTTAATGGAATAATGAAGAACGAAGACTACCTCGAGATTCTTCAAACCCATTTACCCAATTTTATCGACCACAGTTCCTATCCCGAGAATGAAGTAAGTGCTTAGCGTGTTTATTGAATATAAGTTATCTTCATTTAAAGGTTCTATTTCTTAATGCCTCCAAGATCTCAATTTTCATCTAGACAGCCAGATAGACGGATATGTCTATATATCAACTTGGCTTTTGATGCTGATGAAGAATATATATACTTTATGAACTTTGTGTTGCCTCCTTCTATCTGTTACATACATACAGCGTTAAGCACAAACTTAGTATACCCTCTTTCCCTATGGGAACAAGGTATAACAACAAAGTTCCCATCCATATCTACCAAAAAAAAAAATTATGCCCGATTTTAAAACTTAGTTCTAAATTTAATTTCTACCCACTTATGTCATACTTAAAGTGCATTCACGTTTTCGGAAGTTTTCGAGTAGTCGTGTTTGCCAACGGTCGTTGGCCGGGTCAACAAGGCGTACAGCGAACAGCGTCAACGCAACAACCAACAACTGCAAAGGCAAGTACAGCGTGTAACGATTATTTAATGGCCATGCGGAGCATATTCTGTCTGCGGCCAAAGTGGAGCAAACAAATAGTCCGGCGCAGGGCAAACGGACAGACAAGTGACCAGGAACACAAACACGCAAAAGGGGAAGAAGAAAAAACCAAAGACCGGGACCAGTAGTATGATGCGCACTTGTGCAGAAAGTTCGCACAGATGGCGAAACAAATAAATACAAACACAAATAAATTTATTGACTTTTGAAGGCAAAAAGTTTACTTGTTCAATGATGGAAAAATAACTCAAATGGAAAATCTTTAAATACTTTTATATTGAATATTCTTCTGCGCAAAAGTTGAAATATTTGCAGTCGTAATGAAATTAATTTTTAAATGAAGCCATAATCGAGTTGCGTGCATTTACGAAATATTTGACAAAGACTTCAATCAGCTTACAAATCACATTTATTAGGAATTGAAGATGAACAATCGAACGATGCACCAATGAAAATTGCATTTAATTTTTTTACTCACGATGTGTTAGAAGCCAGCTTGGCGCACACCATTCGCTTGTTCCATTTGCCCTTAACGATATACAAACAGTTTTCAGAATTTTCAATATGTCACTTAAAAACTAAACCATTATTCGTTGGTCATCCGAAGAAGAAGATACCCTACGTCCTTTCCTGATCTTGATACTTGAACCTGCATCTATGATAGAAAAGGCATATTTAACTTCCTGAGGTGGTTCTAAAGTATCCGCTATATTAAGAATTATAATTGGGAAGATAAGCTTCGTACAGTGTAGACAGGTTTACAGTTAACCAATACTGGCAGGTGCCTACCGACCCATTCTCACCCATTAAAGCAGTGCAAGTGCAGTGACTGCTTTCTTAGTTTTTATTCACTGAGAGTTGTGCAGTTGGCAATTTATGAATGCAGTGTTACTCAAAGTTTTCGCATTAATTTTTATGCCAGTTGCAGGTGTTTGTAACGACAAAGAAACAAGATTGGAACAAGTAGCCTGGCGAAGGCTTAGTGTGAGCACCTGCATTAGCAGATGTTAGACACTTTAACCAGGAATAACTCGCCAACTTGCTTTAATATACAAAATAAACATCATATTTCATTTATCTGGGGGTACATGGAAATATCTAATCACTTGCGAAATAAATTCAACAAATAAAGTGATTTACAAATTACGTTCATTAAAAAGTTCGGCTTTGGTTGAAATGCTATAAAAAGTGAAATTTAGCAAACATAAAACTAATTGCGCAAATAAAGATTTTCTAATTACCTTTGAATGCCTAAAAATCACTTCCGAATAATTGTAACGCAAACTGATGACTAAGAGGAGAAATCGTGCTGCCCTAACCACAAACCATGGACGCCATTTTCGTTTCGTTCTGACCATTTCTCCATTTCCGTTTGATGAATGTGCAATTCTCATGTCTGCCCGTTTGTGTTTGTGGCTATTTAAGCGCCAATAGTGCTGGTAGCTTTGCTAGTTGATTGTGCACGACTTCGAGATACCCTTTATTTACTTCGGCGTTTCTAGCTAAATTCTATATACTGTTTTGTACGTTCATTTAATATAATGAAGATTCTATCTTTTATAGTTTCGAAGATGTTGCTGTGCATTGCTGTATAAAGTCTTACTAGCCATCTTCTGTCGGTTACATACATTTACGCAAACTTTATATACTCTTTCACTCTATGGATAAAGCATATAAAAAAGAAAGAAAAACAAAGAAAATTTACACACTCAACACTTGCAAAGCAACTAAAAGAAACAAAAAGCAAATGGCATCAGAACTTTTGTGCAGAATGAAAATGCACGAAGGCAGCACTCGACTTCTCACCGAGTCTCGCCGGTATAAATCAATTTTAATTGCTACCAAATATTTCATATATCATAAAGAAACTATGCAGAATCTTTTTGATGTGCAATGCTTTCACCAACGATGTGTTGATGCAATTTGAACTCATTATATTTCATATTTTTATAAAGCCGAAAAAGTAACAACAACAACAAGTCCTTTGTGAGTCAACAATTACATGCAAACGGACAGTGCTCAATTAAATTAAATTAAATTAAATTAAACCAAAACAAAATAATTTTTTTTACATAACATCAGAAAAGGGGTTAGATTTGTATGGAAGCTACCCCTGCTAGTGGTTTGATATGGAATATTTTATTAGAATTTAAGTAAAACACACAAAATTCGCATTTTCCAAAAATCAGAATGAGGAATCATGTTTTTATGGATAGAACCGCCTAAAGTGAGGTTGGCCCGTTCATACAACACTGCCTTTCTGAAAAGCGATTAGAATTCATTATATATTTAAACTTGACGGCTCTATCGTTTATAGTCACCTAGCAAACATATATCAACTTGAAGCCATATCTCTTTTATAATGGAATTAGGCTTGATAATGCAATAAATCAGAAGGATTAATGTAAAATAGTCTAAATTTGAAATTTCTTGCAAAATAACAAAATAATTATTATCTATTCAAAGCTCAAAATGAGGAGTAGATTTGCATGGTAAGTGCCAGCGTTCATATCCGTTTGAATTTTCAGACACTTTTACTTGAATTTTGTTAATTTTTAATCCAATATGATGCACACTTTATATGACATCTTCTTCAATTATGATGTGTTATAATCAAAATAATAAGGACTGCATATTAATGCATTCATTGCTGTAAAAGTGGAAATTCTTAGAACAATGGTTTCGTTTATTAAAGTATAAAGCTACTCACATTGTAACTTCTGAGTAGTTTGGTTCTTGCCAAAACAAGGCAATGCTCAAACTGATCCTGCCGTTTCGGCATTTGATTCAGCATTTGTTGTAATGTTTCTCATTATCGAAGCAGAATCGCTTCCCATATAAACGATTAAATTTCATCGGATTTATGCAAATTAAATAATTGTAAACGTGTGAATTAAATATACAGCAGTAGAGAAAGGTTGCAAATCATGTAAACTACTACAACTAATTAAAAAGTGAATATATTTATTGATTTTTAACCAAATGGCTGGCCGACGTTTAATTTTAATTATACGCTTGCAACGAGTGCTACAAACTTAATTGAAATGCAACACATTAAATAATTGTTATTAATTGCAATGTTTGAGTTTATATGTAATAAAATTGTATGAGAAGCATTTCTGCATTATTTTTAGTGCATAAAAAATTATTATTTCAAAAAGACAGACAACAACAATAGATGACAAAACCATCAATATTAACAGATCCATTAATTAAATTTTACCAGTATCTAATGCGATTTTGTTATAACTAACAGAATTATTTAAATACCAATTAAAATTATAAAACAATTCATAATTTTGTAAATTGTCTAGCATTACTGCAGCTAATGCAATAATTTGTTTACCAAATCCATACCCGATCGATTTCGTGCAAATTCAAAACAAAAGTGGCGCATCGTCGTCAATAGCAACAGTGCAAGGACATTTGCTACTAGCGGAAAACTTTTCAATTTAGCTAGCCAAAGCGTAGAGCATGCAACTGAAAACTTGCAAATGGTTTAAAGTGCAAAGATCGAAATGGACATTAAAAAAGAAGTATGTCCTGCAAAGGAGTCAATTGCTGACGCGAATGCCACAAAAATGCACATAAATGTGATGGATGGATGACATAGAGTAAAACCTAATGGACAACCAAGCTGTTTCTGCTTTCTGCATTTTTTTTTTGCTCTTTGTCCTCTTTCTATTGCGAACAGAATCTCAGCTCGGAATGTGCCATATAATAAAGTGTTACAAACAACCGACAAATAACCGACGTCACTTGCACGTTGACCTACACAAACACAAAATTCTGCGATTAAAGAAGTAAATTCTTTGCAAGTTGTGCTCTGCAGTCCCGGCAATATTGCAATATTTACACCCGTCTGCGTTGCTGTTTACACAGGATATTAGCCGACTTTACTTGTCGCATTTGAACGGATTGTGGGCGATTTTTTGCGGTTTGGTTTCGCTGTTCGGACTCGAAACAAATTATGATGTCTTTTCTTTATTTTTTCTCGACTTTCCAACTAGCTGCCATTGTTCACTCACTGCCATGCGAGTACAAAAGTTGCTTGGCTATTTTGAGAAATAAATACATATTCTAAGTTTTAAAATAATTAATTTAAAACAGTCAAAACTTTTCATTAAAAAGATTAAAGATTTTATTTAAAAAAAATAAATAAAACAAACTACGGGTCGTATGTGTAATATGCATATTTTTTATTACACAGTCATGAAATCGATTGAGCACTCAAAATTTACAGAAGTTCTGTATTTAAAAAAAAAAAATCTTCTTTAAAAAATAAATAAAAAAAATGTATTACATTTAAAAAAAATAAATTATTAATAAAAAATATGTATGTAACACGCAAAAGAATGCGTAATAGACTCCATAAAGTATATATAATCTAGATAAGCATTAAAATTTGAATCAATATAGACATATTAGTCTCTCCGACTGTCCGTATTAAAATCAAGACCTTGGAGACTAGAATAGATAGAGCCTTAAAAGTTACCGGAATGTTGATATGATTATGGACCATATTTTGAAATACAAAAAAAATTTCGCTAATAAAAATATATTTTAACATAATTATGCCACAGATTACTGTGGCATAAATAGCAATCCATATTAATATGTATAGATAAGGCTAGCAAAATATCCCAGAAGTGACCAAAAGCTCAAGCTCAAGTTGTGGAGCAGATAGTTGCATTTTTGTATGTTTGTAACGAATAAATTCCAAAGCTAAAGGACCGATTTCAAAAAATCATTCTCCATTAGAATGCTACATTATCCCTGAGTAATATAGGCTATATTTATTAATAGAAAAAATTAGGAATCTCTACTAAAACTTGAATAATTAGTCATAAAACGGCGCAGCGGACGCAATCAGTTATGGCAAAGAGTAATGGTAATTGGTAATGGCAATGGGTTATGATAATGGGTAATGGTAGTGGGTAATTGATAACAGTAGTGGGTAATGGTAATGGCAGAGAGAAATGGAAGTGGGTAATGGTAATGGGTAATGGCAGTGGGTAATTTATATTGGTAAGGTTCGTTGGACAAATGTAAATAGTTTATCTTTACTGCGCGCGGGCGAAGCGGTCATGCTTCAGCTAGTAATGTTTTAAAGAAGATTGCTCCAACTGCACATTTAGTCGTACCTTTTCTGAATCCGCATGTTTAAAAATATATGCAATTTTTATTTAAAAGAAATTTTTATCTATTTTACATCTTGAAGATGTTTGCTGTTAACTGTTCTCTACTTATTATAAAAAATTACTTACAAATGCATTGTTTCGAGTTCTTATTTCAAAAGTACATACCTGAAATTATATTAAAAAAATAAATCGGATTAGTGTTAAAATATTTGTTAATATATATAAAAATTAATGTTGTATCTATATAGCTTTGTATGCTCTTTAGAAGAAGCCAAACAGTCCAACCGATTGAGCTGAAGTTTACATAGGAACATCATTTGGGCCAGGAAAGGTATCCAGTTATGTTAGATATAAAAAAAAAAAAAAAAAAAAAGCTGATATTTGGTATACATGTTAATGTGATTGGGAGAAGTAAGATCCATACGAAAATAGCAAACATTATATTCATTAAGATAATAGTTATTCGTGTCAGATACAGCTAAAAGTTTTATACAATTTTTTTTTTTTTTTTTTTTGATAATTCAATTACGTTTTGCCTTTGTACAAATGTAAAACATCAAAAAGTTCCTTATTAGTTAACAATTTTTCAAGTTTTAATTGCTTATGTCAGTCAACAGCAATTACAGATTGCGAAGGTATTTACTTCACCAAGTTGAGGCAAAAGTTAGTCAGTCAAATCTCATCAGTCAGTTTGGCTAACTTTTCAAATAGTTTCCAAGTTTCCTTGCGAATTTTATTTATTCAGAATGAAAATATAATTGTTTTCGCAAACCAATAATATTTATAAATTAAATAAACTGCATTTTAATAAAGTACAAACATAAAATCGATTACAGAACAAATAATGCTTCTTCAACGCTTTTGCGCTGCATTCAATAAATATTTTGGATTTTGTAAGCGTTAATGGATGTTCATTGCTTCTCATTGATTGACTAATTGGAAATTTGGAAATATTTTGATTATTTTAATTGGTATTTGTTTGCTTTGTCAGCGCCATGTAATTATTCGATTTATGTAGTGATTTAATGGCGCTAAATGAATTTAATGAAATTTTGCAGAACAACAGAAAGTATTTAGCCACAAAACGTGTTAATTTAGTTCAACGTGAAATAATTGCAGATGATAAGCCATTTCTTGAATTCGAATTTAATTTTTATTGAAGAGTATAAGATTTTCAAAATAGTGCTCAAAGTATCACAAACAAAGTCAAAATGATATCAATTTAACTTTGACATTGTTGCAAACTTCTTGCAATATAATCCTGCAGTTCTTGACGTTGCTGTTTGGTTCAATTAAAGAAACTTTGTTCAATACGTGACAACATTCCAATAAGTAAACTGCATGAGTGAATGTCCTTATGCACACATTAATGAGTTGCTGTGAGTCTTTGCGGTGATGATATTTCCACTGAATACGTGTTTTCAGAAAAACTAATGTTTTGGCTCTCAAATTTTAGTCATAAAATAAACATATCTTCCTTCGTGTACTCTACATTGTTGAACTTTATGTTTCTAAACTTTTGAACAAATATGTAGACTGCTTAAGAATTATTTCAAATTATTCTAGCAATCTGAGCAATTCTTCTGTATTTATTCACAAAATCATTTGCAAGTATAAATGCATATTCATTGCTTTTAAACTTCGACCACATATCGGAAGGTTGATTATGGCATTAAGACTAGCAGAACTTCACTTGACTTGAATTGAAATTTCCCCAATACAATGATTCCGACAGACAGACTTCCAGTCAACCAAAGCAACTGCAAATTGTATAAGGTTAGCATAAATATCAAATGGACCAGACGTGATTCGTATCTGTGTTCGTATCGATGAATATCTGTGCGAGTATGCCGTATGGATTGCATTGCATCCGGCCTGCAGTTCCAATGCAGTTTGCACGCAACACTCAAAGCAATCTTATTACATTTAGCCACAATTGAGCACAGACATGATGCACAGCACAATGCGCTGAGTGAAGAAGAAAGCTTCCTTCATCCGTATAGTCGAAGGTGCGGTAACTGTTATGAAACCAAAAATCGATTATCTGCAAAGAGCGTTCGCCCGTAGAATACTTGCACTGCAAAAGCAGCTGCCAAGCAGTTTCCGGGTATTTGACAGCTGACGCAATAAGCTACACCTCAAATTTCACACGTAAAGGATTGTCAAGTCTTCAATCAGAGCAACACTCACGAATATCTAATGCAACGGGTTGATTGCGCAATCGAATTGACAGCCAATCTCGTCTCATATAAGTGAATGCTAAACTTCAATTGGAGCAAGCTTATAGACGAGAACTAAGTCGAAATTAATACCTCGACAATGCTAGAATTAGGTCTAGCTCATTAGTGAATAATTATAGCAATAGTGCGAGTAAATTAATACTTGCCCGGTGCTGGCGAGGTACTCTTATAAGCGGCTCAATCGAAATCTTCACCATGCATATACAATAAAACGTGTGAGGATACTTCGCTGCAGGTACAATTTGTGTGACAATGCAATTAAACACTTTTGTACTCAATTATATTTCCATTCAGGACAGTATGTCACAGTATGCTGCATGTCGAAGTTCCATAGACATCCGATTGGGCACTGTGTACGCATGAATGAAATACTTAATCAAACTCAGTTGTGAAGCTTGCGTTTATTAACTTATTTATCAAATATAAATTGAATAACTAAAAATACAGCAGTACTTAGTTAACGACTTTAAAATACCCTGCAAATCTATCTACGTAGGTTTATGCAGCATTTGTTACATAAATATTAATAATAAAAAAAATATTTTTTTTAATTAAAAATTTTTTTTTTTTTTAATTGGCTAATTTTTAGCGTTAAGTGATGTGAAAGAGAAGGCGAAACCTTACATCTTTTAAAGAGTGGAGAGAGCGCGTGTTTGTGTTAAGTACATACATTTTCAACTTCAAAAGTGTGCAAAGTGAAACGGAATTCAAGAGGGGAAATGCATTGGCTTGTGAGTCTGAAGCTTAGAGTATGAGTGCGTGAGAAAGAGGGGTGAGAGATAAGTTATACAGTAAATAAAAAATTTTCTGTTCTGTTCTTCTGTAAGAATCAAAACCAAATGAGATATTTGTCAGCTGTAAACGAATTGACGTAAACCCAGGAAAAGAAATTCAACGGCTTTAAATCACATAAGCGAGATGACCATTCAACCGAACTATTTCTCGAGTTTAATTATACGGTTTAAGAACTTCACCTTCAATAGTTAAACTGTTTCATTAGTTGTTTGGCAAATGGCTTCATCATGCAGACACCACTGAAGCATATTGAGGTCAACAATAGAATTTCAACATGGCACGAGAGCAAAATTACGGACACTTTTTGTGGATGGAAATTCTGCATTTTTCTCAATCGGAATAGTTCAAATTGGGTAGAGTTCTTAAGTTAATTTGGTCCAAATCTTTATGCAGTTTTCATTAGAATGTGGTTTCAGAGTGGAATTGACAGATTTGACGAATTTCTTTGCTTTTGCTATTTCATCCTATTAAACCGTGCTGCAAAAATACTATATTTAGGGAAAGATTCTCAACCGAACAATATCTCTAGTGGATGACCCTGTACAGTAAATAATAGAACATTTATTCTTTACACTGGATAATTTGTTTGTCAGTTAAATTGCTTATTTCCCCGCTTGTGAAATTCGACATTTGTTGCATGCTCTTAGGCGTATTTTGATGTTTTGTGCTGTTGTTGTTGTTTAGTTATTTAAATTTCGTAAACAAACGCTGTACGCTCTAAGCAACGTCAAACAAACTCCGAACGTAGCAAGTTAAAATCTCATTTAAATTTAAAGGCATATACAGCATATTTATGCAAAATGTATACAAATAAAAGCTTATATGCTGATGGAATGTAAAATTTAATAAAGTTTTTTTTTTTGTTTTTGCTAGAAATTAAGATAAACTTAAACTTATATAAAAAATAAAAAATCAAACTGACTAACAATGATGTGGTCCACACGACCTCTAGAGTCCACTCTTTGGTTGGTGGCAGGCCAGAGCACACAATATATAATTGCAGAAGACGAAAACATCTTTAGCGCTGGATTACAAGGAAGTCAATGGGATTTATTTTCCGCTTCTTCGAGTTCGTCTTCCTTTTTATGCGCATCATCGAACCTTCTGATGTTGATTTATGAAAAATATTTATTTTTCTAACGCCAATGGCGGCGCCACCAATAAATCCAAAAGAAAGATGCCCATACAACAGAAGAGCAAAATGAAGAGCGGAGGAAATAAAAAAAAAGTAAAGGCAGTAAAAAGAAAGAGGCAAACAATAGCAAATCGGATGGAAACTTCATAGAATCTGCAACGGAATAAACGATGAAGATCTTCTCAAGCGAAGATTTCATACTCCAAAATGGCTGTCATTGAATAATGTTTTGGGGAATTGTGTGGGCGCACAACTCGACTCGACCTGAAACGCTCGAGTGCAGCGAATTGGCTTCGTTGTGAAACCAATTGGCGGTGGCATACATTCTTTTTTTTATTTATTTATTTATTTTTATTTTTTTTTTGACGTTTATTCTCTAGCTCACTTTTTCTTTATTACTTTACTACACTATTCGTTGGCAGCTTGTTGTTTTGTTCATTTTGACACATTTAACTGAAATGAGATACTTTTGGGATTTTCTGAGTATTTACGCCGGCAAAATAGCTCGGAATTTTTATTTTATAATTTATTTTCATTGCGATTCCGTTCGGACCGTCACATTTTCATGTAAATCATTTGTCAAAATGCGATTTTTATTTGACAACTTGATAGACCGAAAAAAATAAAGTTTTCGTTTGCTTGGGATTTCATGTCCATCGAGAAGAGCAAATAAAAGTAAGAATATCTGCTCAAAAGCAAAACTTTTTCTGTTATTAATAGATTTGCGTTTTAACAGGGGGAAAACAAACGAAATTAAAAAAAATAGTACCAAGATATTACTTGTAAAATGAATACAAAGAGGATTTATTTTACCATTTGCAAAGAGGGCGGTCATACTAAAGGTCAACATAAATCTGTTATTATTCAGTACCGATTTGATCAAATCTTGAGAGTCAAATCACTGAATTCAGGTTTTCTGTTTAATTATTGACGAAATTTTGAGTGGTTTATCCCCGTTTTTTTTTTTAATCGGTGGATTCTTAAATACAAAAGAATTATAAACTTTTAACAATACTTTTTTTAAACAATAATTTTTTATTAAATCAATTGAAAAACAATTTTCAATAATAGTTGAATAACTGAATAAAGTTTCAACTGAATCAAAACAACTAATGAATAAATGAAGTGTATGAAGTAATTCAGCAAGGGGAGCAACATAAAGAGGTAAAGGAGCTAGGTAAGCTGACCTGACTAATACAACAAAAGGTGCTTCAATTAGCAGATGTAAAGAGAGAAAGGAAGGCCGCTGCGTTCGTTCGTATTGCTTGAATGGCGCAGTCTCTTAAGCATTCAGCTTTGAATGTTATTAAACAACAGTGTTGTGCCTGTATGCGGAAAACGTTGTGGAAGTGCAACGAGCATAAGCGCACAAGATTGAAGGACTTTGCAGTCAACAGCAGAAGCGATGCACACGCAAACAACACGGAGCAGCAGACGGAGTCACCACCTTCACCGCAAAAGTTTACAAACGCCGAGAATGATTCAATTGGTAACACAATACATACTCGACTTCGAACTCTGGACTGCAGATATTGCAGATGGTTTGTCGGGGATGTTGCTCATGTGCGAACGTTTGTAGCTACATTTGACCCGTGTAAACTTTGCTCCTATCGTTGTGTCCTGTTCTGAGCTTTGCGTGGGCGTGCAGTAAAATTGTAATCGAATATTGATTGAGTGCAGACGACGACAACATCGAGAACGAAGGCGCGGGTGTTAGCAGCAGCAGCAGCACAGAAGCAGATAAATGCTGATTATGACGTTTGTTCCGATGTTATACACTGCGCTCGCAATGCCCTTCTGCAATGATGTGTCTGACACAGTTGGTGTACTTCGGGAGGTGTGCCCATGTTTTATATAATTTACAGCAGCCAGCCTTAAGAGAGGTGGTAAAAAATTAAAGCATACTTCAAGGCGGACACCTGGTTACTGCAGGAGTTGCTTTGGCCATTGCTGCTTTTCTATGCGAGTGCACCCAGTTTCAGTTCAGTGACATCATTTTCTAATATCGATTGATTTGCTGCTGTCGCACATAGACAACGACAAAGTCAATTGCAACCAGAATGGCTATTCAATTACGCTTTGCTGATATACTGTCACGACAGGTCATAAATAAATTCTGCAGAACGCTGCTACGGCATACAAATGAATCTAATAATAATGAATTTATTGTAATTCAATTAGTCCTTGGAAAATCTAAAACAAAAGAAAACGAAAAATAGAAAATAATTAAATTCAAACAGCTTCTCTCAGTACAACTATTGAGTGGTTTCAGAAAAAAGTAAACAATTAAAGTAAAGTAAAGAAGTTTTAAGATTTAATTGAATTAAATGAAACAATTGCAAAGCAATTTTTTATTCATTTTTATACGTGTACTGTGTGCTGTGGAAAGTAAATAAATGCGAACATATACACGTTCCCTAAATGAAACGTTGATGAAATATTCTCAAAGACTTTTTTATGTTTTCTTGATTAAAATTTGAATTTTCTTTGAGGTAAACTCAACACAATTTTTAGAAGAAAAAGAAAAAAACAAAGGACACGCATACTGGAGTGTTTTTAAAATCCCATCTTTCTCTTTCTCTGATTGCCACAAGAATAAAAATAGAGAAAAATCCAATGACGAAAGGCAATGCGAGTTTTAGGCAAAGGAGTGAGTGAAATTGATTGCCCTAGACCTCAACATAAAAGATTTTTCAAAAAGCAGCATACTGTCACACACACACACAGGCAATTCGCAAAGTTATTTGTAGGTATATGTAGGTACAAAGAAATGCGAAGGGGGTAGTAACTGGCATACAAACCGCAGGAACAAAATTTCATCAACGTTTCCATCATCATGGAGAAACCTACAAGCAGGCGCATAAGTGGAATCCATCATTGTGCAGTAAGTAAATCTTGCTCGCAAAGATGCTGAGTACAAAAAACTAGCTCAGTAGTCGTCACTTGTAAGTAGACTGGAGAACAATGAAATGATGAAAAATATTTCCAACATAATTCTGATGAGAAATGCTGAAGTAGTGCCTGTAATACTTTCGCCGACAACATCGCCGCCGTTGCTTGATGCATTGCTGCACTTTGCGCGCTGCTGCGATGGATCTCGAGTGAGTTAGTCCCCACTTACTCATCGCGTAAACACGCGAAGAAACATGACAACAAGCTGACAATTTATGCTGCAAGAGCCGCAAAGACAAAGACCGAGTATCTGCAGGAACAGTAACGGTGGGTGACAGCTGGAGCCTGCCGCGGGCGCATGTTTGCTCCGTGTCATCAGCCCACTGTACACCACTTTATGCTGCCTCGTCTGTGGTCCTCTTGTCATCACTTGCCAGGAATGCACACAAAGATGCTGCATTTGTTTAACATTAAGTTGCCCCTACTACCCAACCTCTAACAGGCAGGCAAGTCAAATGTGCTAGCTAACTAGAGGAGCTTGACGCGCTATGATGGAAATGAGGGCACACTGCAACTGACTCTGCTTATATTTCACTTCGAGTGGTACTTGCGTGCGATTTTTGTGGTAATCATGCTTGAAACATATTCAATTTTGCGTTGAAGCATTCTTTTTACTTAATTTTGCGTACACAAAGACAGACAACAGGAGACAGGAGAGCGGTTGGGTATGGCTTTAAGAAGGAAAGTGCCATGCAATGGAGAACAACCTTAGAGCCTCAGAGAGTATTGTGTCAAGTGTTCATCATCATCATCATCTAAATTTTTAAGTCATAATTGACACAGAACGCGTTATTCAAATAGTAGCAAACAATGTCGCGCGCACTCAAACTACTATGCTGAACTGTTGATAGTTGCCGAGCGCAAAATTGACTTTATTTAATTACTAACACTAGCCTCATTTTGTACGCACTAACTAAGCTGTTTGTGGCGCACGGCTTTCAACGGATTTCTAACTTCTGATATTTGTAACTGAACAAAAAATCGAATATACGCTGCTAGTAATTGCGGAATGCCATGCACACTGAAATGAAATTGAAATGAAAATTCAGTTCACGGAATTGTGCATTTCACGCACTGCCGGATACAGCTAACGCATTCGCTTTGCTTGCTTTGCAAAGCTCAAAACCAGAAGCTGATAACCGGCTTTTATGCCACCGCATGCTATTAATACGCTCAGACGACGGCCAGGCCACTGCCAATTGGGAAACCAGCATAATTCATTGTCAGAGTGCGGAACACAATTGTTGACAGTGAGTCGAAACGAGGTCAATCGAAGGGATTTCCATATCACAGCTGAAATCTACTCAAAATTAAGAGATTGAAAGGTTTTCAGAAGAAGCATAGCAGTCAAAATACAGTTCAAGCTAACGAACTAGCAAAAGGATTAAAATGTTTATAGTTTATAGAAATGTGTCCGTGTTTCAGAATTACTGGTGATGTGGCATGTGAAAATAGACGAAAGTGTTCGACTTCGAATGGGCTCGACTGCGAGACAAACTGTTCCTAGCAATTCTAATCATATGTATTACAAAAAGTTTATCCTTTGGGCACCAGGCATTTCTCGGACTACACTTAACTATGCTACTATGGCATAAATCTTAGCTTTTTATTCCAAACATTTAACATTCACTTTATTTGCTGTTATTTTCTTATTGCATTTTTTTTTTTTTTTTTTAGTTTTTATCATAATTCCATACTTGACAAATGAAATGACATGAATAAATAGTAAATACAAACACATGCATCAAGCAAAACCAGGGAGTCTACAAACCCATCCCTTGCAGGCACAGCTTAAGCTGGCAATTCAGCTGGCAGTTGAATTGGAGATTGTGTGCTGGAATGGCGTGGGCTATAAAAAAATAAAATACTGATACACACGAAGCGATAAACGAATACACTGTGATGACATTCAATGGAACAGCAGAGGCTGCAGACAGCCGTTCACAGATAAAATTGAAGCGTATACATTTCCTAGCACTAATGCATGCACAGCTGTTGACACAAGCATCAAAGAACATGGAGCACTCCCACGATATTGTGTTTATGCAAGCATACAGATGTGTGCCCGAGAGTAATGTGTATCTGTGTATCCCTGTGTTTGTTTGTGTATGTTTAAGAAATTGAAAAGCAGGAAAAATCAACGCTATAGCATCAGCCAACAGCACGGAAAAAGGATAAGACTTCAAGGAGCGACGACAACAGCTGCATTGCATTCAATATGCATAAGGAAAAACATGCGAAATCCAGCAACGCGCATCTTTATTGATGATGCGAATATGCATTCCGTTGCATGTATCTGTATCGGTTTCCGCAACTGATTTTGTATCTCCGCAATCACACATCTGTATGCGTCTGTCGCAAATGCATGTGGCAAATGTATTTATATTTCATATTGTTTATTTAAGCAAAGCATTGTGCGGAATATTTATGTAGGATGTACTCTACTTGTTCTAAAGCAGCTGCGATGATTACTTAGGAAAATAGTTATATAGATGAAGTATATAGAGCAGCGTAGATATTGAGAAACCAATAACTGAAACTTACGCTAAGCAACACAAATATCTTTAAACAAGAAAGAAGAGTGCGTGCGCAACTTTGAGATACACTGTAATGCCATTATTTCAGCTTTTATTTGTATTTAGGAAATATTTATAACTGGCTGTGTGTCAGATATTTTATTAGGATTAGTTTAAGATACAATAAAATATTTGTTTGTTTAGTTTTAAAAAACCCAGAAAATTGTTGCGGATTTCCATGGAGGCTATTCATTCTAATTGTCTGATCTGGACATATATAGAATATTTTATATATATTTTATATTTTTTTGGTTTTTACGTTTAGTGCCTTCCGCCCTTAAGCAGTAGTACATTGGCTACAAATTATCTAAAGAAGAAATATGAAAATCTAAATGCTCCAACCTAGCTCTTATGG
Organism: Leucophenga maculata; assembly: GCA_035044805.1. Taxonomy (NCBI): domain Eukaryota; kingdom Metazoa; phylum Arthropoda; class Insecta; order Diptera; family Drosophilidae; genus Leucophenga; species Leucophenga maculata. Next base: position 1,550,498 of record JAWNNP010002193.1, on the reverse strand, counting down.
TCTATAAGTTTTCGTTGTTCATACGGGCAGTCAGACAGACATTATTTCACTTTTACTCAATGTGAATAATTCGTATTGAAGTGCTTTGCTGCATCGTGATGCCTTCTTATCCAAGTTTCAGATACACTGCTCACTTTTCTTGCAGAGTTTGTTATTCTGAATAATTTTGAACTATTTTAACAGTTCAAAACTTAAACAACTTAAACTTTGTCTTTCCGCAAGTCCACTTTATACTAAAAAATGTTTAAATGAAAAGCAGTTCTAAATTCAAAAAACTTTATTCGTTGATATTTCGGCGAGAGAAATTTCAACTGATTGTCTACAGCAACTCAACTAGTCTTGTACTTTATGGAGTATTTTTTCCAATTTGAAATTAAATTTATAAAAAAAAATGTATCGTTCCACAGCAACATTATAAAAATTCATACAACATGACCACATACAATACAATCGGTTGTACAACTTGATATATCAAAACTGTTGATGACTTGAAATTCTTATACGACAGCTTCGTTTATCAAAATAAACTCTGTGATAACTTAGAAATTGGAACCTATTCACCAATAACTATGCATTTGACACGCAAACTGAACCCCTTCGCATATGATTGATAATTTCCAGCCCTGTTTGAAACAGCGCAAATAAAATGTCAATTAGTAATTAAACGCTACGTATAAACCGCCCAATTGACAATCGTAATGAAATTATTTTCTTTTCAACATTAAAACCGAGAATCATTTATGGAAATAAGTAGTCAAATGAAAATTTAAATTTTCATATTGAAATTCACTGATACAGCTTTCAGTTGTGGCCATGAAGAACATTAAGTATGAATTAAACATTAAAAATGAATCAACTATGTATTAAATTTTTATATAAATGTTTATAATGAATCAAAATGCCTTTAAATCGAAATACTTAAATATTACAAATGTGCATTGAAAGCAACTCTTCAAAGCAGTCAAATTTAAACGATTTGTAAACGTAAAAAATTATTAAATATAAAAATTTTATGTTATGATTTGTCATTTAAATACGAAGAATGAGAAAATATTGACTTCTTCTTTTAACAAATATTTTTTGAAAGCACTGAAAACAAGCATAAAAGCATGACTACTAGTTTCAAAAGGATGCATTTGTAATCGGAAAATATCGAAGAAGAAAAATTATTGAGTAGAATAGTTTTTAGGTCTATGTTTGCTATACAAGATCCAAATTTCGTAGTAGTTTCGCTTTGAAATTATTTCGCATTAAAATACAAAATATTTCTCTCGTACCTGTGCGCAAATAGGATGCATCGGAACAATCTGTTTATACATTTTTTTTTGTATTTATTTTCCTTAGAACTCAATACAATGCAAGTCAACAGAAAAACTTCTCTTTTTTCTGTTTGTTTTGAGTGACTTAAAAAACATTCTGACAGAAAAGCAAAGCTAAGGGAAAACTAAATATTCTATTTCAACAAAGTTGTTTGACGTTTTTAGCTGTTTACCAGTAAAAGTTCACAACAAGGACAACAGTAAGGAGTAAGTGCATACAAGTGTTCACAAAAAGTAAGCTCAGTAAGCTCCACTTAAACATTATGTCATATCAACACAATGCAATTGTGACTTAAACTGAAAGTTTAAAATTCGAAAAAGTTTTTTTTTTTTTGTCAAATTTTTATATTTTGTACAAAAATATTTGTTATTTGTCTGGCAGGCTGCAGTAGGTCGTTTAGAAATAGAAAAATCTAACATATTTTGAGCTTAAATAAAGGACTTTTTCTTACAAAATATTATAAATAGTCGGCGGTATTGTTTGAAGATTATTTTCTTTGTTACTTTTACTGGCTGCCATACGAGTTTAAACCGCGCAATGTTGTAAAGCAATTTTTCGCTTGCATGTACGTATGTTTGTATGTCCTTTAAAGATTACTACAGCATTCATCCGATCACTATGAAACTGTGGAATGTTATTAAGTACATAGAACGACTACACTACGGAGTGGAAAGTGTTCCTGTTAGGTTTGATCCAAATCATAGAGCGCGATGCCTCACCCAACATAAAAGCGATAAATAAAATTCAGCACAGTGGTGAATGTTGATAAATATGCACAAATTGGTTGAGGTGATGCTCCGCCCTGCCCTCTAAGTAAGATTATTTATAAATAAATTCGCTTCACAATTGTTGCGTTTTCGAATTTTGTCTTTTAGAAAAAAAAATAATAATAAATTGTTGCGAAAAGTTATGAAAACCGTCAAGTTGACAAGAAGTGCAAGTGGGAATAGCATAAAATATAAAAAAAAATCTTAAAAAAAAAAGATTAATTTTTAGAAAGAGAAAATAACCAAATAATCACAAAAAAAAAAAAAAAACAAAATGGAAACTCATTTCCGTTTATACACAGCTTCCGGAACATAAAACGAATTACAAGTGTCCATTTTCATAAAGAAGTAAAGTGAAGGGATTCTATGTATAAATAGGAGAGAAAGTGCGAAATGGCAATGGAAATGTTTGCCCATGGAGAGTGAGTGAAAGCAGTGGGCGGCGAGCGACTATACAGAGACTTCACTTAGCTTGCTTATTAGTTTCGTTTAACTTGCTCGTAAATCTAATTTTTCATCTTTAGACTTTCTGTTTTTTTTTTTTTTATCGTGACAAGGATAAACTTTCTTAACAAATGCCACATAAAGACAAATGCGTGAAAGCGGAAGAAACTGACGGATTCTTAAGTCACGGAAATAGATAATTTATGCAGCGGCAAAAAAAATTAAAGTAGCTTAAAAATGCCAACACCAAATAAATCATTTCATGTGACAGGATTTCATAAAAATGGTGTAAAAAAAATGCATATCATCCTGTGAAGTCGCTTAATTAAAACAGTACAAAATAGAAAACAGTCCGATTTAAATTTGCGTAAATTACTTTCAGTGAAAGGTTTAAAAGCAGCTTAAATCTAAAATGGTAGACTTAGGAAAAAACGCATGAAAAAATTGTTAAAAACAATTTGCAATGTCCTCCTCTGCAGTTAAAACAACAAAGATGACCAAAAGAGATCCGTTGAAAGAAAATTAAGATACGAAGCAAATGACAAGACAAATTGTGTTTGAGCAACGAAAGAACGTACGAAAAATAAAAATAAAAAAAAAAACAATTATAATTAAAAAGAAAAGCCATAAACAAATTTTTCTTGTTTACTTCTCAACTGCAAATGAAGAAAATAGCGTTGGGCGGTTGCGTATAGCAAATTGGGCGGTGCACAGACGCGACAGGAAGTGTCAATTAGAGGCGTTGAAAAGCAAAGTAAAGTAGAAAGATGATGCAGAAAAAGGAAGACAACAATAATTTGTTACTTGACAAATTGTCGTAGATGAGTTTTGCTTCCGTTTCAGCTCTTCTGCGCCACTTGGTTGTCGAGCCGATGGCGATGTCACTCGGGTTCTACTGCTAACTAGCATACAGCCCGAGCCGGCCGTAATGGAAGCGAAACAAAAAGGACAACGCGAATTATTTTGCATAATTAAGCGTGAAAATGTTGCATAATTTTTTGACGCATCTTAAAGAACAACATTTCAAAAAAACAAAAAAAAAAGGATGCTGCAGTCAAGTATACGAGAGTTACACTACAATGATACCCTATAAAGAGTTTGAAATTTAATTATATAGAGTCTTTAATCAGATCTTGATCTCTTTCGGCAAGGTTTGGATAGGCAAGTTCATTATATACTAATCTGAACAAGAAATAGGAGAGTCTCATATTTGAACAGCCAGACAGACGGAAATACACATATTGACTCGATTTTTGATGCTGATCGAGAATGTATGAGAGTTAATATTCTAGAAAGATTGGACAAATTTGTATGGGTACCACTTCTTTCAGTGGCCGATCTGGAGCTACTTAAAGCAGATCATAACAGGGTTTGGGATGAAATGCGGGCGCAGCCATATTCGTTATCCTCTGGCACATACGAGTTGCAGTATTTAATATCGCGTATAAATGAAACAGTGCTAAAATGGAATTTCAAGCAAGATAACTCCACTAACACTGCACGGTCCGTGAAATTGTGCAGTCAGAGCCAAAAAGTTGACGTCCTTGAGTGGCCACTATACTCGTCTGACTTAAATCTCAACGTGAATCTTTGGGGATAGTTGGCTGGAGAAGTGAGCGAGTTCTTCATAATTTATACTTCCAGACAGACTGACGGATGGACAGATAGATAGACATAGCCAAATCAACGTAACTTTCGATGCTGTTCAAATATATATATATACAGGTGTTCGCGTCGGTTCTCGCCGCAAATGAAGCGCAATGAAATAAAGCATTGTCTTATATATTTTTTGAAATTTGTAGTATAAGAGAAAATGGATTGTAAATTTTATATTTTGAATTTGTAACTGCTTCTGTTCTCTCCACCTTTCTTTGCCCACTTTTCTAACACTATCTCTTTTCCAAACGGTTAGCTTTCGTTCCAGCGAAACAACAGGATATAAAAAGTCTAGGAACATTTTCATAATCCAACTGTTTTTTGTTCAAACTGTTAAACTGTTTACTCTGTGACAAACTTTTAATTAAAATAATTATTTTGCATACGCTACTCGGAATTCAATAAAGAAAACATTTACCGCGTGCCCAAATTTACACATGCAAATGCATACAAATAAGGACTATGCAAACACTAACACAGAAATACCGCCCCCCCCGGATGCGCAAATATGCTCGTACATGCAATACAAACCGAAATTCCTATACACTGGAATGCACGAATAAACGATCGAATCAGTGGATACGCACAGTTTAACAAGAATAACTAACGACAGGACACAAACGCTGCAGGAGCATGAATGGAAGGCAAATGATAACGGTGTTTAATACGTCGCTCAAGGGCTGGCAAGCGTGAGAGTGTGATGGAGACAGATAGAGAGGTGTTCGAGCTAAATGAATCGAGTACGGTTGCCAGTTTTAATTAACTTAAGCGCCTATTTAGACTGACTTCATTACGCGTGCATAAACGCATGCCGCAAATTTAGGGGCAACTCACGGTGTGCGTACGAGTGTCAAACACGCACGAGCGGACAAATATTGGAGTGTGTGACTCTCACGACTTATGCACAGTTGCCAGCATAGCATAATCGTAGGCGCCGCACCACGACGCGACGCGAATCTGTTTGTGTTCAACGCGAATTACGAGCGAAATATTCGAATTTTCAAGCATTTGAGAAAATGATGTGCTTACATGTTATACCCTACATATATGCACCGTCGTGTCCGTATGAAATTCCACGCATATTTGACAACACATGCAGTTGGGCATAAATCGTGGCGGCAGCACAAAAATCGCACAATTGTTATTTACGGTCAACGTCGTATATAAATATTTAGTCGATTCCGCTGTATACAAGTTGCAGTATAGGACGATACACCCAGCCAGAGCAAATGAACTCGCAATATGCAAAAACAATGCCTTTTGTATGTATATGTGTGTGTGTGTGTGTGCGTCTGGGAAAATGGCATGTGTCTGCTTCGAGCTTTCACAAAGCATGAAAATGAAGATGTGTTTTGGGAACAAAAAACACCTTGAGCGCCAAAAAGGCTACATTTATGATAATAACTTACGACTTAAAGCTTTCACACATTATTCTTACTTATCTGCCACAACATAAAAGATAATGCCACATTCTTTCTCTATTTTCTTTGCTTTTTGGGCTTCTATGTTTCTGTTGTTACAATTTCTTGCTTCTTTTTGCTCTCTTTTGCTATTATAACATAAAATTATCTCGGGTACGATGGATACTGACAACAAAGCATTTAACGTGCCACAGCAGAATATTTGCTGCTGCAACATACACACACGACACACACAAACGAACTACATAAAGAAGACGCTTCAGGCAGCCTCTTTGACCCTAAACTTTAAAAAAATTTAATTTCTTAGATATTCTTAGATATATGTCTACATATATAATCGTACATAAGAGGTGCGTTCAAAAAAAAGGAGATACCTTTCCAAATTTCTAGTAAGAATATGTATTAAACTTTCTATGAAAAAAAAGATTAAGTATAATTTATTAAAAAAAAAAAAAATGTTTTGAAATGGTACAAGCCCTTCAAAGAAGGCCGAGAAGATGTTAATGACAATGCCCCCCGCTCTGAGCACCCAGCACGTAATCAATCGATAAAATCATTGAAGAAAATTATTATAGAGAATCATCGAATCACTATTAGGGAAGTTCCTGAGTCGAAATATGACTTTTTTCGAAATTGAAATGTTGCAAAAAAAACAAGTAAGGAAATACAGTCGGGCGTAACCGACTGTAAAAGGCCCTGTACCAGTTCAGGTCGCCTAACAAACACATTAAATGTCTCCCGAGCTTATGACCAAACACATGACCACTTCTCACTGCGTGAATATGAATGAAAAGAAAAGGGGGGTCGTTCAAATTCAATTGCTTATAAAATCGTAATTTATTATCCGATTTTGATGAAGTTATTGGATTTTGGCTAAGAGAAACATTATCTCTATACTAGCATACTCAACTTTTTTTGTGCCGAAGAAATTTTTTGCCTTGGGGGTGATTTTATGGGTAAGGGGGGAGGTGCAACATTTTAAAATAAACTTGTAAAATTCCGGAGCAGTCCTAGTCGAATGCAAAAAACACGAAGTCTCTATCTATTACCGTTTCCAAGATCCTTTCGTTCATACGGACGGACGGACGGACGGACGGACGAGCATGTCTATATCGACTCCTCTATCACTCCTGACCATAATGGGGGTAACTTTGGGGGGTCTCCGACCATTATTTCTACCTGTTACATACATTTGCACAAACCCAATAGGCTCTTGTACCTTCGGTACAGGGCCTAAAAACGAATATCACAAATGCATCGAGGTTTAGAAAAAGCACTAAATTGTTTGACTTTGAAAAAGATAGATATTGAGTAACCTTTTCCAAAGAATGGTAATACTTACATGCTTGGCATAGATGATGGATTTTTAAAGATTTTAATAAGAAAATTGAGAACATACCTGGAAAGAAAAAAGGAATGAATTATTCTAAAATATTATAAAATCATATCAATTTGAAATATAGATGGTCACAAATACTCGCCCGCAAAGTTTAATGGGGCACCTGGGGGTCTATTGCTCCAAAACATATTTTCGTTCTTTTCTAGGTACCGACAGGATTTTACAAGATCAAAAATGTCGGTTCAATCGTTTAAAAGTTATGATTTTTCTGATATTTTTTTATATCAATTTTGTGAATAAATTTATTTATTTTTCTTTTAATTTGTTATGATTGACTGTAATATGTAATTGAGCAGTCGTTGTTCGTTCCAAAAAAATTCGCAAATTTTGCTTTTAAATTGTAAACAATGAAGATAAATATACAAAAATGAGGGCAAAGTTAAAATAACAAAAAATCCAACAGAGATTCCTCTTTAAAGCAATTTTACTTTTAATTTACGTTGTTTCTCGTTATTTATTTTGCAAATTTCTTTAGAATAATATTTACTCGGAACAAAATAAATTTAATTAAGTCGGAAAACAGACAAGCAGCAGCAGCAGCAGAACAAGAAGATGACGACGAGACGAGGTTGTTGGAGAGGAGCACAAGATGAGAAGTGTTAACAGTAACAAAGCGCGCGTATTTACGACATAAACAAATTAAATACAAAGACACTAACAAGAAATTCTCAGCGAAGTTGAATAACAAACGATGCAGGACGAAAGGATATACACCAACAGCAATGCGCAACGCTGAAAGTGAAAGAGAATGTAGACTACTCATTAAATTCAAAAACTTCAACGTATGCAGAGCAGAAATTCACACATATACATACGTATGTATGAAGAAACCATTGTACTTACATAGATACACCATTACACACACACACACACAGAAACACAGACAGACGCCCTCAGTACGCAATTGAAAGCCAACGCAGCTTTAATGAGTTGACAATTAGCATATCAAAACAAACATTAAAACTGTCACTTCAAAGTGTATGCATGCGTATAAGTGTGTGTGTGTGTGTGTGTGTGTGTGTGTGTGTGTGTGTGTTTGTGTGCGTGTGGCTGTGTGCATGTTTATGCCTAAGTGTAAATGTACTTCATTGCGGTTTGACAGGAATCCCAACTCCGAACTCAGCTACACCAATGCAACCGCTTTTGGCTTTTGTTTGCTGCTGCTTGTCGACTCAAAATGCCTTAAATGAAATGCTTGCCGACTTAAATGTTTGCTGTTAACGAAATTAAATGCTATTTATTTTTGTTTTTTAAGTTTTTTTTAGGTTTCAGTCATAAGCTAAAATCAACAGCTAATCGAACGAGACAAAGTGAGTGCTTAATTTCTTATTGGAAAGTCAGAAATTGATGTACTGAGCAGCTTCCAGACATGTCATTTTAGCATCTTAAACACATTCCCGACATGCACGAAACTTTGCTTCCGCAGACGGTTGTCAATTCTCCTCCTATGCCACACGAGGTTAACTGATGCCTCCTTTACCGAAACTGTTTAAGTTGCAAGTACTTTCGAACCCAATACCATAATTTATATTGCAATGCGTATCTGTCCCACAGTATTTTAATCTGTGATACACATTTGTCACCAAAGTCTGCGCCCGACACATTGCTCCTCTTTATTCTCAGATAGAGAAACGGCAATGAAATAACTTATATACCTCCGGGCCACGCTTCATCATTTTGGTAAATCAATGTTTCGATATTCTTTAACAGCTCCCGGCTATATGGCTACATGGCTGAACAGATAGAGCTCTGATACACCCTTGGTCTGCGGTTTAAGTTGGGCTTGTGCCAAAACAATCATCGAAAATCATTTCAGTATAGGTCGAAGTATTCTTCACTTTTCCAAGCTAAGCCAATTCTGCTACCAAATAGAAACACACTTCTCAGCAAAGGAGACTTAAAACTGCTCACGGACTATCTTACGGGAATCTGTCCAGCATAGGATGGACAGATTCCCATAAGAGGATAATTATTTCTCAATCAGGTCTGCCCTCCACGTTTTCCAGCTCTTATTCTTATGTTTAAATTTAAGTAATACAGAATTCTCTGAAACTTATTTAGGCCATGTACCGAAGGTACAAGAGCCTATTGGTTTTGTGCAAATGTATGTAACAGGTGGAATTAATGGTCGGAGAACAACATACACACCCCCCCCCCCCCCCCCCCCCAAAATTTACACCAATTATGGTCATGAGTGATAGAGTAGTCGACATAGCCATGTCCGTCTGTCCGTCCGTATGAACGAAAGGATCTGGAAACGGTAATATATAGAGATTTCGTGCTTTTTGCAATCGACTAGGGACTGCTCCGGAATTTTACAAGATTTTTTTTTTAAATTTTGCTCCCCACTAACCACTATTTAATGATTCTATTCAGTTAGGTGTCACCCTATCACTCTCTAAGAGTTAGTATCTTAAATTTCATAATAATATTGTAAGCTGTTACAGATCATGATTTTGCTTAAGGGTTTTCCTATTTTAAAGAGCAAACTGCTTGAGTATAGCATTTATTTAAATAACATCAAATCACAAAAAATTGGCATCATTTAATAAGTTGTAGAAAAGGATATTTATGACTTTCAGAGCAAATCCGTGAACATTCTATCTACAAATAGTTGTACAAATATTGCAACTCCAAATTCTAGGAGAAGTTTTTGATAACAAAATTTATATGCACGGCATGTATTTGGATTGCTTTCACATTTCTCTTCTTGTAAACGTAGTCTGTCAGGCAATTTACTATTCTTCTTCTGCATCTTCTTCATTGTTGTGTTGTCCTTTTCGTTGTTAGCCATAAGTTCTGCTGCCACTTTTGGTAAAATTGTTATTGTTTACTAAACACACACATTCAAAAAGAACTAAATAAAACACACACACAAACACACACACATCAAGCTATGATGCTAAACAAAGCTGTACGTAGTGAAGTGAGGTGTGGAGTACAGCAAGCAAATAAAATAAAACGAAATAAAATAAAACAATATAAAATTGCAAACAAGTTGCATAATTTCTGGTCTTTTCAACACACACACACACACACACAAACAAATTCACCCATAAAAAGATACACACTCAAAATTTGCATTTTTGCTTTAGGCGTGTCGCTCATTGCTTCCGTCCATATATACTCGTATGTATGCCTATGCGATACGGTTTTGTATCCTTGTCCTGTGTTGAAGTTCATGTAAATGATACGTAGACAGGACACTACCTACATATGCGCCTGTTGTGTGTCCGTGTGGTTTTTTTGTTATGCAAAAAATGTTTTCTTCATTTTTTGAATTTTAAGCTTTTGTGTTTTTTTTTTTTTTTGACAAAAATTGTGTTTATTAGAAAAGTTTTTGTCCACTCGGCTGCAAGTGCAGAGTGCGACGAGTCCTTTTATTTTGTCTTTAATCGAAAACAATAAAAAATTATATTTTGCACTCCATTCTCACAATATGTTGGTGTCACTTTAATTTATCTCTTAAATGTTGAATGTGCAGAATTTAATTAGCTTTATGACACATAAATGTGCAACCGAAAAACAAAAGCCTAAATTTATTGGCATTCATAGCCTGTAATTGAAAATTGAAAATTTGGTCGACAGTTCTATAGTATTTGACTTGCAACAATTCGAAGGGGAACTATCTGATATCTTTTATCTTTGCTAGAATCAAATCTTTAATATTTTTCACACACGATGCATTTTAAGTCGCCAGTTTTACTATCAAAAGTCTTGAGACTGTAGTTTATTCGATAAAAACTGAGTGATAAACTGCCATCTTCATGCACAAGCGCAGTCAGTATGACAATTGATAATATATACATATCATGGATGTTTCCGAACTTCAAACATTTTGAAAAATACAGTCTTCACGATTGTGAGTTAAGCTGTGTAGCGTGCATCTAGAGCATCTATACCGCCATCTCATCTGACAAGTCACTCTGCAAGACAGACGAATTGACACGCAGACAAGACACTCCACAACTATTTACTTAGTCTGAACTATATGCAAACATTTAAGCACCTCAAATATTTGTAACTCCCGCCTCAAAGTATGCTACGCCATTAATATGTACTTTGAAATATTTTCACGACTCGATTAAAATTCTTGCTTAGTGAATTTCAATAAAGCGTACAGCGGAACGGCCAGCAATTCTTTCTTTTGAGTTACTGCAACTTTTAATAAAAATTCAAAAAAAAATGTTTTGCTTAACTGAAACTGCATATTAAAGCAAATACATAACTCAAATGACAATGTTTCCAACTTTCTATGTACTTCAACAATATTCTGCAAAATGTTTATGATTCCTTTAGCAACTTACATTGGTAATTTAATCTGTAGCGCAGGGCAAACAAAAGTTCTAATTGGATCAGATGCGACAACGAATTTGAACTTTTAATTGTCAAATGTTATTTAGCAGAGTAACCAATGAATTAAATGTATAACCGAAAGAAAGATGAAAGAACAAGAAAAATACATTCGGCAAAAACAATAACTAAAACCAAACTAAAAAAGCATTTGGAAAAATTCAAACAAACTCGAAAATAATCCAACCAAAAAATAAAAAGTTTGCCAACTTTTCGTGTTGAATTTCTCGTGTGGCTTGGTTTATTTGGTTTACTCTAGATTTTTGAAAATACTCTCGTGCTGTACATGCGAAACGCTTTAGTTGTGAACCGCAGCAGCACATACACTCGCATGAACCGGAATTGCAGCAGTAATTAAATGTGACGTTCTTGGCGAAATTTTGCAAACATCGTTGGAAACCTCTTGACAAATATAATAAAGAAAAGTCAGTTTTAATAATGAAATGTTACGCATTTGACTTCCGTTGCACGCACATTTACATTCATCAAGCGTACAAATAAAACGTACTTCGTTTGATCAAAGGCAAATAATAAAAGTTCTTCATAACTGTTCTTCGATGCATGCAATGTCATAATCGTTTGTCGGAATCATAGCATATTTGCTTTTTACGACATATTGGACTGAACGTTGACCAAGCGCACATATTTTGAGCATGCGAAGAACGATAAACATGGAACATACATATATATAAACACAGGACACTGGCATAGTATGATCCACATAATTAAAATGGCTGACGAAGTCTGTATATACAGATTTATATTACATGTTGCTACTCGTTAATATCGACCGAAATAACAACGAAGTAACGTAAAGGCATGTATGTATGTATGTGATTTTCATATAAGGAACGTCAACAATAAAGCACGTATGTAAATATTTTCGATATTTAAGTATACAAACGAATGCAGTAACAATACATAATACATTGACTAAGGAAACTAAATAGCACAGTAAAAGTTTATGCCGCAAAGTATGCAACGAAATATGTTCTCTATGTGCTCTAACCACAATTAACTTGGCATGGCTACTATCTAAATTATTATGTTGACTGCATCATTAAGTTCGTAGAATATTGCAACAAAATTACTATTTAATCGCAAAAGAAGACTTTGGATGTGTACACAGAACACAGAGGTACCGCCAAAAGATTCGTGCAAAAATATGTGTTGCAGATATGGCGGCAAAATAAAAGTTGACTCACTTTTGTCAGCAACTGTTCCATAATCCGAAGGCTCTGAAGGATAGTCATTTAGTCATGACTATCAGCTGTATCGAAAAGAAACTGCACACATTGTTCTGCTTGTAAAATAACGGTACAATTTTCGAAGCCTTGATCCTCCCATTTTCACCTCTCATCAATTATTTTTTTGTTGTTGAATTTTCTGTTTTTTTTTGTAGGTTTATAAATTACTGTTGGTGTTGTCAGGTGCCATCGAGAAAGTCAGGAGGAGAATACCACCATTTCAGTTTGAATTCCGTAAGTCCAATGGTACAGTTAACTACGATGATAAACTTAATCCTTTACAGAAATTAGTCTAAATAGTACGTGGTGGAGGCTTATATTGAAATAAGGTAAGCTTTTGATAAGTGTGGCATGGTGGGCGTCCTATACTAACTCAAGGGTCCACTGACGTCTCAATTGTTTTTGCTAGTGAAGAGTTATTTGGCTTAAAGAACAGTACAAGCAATCAATGCTGTTGTAGTACAAGGAAGCATACTATATCCAACACTTTATTCGCTCTTCACCCTCGATAAGCCCACGGACTCTTCACTTCCTACAGTTAGCCCGCATTATGATTGTTACATTTGCTGATGTGACAGTCATCCTGGCTAGGAATAAATGTGTCTACAGTGGCACTGTTATACTCCAACCTTATCATCGCGAGTTTGAACAATGGGTAAGACGGTGGAACATAGGCATTTAGCTGGAAAAGTGCATCAGCGTGACCCACTCGCTACGCAGAAATGACTCTCCGGTTGTATATCTTCTTTATCATCTTATGAATCATCAGTCTGAGCATGGATACCTGAGGCCGTCTCCAATTAACTCAAAAATAATTGACTATTTTTCCCAATAGCTATGCAAACTTCAACTATAAGCTAGCGTCTGCTTTTATTTATATTTGCTGATATTCTAAATATTGCCTTCAAATATTTGCATAAACTAGTAGAAAACATTTACAATTGTTGATTTAGTATTTAATATGCTGGCTGGCTGGCTGGCTTAAGTTAGTATTTCAAATATATATTTTTTTTTTCGGATGATACATTTTAATTAAAAATCATTCTACTACACAAACAAAGGGGTTTACCCAAATTGTAGGCATGCCATCGTTGTCATTTAGTATGTGTGGGCGTTCAATAAACTAGCACACAAATACTAACAAAAGCGACGATAAACTGTTACACATGTTAACAAAGTTTACAGTTACAGTTATCAACTGCTTCCCTTCGTTGCCTTCTTGTTTATTTGATGGCAACAAAAGCAAAAACAAGAAACGAAAAAAAAAATAGATAATTGGCAACTCTACTCAAAAATTGAGCACAACACATCTAAACTAAAAATGTAACGGAAACTTTCGAACGACCATTTTTGTTATCGCGAACAGTAGTTTTCAATATACATTCGACAGTGTATGAGCGTGTGTGTGTGATTGTATGTGTCCGGATGTGTCGTTGTATGGGTGTTACTTTTTTTGTATTCAAACAAGAGCAAAGCGTTACATTTTGTTATTTACATAAATGCCGCAACTAAAAACAACAACAATAACACGTACACTCGCATACAAAGATGGCAAAACGGAAACGGAAGTAACAAGCAAACACACAGCCACATACACACACATTTTCACAAATCGTACATACATACTAAATGAACGCGTCGACATGCAGACAAATGCGATGAGAACGATAAATTTAAATAAGTGAACGACGACAAAAACAACAACAAAAGGCAACAATGGAGAACAAAAAAAAAAAAAAAAAAAATTTATTCTATACTCAAAATGATTTTAGTTAGTAGTGAACACAAACTTCAACAAAAAATCGTACACATTTCTTTTTACTTTTGGTTTTGGCTTTCTTTTTTTTATTTTTTTTTTCTAAGTCAGCCATTTTGTTTTTCTTTGTTGGTATACGTTCGCTCAATCGTTTGACTGGCTTTGTAAGCTACCGAAACAGTAAATGGCAGCCAGGAGTGCAATAATTTTAAAGTTTAAGCCATTTATTGAACGAATTTACTCGAACAATTTTTTTGCCACTGCGCTGCATGTGTGTGTGCTGCAACACATGTACGCATCCACACGCTGATGAGCTGCTCTAATGGGCCCGTTAACTTCCGTTCGGGCACATGTCGACGTAGCAACAGCCACAACACAATATGGCTGCCATACAACAGGAAACGCACAACACCGACGCCATTTTGCTCATCCTTGTCACAATTTGCCCGTCGGCACACTTCTCTCCGTGAGATATTACGGACAAATGTCACGTTCGCAATCGACAGCGTTGCAGATGATGATGGATGGATTTTCTTACTACTCTAGTGCCGCGCGCGCTTCTTCTCACACACGTCCTTCATTTTGATGGTTCTTACAATATTAGTTATAAATATTGCCTTTATTGTTTAGTTGCGCACAAGTGCGTTCTGCACCTGTTTCCGGGCAACATTTATTAAAAATTTTTCAACTGTAGTTGGGTTTATTTATGGAACATATAAACAAGAGTTCACACAACTAAAAAAAAAGGTGCGCTTCTTGGCAACTAAAATATATTTAACTGCAAAACTTTAAACCTAAAGATAGTAAAGACCAGAAAATCCTCTCTTAACTGCTCGCTATTGAGGGTTGTCATTAGATTGCCATTATCATGCAGATGATCTCGTTTTTTTCTAGGATCTAAGATTCATTCAGCACAAAATAAATGTTAAGTGTTAGGGATTCGGGCTTCTGTGAATGAAGGTTGTGCATAAAGGTTGGGTAACTTGGTTTCCGATGCTGCTAAAACTAAAAGCGATCTTGAAGATTTTCAGAATTAAGTATATAATATCTCTTTCTTGTGTGGAGTTCTTTGTATTCGTAAAATCCTAATCCATACAATTCATAGAATTTTATACATTTAGAAAATTAATTAAATTACGTTGAACTTGTTCAGGAATTAGCTAAAAGTTTGAAGTACAAGACTTGCAGACTTTTTCTCTGAGAACTTTGGCGACTATAGCAAAGAACAGGAGTAAATATTCTATCAAGACTTGAAGACTGATGACTGCCGCTTCTTGAAAAGAGATTCTACTCACTTTGGGCATAAAAGAGTAATGGAACTAGAAGAAAAAATAGATTTAAAGACTCTAATATATTATAAAATCTGTTTCTCGAACATGTATGTATAGAAATTTGATGTATTTTATAATATACCTTGACTCTCCTATTTTATTATACTCGTAATTTCTTGAGCAAAATTGTAGCCCAAAATTGTTATCCCACTCCCAAAGGAGCGCATCATTAAAAAGCGCTCATTGTTGCACAATTCAGACCAGCACTTCAAAAAAAAATTAGTCAGTTAAGCTGTTGAGTTAAATAGCAACTAAAATAGAGTTTTGATTAACATAAAGAAGATTAAAACGCGAACAATGGAAATTAATTAAAATTTTCACGCACAAATAGAAACAATATCTGCTGTCTGCACTGAAACAAATTACAACGCGACACAAGCTTCGATGTCACAACAGTGTTTGTATGTATGTCAGAGCTATACTATAAAACAGATTACATATATATTAGTTTAATGTCGGGGTTTTCATTTCACAGTCAGTCAGGTTGGCTGTGGGCGTTCTTTATGTATTCATGTGCGAATTTTGGCATTTGCGGCTTACGTTTAGGCGTTTAATTGTCGTATATTCTAATTAGGTAAGCAAACTTTTAAGGCTCTGCCAAGCATAAGTTTTGCAAGTTGAAATTTAATTAAAAGTTTAAAGCACACATTATGGCATTGCATAATAGACACACACGCACATACACACTGAATTAAAGTTAAATTATATGCAACTTATTTAAACAGCTTCATACAGATAAACAATTTATATTTGGAAGTGCATATTAAACTGTTTAAATTTGCAAAAATGCATTCCAAGTTGTTAAAGAATATGCAGACTTCAAATGCAAATGACTAGATTTCAAATTCGTTCAAAAAGACTAACAACAATTTAAAGGCAATCGGGCATCACGAGCTATCGAGTAGTTAATGCTGCTGACTTGATTTTTTATTTTATTGAATGCTAAACGCGGCAAAAATTTTCCATAGGATACGCTGGACTTCAAATGCAGTCGAATAGAATGAAACTCAACGAAAATGAAAAAAAAAAAAAAAAACAAATAACTTACAGCCAGCAGCAAGCAGCGTTTTGCTTGTTGAATAATATTTATTTAAAGTATGCAGGAGAGAGCAACGAAATCGTACGCTGTCATCAGGAGCCAGAAAATTCATTTCTTTTTTTTCTGTATTTTTTTTAGAAGTATATATTTCTGCATCACTGCGGTACCCCACTCTTCACAATACGCGGCCCACTGTGCAGTGTCGCTCCTGTGCATGAGCTTATGTAATAAATTTTTTATAGGATTTCAGATTTTGTCGTTTCTTGTGATCCTTGTGCTATAGGCCAAAACAACGCCAAATAAAATATGCAAAGAGTTTGCTTTAAGTCAGAGAATTCTTTATCGTTTGAGAAGGGCACAAAATTCACATTTCGCTTAGTCGACTTTAAGGCGCACAACTTGCTTTGATGAGAGTATCACTAATATGCCTACACGTGGCGAGCTCAACCACGGCACTAGCAACGCATTTAATATTTATGGCGCATTATATGCCTGCCAGAGCACCGAACCCAAAACGCTTCGTTCCTCCATTTTGTCGAAATAAATAAATACATATACACACAAGCTTCTATGGAGAGAGAGAGAGAGAGAGAGAGAGAAAGAGAGCGAGAAAGAGAGTGAAACCTATTCACCGCGTTGCGCAAAGTTTGATAAATGTTTATTATGAAAGCAATTGTTCGCCTTTGGCCACGATTTTACCCGCATCGAATTTGTACGCCAAAATGTATGCTAAACGATTTCTTTGCAAATACTTTTCCACACACACACACACACACACACTCAAACTTCCAATTTTCCAGTGACTAGTGTTATTGTAGTTTCTAGCTTTTGGCAAATCACAGTTTTAAAATTTCAAAAAATTTCACAGACTACATATGTACGAGTAAGTTTGTATGGTGTATGTGAGACGCAGACGTTTTCAAAACTTTTCGCAAATAGTTTTTGGCGCCGCAGAAAAATGTGCGAGGAAAATGTGAAAACTTAGCAAATGAGTTGGTAAAAATGCAACAATTCATTTGTTAGTTGTTTGTAGTTCAGAAAAACTTTGCGAACACCTCGCAAATAGTACCACAAATTCTCATCTATTTGTTTCAAATATGTTGCAGAATATTTTCTTGTTTTAAGAAAATCAATCAATCAAGTTGAGTGCATATTTCGAAACGTTGCCAATCGAACTCTGTTTCATCAACAGCAGTCGAGATACTCTATCTGCCATAGATTTTTATAGAGCTATAATCCAAACTGCATCCATATGAAAAGATCATTTGTTGGTCCCAATATAGACTCGGAAGCCCTTTTAAACACGCTCTCCCGACTGCTCCGGGAAACCTCTTCGTCTTCTCAAGATATATATGTGAGCAGTGGATAGGGCTGCCAAAGCGGTCATTGATTATACAAAACCTGTCACTAATTCTTGGTCCGACGAGGAGTGCCGCAATGCAACTGGTGAGCTATTAGAGAGCAATATCAAGAGAAACGGAAAGGGACGAAGCACTTTTTCAAACGAAAGAAAAACGAGCACGAAATGCGTGAGTTTCAGGATGTTGAGAGGGTATGTGACAGAGATGTAGCTCGAAAATTTTCTCATAAGGTCAAGATATGGTCTCAGTGTTCATTATTGTCATATCTTTATGAAAGAAGACCTCACTATTAGCGGCAACTACAGCGGAATAGGTCTTCTTTCCATCGGATATTGTGTTACGGAGACCACAAAACGTGGGCCAGTGACCAAATATTCATATTACGATACGATACTGGAAAAGACACGTGAATTTAACAAAGACACAAATAGGTGGTTATTTGTTGCCTATTAAGCCGCTTTCGACACGCCGATATGATCGAAGTTTTTCTGCACTATGACGCTATCACACACACAAAGAGTTGCCAGAGTAGGAAAGAACCACTCCGAACTCTTTGATACCGAGAGAGGTTTTAGGCAGATATTTATTCAATATTTATGTTGAAAAAAACCAAAGATTTAAAGATGTTCATTCACGGATAAACAAATCAGCAATTACCTGAGAGAAAAAAAAAAAACGTGCATAACTTGCAACTAGACCGACAAGTTACAGTCCAAGAGTAAACAAGTTGTTATGTGACGAAATTGAATGTGGACCCAACTTGTGGCAATGAGAAATATGCTGTAAGAGTTGTGTGAACAGCGAGAAGGTGAATTCATTTAGTATCGGTTGCCTTCCACTGACACCAGAAACAGAAGTCAGGACTCGAGCAAACCGCATATGTGTATGAGTGTGCTACGTAATTTCAACTCAACGGAAAATGATGCAGCAGCAGTGAGGACAAGAGTTAAAGCTGTTACGAAGCAAGCAAATGACTTGCAACTGCAACCGTCGTACAAATGGAAGGGGTTTAGGGTTAGGAGCATTTAATTGGTAAAACAATCTGACATTAGCACATGTAAAAAGGCGTATGTGGATGTTCAAAAACCAACAGAAGTCAACTGAACTGCTACTTTTGACTGAGCAGTTTGCACAACCACAAAAGTCAGTGTGAAACATATCTAAATTCTAAATTAATTTGTTTTAAAAAAGTGCCAAGAAAACGTAGACACTTTGATTCTATTTATGTCAATTAGCACATTCTCAGCGTCATCGAGTCAAAAGTTATAGATATGCATGCACAACTCTGTTCAATAAAAAAACAATAGTTCCATACGAATCGAAAACAATTTCACTTCACACTTGACGCGTTCTAATTTGCTACAATAAAGAGAGGAAAAAACAAGAAAGAATGCTACAGTGGAGTCTGCTCGACTTTGAGGTACACTGTATCTAAATTGAAAAAACTCAGAAATAAGGAGAATGAAATAGAACTGGTAGGTTGATCAAATACAAATCTCAAGAAAGAATAGAAGAGACTAAATATAAAAACTTGAAGTGTCTATCTTTAATAGTCTACATTTTTGCTATGTTCATACATTTGTGGGAGGGTTCAGGTCAGTTCTTTTAGTAATCCGCAAATATTTTCTTTCTTTACGGAATTTTCATAGCTTTTTTTACTTTATTGGATTTCAACAAACCCAATATAGCCGTTTACAAAAATTGTTCGCAGTGTATAAACAAAAAAAAAGTTCAAAGCACAAAGCGATCGCTCAATTGTTTGACGCAACCATTTTCATTTTTCAATTTTGTTTTTTTGTGTGTCAATGTATCTGGGTTCGCATGGATACAGAAAAACACTGACAAACGCTCGCCTCATTCATATCCATCAATGCTTTGCACTCAGCGTTTTTAAAGTTCATTCAATTTGAATTTTTGTTTAGATTGCTCGAGTGTCTGAAGTATCAGAATCGATGGATCGCTCGCTATGTGTATCGCTGCATAAACAAAAGCGAGGTTTTTTATTGAACCCAGATGCGTTTTTTATTAATGTTAATAAACACAAAAATGAAGAAGAAGAGAAAGAAGTGAAAAAGTTGAGTTATCAACAACTATTTGTGGGCGTGAAAGATTCATGCATTTAATTATATGGAAATGCTTAAACAATTTACAGATATTTTTTATCTGCAGACAGAGTGTCATAATAAAACTGAATTTTTATAATTCATTATCACAGCAATATGCGGAAATCATTTTACATTTTGAAAACTTAAAAGCAAAGATTGAACTAAGCCCTCTAGATAGATAGATAGATGGATAGATCCAAAGATACAAAGATGTACATTCATAATATTTAGGTTCATATTATACAGTCTTCTTTCTGTGAAGAGTATTTTTAAGCTTTGCGTGCAGCATTGAAGCATAAAAATGTTGCCAACAGTTGTGCACACTTTTAAATTAATTAAAAGCTTTTAAGTAGTTTAATAAAAATCATTTTAAATTAAAAATATGCTTTATAATATAAGCATAACTTGAGCACAAACACAGCCACACATAAACTGATACACTGAAAGGCCACAGGCAACTCGAACTGCGACGAATACCAGACATCCTTTAAAATCTCAAAAAATTCTACATAAACGAGTAAAGCAACTTGTATCCTGCTGGCAATGTAGCAATATGTGAACACAATGACGAGTTGCTTTGTGTATGAGTATGTGTGTGCTACAAGAATTTTTCATTGAATTCGATTGCCCTAAAACCGTTTCCATGAAGTTGTAAAATGCTTTCACACACAGGATAATCCATTAAAGATATACGTTTAAGTTTTTCATTAGGAATGAAACTTTGCTTGAATTGGTTTTATAGACTTTTTGACGCTTCAAACATTTCCAGTGGCTTTAAATCTTCAGTCATCTTGAACTGAACAATTTGCAAAACTGAACCCCTTTGCTGTTTAGAGAAAGTACCCAAGCTACCTGATCCAATTTTCTTGTTTAATTTTATAACTAAATGAATAGTTCTTAATGGAAAGCCCTTTGCACTAAGGTACGAGCATTCAGATGTAAAAATGCAAACTCAACACAGAGCAAAGCCGCTGATATATGATGTTTTTTATGGAATTTAACTAAGAGAACAACAAAGTGGTATGTAGTTGTTTCCGGACGAGGGATTGCACAAGCAGATGATGACAAGATAGTAACTGAAATATATAAAAAGCACCAATAAAATGCGAGTAAACGAGCAAACGAGCAAAACAGTCAGGAACAGACAATAAAACGATGAAAAATATTTTCCAACATAATTTTCATGCAATACTTAAGCCGCGCTTAAGAGCTGTTCTGAATAAGTTTGCTGCTGTCAAGCTGCATAAGAGTGGAGTTATATAAAGAAAATAGCTAGATAGAGAGAGGGAGAGAGTGATAGAGATAGAGCGCATGCAAAGATATCTGCCGACGACTAGTTGACATTTCTAAAGGAAGCACACAGATGCAGCTGGCATCTGTCTCAAAATCTTGCTGGCAGCACTCTTCTTCTCTTTGCTTTTCTAACCCCGACAAAACGAAACTTTTCGCTTTTCACTGTTTGACTGAAGTGTTGTTACTCAGTTAGTTTTTAATCCCACAATTGTCCTTGATGCAGACGCTAAGTTATCGATTGTAAAGCAAAACATTTAGCTTGGCTTCAAAACTAAACAAAAGAAGAATGTTATCTTCGGTCGAAACGAAGCTTTAAAACCCTGCACAAGCTGCAGTCTGTTTTGTAGCATGTTATTTTTGAAGCATATATTGTATTATCTCTATCAGGATTTTCAAGTGCGGAACATGGTTAAATCAAAACTTCTTTGTCCTTTTTGCAACTTTTGTATATCGCTAATATTTCCAATTATGAAATTTAGAATACTCAAATAAAATTCAAGAAGTTTAAAGCTTTCAACTCATGCAGTCATTTCTAATCACGTATTGTACTAATAAGCTCCATGAGGAACAAAAGCAACAAACAGTATTCTGTAATGTGATATTTTTTGAATTGAAATCAGAAATACAATGCGAATATACAATGTCAGTACGCGCACAAACATCAAAATCATTTCAAATTATGGTGAACTTCTGCCAAATCCAATTCCCGTTTGCGGAAGCGGAAATGATGCCATTGTTTTAACTAAACTAGCTAGCCAGAGGAACGGCCAGCATCATCTATTCACATACAAGCAAAACAATGAAGCAAGCAGCTACTAACCAAACCAAACCAAACCAAATCAACCTATTCTGGAACTGACCCGGCCAACAGTTCATTTCTGTGCCATTGACAGTTGAAGTGCCGAGAGCACGTTGGGGAGGGGCTCGAGTAGACGAAGCAGAAAAGCTGTGGTCAACTAGAGTTCAAAGGAATGTAAAATGTAATACCAGACGCAAAAGAATAAAAACGCGAAACTAGCAAAGAGTGAAATAGCAAATGAAAACTTTCGGTTTGCTTCTGATGTATGCATTGACACGAGTCCGACATTCTACGTCGTCTGTAGTAAAACGATAAGAGCCAGCGGACTGACTAATGAATCCTAGCGTAGAAATAACTTGTTATTGGCTTTGTTAGTGCTACTAAAATATGAAAAATGTAAGAAAATATGTTCAGTTAAATAATGGTTACCATTGTTCTTCTTATGTAAAAAAAATATCTGAACATTCATTCTAAATAGTACTCCAGCGCGTATCAGTATATTTAAGGCGGTACACAATATTTCATGCAGTTTCAATTCCAGTTAAAAAATCCAAACCTTAATATGAAAAAAATAGCTTTTTTTTTTCGAACGTATATCAAATGTCGAAATAATCAAATCTCGGACCGAGAGTGGTTTTCACTGCGCTGTCGGCGGAAGAAACCGGCAAAGTGTGTTCTGGCAAATTGTATGAACACCTACAATTAGTTCAGCGGAATTAAAATGAAATTTGCATAATAAAGTTTGCACATCGTTGCTGCCGCCATCACTTAACGCGAATGGAAAATTGCGCAGAGCGAAAGCACTTCAAAATGGCCACAGGATGCCATTGGTTTCTGACTGTGTATGAGTGTAATGCATGCGGTTCAGCGCGACGTATAATTAAATTTGTGCTGCTTCGTATTGCTTGAAAGAAACAAAAAATAAAAATCATAAAAGATTGCCCTTCATATTGCATACCCTGTCGTCTATAGAACAACATAGCCACAATTTTTTTTTTTTTTTTTTTTTTTTGAGAATGAAGTTTTATGGCGCATAAGGTAAATCAGAACTAAGCATGTACAGCTGAGCTGAGCAATCAACAAGCAATAAACAACATGAACTTCTGTCGTGCCGAATAAATAATACTCTTCATCATCATTATTTCCAGTGGGAACTGCATTTGTGCGATACTATAGAAGATTGTAAGATACAATACCCTGTACCTCCAATAAACCTTAGAGTGGAAAATATGTTCTTAAACTAAACCACAACAAAATGTTTTTCTTACAAAAAAAAAAATAGAATGAGACATAGGTTTGATAGTTCTGGACTGCCATTTACTTGGGAATGGCCAACAATGATTCTTGTGCAAACGGCCCAAGCAGCTCACAATGTCCGCTAGTACACGTGTATCTTGGATAGCCTCCGAACACCCGTTCGGATTAATTAATTATGGGTTGGTGAGCTGATTACGGGAACATCACAGTAAAAAATATTACCCCAATGTAAACCAAAAGGAAGCCTCGGATAAAACCCTATGATGACAACTCCCGCAAACGATAAAAGAACCACGATATACGGTAATGCATCTGGAATGTGTCGCAGTTCGGAACATGGTAGTTTAGTAGTACCAGATTTCAACATCTCAACATCCACAAGGCTACGACCAGATTAAACTACACGCAACTAAATTGATCATGTTCTGAATGACGGAAGGCATGCATCGTTACGTTGTCCCAACATTGACTCCGGACCCTATCCCAAGGTACGCACTGGGCTCAGCGTAGTGCACGCCGCACGTCCAAACATCCAACGAAAGCTAGACGTCGGAAAGCTGCAATCAGAACGGACCACCAAAACGTTCTCAAACACACTCTCCCGACTGCTTTCCGGCTTCTCAAGATATATGTGAGCAGTGGAAACATATCTCCCGCTCCATGGATAGAGCTGCTAAGGTGATACAAAATCGGTGACCAACTCTTGGTACGACGAAGAGTGTCGCAATGCTATCAGCGAACTCTGCAGTCAGGAGAAACGAGAGCTGTTACAGAGCGATATCGAGAGAAACGAATAGAGCAGAAACGCCTTTTCAGAATAAGAAGCAAGAAACTCGGAAATTTGAGAATGTTGAGAGGTTATGTAACAGAAATGAAGCTCGAATATTTTATCAATAGGTCAAGGGTCGGACCTAAGGTTTTAAGCCCGGAGTAACTTACTGTAAAGACGAAAGTGAAAATCTGGTTACGCCGTCATCGCACAGGAAACACAAAGATTATGTAGGAATCATTTTCTAATCTACCTGGAGGAATGACACCAGTCACACCACCTAATGATAGCACTTTTGTAGAGCCACTGTACTATAAAGAGTTCGATTCGGTTATCAATAAGCTGAAAAATAGCAAAGCGGCAGGTTCTAAAGGGCTGTCAGCTAAGTTATTCAAGACCGGCGGCGAAGTTTAGGTTAGGAGTATGCAACAACTTTTATGCAAGATATAGTCCGATGAACGTATACCCAATTACTGGAACCTCAGTGTTCATTGTCCCATTTTTAAGAGAGTAGACCCCGCTGTTTACACCAACTATAAGAGATATATATAGTCTCCATATAAGATAAATAGTTTTCGTTCTTCATGTGGGCAAGCTGACAGACGAACATGTCTAATGAGCTAATCAAGAATATATACATACTTTACGAGGTTTGCCTCGCTCCCCCTGCCTTTTACGTACACAAAATTAGTTACAGGGTATAAAATATATCTACAAAGATCACAACTTGTTTGTTTCAAGTGTTGGAAAAAAAATAATAAAAAAGAACAAATATCTCGTCCTTCATCTCCAACTGCGGCTGGAAATTAATACACAATAGTTTTGGAGCCAATTCAAACTTCACTCACAACTGCTGTAGAAAAACTTCTTAACAACAGTGGAGTTGAAACATATAATATATGGATAAGGAGATATTTTTTTAGAACAATCTGAAGATATTCAGCCAGTGTACTGTTGAATTGACATATGAAGATTATTAGTCAGACTAAAATTCTGCCAAAGTCAACACTGGAGATTGGTCAGAGTACACGACCAGACTCACTGAATACAATAAAAACATACGGAAGGCAAAAAGAGACAGTTTCCGAAAATTTTGTAGTAACATTGCTGACACAACCCCTGCAACTAGAATATTTAGAGCTCTCTCTAAAACTAAGACAGTTCAGGGACTTTGTCTAAAGAAGCCAGACGGTACACTCACGAAAGATGAAGAGAAGAAAGCACGCTTTCTACTCGCAACTCACTTTCCAGAATGCATCCCCATACCGCAAGAAGATACATCAGATCACTTGCGGCAGGGCAACACCAGAAGAACGGACTGGAAAATAGCAAGTGCTATCTGCACAGAAGGAAGACTAAGATGGGCCATCGGCTCATTCAAACCCTTCAAATCACCTGGGGTCGATGAAATATTCCCAGCATTGCTACACCTCCTAATTGGGCCAATGCTGAAAATGTTCAGAAGTAGCCTGGTACTCGGGTACATACCTATGTGTTGGAGGAAAGCAAAGGTAGTTTTCATCCCCAAGGCGGGCAAGAAAGACCCCTTCTCACCTAAGTCTTTCAGACCAATAAGTCTCACCTCATTTATGCTGAAGACCTTAGAAAAACTAGTGGATAACCACATCAGGACCACATACCTGATTAAAGAACCACTCCATAAGAATCAACATGCATACAGGTCCGGCAGATCTACTGAAACTGCCCTATACCAACTAGACACATTAATTAGTAATGCCATAAAGAACAAAGGAACAGCCATTTGTGCTTTTATGGACATCGAAGGTGCCTTTGACAACACATCACATACGGAAGTTGCAAAGGCACTAAACAAAAGGAGTATAGATCCTCAACTTATCAGATGGTTAGTACAGCTACTGAACTCAAGAACAGTCGAGGCTAGCCTACCTGACAAAAATATTATATTAAAGACCACGAAAGGATGTCCACAGGGGGGCGTCCTATCACCTCTCCTGTGGTGCCTCATGGTAGATGAACTATTAAAACTTCTCACAGATAATGGTATCATATGCCAGGGCTATGCAGACGACATAGTTATTATCTGTACAGGAAAGCATGAAGACACACTATGTGATCAAATCAAGATGGGCATCAACATCACAAGATCTTGGTGCTCTAAGGTAGGACTGAGTATCAATCCATCTAAAACTACGATCGTTCCTTTCTTTAGGAAGTATAAGATGAAGCTACTCAAGCCAATAAGAGTAAACGGCACGCTGATAGAATTCTCCAAGGAGGTGAAATACCTGGGGGTAATATTTGACAAGCGTACCACATGGAAGACTCACTTAGAACATGCAGTGAGGAAAGCTACAATGGCAATGATGACCTGCAGAGTCATTGCTGGTAGGAACTGGGGGTGTACCCCCAAAATAATGAAATGGATGTATCTCACAATGGTTAGACCCATAATAACATATGGTGCCATTGTCTGGGCGAACAGAACCAAACTAGCAACAGCTAGGAATCAACTGAACAAAGTTCAGAGGTTAGCTTGCATATCCATAACAGGAGCAATGAGAACCTGTCCTAGTGCGGCACTAGACGTAATTTTAGGTCTGATGCCGCTGCATCTTCATATCCAACAACAGGCTAATAGAGCCATTACCAGGGTAGGAAGAACAAACACTGGAAGAAACACCTGTACTGGGAATCAAACTAGTGTTAATATGGAAGACGCCCACCCAGTCCTGCAATACCCTAGCGACAACCTAGGCATAATGAACAACTTCACAAGGAGATTTAAAGTAGGACTCAGCAATAAAGAAGAATGGGGAAATATAACGCTGAACTACAGAATCAAACCAGGAACAATTAGCTGGTATACAGATGGTTCCCTAACAGACGAAGGAAGTGGCGTAGGAGTCTTTGGACCTCGCACTAAATACTTCGAATCACTAGGGAAGTTCACTAGCATCTTTCAGGCAGAAATATATGCAATTGAAAGATGCGCTCAATTTAATTTGAACAGAAGGTACAAAAACCAAAACATCGCTATCTTTTCTGATAGCCAGGCGGCTATTAAAGCAGTAAGTTCGCCTGTGATTAAATCCAAACTGGTCTTGGAATGTGTAGGTAAATTAAACAACCTGGGAAGATTTAACAAGATCACTCTATACTGGGTACCCGGACATGCGGGCATACCAGGAAACGAGCAAGCAGATGACTTGGCTAGAAGAGGGGCAGCGTCCCCCTTCATAGGCCCAGAACCCTTCTGCGGGCTCGGCCCAGGAACAATGAGGATCCTGGTAAAAGAGGAAGAAAAGAAAGCAAGAGACTTTTTCTGGGATAAGTGTGAAGGATTAAAACAGAGCAAAAAGCTGTTAGGACCTTACAACAACAGAAGATCGGAAATTTGCAACGGTCTTAAAAGAAATGACTTAAGAATGGTTTCAGGCTTCCTGACTGGACACTGTAAACTTAGGAGACACCTATGCAAAATCGGAGTCGAAAGTGACAGCACTTGTAGATTCTGTCTGGAGGACGACGAAACTCCGGAACATATTTTGGGAAACTGTCCAGCTCTGACCCAAACCAGACACATGTATCTTGGCAATTACCAAGTGACAGGAGGGGCGTTGCATTCACTCAATCCTAAAAACCTATTGGCCTTTTTCAGGGCAGTAGGGCTGGATGAGTTGCTGTAAGTCAACAACTGTTAGGGCACAATAGACCTGTAAAGGTCGCAGTGCGTACTACCCACTAATAATAATAATAATAATAAAACAATAATTTCGGACACTTTAAACCTTTCCAATAGTCAGTAGTGGAAATTCTAGACAATTGTGTTGCGTAGCAAAAAATGTTACAAAACAATTTTTCTAGATAATCCCACAAACTATCTCAACGATTTGTATATTAATACTTAATGTTTAACTCTATGCGAATTATTATAGTTTATATTGACCGGACTATATTTATACTCAAATATCTGCTTAAATAAAGCTTCATTGCCTTCGACATGTATACTTCCAAATATTAATTTGTGGAGGGTACAAAATATTGCCCATTCCCCCCATCACTTGCACGTTTTTGTTACATCGGTGTGGAAATTTTTTGCGGTAAACTTTTTGTTTTAATTTTTTATGTCACGCCGTGAAAATCAAATTGAAACAATTTGTTTATACTCGTACATAATTCTCGACAGCTTTGCCATGGTGTTGGAAATTTGTGGTGTACTCGTTGGAATGCGCAGTGTAGGTGGAGATTATCTTTGTACATATGCATGTATGTGTATATATAAAGTATTTAGATTAAACGTTCCAGAGATTTTGATGGTTTTTTTTTTCCTTTTGTTTTTGTTGGCATATCGCAGTAAAATTTCGAATATTTATAATATTTTTGCTGCATATTGTTTCTCCAGATATGAGGGAGAGTTGACAAGTACGAAAAAAAAATAGTTCAAATAATTTTTTCCTGAAACATTCCAAATTTTGATGCAAAATATTTGTATCTTATTCCTCTGAGATTACCTCAGGCACCAAAAATTAGTCGTTTTAAATGGATTGCTTCAGGAGCGAATCATACGAATATGTTTAAGTCCACATATCCAAATATTTTATACCAAATTACTGTTGGGCAGTTAAAGCAAAAGTTTTTCAACTTAGAATAACTGATACCGACAAGCATTCCTTTTATAGCATATTTAGGCTGTGGTACAACCAATTAGTGCCAAGTTCGATAACTGAAAATTTTACCCTCGTTTTTTTTTTTTTTTGCTACATGTATATGTGTGTATTTGCATAAACATACAACGACTTTCATATATGTACACAAATGTGCAAGCAAAATTATTCAAAAAGAAAAAATTTTAATTTAATAGGAAGAAAAAAAAAATTTTCCAAAAATAACAAAAATTAATATTATTTGTTGAAAACTGTTTCATCCGAAAGCCAACTGAAGCACATTAAATTTCAGATAATAAAAAAACGCTGACTACTGACTACTATGTGTTCCAATTCGAACTCTCCACCATGCTGCAGAGCAATTTAGACGAATACCTAAAACAAGTAAAGTAAAATGGAATATTGTACTCAATGGTGCAGAGCTAAATCCGAAACAAAGCCAAACAAGTGCACCAGCAGAGGTGGGGAGCAAATGAAACAAGAGCAGCACAGAAAAAAAAGAATAAACTAAAGCAGTAAAAGTTTTTATACATGGACTTATTCATAAGTTTCGGAAATTTAATAAATAAAATTAATATATTGAGAAGAGAAAATTCTTTTAAATAACAATAAATTGAATAGCGATTGTGACAATTGTTTCGATTTCCGCAACGAAATTGCAGTTTTTTGTTTTTACATATACATGTCTACTATGAAATGTGCCCTGCGAATTATAAAAACTAATAACGAATGCGAATTATTTTCAAGCAGGTTTCTTATAGCACTTTGAGCACTAACACTTATTAGAAATAAGAGTGGTGGCAAGATGAGGAAGAGATAGCGAAAAGGAAGTAACAAAAGAAAATGTTTTATTGTCTTCCATGAGGTAAATCCAGCTGGTGACACCTTTCGAGACTTCTAATACTGGAGCTGTTATCAAGTAGGTTGATGCTGTGATTTAGGTAGGCGCTGAGAACCCTGTTTTGAAATTTTTAAATAATAGAACAGTTGCACCTGCTGGCAGTGCCCCAGTTAGGAATTCCGTAGGTCCATATATGTTTTATTATCAATTTGTATACTAAAAGCTTACCCCTCAGTCTGAGAGTTGACTTTCTACGAATTAGCCATAAATGCTATTTTAACCTTTCATTGAAATGAGTCCTTTTGGTGAGCTGATAAGGACGCAATGTTCCCTTTCTATCCAGCACCATGCCCGGAATGACTGTTCAATCGAGTTAAACTTGGGAGCTGTCTCTTTTAATCGAGAAATTCGTTTGAGTTGCCTCGAGTTGCCTTTGAAGGATGGCTGAAGGCACCTGTTGAAAGACGTCGGATGCCAGGAAAGCCGTCGTTAATGGACATGTTGGCTGTATAGAGCGTATAAAGAACGTGTTCAAGTACGCTTCTCAGTAGAACTCCGGCTCTGACTTATTTTATTTCAGAACTTTCTTCTCCACATTTCACAAAGAAGTTCAATGTAGGCCCTGATGAATTGGTATTTCGATGCTGGTAGAGTTGTCTTTGCTTATAGATCAGACCGGCATGCTACACACTGTCGAAGGCTTGTTTTACATCCAGAAAGACGGCCGAACAATACTAGTCCTCCTCAAATGCCTCCAGTATTCCTCCAGTCTCATTGGAAAAAATATTTTGGTTATTAAATGTCTTCCGAACTACGACCAAAAGAATCAAGTTCCTATGGGACAGTCACGGTGATTTCGCATTATTTTTTCAGTTGGTTCTGCCAGTAGTTTTTGGAGAATTTAATAAAAAAAAATTGTTTCATTATGGATTAAAGAACAACCCATAAGTTTTCTGTTAGAAATATTATTTCATCAAATATTTTACTGAATATCGTCGATATACATAATTTTCAACAATTTCAGAAACCTTTGCATTAAATCTTGAACAAACACAAAATAAAGCAGCAAATAAGAAAAGTAACAGCAGCAGCTCCGATCTGAAATGTGAAATGAAAACTTTTAATTTTATCTGCAGCGAACACTTTGCCACACTTTTCGTTATTCAGAGCTCTTACAACCCCGGTTCTCTTTGTGCCTATTTCAACTGTGCCGCACATTACGTTGTCCCATATCTGAGCCAACTAAATCCCGGATTGCGGACTTGGTCGCCGTTGCCATCAGCTCGAAATGAAATTATTTGATCTAAGTCTAAAACGAAATGAGAAGATTGAAAAACCGCAGCAGTTAAATAAGATAGTCATTGAATTGAAAGATGGGACGTGCTGGCGTTGTTCGGAGGTGATGTAAGCCTAACCGCAAAGTTAAGTCAATACAAACCGAAGACAAGGTCAAAGTAAATCAAGCAGAAATGCCATTAAATGAATGCCTTGGAAAATGTTTAAATAAAACGCCAAACTTTACATCAACATCATTTTTCGCGAAAAGTTTAGATGCGGCTAAGCTAAAAGCAACAAAGGACTACCTATTTCCATGTCATTAAGAGATTTTATTAAGCAATTTTTTTTATTTCTTTGTGTACTAAATAAAGGAAACCAGGACGAATATCTTGCACAAATCTTTTTTTAGCCACTCCAAACAAAAAGAAACGCAGGAAAAACAAATCACTTGAAGCGGCTACGACAAACTTTCCAGTGAAGACGTGCAGATACAATTTAATTGCATAATTTCTGGCGCATTACGCATCGAATAAGTTGAAAACTTTAGCAGCGAAAATAGGCCCGAAATGTGAACAAAAGCAGCAGAAATTATATTATTGTATCTCGTCGCATTTTGCAACTTTTGCACTTTTTAATTTATCGTTTTCAATTAAGCTCACTGAAGCGCCTGCCCGCCTGGCCCGCCTGCCAGTCTGCCTGCAGGCTAAATTCAACTTCATGCCAAGCAATCGGCATGCAGCCTGCTGTATCCTTGCGATTGCTGCTGCTGTCTCTACACTCTTTTTCTTCGCTACTGTGCTTTTGCGCTGTCGACTGAAGTTATATTAAAACCCTAGTTTATCGTGTGCGACAGGCGTCAAGGTTGAATCACTTCATGGTTCGTTAGGTTTTCCTATTTCAGCTTTACCTCTACTGGTTGGCTTCTTTCTGCGTTTTCATTCACACAGACAGACGTGCCATCGTTTCTCCATTTCTCATTTTCACTATGGTCCATCGCCAGCTTGCCATGAAGCTTAGTCAATTCAGGCTCCTTGACTTTCACTTCGATGTTATCGTCTTCGTCTGCTGTTCACGAGTTTAGGTTTAATGTTCGCCTGCCACCAAGAAGCATGCGATTTTGATTTGCT
Organism: Leucophenga maculata; assembly: GCA_035044805.1. Taxonomy (NCBI): domain Eukaryota; kingdom Metazoa; phylum Arthropoda; class Insecta; order Diptera; family Drosophilidae; genus Leucophenga; species Leucophenga maculata. Next base: position 1,518,289 of record JAWNNP010002193.1, on the reverse strand, counting down.
TTCATCGAAACTAATGAAATTTGAAGGCTTAAAAAGATGTCCTGAATATAGGTCAAAATAACATTTCATTGTATTCAAGCAACTAAGTCCATTTTAGTTGAAACGAGAAAAAAAAATTAAAGTATTCACACCTACTCGTTTAAAGTTGAGAAATTAAAAGTAAACACAAAAGAATGCTGCAGTCGAGTGTGCGCGACTTCAAGATATCCTATACCCACATTGAATATTAAATTTAGAAGGAGCATATATTTCAATCTTAATCCGTTCTCGATTTTCATATGCACAGACAGACAGACGGACATGTCGAATGCCACTAGAAAAAGAAAGATAAGCATACAAAACAAACCCAAACAGTTTATATGCAATATAAGAGTACCGTAGGGTATATCTTATATATATACATATATAGATTGTACAAATATATTTAAATATTGACTGGCACACATAGTTAATTGCCTGGTTGAGCCTTTCTGCGGCTTTGTTTATATGTGCCATAGCCCAGAGGCTCGCCACAATTGTCATATTATGCGCACTCGAAGTTGACGTCGACATTCATTTTTAAACCAGATTTTCAACCTTTTACATTTAACTTTTGGCCTCATTTTCTGTAAGTATTTATATTTATGCAGCCGAGTGGCAGGCTGAAAAACTGAAAGGATATGTTTCGGGCAACTTATTTCTTGCAGATATTTTACATTTTATTACTTTGTGGCTTCTGAGGCTTTCAGCACATATTATCTTTTTTTCTTGTTTATATATGCTGATGAAAGCAAAGCAAACAAATATATGTACGGAACTTTTAATATCGATGCATTCACTGACGGATTGTTAATATAGGAGAGTCTGCGAAATATAAATATTGATATGGAATAAATATATATTGTAGCCGCTGTTGATATTTAACGAGTTTACGAAGTTCAGTTCAATGTCAAGTGTTATTGAGGAAAATTTACCATAAAAAATATACGAATATGCACCACCCGAAACGATTGTTTTCTTAGCTATTAAATGTTTCTGTTTATAATTGCTGTTTCTCTTCACAGTGAAAATTGCTCAAGGGATTATGAAAAATTGAGATATATGTATGTAGTTACTCAATTTCTGACAAATCCGTCATTGCTCTATTGTTGTCTGAACGGAACTTATAGGGTTTCTCCAAGTATAGCTTATTATTAATATAAAAAACAAAAAACTAACTTTTCTTCAACGAAAAAAAAGCATCACCTTTATCATAAAATCATAAAAGAAACCCCAAAATGCCTTGCTGCTCCTCTATCACTCAACTTGCTTATTAATTTTGACGAAATCAGGCTGGCAGGCTGATGGCTGACTGGCTGCGCTTGTCATCTTTTATGTACATCAGCCACAATAACAAGAATGAGCAGCTGAGCCGTTCTATACCCCACTCGTCTTTCATTATTGCACACTGCTTAAAAATTTCAGTTTGTCAATCATGCCGTGACGCTTTTCAAGATACACAACCACAGCTACACACACACACTCACTCACATGAGCCATGCGAACGAGAACAACAAATCCCAAAAGGCATTCAGTACTCCAGCAACTACAAAAACAATAGCTTCAACTTGGTATATGCAAGCCATAGAAAAAACCGGATGGGATTTTGTATGCGTTGATCTCTGGTCCTGGCCTCCAATCCTATGCCATACGGCTCAGCTCTATTCATTCGCTATACACCAACCAAGCTGAACTGAATTGAGCTGAATTGTTTCGTACATGCATGTTCTGTGGCCGATTTTATGACCAAAAGCTTGTCGCTTGTTATGATTTTTATGTTAAAAGTTATATCCACTCCGTACTGCTCTACAGCGCCCACAACTACGCCGAGAATGTCGTTGACGAAAATGCTGCTGCTGTGTGCTGCAGCAAAGTTTTGTGGTGCCATGACACAATGGAGATACACTGCTCCATTCGAGTGTAGACGAGAAGAGATGAGAGTTTTTAGTAGTAATTAAAAATTGTTCATCATTTACCTGAAAGTAAACGAAGACGAAAAGTTTATTAGTACAAAAAGTTAGTTTCAAAAGCAAGCTGAACTCTACTGTATATATGTGTATGTGTGAGTGTGTGTGAGTAGTAGTAAACAAAAACACAAAAAAAAATTCTTTGAAAAAGTATGCAAAAGCCAAAACCGTAGAAACAATTTTGAGAATCATGTAGCAAATATTTTGTTAAATAGTTCACTAAAAGTATGCAACAGTTTTTGTAAGCCGAATGCCACTTTTTGATGTTCAACCGCAGCCAAGAATTTCTTTGTTCTCAATTTCATTTTATGTATTTATAAATCATCAATCACTCATTGTAACTAAAAAAAAAAAAAAACTTAAATAAAAATGAGCCAAAAATTAAATGAAGCACCAAGTATATATTAAGTTTTTGCAAATGCGTGTAATAGTTCTTGGAGTCTATTAAAGATAGAACTCACAAACAATGGATCTCTTATATGCATAATGTGCAATGTAAATAAATAATAGATACCCTGACCCACATTATACCTTAAATTTGTACGCCCATGTTTTGCACATTTTATTGGAATTAGTATGGTACACCAAAAATTTTTTGCTTCAAGCTAAATTAAACGACAACAGAATAATTTCCTTCAAAACGACCAATTTGTGTGGCCTCTATCCCCTCTAGTGGACCAATATGAACGTTTTTAGCTAAAAATAACAACAACAACAAACTGCACATTTTTATGTGTACTTCCCCTAATCTAACCGATCTGAATCATAGGATATTAAATATACAAACTTGAAGCATCTATCTTTCATAGAAATCTATATTGACTTGGCAAAAGCATGCAAGGTGCGAAAGATCTGTATGGCGACCACCCCTTCTAGTGGTCCGATCCGGCAATGAATATAAATTTTATAAGGTTGAAAGTAAAGTGAACTAAATTAAGCATTTCTAACCAATTGAACTATATTAATATATGCAAGGTAAGACAGATACGTATAGGGATCACCCCTTCTAGTGGTCCGATCCGTTAATGAATAGAAATTTCATAAGGTTTAGAGTAACGTGGACTTAATTAAGCATTTCTAACCAAATAAATTTCATTAATAGATCAATAAAACATGTTCATACAAAAACTCAGAATGAGAAGTAGGTGGTTCGCATGGAAAGTCTACCCAGAACTGAAGAATGAAAAATAGAATCTAAAAAAAAATTATGGGAGCTAACTAGCTATGGAAGGACATATCTATATCGACTTGCCATTTCTCGCTGATCAAAAAATTATTTATACACTTTATATGGTCTGCCTCGCCTTCTTGAACCGCAGTCTAGATTTAAGGTTGAGCAAACAACAACAGTAGTAAAATATGACGTCCTCATTCATTGCCCAACTATGTTATTAAGCCTTCGTATTGCATTTTGATAATATAAAGAGATATAATATATTTCAAGATTGCTTTCAAAGCAACCACAGCTTGAACACTTTATTTAAAACTGGAATAGAGTTGACTGATGCTGTTGAGAGATGCACTAAAATGATCCAGAAAGCAATCCACTACAATTCCAACGTAAAGTATTAAAGTAAATTGAGATAAATCCACACCAGTAATATTAACAAAAAGCAGAGAGATCTAATTGCTCGAATTTAAAAATGAATTAGACTATTATTCAGCTTAGTAATAGACGTAATGTAATTTCGAATAAACTTGTAGGGTATTTCGAAGTCAGCATTCTTACTTTTTAATTTCACACAAACTTTATTACATATTACAAATTAGCTTAAAGTGCAAAATGAAAAATGAAAAAAAAAACCTTTCAGCTCTTGCTCTTTCGTTCTTGTAATAATATTCCAACAGAAATCAAACACTTGCTTTAGCACAAAATCCGCTTATACTTGTAGATACTTCTCTGTATCTGTGTGTGAGCTTTCATTATGCATGTACATATGTATATATATATATATATATATATATATGAAATCCACTCAAAAGACTAAAAGAGATGAAGCCTGAAATCGTTCGAATGCGGTCATGTATAGCATTCTAGGTATGTATGAATGTATGCATTGAAAAACACACACACCATGATTTGAACTAACTCATACCAAAATACACAAGTACTCAATTTGCGCGTGTGGATTGCCAATTGCATTACTAATCTGCTGATAGTCTCGTTTGCTCCAATACATTTGCTACACTCTTCCTAGCACGGAAAAGGAAAAATACTGCAGTTCATATAAGATGAACTTTTATTAAATTTCACAAAAAGAGGTTAATCAGACTGTAAAGAATTTTTAATTTTTTTTTTTTTTTTTTTTGTAGATTGTGTGTGGCTTCAGAAGACCTATCTTATTCGGAACATGCGGAAACAGTTTATTTACCTAGTATAAAAAAAAAAGAAATATGCTTTATTATATTAAATTATAATTTCAGGATACAAAATGAATCAACAGACACAAATTTTCATGAAATAAAACGAAATAAAACGAAGGAATCACAGTCACTGATTTAATCTCTTTGAGAACGGACGTGCACCGCAAATCGTTTATTTTTCTTTAAAATACAATAACACCATCATAAAAATTTTGTTCCCTTTTTTGTTTTTACAATACCAACTGTACCAATTTACAGTTTCGAACTGTGCAAGGCTGCTGCGGCAGCACCAAGTGCTTAACATCAAATTTTAAAGACAATAAAAATTCAAAAACAAGCATTAACATAAATTCTACAAACTGTAAATACCTATTAACAGTCATTAACAAAAACAACCATGGGTGAACCACCCGACCGAAGACAATCCGCTAACCAACAACAATTTACAATTAATAAAAACAAATTATTAAATAATATTTCCGCTGGACCTAAATACTTAATTATAAAAAGAATTAACAGCAACGATACCCTATCCAACGTCTCTCCCTTTTTAATAAAAAAGGTTATAGACAACATTTGCACCGGTGAGGTAGACGAATGCAAATCACTTCGTAATGGCACTATTCTTATAAAAACTAAAACGTTTATTCAAGCATCTAAACTTATCACACTATCTTCACTAAGCAACTCTATCGAAGTCGAAGTTATCGAGCACCATTCACTTAATAGTTCAAAAGGTGTTATCTACTGTAATAACTTAAGAGAAATCTCAGAAGATATTATCACGGATGAACTTCGCTCGCAAAACGTTTGCGAAACAAAAAAAATATTAAAGAAAGTTGATAACACTTTAATTGAAACTGGACTTATAGTATTGACTTTCTCTACACCAAACTTGCCTAGCGACATCTTAATTGGATATCAAAAAACAAGCGTCCGCCCATACATCCCTCTTCCAATTCGATGCATGAATTGCGGAAGACTTGGTCACCCAACCAAAGCCTGTAAAAGCACCAAATTATGTCTAACCTGTGGCAATCAAGACCACCTTGATCCTGAAGCAATGGAAAAATGCAGCCAACTTAACTGCTGCATTAATTGCAAAGAGGATAATGTTAATAATTATCACCACAATCCCCTGGACAAAAAATGTCCAACATTTATAAAACAAAAAGAAATTGTTGCCATTAGAGTGCTGGAAAAAACGGACATAAAGACAGCTAAGTCCATCTACGAAGAACGACATCGCATGGGATCATCCTACTCATCAGTTGCACGCAATCCTACATCTGATACACAATCTAAACCAAAAAATCATCAACAGCGTAAACCAACCGATTACTCCGACTTGGACACAACACCCTCCACCAGCACCTCATCCAGTGTAAAAACAACACCACTCACACTACCAGGAAACAACACTTTGGAAACACAACTACTGAACGATACAAAAATAAAAATATTTTCTAAGTCTAATTCTAAAATTACAAACCCTACTTCCTTTAAATCTAAACCCCAAAAACCTAAGCCTAATTGATTTAATAGCCACATAGCTTAGAAAAACTTTTAACTATTATGGTTCTAAAAGTTCTTCAATGGAATTGTAACGGTTACATAAACAAATTCAACCAACTACAAATCTTAATTAAAAAATACCTACCAAAAATTATATCCCTCCAAGAAACGCACACATCATCCCACCACAATTTACCCATCCCAATTAATTACAAAATGTATACCCAAAACTCATCACAGGGTTCCTCAGGAGGAGTCGCTCTCCTCATTCATGAATCCATTCAACACGAACAGATAACTTCTAGCCAAGACTTCGACACTGTCGGCATTAAAATACACTCCAAAGTATCCTTTAATATCTTCTGTTCCTATATACCACCAAATAAAGACTTTACCATTCGAAATCTACGTAATGTTTACAACGTTCTTAACACTCCTACTATTATTACAGGAGATTTCAACAGTTGGCATAACTTGTGGGGCTCTCCTACCAATAACCGCCGTGGCAATACATTATGTAAATTTATTTATCAGTCCCCCCTCGTATCTTTAAACAATGGCTCTCCCCACACACTTCAGCACTCATCATACATTTACCCACATTGACCTCACTCTCGCCAGCCCTTCTATTGCCCTAGAGTCAACATGGCTAATTGATTCTGACGAATTTTGCAGCGATCATTTTCCAATAATTTTAACACTCTTTGATCGCCCAACTCCCCCTAAAATATTACCACAATTTAAGTTAGATTCGGCAGACTGGCTCAGCTTCAATGTCGCCTCTTACTCTTACCACCTCCAACGACCCCCTAGTCGTAATCTAAATAAAGAAGCTGCAAACTTGGTAAAAATAATACGAGAAAGCGCTAACAGTTCTATTAATCAAAGCTCTCCCGGTTTCAATAAAAATCATACAGTACCCTGGTGGAACTCTCATCTTCAATCCCTTAAGCGACAAAAGAACATTCAATGGGCACTTCTAAAAAATAATATTTGCAGAATAAACATATTAGCATTTAAAAAGGCCAACGCAATATTTAAGCGTGAACTAAAAATAGCTAAACGCTCCTCTTTAGAAGCATTTACATCTGATATTAGTCCCAACACCTCACCTACAAAAATCTGGTCTAATATCCGTGCATTCTGCGGATTAAAGCAACGTTTACCAATCCACTGTATTTCTACTGACATCTCAGATACTTCTATTACAAATAGTCAGCTAATAGCAGAAAAGTTCTGCTCTCATTGGTCATCAGAATCCGATGACTCCAAATTCGATGATGCCTTCCGCACAAATAAACTCAGTACTACTCCTTACTCCAACTCCTACAATCCTTCTCCCTCAGCTGTCCAAATCGAGTCTGCTATTACCCCCATCGAACTGTCATTAGCACTTTCCAGACTAAAAGGCAAGACTCCAGGTCTTGACAGAATATCATACCCAATGCTTAAAAACCTACACCCTTCAGTAAAATCTAGACTTCTCGATCATTACAACGATATCTTTAACTCTTTTATACCTCAGAACCATAAACTAAGCAAAATCATTCCTTTAAACAAACCTAACTCCGACAAAACAAAACTTAACTCTTATAGACCCATATTCATTAAATTCTTGCTTAGCCAAAACTCTAGATAAAATTATTGCGAACCGGCTATGGTGGTTTGTTTCTCATAACAAATCAATCGATAGCCGGCAATGCGGTTTTAGAAAGGGAAAGTCAATATCTGACTCTCTACTCGCGCTAGATTATCTGATATCATCCTCACTTTCCACTAAGAATCACTTATCCGTTATTTCGTTAGATTTTAATAAAGCTTTCGATAAAATAGGCATACACTCAATTATTGATGAGCTAAAGCTTTGGAAAATTGGCCCAAAAATCATAAACTACATTTTATGCTTTATGAGGAACCGAAAAATAGTAGTAAATGTTAACGGTCATCTCTCATCAGTTCAACCACTACATAATGGAATCCCGCAAGGATCACCCCTCTCCGTTATTTTATTTCTAATAGCCTACAACAAGCTTAACCGTGTTTTACTCATCCACAGGAACTTCGAATTCTATGCCTATGCAGACGACTACTACATTGTTAAGAAACTGAATAAACTCAACTCCGCGTTTCATTTGACCCACTGCTTAGTGATATTTTAGAATGGTGTGATTATTCTGGAGCGAAACTCGCCATACCCAAATGCAAACATATCCATTTCTGTAGGAAAAAACATTGCCAAGTCTCTATAAACACATCCCTTGCAAACATTTCAGATGTACTAACCCTGAAAATTCTTGGTATAGTTTTTAACAAGCGTTACAAATGGAATGATCATATCACCTATCTCATATCGTCCCTATCCAAAAAACTCAACATCATTAAATGCCTCTCCAATAATAAATATAACTGCAACCCAATTTCTGTATTAAGAGTCGTCAACCTTATAATAATGGCTAAAATTGACTTTGGCATCTATCTCTATGGAAACGCCCCCAAATCCCAAACCAATAAAATAAAATCAATTTACCATTCAGCAATTAGATTGGCTCTCGGTGCTTTTAAGTCCACACCTACCTATAACCTCCTCTTCGAATCCAACATTTCCCCGCTAGAAATCAGAAAGGAGTATGTCACAGCCAGACTGAATCAAACCGGTCCTTCTCTCCCATAACTCACCTCTATCCATCCCCATATTAAAGATTAGCAAAGCCAAAAAACAAAACCATAAAGTTTGCTCCGCCCTTCACAATGTTATAAACCTTAACAACAATCTCGAGCTCCCAACTAAACCGATTCCGAGCATCAAACTTAACTGCCCGCCCTGGGCAAACATATGCTCTCTATTAGACACTTCTTTACACTTACTTCCAAAATCTTCCACTCCACCAGAAATTTATCTCCAAAATTTTCTCCAATTGAAAGAATCCCTCAGCACTTACAACTTTATTTATACCGATGGGTCAAAGACGGGCTACGCTTCCTCATGTAGTGTTGTCACTGACAGCAATATCCACCAATTCGTTCTTCCCTATCACAGTACAATTTTTTCAGCAGAAATAATTGCGATCTTCAATGCTATACAAATTGCCAAACATTTGCGTCATCAATCAGCCATCTGCACTGACTCTCTATCTTCCATAAATGCAATAGCCAACCCTCATAATGAAGCCTACTACCCATTAAGTATCAAACAAACTTTAATCTCTCAATCACCAAAAATTAAAATCATTTGGGTGCCAGGACATTGCCATATATCGGGTAATGAAAGAGCCGATGATGCCGCTAAAGCGGCTTTGCAACTTCCTCTTAGTTTCACATTAAACCACAATGTTTCCGACATACTCAATTACATCAAACTAATCAACAAACAAAAACAAGTTCAAATTTTTGCACACACCAACGACTACTACATTACAAACAATACCCATAGAAACAACATCTACAATTACGCCTTAAAATCCAATCTTTCCCGTCGAGATCTTACCAGAATTACTCGCTTACGTCTAAGTCACACAAACTTAACACACTATTACTTATTCGACAACACAAACTCCACAACCAATACCTGTAATTTTTGCAACGCGAATAGCACTTCTGTAAAACACGTTCTTTCAGAATGCCACCATTTTAGAAACTACAGAACCCGCTTGTTCCCACACCACGATCCTCTCCATGCCATTTTTAAACCCAACCACAGAAAACCTTAACAAAGTTTTACAGTTCCTAAAATCTTCCAATTTATTTGACAAATTGTAAATGTTACCACTCAGTTAACCTTATAGTCCATTTTAACATATGTAAATTTTCATTAGATTAATTCTAGCTTAAGACCTTCGCTGTCATAGCTTTAAGTTTATTTATAATTTTACATTGTAAGTAAACTGTTGATAATAATAATAATAAAACGAAGGAATTAAGTTTGGTTTAAAAGAAATTTAAATCACTCTTTAGAAGAAGAAGAAATAAAGCTATTAAGACACCAACGCCACCAACTTCTGCTTAAAGGATGTCAATGAAATCGATGCAAATCGCTGTAACTATTTCTTAAGCTTACATTCTTTGCAAGTGCTTTGCGGTGGATGTGCTTTAAATTCCTCGCCAATGTTTTCTATTCCATTTGAATTAGCTTTGAGCGCTCATTCTTTTTTATTTAAGAACGTTTTTAAATAAAACAAGAAAAATCGTTAAGCCGAAGCTTTAATACCCCTTCACATGGTGTTATAAATAGCAGTGCATATCAGTTATTTATAAAATTTCTTTGGAAACTATTTATAAAAGTCAGATAGAATCAGATGAAATAATTTAGCGAATCTTCGGGAGAAAATGCAACATTTTTTAGACCTATTAGTGTTGGGGACCAGTTTCGCTCCTGTATGAACCATGCGCTGTATGTACTATTCGATGAGGTAAGTAAGCTGTTACAGCAACTATACTACGAGAGGCACTATTTATATTTCGGGATTACCAAATAATAACAAACATTTTCAAATGAAATATGCATAAAAGTGCGATGAAGTGACAAAATAAAAGCGTTCCATAGCTAAAAGTTTAAAATCTTAATTTCACAAAATTTTTCATAAGCCAAATATCAAAATGAAACTCTGATCCGATTTCAACTACAAAGTAAAAACTATAAACATTGCGAAAAAAAAAAAATAATAATTGAACACAAAAAAAAGTAGTAAAAACTTTCTGTCTAAAGATTGTGGAAACATTTTATGCACCTGAAAAAGTATGCAAAATTCGCGATTTTATGCCGCACTTGAAGTTTTTAAAACATGCAAATCGGATTGTTTAATGCAAAAATTCAGCAGCGACCTCGCAACACCCAGTTTTATGTTAAAGCGTTGTCCTCCGCCGTGCTTTGTGCGTGTAATTTCACACAACAATGAACGACTTTAGTGCGAAGAAAGCGAACTTTCCATGAGTACAAGTTGCACAGTGCAAGGCAACGCGTATGCAAGCTCTCCTTCTCTGCAATTTAGCACAAAAATTGGCTTCACTTTACAACACTGACCCACTTTACTACAATTTGCGTTGTTTTTCATTACTGTTATTATTATTATTGCAATGCGCACTCGTGCATACACACACACACACACACACACACATACAATGCACGTACTAGTCTGTAAGTACAGGACAAGTACATATATAGAAATATCGAACAAAGGAGATAATCAAGGATTAATTGTTTACAGCACGTTTTGCAGTCTCTTTTAGACACTCGTGAAAATTGCTGTCCTTGAATAATTAAAAGAAATTTCTTTATTAAAAAAAAATAAAAATACACAAATTAATTATTTTAATATTTAGTCTCGTATTAAAACGAATGACTGTACAACAACAGCTTGATTGTATAGCATCCCAAAAAAGTACTATCTTTCAGTTTCATATCTTCCAAACAAATCCTTAAAATTATTATTAATATAAGAAAGAGAATATAAAAAAGATGAAGCAAGAAAATTACGCAGGACGGAGCTTAAAGATGTTCAGAGGTTATGCAATAGAAATGAAGCTCCAAAGTTCTAATAAAAGATTTTAACGAAGATTTTAAACACGGAGTTACTTGCCGCAAACATGAACAACGAACAATATGAAGAAGACACTTCTTTAAACTAATGTACTTGTAGGCAATAAAGGACATAATGCCATCAATAGAGAAGCAACGTCAGATTCTGCAGTTATTAATGGCTTTATTATAGAAGTCGATAGATTTCAGAATACTTCTGAGTTTGGAGATTAAAAATATTTTCGTCTTTATTTCAAAATTGCGTTCAATCATCGGATTTAGTTCAAATAAGCGCTGTTTTGACTAAATTATGACCCGCTCATTGATGCTTCTTTCCTAATGCCAAGCAAGCCTCTTTTGAGGCGAATTTTTAGCCAGCTAAATCGTTCGACATTGACAGGAACAGATAGTAATCCGATGGTGACAGGTCTCGACTATAAGGTGGATGCGAACAATCGAAGTGTATGATCTGGCGTTGTCCTGATGGTACACAATTCCTCTCCTATTCACCAAGGACGGCCGCTACTGGGCGATTGCTGCTTTCAAGCAGTCCAGCTGTTGTTCACCAAACAGAAAAACTTTCCTGACCGTCAAACCGGGCTTGCCAACCGTTTGAGCCGTCTCGCCACCCTTTACCCACGACTGTTTGCGTTTCACTTTTCGTCAGCAGTCACGCATCAGAAACGCATCAGCATCGATTCGCAAATGGAAATTCGGTCAATTCGTGTGGCACCCAAATATCGAGTATTTTTGTGTAGCCAAGCTTCTTCAAAAGCCTTTGAACAGTCATATGACTGATATTCAGTTCCCGGGCAATGGTACGGCTGCTACTATGTCGGTTTATCTCGATCACTTCCTTGATTTTATCGACTTCTTGTAGCAAATTATATTAGATAATGTTGAAATATATTCTATAATATATGTGTAAAATAGTGAAGGAAGCATCGGCGACTCCAAAAAGTAACATTTCTGTCTGGCTTAATAGAACGATACACTCTCTATGTGTCACAATGTTACAAATTGATCTCTAATTGTCATTAGTGATGGAAAAGAATAAACAAACTACTAAGAAACAAGAGCATGAGAATAAAGAAGTACATACTATGTGAAAATATATTGTTTGCAGGGTATAAAACAATTGTATAACAGTAAAATAATATGTTTATATAAATGTATAAGCTGCTATAAATCTATTTTTCAACTGTATAAATAATTTATTACCATAGATTATTCATAGAATTGTGATTGAATTTTAAATCCAGACTTATACTGGCTAATTGGCAGCCACTTGTTGTATACTTGTTGTATTTTTCCTCGTTTACAAAGCATTTCATACAAAAGTCTGTACTTATCCAATTGAATATCATTTTCTATGATGCAAATATAATTGTTGTTGTTGTTGTTTGAACTTTTACAAGGTTTTTCCTTTATGTTTTTTTTAAATTGCAAATACAAATGAACTCATGCATAATTCTATAAAAAAAAATAAAAAATATATATAAGCAGAGGAAAATGTCTGCCAAAAATGGAAAGAAAAAATGTTTCCACATTTCCATTGTATGAAGCAATAAAACATTTCTGTTTAATAGGTCAAGTATTTCCAATAAAAGTTATATTGATTGAAACTTCAAGCCACGTTTATATGCTTTGCATTTTGTGAATCAATAAAAAAATTTCAGTTTATTGGGTCAAGTATTACAAATTTTATTTGTTTTGATGCAAAGTTTTAACAAGGATAGAACAACATTTTGACTGAAGTTTAGGATGAACATTTTGTAGCTTTCGTAGGAGTGGGAAGAGCACTCAAAAATAATTTATCTGTATTATTATTAATTATTATTAATTATTATATTAGTTTAAAACCCAAAAAAACCATGAGTTGAAAATGTTCGCAAAATATGCGCAACCAGCTTGGCTGACATTAGATCGTGAAAGCGGCGAGAGAGAAAAGAGAAGAATATAGTAAAATAGCTAATTTGCTGTACCGTTCTTTCGTTTCTTTTGTGCTACTGAAAATTTAGCTTTAAGATTTAAAACCAAATATATGTAGGTATTTGTCAGATGTTGTCTCTTATATGCATTTGAAGTAGCTAAAAAGCAACAACAAAACATAGACCAACTATTAACACGCTATTTAAACACGTTAGACACAGAAATATTTGTAACTAATTTTAAGTCACAAGTCATAAGTCACGTTTCACAAAATAATGAAATAAATGAATAATATTATTGAAAACATCTCTGGTTACTATTTTGAAATTTGATTCGATTTTGTTCAGTAGTTCAGACTTCAATACTAGAAAAACTTTGGATTATAATATTCAGGAATGACAATTACAGCCAAATATCGATTGAATTACGGAAAGAAAATGAAGTTTAACTTTGAATATTTAGTTTCAAGACTTGATAACTTGTGCTTTCCAGATTCAAGTGTTTTTCAACATGTATAAGGCCTCATTTATTAGTTCGGAAATTTTTTTTCCATACACACTATGTAATGAAAAAAAATTATTTCATAGAAGTACAGCAAGTAAAAATACTCGTCGAGATGACTTTCTCTAGCCATTTTTTCAAATATGCTCCACACCCACTTGGGCTAACTCCACATTTAAGAGTTTCGTAGTTTAATTCGGTTTAAGTTAAAATTAAATCAATTGCATTAAAATAAAATTTTTGTTAATTAATCCATTTCACATGTTCCACATAATAAAATGTAAACTACAACAGGGAACATAGCGCCATTAAGAGTAGAGTGCATCGCAAATATTAAAATAAAGTCTCAATTAAGCCATAAAAACTAAATGACAAAGTTTTGTACGAACATAATCAAATTTGGCATCAATTATGTGACATAGTCGGACATACGTTAATTGGGTATATATATAAAACAAGTAAATCGCTCAAATTCGCTTTAAAAATGATGATAAAAATGTAATTTGTCACAGAAAATGCGGCATAAAAAATTGAAAAATGCCAAAACGAATGCACAAAAAAACGTCGAAACCACAAATATATAAATTGCAAACGGTTACAAACTAATAAAAAAAAATTATAGCACAGAAAAATCTGTATAAAGTAAAGTTAAAAATAAGTAGAAAAATTATGTATATGCTAGACTGCAACAAAACCAACGAACTACTGGTGTAAGCAAGAACCAAATGAGAATTATAAAATGCAAATGAATGAAAAAGAACGAGAGAGCATGTATGAGTGGTAGCTACCGAACTTTAAATCGTTCGATTCATACGAATAGGAGAGAGTCATAAGTTTCATCATGCTGATCACGAATATAAACAATTCAACGAACCCAATATACACTGCTACAAATATTTTTTGAGCAAAGTATATTAAATAAAAATTTTTTTTAAGCATATTTAAGCGAAAGAACGGCAAAAATGGTGAAACAATGAAATATGCTGAAAGAAACCATTTCATTGTTTCATTTAAATTGGCAAAAAGTCAATTAAACTTCAGGTGAATGCATTTAATCACTTGTAATCCTTGCATGCGCACACACACACACACCAACTAACACATACAACTGTTTTGTGCATACATTAACACACAAAAACACATTCATTTAACACGCAAAGTTGGCATACACACACACACACAGAGAGAGAGAAAGTAAATCCGTGAAAGAAAAGCTTTTTCGAATTTTGAATATCCTGCCTATATACTTCACACAACTTTATGTGTTAGGAGAAAACTTCCGTATACTAAGCTGTGGGTTAAGTTTGGGTATTGAAGGAGTATCAGAATATTTACCTTTTCTTATGTTTGCTATAGCGATTCCAAGATTTTAAATTATATTAATTTGAGTTGACGATCTGTCGCACACACTTCCCTATACTTTTTATAATATGTGTGTAGGGTATACAAAATGAGTTGTTGGCAGAATAGCAACACAGAATTGCGCATGCCTATATACAACTAAATGGTGCAATAACCCAGTAAACATCAAGCAAACAAGCAAATATTATTAAACAGGCAGAGAATTTTTATAAAATTTGGTAGAAATGCATTCTGGGTTATATACGCAATACCCAAACCTCTTTTAAGCAATGCTAAAGTTAGGTACGAACTATAATAATTTAAGAATAAGAATAATACAGGGTTGCGTACCAAAAGTCATAAAATATATTATCACCACGGTTTAATGTTAAGTGAGGACCCTCAGTTTTGCAGCACCTTTCTACGGACACCCAACAACAATTCAGTTTAAATCTGCACAAAACTCTACAAAACACAAAATTCTATGCGTTGTCAGCACAAGTTATAAGGAAGAAGTTTAAGAAGCTTTAGAAAATGTTGGATAATAGACCAAACTAAACCAAAAAAAGTGTGACTTGTGTGCGTAGTTTGTTGAATTATGGCATTAACCAACCACTAAAATGATGCCGTTTTGACAACAGCTTTAAAAGAAGTTCCTTTTATAGGGGAGAGTATGTCTGCAGAGTAGTTTCAAGAATATAAACACTTTTTAACGATATTATTAACAAATTTTGTTTCAAAAAACTACATTTTATGATTTTTTGTTTTTAATATATATTAAATATGCACAAAACAAAGCACTTTAAGTATCTTTGTCACCACAGCCGAAAGGACCAGCGGCAGGAGCAGTATTGTTGACGAAAATATGTAGTAATAGATATATAATGCAAATAGCCAGAAGCAGTTAACGCGCACACTCTGCTACAGTTGCTTATTGTCATTGTTTTGGCTCGTGCTTAAGCTCCTACGGCAAACAAAGCAAATAACATTCAAAATGCACATCAGCGCGATATGCATATCCTTGCTGCTGCTGCTGCTGCCTGCTATAGCTGCACATCTGTATAAATAGACTTATGTGTTAAAGTTAAAATGTTGCCAATGGCGTTTCAACTTGTTTCCTGGTGCGCGTTCAACTCACGCTGACTGCGACAACAATAAAGTCCCTGCACCACCCAAACCAAACCAAAGAAGCGTCCTCGAGCACAGTTAACGAGTTAAACGAGTACGCCTGGACGTACGAATGAGCTGACGTTGAGCATTCAGCATGCCAGATAGTACGGATAACCAGTTAGTCAAACAAGTACAACTCTCGTTCGTACTATCTGTCAAGTGCTACGCACATTACTTGCGGCTAGCCAAGAGCATTGCCAACTGACAGCGCCAGTTTCAGTTCGAATGGCAACGACAGCCATTGTTGTCTCTTAACGTTTCATAAATGAAAATTTATTTGTAAATTTATGTAAATGCATTAGGCACAGACATCCGCGGGAGAAAATTCCACCGCACTGAATGAGTGAGTTTCACACGGCAATAAAATGCACGGCTTACAATTTGTGCAGTTTAGATGTTTACCAAAGTTTCTTTCCGTGTTTGGTAAGCAACGATGAGAACTCACACATATATCTCTGAACAACGCACGCCCACTGACGAGTTATAAAAAATTCAGAAGCAGTAAAAAAAACACAGTATTTGAAAGCTATCACTAGTCACAATTCGAGAAATGTACATGAAAAAATGCGCAAATCAATTTAGGCTCGATTTAAAATGGCTTGCAACACACAGCGACAAACTAGCCAAATTGAAAATGTTCACTCGTCATCTTTGTTGAAATGATTGGCATGACGAAAAAACAAAAAAAAAAAAATATCTTGCAGTAGGCAATCAAAGGTACTCTGGCAAGTCAAAGCAAACACTCGAGGATAATGGGATTTGCTTGTTTCCGTTTCCTGCTTGAATAGGCAATATATATGCTAAGGCATTCGCCATTTTGTTTATTGTCTCATGGCAGCAGCATGAATGTATAAGGGTATACATATACATATGTGAATATTTTCAGACAAAAACGCTGGCACAAGTTTATTAAGAGCTAAGCAGAAATAAAAGTATGATGGCCGGACCGAACGAAAGGCTTTTCAATTTTGTTTGCTTTTTTTTTTTTTTTTTTTTTGTGAAACTAAAGGACAACACTGACATAGGCCTATGCTGGTTTGCTACAACTTTAAAGAGCAAAAGGCCGTAGGCGAGTTCACAAGCCCCCCTGACCAAACTAATATGTTTGTTTGTACACTACGTCACATGTAGATTTATGTAAATGTTTTCACATTTATTTATTTTTTTGTTTGCACAGGTTGAAATGTTAGTTCAAAGAGAAACAATACTGCTGCTGCGTCCTGCTAAAACGTATTGTAGCCATGTGTCGAGCATTTATTTCAGTTAATAACATTCCTGTGCCCTCATCTCTCACCAAAGCCTCTTGCCAACTAGTAAACTTATATGCAACTTTAATATTCTTGTGGGTGAGGTGAGATGCTATTCAAGGCAACTGTTTCGCATTTCATTTAGAATTTTCCACAACTTGTAACATTCACAGCTGAATTTTATATATCGCTCAAATGCAAATGAAGCAAGAAGATTTAAGAAATGTAGAAAATAATTCGCAGGAAATATATTAAAATCTACTTCGCTTCATTTTTGTTAAGTTTTTCACGTGGAGTAAGTTTTACGGGAGACTACCGCAAAGAGTGCCACAAATTCTTTAATTCATACCACGAGCGAATGATGTCAGTGTTTCAAGCTCGGCAATACTGTTAGTCTTTAAAAGATAAAGCTATACTTATTAAAAAACGCACAAAAATGTTTAATTGATCTGGATCAGTTTTACTAATTTTATCAAAAATCGAATTAATTCGAAAAAATTTTACAAATCGGAACTGGAATGTGGGATTTTTGTATGAATTCGAGACGATTTGAACTATGAATTTTTTTTTTTTTTGTCCCAAGTTATTAGGTTCCTAAGTCATGTACTCATATCTGTGGTACACTTAATTCTGAAATAGTATTAGCTAAACATTTTATGCTATTTCTCAAAAAAAAAAAAAAAAAATACACAAATAAGCATTTAAGGACAATTTACTTCGCTAATATATTTACATTATGTATAATTTTATATGCAGTCAAGAAATCTTCACCAAAAAAACAGCTTTAACTAATTTTTTCGCAGAGTGTAACGATCTATTGGTCCTGTGGGCATACTTCCCTTCGCTGTGACCAGCGCCGGCATGCATATGGTATCGAAATATGTTGAGGTATTATACTTTGTTAACGGTTTCTGTAAGACCCGATCGAATTGATCATTGTCGGTTGGCTTAGGCGCTGTTTCATGTGTGCCAAACAAAAAAGGTTTAAAACAATCTTCCTGCAAACGATCATAGTAGTTGGCATAAGTGGTCTGATAGAAGTTTGTAACACAGCCGAGTGTGTCTTTCTGTTGAGATTGTCTTTTCTGTTTGACCTCAGGAAGTTTGCTACGTAGTGGCACAAAATCACCCGGCGAATATGATACATGATAAGTGCTCTTCTCCATATCTTTCAACATTTGCTTGATATGTTTCATATCCACGTCCGGCTTAACAAAGTATTTATTATAGATTTCGTCGTTACACATTTTGAGACGCCGAATATATTGGTTGTAGTCTTCTACCCAATATTTCGATGTTGGCCATGTTTTGCAAAAAGTCGGACGGTCCTTTAGATCCAAATTGTTACTATAATGGCCAGTTATCAAGGATTCATCAGTTTGTTTCATTGGTGGGCACTTGACTGTGGGTTTAGCATTGGTATGCACGATATAATCGGTACGTTGCGTGGTTTCACATGGTGGACATTGAAGTAATTTGTCCATTTTAATTTTTTTTTATTATTATTTTTTTTTTTTTTTAGTCCAACAACAAACACAATTCAAACTAAAAAATGATGTAAAGAATAATTTAAATTTTGATGACTTCTACAAAAGCTAATCGGATCTCTTTGGAAGATATTAGAAAAAAAATATATAGTCTATGAATGCTTAGGTATTCGTAAAGGCTAAAGGTTAGCTTTGCGTTAGAACTATGGAATCAGCTCTTCGCTCTGGAAAAGGGTTAGATCATGGCTATAAAGAAGGCATAAGCAATTCGATAGGATTTTACATTAAAAAATTTTTATTATTTTTTATATTTTTATTGTATTTTCAAATTATTATTTTTAACGACAAGAAGTGAGCTAATCCGTTAGTACATTGTGGCCATGAGTTATTGAGTTTGAATAAGACGAGAGAGAAAAGAACATCCATGAACATCAAGTCTCTTAGCCAGAAGAAGCTTAATAACATTTCTCACATAACACATTGCTACAGCTAGCTTCTCTAAGCTTTTAATTGTTTACATTTGTGTTGAAACTGTAATAGTGATAATTGATATGCTGAAAAGCCATTCGAAATACTAAAATCTTCGTAAAAATAATCCTTGGTATCGGTTGAAACGAAGTTTTAATACCATTCACGCAAAATTTCAGAAGTTTTAGCTAAACTAATATTCTGGCTGGTATATGAATTTCAATAGATCAAAGATTCGTCTGTAATTTTGAGCTCAATCGATTGGCTGATTTGGCGTCCTGTTAGGAACATAAAGAGATACATATATAGATAAAACATTAATTTTTATATATATCGATATATGCATTTGAACCATTTCAGAGATATATGCAGAGCAAATATACAACATCAACTAATAATAATAATTATTTAATCCAAAAACAATCTAATTGAAAACACTTTAAATATGTATTTTACTTCTGAAGAATATCAACACGCAATCCCATTTCATTTGCTGCAAACTTCCGAAATCCAAGTGTCATCAGCAACGAAAATCATTTGAAGTCAGCATTTGCAAATTTTAGCGCAATTTACTTCAGTAGCTTCAAGCTAAAACGCGAACCACAGCCTTAAAGTTCCACTTGGCTACATTTTATTCAAGCACCCACAAACCCACTTGAAATTCATTTTCGGCAGCTGAACATGAATAAACAAAAAGCGCTTGCGGCAAACAGTAGATGATCATCATCATTATAATCATCATCATCATTGAAATCTTCTTCCTACTGTTTTGCCGGTTTTAGTTTAACCAATGATAAATAGGATTAAACTTCCAATTTTCCAACTTGAATAAATATTTAATATTAAATACAATTTCCGAAGACAAACAAAATTCATCTTATTAAAATTTAATTCAGTCAGAAAAGTTATAGAGCACGCAGTGCATCACATTTTTGTTAAAAATTCTAAAAGATGTTTAGAAAATGGAAATGGGTTCGTCAGATATTTGCCAATAAAAGCAATAAGCAAATCCTGCCAATCTTTGTACTTGATACAAACGAATAGAAAAGTAAATCAAAGCCTAAAATGTGCAGGGAGCAGAGGAAGTATAATCAAAAGCAACAATGCTTAAAAATAAAGTCTGATGAAGTAGCAAAAAATGACAATCTTGAAAAAAAAAAATTTGAGAGGAAGGCAACAAAAACGATTGATAACAAAAAAAAAAAAAACACTTCAATCGTGTTTGTTCGACTTCGAGTTACGCTATAACTTGTATGATGGACTCTTTGGAAAACATTGATTTGTGTGAAGTTTTCTTGTTTACAGTTAATAGCGTAAAAAATGTGTAAAAAAAAAAAATGATGGGCAATACCTCTTATAGTGGGATTGACACAATTCACTTTTTTGTGATTAGGGAATATGATCTTTTATAATCTTCAAGTTTTCGTTGCCTAAACTTACCTATATATCCAATTTATAAACTTCATAGGAGTTGGCATTTAGAAGACCACCTTTCACTGCTTGCACAAATTCAATATACCATCCTCTTCATACAGGGTACAAAAACCAACTAAAAGTGTCACTGATGAGTGGTTTCCCCAAAAGAATAGAAAAATAAAAAACATTCATGCGGAAGTACCGAGAAAAAAACAACATCTCGCATCCCACCATGCTCTAAGGGAACAGAAAAAGCATCAAAGAATAAAAGCAGAATAGCAAGACGCCGCCACGTTGTTCGCATAAAAATGAAATTGAAATAGAAATGTGTGACTCGGCACAAACGATGCCAACAAAAGGATCATTAACAAACTAAAGATGGAAGCAAACGCAGACGGAGACGCTATGCTGGCATAAGTCGTAGCCAATCGTATTATGGGGCTGTTTTAAAGAAAAAGAAGAAGTACAATTGGCAAAGAAATGGAGTAACAGGAAATGAATACAAACCGGAAGTGAGTGACTACGAAAACAAAGAGAAGTACATTTAGCACTTGACGACAATCACCGAAATGACTTCAGATTGACAATGGGTGGGGGGGAACACCCACACACAGGTTAAGAAAGTAAATTAAGTCATCATCAGCAAAAATTACAAGCACTTGCAAGCATAAATGATAAATCGTTGGCTTATATTTATATAAGAAAAAAATACAAAAATTAATTTGAGCATTTTTCTTATTTTTTTTTTTGCTTTACCATTCTCGAATTTTTCAATGCAGAGTACGTACCTGTAAAAATAAAGAAAAATTATAGATTAGTAAAAACTTTATAAGAAACAAGAAAAAACGGCAACTAAAATGCTAAAAATAAAACTTACAAAACTCTTCACACCTGGCATTTAGCCTATATTTAAGAAGAAATGCCTGCCATGTATGCACTAGGTATCCCGGCATGACGATGGAGAATTTCAACGAGCGAAATAAAAGTAAAACCCTCTCTCGAAAGAATAAAATCAAGATCTGGAAAATGTTGATACTTCCGGTCCTACTGTATGGTGCAGAGGCATAGACTGTGATTGACTCAGACAAAACAGCATTGGAAGTCTTTGAGAGAAAAATTCTGCGCAGATTTTTCGGTCCTATTCTAGTCTAGAGTTTAGGTCTTGTATGAATTTGATGAGCTATTTAATGAGCTTGACATAGTCCAGTGCATAAAATTCCAGTGTCCTCTTTCGAAAGTGCTTCAGCATGCACCATCGCGAAAAATTCTCTTTCAACATTTCCTAAACTTAAAAATTAAATATTTTAAATGAAATTTAGCTCTAAAAAGCTTAACCCTTCCGACGAATAGCAAAAATATCATATTTCAGAGTTTTTGTGAAAACTTTGCTTAGTGCTCTTGAAAGTCTTCAAAGCGAAACAGCTTTGTGGAAATTTTAGTAAACAGTGTAACTGCATTTATGGTGCTTGACAATGCTTAGTAAAGCCGAACAATTATTTCTTCTTCTACCGTTTACAAAGTTAATTCTGTTGCAAAAAAGGAAAATACTAAACAATGTGGACAAACATTGTCCCAACGGCAACTAACAACCAAACACTGGCTTGCAACCCCACTCGAAAAAGAAACAAAAAAAAAAAAAAACCTATAACACTTTTGAGCATTGTTATCACATTTCACACTTGATCCTTTGAACCAAAGCACAAAACAGGCTCATTTGTCACTGTCTTGTTTTTGTTTGCATTCGCACTTGTCCATCAGCTGGTAAACTTGTCTAGGGCTTTTGGTTTTGCCGTTCAAGGACGTATGAGTGCTTTCAAAATAAAAACAAATAAAAATAAAATTAACTAAAAGTGAGCAAATATTTTTTTGTATTGTTTCGCAATTGTATTATTTCGTACACAAATTAATATTTATTTCATTATGCTCTCACACTATAAATTAGCTAATAAATATTTATTAGTTAAAAAAAACAATTGTTTTTCCCATTCATCGCTTATAAATTAACTGTTTGCATAAATTAGTTGGAATAATTTGTTGCATATTAAAATTTATAACAAAAAAAAAAGAGCACGTGTTTTCGGAAATTAATTATGAATTTATTAGCAATTGAATTAGCTGAATTTTGAATAAATACTTCGATGAAATTGATATGCTTTGCTGTGTGAACCAACCATGTTGTATGTATATACAAGCTACTTCAACTGCTTAAAAGGCCAAAGAAAGAATGTGCATCTGTTCTGTTATCTTAATGAAACATTTCACATTAACCGAGCACAACTAATTTCCGTATTATTATTTGCACCTGAGATGCGCTGAGATTTCTTTCACTTTTATTTTCTTGAAGCCAAGCATTTTGCTTTTAATTTTTCTTCTGGGCTTTCTTGCGCACATCTCCATACTTGGTTTGCATTTTTCATGGTCAATGCACAGAAACAACGCAAAACTATTAAGCAACAAAAAACACGCAACGTTGCCACGTTACCGCGCGATGTGTGGAGGTGAGTGAGCACAAAATGTTATAAAACATAATAACTACCCAAGGCGCCACTCGTGACAGACCACCGCATTACCAACAGACGTAATAACTACTAGGATGTGAGATGAGGTTGCAACTCTGAGTGAATGAGTGAATAAAGAAGCAAACTTTGTATGCAACATGGCGTTTGTTTTTGTTCTGTAGTGATTTTTCTCATTTAGCCTTACGTTGATACGCTTCAAATTTATAGTAAAATAACGGTATTTGGAAACACTTAAACATATCGCAGCCTATAGCCTATAATTAATGAAGACGTAGCTAGTCTGCTTTCCAACACTATCGGCAGTGCAGTTGCAATACCTCATTAATATTTGCAATATTTATTTTACTTATGCACAATTTTATGCACTGCAGCGTATTTAAGCTTCGGCTCCATTAACAAGTTTTACATTTTCTCTTAATTTTTTCTTTTCATCTTAAACTGCGCGGCGCATGTGGGAATTGCTGGGTAGCTTCGGTCGGGACATTTGAAGCTACTGACGACCACCCGTCAGAGGCAAAAGGAAACTCATTAGCATATGTCAGTGTACGCTTTGCTATTTCTATCCCTTTTTATGCTTTTTTTTCCCCTTTCATGCGCTTATTTCTTGTTGCATTTGTGTCTCACACAGGGCAATTGCGGTCTGCTGCGCTTTAATCCGCAACTTAGTAATCTGTTCGCAAACCAATGTCGAATCTTTCTCGCAATGTCTTAAGTTCTTTGTTTAATAATCGCATCGTTTTTAACCCATTAGTTCATCTACATTAAACGCAATCATAATAATAATGAGTAAAAAAGTTTTTTTTTTTTGTTTGTTTGCAAAATGATTTAAAATTCCAATTGCAATTTAATTCGTTGTAGGACAATTGATGTGAATGGCCATTGCAAAAGTCAAACAATTTCGGCCTAATTGACGACATGCAAGGCATTAATTATAAAAACCAAATCATTAATACTTTCCGTGTTTATTGCGAAACATAAAAAAGAGCAGCTAAAACAGCTGAACTGATTTGCATTTGGCTTTTTCCGTAATTAAGTTTGACCGTGTACGTGTGTGTTTTTCAGAGCCTCTGCTGTGTGATTGCGGCCTACAGGGATAATCGAAAAATGAGCAGGACATCACAGACACAAATTAATTTTCCGTTTACAGCTTGTTTAAAACAAAATAAAACTAAGAAAAATTATAGTTGAAGTCGAAATTTGTATACGCTACACACACGATTTCTCAAAATGCAAACTAAACTACATAATTTTATAATAGATATTCAACTTAATCGAATATGTTAAAGTGTGTCAACATTTGCTGCGTCTGACTAAAATTAAAAGTTATACTTCCCCTTATACCATTAATATTTATACCGAATTTCATCTCTTTATCTCAAATGATTGCAAAAATTTTAAAATTTTTGTATATCGTTTATAGGGGAGTGCAGCAACGACAAATAGCAGCCTATGTTCTTTAACAACGTACCAACTATTTCTATACCAAAATTCATACAAATTGGTTTAGCGGTTTAGGCGTGATGTACGCACAAACAAACAAATAATAATTTCAGCTTATCAAATACGAACTTATAAGTTTTATAATTTAAGCTGAAGTGTACTAGGAACAGTAAATTTTGTTTACAACTTGCTTTTATATCGACTAAAATTTTGGAAATACCATAGTTCACACATTTTATGTCCTCTAACGAGTATCGCGTTAAACGAAACTAAGTTAACTGCACAAAGACACGCAAGCGAATCCTTTATCGATCGATTTTTTCATGTAATTGAATTGTTGAAATTTGAGACGAATAACAATGTCGACAGTGGCACAATACAACAAAAAACATCATATATAACCATAGAAGCAAAAAAAAAACACACACACTTAGAACTCAGCAATTAAGCGTATTTTCCCATTACGGCAAAATGTTAAACTGACGACATGGAAAATCCAATGTTGCAAATTGAAATAGATATCAGGAAACACTTTAACTTTGGTAACACCGAAGTTCTAATACCTTTTACGCATAATTTCACACAAAAAGATGAACCAGAAAGAAAAATTACATATATTGTACCTAAAAATATTAGAATATATATGAAAGCTATAATATAAAGAAGATTCCGTATAAAATACCGCATATGTAAATATATGGAGAACCCCTATGAGACGTCACCATATCGACTTTTAAGCTTTATTTTCAAGTTTTACAGAATCCCATAAAGATTTGTATTGGAACTATTCCAGAAAATCTGCGTGGCATATCAATATATAAGGCCACTATAAGAAATAATTTTTAAATTATTATTATAAATGATGCAACACCCTATATATATATATCTACTCAGCCAATCTTTATGATCAGTTTACGGTGTCAACCACGCCCTGTCTCTGCCTGTTACATATGTACATACATTCGCACCAACTTATTATGTACTTTCCTTGTCACTTTGGGTACAGTGTATAAAAATATTTACAATACAAAGTGAAATACTGAAAGGTTAACAACAAATGGTTTGCACCTTTGGGAAAACATGACATACGAACAAGGAATTTTTTACTTTCAATGACCTTGGCATGCATAAAATACAAACAAACTTTAGCCATATTGCCACTAAGTGTTGGCTATATTATTCAATTCCAGGTAAATTGATAAAAAAAAAATTATTAAACCTTTAATATTTTTTTCTAAAGAGAGTAAACTAATATTTAAATTAAAAAAAAAAAAAAAAAGACAATCATGGGGGGTCTCCGACAATTAGTTCTTCCTGTTACATACAATTGCACAAAACCAATAGGCTCTTGTACCTTCGGTACAGGGCCTAACAAGTAACTACTTTACTAAAACATTAAAAAAAAAAAAACTAAAAAATTAGTTTTATGTTTAAATTATTTCTTATAAAGAGGGCTTAGGACAGTCTTTTCCAACTAGAAGCCTTTATCTCTTCTAGTATCCAAGATCTTTTTGTTTAAATGGTTGGTTGCGTGTTAAATTCGAATTGAAAAACCTTTTACCTTTTCTATGAAAAATCTTAGTACAGGTTATAAATCAGTTTTAAAATCTTATTTTGATCTACAGTTTTTGGCCCCAGACAAGGCAACTATATCTTATGTCAACAAAGAAAAATTGATTTCACTATTAGGAACTGGTTTAGTTTCTATTTATAAAGGCATATAACGATCTGGTAAAAATTTTGATCTTGTACGTCCTACTAATCCTACTAATATTATAAATGCGAAAGTTTTTGAGGATGTATGGATGGATGTATGTATGGATGGATGTATGTATGTTCCTCTCGTACGGCTAAGCCGCTTAATCAAATGGTATGACTTTTGGTTTAGAGATAGGTGGGACGATGGAAAAGAACATAAGCTACGTTTTGACAAAATTGGAGGAGGCGTTGCCCTACTCCCCATATAAGCTATAATCAAAATTTTTCATATCTTTGCATTCATTTAAGGTACAGGGATACAATTTGGTATACATATTAAGAGGATCAGAAGAGGTCAACCTGTTAAGTTTGGTCAAAATCGGAAGGGGCAATGCCCTACCCGCCATATAAGCAATAAACAGAATTTGTCATATCTTTGCATACATTTAAGTAACAGAGATGAAATTTTGTATACATGTTAAAAGAATCAGAAGACGTCAACTTGTTAAATTTGGTCAAAATCGGAGAGGGTGATACCCCATACCTCAAATAAGCGATAAATATAATTTGTCATATCTTTACATCCATTAAAGGTACAAAGATGAAATTTTTTAATACATATTAAGAGGATCAAGAGAAGTAAACCTGTTAAGTTTGGTCAAAAATCGGAGGCATAATTAATGAACGGTGCCCCAATTGACATGTAGTTAGGATGCTGTTATTTTCAGTGACTAAAGTGAGCTCTTTTTTAATGGTGAACTCTAAAATTTTACTCATTACTTATTGGTCGATAAGATCGGATTATTGCCTAGTTTATTGGGTTGGCATTACTTGAAATTCTCTGCAACATTGTGTGAAGTATTCAAACACATATATGTACTAGCTTGGAGGTAGATCTTTAAGGTCGTTATTATTTAAGCCGTCATTACCACGGGCTTTTCTGGTATTTAGTTTCAAGCAGAGCAGTGGACTATATTGGATCATTTATCTCGTTAACTAGTGAAATTGTATCATCATTACTTAGGATGATTTACAGCAAACTTTTGTGCCAGCAGCTCATCCATTCCAGTTCGTATTTTTGTAGTCAGGAAAACTATATTCTGAGTAGCAACAGTGATTTCGATAGGTGGGTGATCAGAGTTCAAGTTATTGGGAACCATTTTTCTGGTAAGAAAATAGTTCAGTGTTGAAGCTTGTCCATTGGTGTCGGAAGGAATATGTATAGGTTCTTCGGAACTGGCCAAAAATATATTGTACGAGCAAAGTTTCTCCAGAAGCATATTCCCCAACAGCAGTTTGCTCTAGTACAACCCCAAGATTGACGTCTCGAGGTTAAACAATTCCGGCATACACTTTTATACGAGTATATAGCTATTCTCAATTGATTAGCCACGAGAACTTTTTCTATGACTTAAATTGAATTTACTCGATTACCGATTTATAGATTGCTTTTAAAAATGCTTATTATATTTCCTACAATGCAATAAATCTGTGCAAAATCAAATGAAAACTTTTAATGAAAAAACTCGCTCAAATAAAATGTAAACTGCTTATTTTGTGTGCATTCTTTATTATTTATTTAAAAATGCAATAGATGAAAATTATAAATTTGATGAATTTTTAATAAATTTCCATATTTACCGTGCAGCAAAAAAAAAAACAAATTGAATATTCTTTATAGAGCATAAATGGTTTAAATAAATCAAAGTACAAAATTTTGCACATAATTTATGCCCCGATGAAACAAAATAAATATGAACATTGCGCAATGAAATGAAACAACATTTTTATATAAATTCTGTGCAAACAAGAACTCAAATAAGTAAAAAAAAATAAAAAAAAAAAAGCTGTAACTAAAACATTTAACACCGATCAAGTGAAGCTATAACTTTTAAAATTTAAATGTGGTGAGTAGGAGTACACTCGAACCATCGACGAGGCATAGAAGCACCTGCCAGAACATAAAATAACGCGCGTCCTAATTTAGTATATCACATTCGCATCTTTATCCAGAGTGCTGAACCCTTTAATCAGTGCAACGGATTTCGAAAGTAGCAGATGAATACTGTTTACGAGGTACGTGCAGCGTATGCGCACAGGAGCAGCAGTAAATACGTCGAGGACATTCAAAGCAAAGTCTATTGAATAATTTTTGCGCTATGTAAAAACCGAACGATCAATGGAGTGATTAACTTTTGCCGTGAAACATTTAAAACGAGAAACAGTGCAAAGTTCAGATTAAACAGTCATTGTTTCGCAGGTTCATAGCGCCTATCCAAACAAATGTCATACGTTGGTACGTGCCTGAAAACGGATCGAAGTATGCTGCATGCAATGAAGCAAAGGAAGTTTGGCGTTGCATGAAAATGGGTCGTTACAACGGCATCGTGTAAAAATTTTTGCAATTGTTGCGAAGTGTGTCTGTGAATGTATGTCGGTGTGTATGTATGCTGAGTCATGTGTGTGTGTGTGTGTGTATTAAGATGCATTGATATATCTGCTGTAAAAGTTCTATGAACTTCTCTTCATATTTTCCCTTTGCATCCACTTCATCCACTTGTTATGTATTTTGCGCTGTCTGAGGCTGTCTTTGTGGGCCACGTTAGTTGTCAGAAAAAATGTTCAATTAAATGGCGGCACAAAAATGTCGCAAAAAAAATGTTTAAAATGAAAAGCGAACCAACACAAAAACACAAGTTTGTCCATAAAAGCGTGAACAAGAACGAATTGAAGTAGCGCAGGCGGCAAGACAATGCTGCCAAGGAAGCCAGGCAGTCAGACTTCAGCCTCCAGACTCCGAAGCGTGTTACTACTGCCCACATGTCCTGTGCTTCTCAGCTTTTCAACTCGTTCGTCTTGACTCCGACCACGACTGAATCAAATTGAAATTGACGCCAAACTGGAACAGGAAAATAAGGCGGCATTGATAGGCGATGTGTGGCAGTAGATGTAAAAATATTGTGTCAGCCTTTCTGATAAGGATCGAGGATGCTTTTTCTTGTTTTTATTTTCCAATTATTTGGAATATACAATTCTGGCAATGTTTGGCAGACATTCATTTTAATTTAATTGAAATATCCTTTTTTTTTATTTCATGGGAAAAACTGGAAATATTTTATTTTTTTGCAAATAAAGATTGGTTTCCTTAAGTCTTCACGAAGTCAGAGAACTCTAAGACTGACTTTCAGACGAATAAAAATTTATTACAAATATACTCAGATACCACATGACCACAAAGTGAAATTGAAAAATCTTAGTTCCAAATATTTATGACCTACAATTGACCTTGAAAGATCGGTTAATAAAAAAGTTCAAAGGGTATTCGGATGTAAAATTTTAAATTCGGGGTCAAAAAAATTAAATATTTCGAATTAAGCTTTTTGACCCTGCTTTGACATTGATGTCACCTAGGCATACAACTTTTTTGTCCTTTGTATTTTTCCAAGGCCTATTGAATGTAATGGATTAGAATGGATCTCATTATTAAATCGAAAAATATATTTTTTTGAGAACGAAAACAAAGAATCTCTTAAAAAAATGGTACAGAAATAAAATTTGGTTTTCGAGTACGAGACCCCTCCGAAACTTAAATTTGTATGAGAACATATTCCTATCTGGTTTCGGGTGGGATATTGTATTGAGATAAGTGTAATAAGTGTAGCCATATATAGACCTATATGGAATATTTTCTTAGAGTTGAAGTACAATACACCAAATTCGGCAATTTTAGCTAAGACAGACGATCAGTAACATAATAATTTTTGCATTTAAAAACTAAGAAAGGAGCGACAGATTGTTGTTGGTTACAAGCGGTACAGAAGGGTAAACAAACATTACTTATCTAAAAAGGAATTAGAAGACACAAAATGTTCAAAATTTGTAGGCTCTATCGTTTATAGTCTCCAAATTCTTGCTATTCACAGCTCTTAGCAATATATTCTGTATTCATATCCTAAAAAACTTAATATTCAATATTAAACATTGAACTAATAGTTAGTACAGTTATTTGTAATAATTTTGCCAACATTAATAATATTTTTGTTTTTTTTTGTTTTTTAAATTCAAAACATTTGTTGTACATTTCTTCCAACCGCATATCGAAGAATGCAGCAATGCATAATGTAATTAAAATGATTTCAGATATAAAATTTTGATGGCAAATATAATTCCAATATTTGTTCACACAAAAGGCGCAAAATAACACACGCTTGAAATTATAACTAGTGTTAGCGCCTAAAACTATGCAATGACATTTGCAAAATTGGAATTTCTGCAAAGTAAATAAATGACAGAATTCGAACGAAGAATACACAAACACGAACCCATCCAACTATTCAAATACAAAAACTAGGCAAACAATAATTGCTATAAAAACAAATACACAGACACAGTCACAGACACAATCACATGCACATATACATGCTCATGCTGTATAAGCTCGTACCATAGAAAAATGTTTGCGCGCTGAATGTACAATACAAAATATTATAAATACGAGGGATGATTTTCTAATTCTAATCGTTTGGGAATAAACGAACAAATATGAATTAGATATCAAAGACAGACGGACTAAAGCCAGCTGAATGAAAGCAAAAAAAAAAAAAGATACATCCAAAACAGGAACAGTGGATATACCGAATGGATATATCTCAAAACGGAACTGTCTTAATGTGGCAGATTACTAAACACTTGACAGCAAACTATTCAAGAGTGTTACAGTGCATTTAAAAAATCACAAACTTTTCAAACCACCCCAAATATATGAAAACATTTTGCCAACGCCTAAAACAATGAAATAAAACTATGCACGCTACAACCGTCGCAACAGTCGCCCTGACAGTCTCGCTCCCGCTTTCACTCTGTTCACTATTCTCTAATGCTACAAAGTGTAGGTGGATAGGTGGTTGGTTGCTTCTGTGACTAACCCATGCAGTAGCAACAACATATATGTATATTATTTCCACTGTTGACTTTGTTTTTTGCTACTTCCGAATATTTCTTTCGCTTCATGCACCATTCGAGACATTTAAAGCCAGATTCCGATTCCACTACACAACGAGTATCTATAGGTTATTTTGCAGTTGAGCCGAGTCAAAAAGTTTAGGGTGCATACTTTGCATGCAACTTTTGACAATTTCTTCAAATATTTTACATGCCAAACCAAACAAATATGTACGCCGCACTTTACCTCTATGTAGGATGTGTGGGGACCTCGAGTGCTGATGCAAATCTAAATTGAATGTTGATATTTTTGTTTTAGCGCTGATGACATCCACTAAGAGTTTTCTGAATGGAAATAAATAAAAATATAAATTTAATCGAGACTTATACAGGCTATGATATATGAAATACTCAGATTATATATATTTCATTGAGGTTGCCTCGTCGATTCTTTGTAGGCGTCTTTTCATTTTAACTCCTGACATTCTTCTGCGTTCCAAGAGGCGTCTGGCTAGCTGATTTGGGTGACTATATAGACTGCGGTTTGACATTCCCAATTTTAGATACTTTTAGGTCCTTTTTCAATATTTGCTGTACGCATATACCAAAGCGCTTGTGTTAATCTGCGGAGGATCTTCCATTTTGTAGCATTTGCCTTGTAAATGTTCTTGTTTTTCAGCGCCAGTTCTTTTATGTAGAGAGATGTGTTCGAAATGTGAGGCTGGAACACTTATAAATGTACAGTTGGAGCATATAAGTGGCATTGTACACGCAAATATAGCAGTGAAGAAATCCTGGGGAACTACTATCGGAATGGTATGCGCAGTGAACATGTACCAAGCGAAGAGAGTATACAAGGTGGGACTTAGTAAACTTCCCTGCAGAACATCTGCACGATTTTTTTCTGTGCTGAGTTCCACACCATCCAGAAACACCGTTAAGGTCCTATCGGGGAGAAAGCTTCACAATAACAAAAGCAGCTGGTGGGAGAATGCCCTTTAATTTACACAGTAGACCCAGTCAAAAGCCTGATGGATGTTCTGGTGCCTGTAACACATCTAGAATAAAGTTTACCACCCAATTCAGTTGCTCAGGGGTTCCGTGTGCCTAACTAAAACCAAACTGAACGGGATTGCCAGTATCTTCGTCAACAGACATTTCTTAAATAGCTTCGCAATGGTCTACAGCAGAGGATAAGTCAACTACCGATTTGGACCTTTTGCAAAAATTTTGGGAAGTGCTCAAGATGTCTCAATGCAGCATTAAAAAGTAGTATCAAAAAGAGTACCGATTTGACTGGTAAAACTTTCAGCGACCTGTTGTCGAGACCGGAGGCCTTTCTATACAATTTTTATGTGGGACTGGATCTCTTCGATAGTGATGGTATTGGCTGGAAGTGCCAGCTGGCCAGGGCTGTCCAGTACCCTTTTAACTCGTATGCTGCTCTCTAAGTGTTCCGAAAAAAAATCCACACGTTCTTGGGGGGAATCTGACCTAACAACCATATGTTTTGCAAATAGGGAACTTGATTGGCATTTGTCTCTTATATTGCTTCGTAAGAGACCACAGAGAATAGTTCGTAATCGCGTTCGGAGTGATCTTTTCAAGCAAGAGATGCGTGTGTATGCGTCTGTTTTTGCTAAATAAGCACCTTGTCAAAGCTGTTGAATACACTTCGGTACACTCGAACATACTCTCTTCTGAGTATCTGTGATAACGAACACGTTTTCTTGGGTTCAACCGAAGCTTTAATACTATTTATAACAAATTTGAAAAGCAGAGTGATGTACTTTATGCGGAGTTATTCCTAAAAATTTGAATAGAAAGTCACGGTTATTATTTATGATGTTCTTCGCTTACCCTTTAACAAAATGGCGAAATTTAACATAGACCTGCGCTTAATCTAACGATTGCAGGTGAAACAAAAAGTACAAATTAATTTTTGCAATGCATGCAAACTACAAAATAATCGCCGCACTGCAACAAAAATAACCAATTCGCCGGATTTGCATAGGACGAGTATGAACAAACAAAATTTATGCTAATTTCGCAGAATGCACTCATTTCATTGACCTCATCAGTGCTCTCCGTCCTTTTCTCTTAGCAATATTTAAATTTAACATCGTTACAAAGGGAACATGCTAAACTGTGCATTGAGCAGGAGGAGGATTAACTTCGTCATGCATTCGTTCTGTGTTTTACCCCGTGGTCTATTGATGTCGAACGCGGATTTAAATTGAAACTCTTGGAAGAGACCAAACTTTAATTGAAATGGAAAATAGGCTCTAACAGGAATAGCATTGCATGATGTCTCACTCTGTTAGTGCTTTCATCAATGTCAATGTAACCAATTTTCGTTATATATGTCGGGATATCCACCTGGAACTTTTCAAATGTCAAAAGTTTCCTAAAATCGATGTCTAATTCATTGACTCCACATGAAACTTTACCTCGCGTACTCCATAATTTCCTTATTATATGCGCAAAATACTTCCCTACCATTTGGATAACTTTAAAGCGTGCCTTGTAACATATACTTTGTATGTATTCTTCAGCTCCTCAGTTTGGTAGTGGTACTCTACATTTTTTTTTCCTCCAACTTTATGCAACATTTATAAATAGTACATTTAAATAGGCTTTCCATAACACTGACTCTACGAACACTCTCTTACACAGACATCCTCACGCATGCAAAAGTACTACACAAGAGAGGACGCTTGTTAAACTTTTTTAATTACATTGATTTAAATATTTATTTAATTGCAAATAAGGAGTGTGTGAGGCGGAGAAAGTGAGCGAAGAACTAAATATGGCTAGAGGAGAGGGAAGAAGACGGAGAGATGTCTAAAACGAATTGCATTTTCCGTTTTCCGGTTCGCCGGCTTTTCCCATTAATGGCGTGTAATAATGTCGCCAAGAGTTTAATGACCACGGCGAGGTTTATTCGTCGCCTCTTTGCTTCGTTCGTTTCCCAACCGTTTTGTCTTTTTGCACTTACACTCTTTCTTTCTACTTGTGTGAATTTCCATTAGTCCTCTTTATCATTCGCCGCCAGACAACCCACCCACCACAGCAAACGTGAGTAGACGAAAGCATTTTTAATGTGGTTAATGGTGGAATCGAATCGGAAGTCAACTGGTCTCAATTTGCTTTACTATATACTTCTGTAAATAAATATGTTCACATACATCGTCTTTATTAACGGTAAAAAAAAAAAAAAGGTTTTTAAAACAAATTTAATCATTGGAGACATGAATTAAATTTTAACTTAGACATTTTAGATCAGCTTTAAAATAAAAAAATATCTGAAGGATATAAGCAAGAAGTTACTAAAACTGAAACATTATAGGCTATATAAGACATCCTACACTCTACGTTGGCAACTTTGTTTGAAAAAAAAACAAAATTGGAGACGATTCAATGTCTTTTATGAAAACATTTTAATTGTCTGTTCAAATATTTCTTTTGAAATAGGCCATGATTTTTGCTCGATTCGTTATAAAGTTTCTACCGAAGTTCACTATGGATACAGTTAATAAATGTACGAAAATGTACGTCAATATTGTGAGAAAGAAAAGGAAAAACGGAAATGGGACATTGAAACACATCAGCTGGGATTGAAAAAAAAAATCCATTCAAATACAATCTTTCATTCCCATCTACCCTTTTGACTATGAAAAACCAACCATTGAGAATTGAGTAAAAACTTAACAAAACAACTACGGCAATAGCGAAAATGAAGACCAAGCATAGCACGGCCAGGCAGCGACAAAAGAAAATCATAAAACCGAAAAAGAAAATTGAAAAGCAAGAAGAATAAATTACAAAAAAAAAAACAAAAGTAAACATTTGAAAAATATTATTTGCATAAGAGTATAAAGGTCCAAGAGAAAAAGGAACTTCAAACGAAACGCGAAATCGGGAACAGGAAGGATTTTTAAAACTTGCAACAAACATTTAAGATGTACCAACGAGAACCGGTGGTCAGAGCAGACTTAACGCTCAGTGACGATGGAGAATTTTAACTTAAATTTTGTAGAAAACTTCGTCTATATTGGATCAGAAATGACCAGCAACAACAACGTCAGTCTGTAGATCAGTTGAACAATCACGCTTGCAAATAGATGCTATTCTGTGCTAAGCAAATTTGAAGTAAAGTCCTCTCTCGGATGATGAAAATCAAGATCTATAAGACGCTGATACTCCCGGTCCAACTTTATGGCGCAGAGGCATATACCGTGATTTAGGGTCGGCGAGTTTAGGTGCCGTATAAACCGGGAGCTGTATGAGCTATTGATTGGATATTCAGCGTATAAAATACCAGCGACTGCACTGGACTGGTCACCTCATTCGAATGGATTAAAGAGCTTCACAGAAAGCATGGTTTATATGGGGGTCCAAATATGATTGGAGGACGCCGAAATAGAGGACATGCTTTGGAATGACTAAGTATGGAGAGCGCTCTCTGTACTTGGCATTCAAAACAACTGGCGCAAGCGCGCACAAGACTACAGAAGCTGGCGCGCCTGCCTGAATGCAGCCATGACCGATCAACGGTAGAAAGTCATCTAAGTGCAGTTTTTCATTATTGTTTTTCAATTTGACGAATTTCAACTTCAGTAATGTAGAAAACTTCGTCTATCTTGTATCCAAAATGACCATTAGGCAAAGAATCACAATGTCTAAAAGAGACTCATTTTGCGAGCAAGCAATTTAGTAGTATATTCCTATCTCGAAAGTCTAAAGTCAAGATCTACAAGGCACTGATAGTGATTGAGTTAGTTTAAGATGCTTTATAAAACTTCAAGATAAAGAGATAAAGATACTTTGCATGGTGTTTGGACCTATTAGATTTAGCGACCAGTTTAGGTCCCGTATTAACTGCGATTTATATGAAATATTCTATGAGGAATTTCAGCAAAGCAAATATGTATAGCCCTACCCAAAAATCTATCGTTTCGCTAGAATGTTGAATGCCCTTTAAAAATAAAAGAAGAAGCTATGAGTGACCAAAGCTCTAAAAAAGCACAAGCTAATAAGACAATGAGCCACAACTATCAGTCATCCAAAGCTAGAATAAAGCATCACATGACATCACCTAAAAGCTTCGATGAGTGTGACACAATGTAAACAAAAGTTTTCCACAGCAGTCAAAACTTTAATCGAATCGAATCGAACATTTCGAAGCTCGTTGTGTGCAATTCGAAATATCAAACAACTAACCAACGAATTCATTAGAATGGATCCACATGGCGACAATTAATAATCCAATGCACGAACGTGGTCTCAAATAGAAACAACGGCTAAGCCGAGAAATGTGACTCATTTGCCGACTTAATATTTACAAATAAATATCGAATGAAGAAAGCGACACTTGATGAAACTAGAGAAGCATATCCCGCGAAGCAAATTTTCAATAAGACGAAGATCTCATATTGTCTTAAAGCGCTCACTCATCAATTTAATGCCACATTTATAAGCAAATCGAAGAAGAGCGAAAGACATTCAAGTGCTTATATGTATATCGATCCAGAATTATTGCACAGAAAAGTGTTTCCACACATCTGGAGAGGAACACAATTTTATAACATATCTACCCAACTAATAACTAGCGCCAACTATGGTTCCAGAGCCACTCAGACGGACATATTTATACCGTCTATGCTTTAAGAGTTGATCAAGAATTGGGCTGTTGCATTTGCACAAACTTAATATACCCTTTTACGCAATGGCTATAGGGTATAACATTTTTATTTTGTGGAATGCAATAGACTTGAACACACAGTATACAATTTTATTATTCAAATATTATTCAATCCTAATAAATATGAACATGTGTAAAAAGTCGAGCTTCTGTTCGGTTCTGTCACCATCGTCGGCGCCATCATTGAGGGCAATAAACCAAACATTTCAATTGTTATATGTAATTTTATACGCGAATATACAATATAGTATGTATATGGAAAAATAAATTTCATTATTAACACATTTTATCGATCGTTGTTTGTTCATGACATGTTCACAACGACAAATAAAAAAAATAATAAAAAACAGCAACAACAATAAAAAATATTAAATAAATTCAATTATGGATGAATTTTGATATTTTGCACGTTTTGAAATAATTTTGGGGTAAACTATAAATGGAGACTCACGTCAGTTTATTACAGGAAATATGACGACAATAAAATAATAAAAAGTTATAAAGTTAAAAACTGCTGAAAAGTTTGCCAAAAGCCATTTAAAATTTTTTTTTCTTAGTTTCTTTAACGAAAAGCTAAAAAAAAGCCAGTTTGGTTCAATTATGAACAATTTAAATTAAAGTTTTTAATAAAAGTAAAATTAAATGTTAAAAATTTTGCAACTACACAGGCAACAAAGGAAGATGGGAATGGTTTGTAGAAGTTCACATTGTGTGCAAAGTTGTTGACTGCCATTCACTTGGAATGGCCAACAAGCGCTTATCAAACCTTTGCCAAATGTGCTACTCAAACTGTACGCAATTCAACAATCAGATAGTTGTATAAAAAT
Organism: Leucophenga maculata; assembly: GCA_035044805.1. NCBI lineage: Eukaryota > Metazoa > Arthropoda > Insecta > Diptera > Drosophilidae > Leucophenga > Leucophenga maculata. The sequence continues at coordinate 1,480,222 of JAWNNP010002193.1, read as the reverse complement.
AAATAATAAAATAAACATTTTAATAACGTTTGTCATTATGAACACATAAAAAACAGCCCTCGCATATTAACAAGCGTGCGCAATGGTTTAAAAAAAAAAAAAAAACTTTTAATATTCGATTAAATTACAGAAAAAAATTTAAACTGAGATGCTGCGACATGCCGGTGGGTGCCGGTGCTGATGATTTTACCACTGCTGCTGCGCTCTTTTTTGTGTCTCAATAACGCAAAAATTCGGTTGCGGTTGTGTCCAACTTGTCGTTGCTGAACATATGGCGCGCACAACAGCAACAACCACATTAATGGAAAACTGTATATCTATGTACTACATGAAGACCAACAACAACAACAAAAACTTGTGCAACTTTTACGAAGTAGGTGGAGAGAATTTTGGTTACAATCTGTCTGAAAGTTTATTTGTCCGCCTGTTATTGCAATCTTTGGGGCACTAATGAGTATTTGGTTTCACGGCTTAATGGCTAACAGTATGTGTCGGCCGGCCTCTGTTCCACAAGTCAACATTGGCGACGCCATAATGCTGAACATGAATACAAGCAACAACAACAAGACGTCACACTAACGAAACGATGTATGTGTGCGATTGTGTGTGGGCGTGCAAATTATTGTTCTCTGCACTACGCCTAACGCATTTTTGCTTACTCTCTTTTTTTCTCCTTCTATATGCACAAACTTCTTGGCTGCATTTTTAACACTGAATGTCGAACGGAAATCCGAAGGCGTCAGTGTGCCGCAGCCGCATCAAAGATCATTAAAGAGACTCTGACGATCAAAAGCCAAAACCTTCTCATGATTCAATACGATAAAGAAGCAGAAAATGAAGATTAGCTTATTGCAGTAAAAATAGTTGCGTTCATCCAGAAATATACATATGTACATATGTATATGTATTTAGAAGTCAACAGATGTTTTTTTTTTTAATCAAATTTCATAAAATTGAATCGATTCGATTGGATAAAGTCCGTATCAAAGACCTGTCTGGCTACATCTGTGTTACATCTGCAGATAAATTAATGACATTTTAGGTTAGAAGATTTACATCGGTATACAATTTAAGACTTTTAAGCGCGAAAAATGCAATCTTGATAAATAGCTTGCCCATCCCATTATACTAGAAAGTCCATTTTAAGATTTTTATATGGAAATTTTTTTTTTTGCAAACTTTTAAACATGTTTTGTGGCTTTTTACGGAATTGATTTGCCATTTTTAAGAAACCATTTGGAAAACCACCATTCATTTTTATTTTAAATAAATATTGCTTTTTTGTTCCACTGACCACTTTAAATTCTACATAAAATATTAAAGCATCTAAAAAAAACATCAATTCCAACGAATTAAATTTTTTCCTTAGTTTCTATTCCTCTCTCCCACCAACTTTCTCCATCAATTTATGATTGTTGCATTATTTTTATTGAATTTATTTTGCTGACCTTTAATTTAATTGTGAAAAAATCCCATTTCACGTGTCGTATTTATTATTTTTTTAATAAAAAAAACAAATATTAAAGCAATATAAAGAAAAAAAAAATCAACAGCTGAGATAAACCTGCGATGACCTCTGATTCAATAGAATAAAGATTATTAAAACGTATTTAACGGTCAACAGTAATTAAAGAATTCTATTATGGAGAGAAGGTTCGTCTTTTATGTATGTTTTCAGTGGTTGTCAATTAAACATAATCTGATAATAGGTGGTATAAACAGGTGTTACCTCAAACTTGTTCAAGAACTAAGTGTTAGCCGTAGTACTTCTGAAACTTAACCCGTTTCGAAAAATTCCGCAAAGATAGACCAGGCACGCATTGGAATGACCAGGTATGAAGAGATCTCTCTGTACTTGGTATCATCAGTAAATGACTGAAATGGCATTTCTTCTTTTGTTACTTAATATATACACATTGGTATTCTGTGAGTGTACTCTGTCACAAAAAATTAACCGTTGCAGTTTTCTGCAGTTTCTGTAAGTATACCAAATTTCGTTACAAAAAAGAGGCGCCAATATTCAAACACAATATTTATTCAAACAATATAAATAGGTTTCTTTTTATGGTTTCTTATTTGTTTACATTTCAATTTTGAGTGGGTGTACAAAATTGAAAGAAAAACAACAAAATAATGTTTTACTAGATATATAAGACATAAAGAATGAAATTTGTTTGAATTACCATGGCATATGATGCTTTGCTTTGTTCTCATTACTTTCTTTGCACCAAATCTTCTTTAATCAGCAAGTATTTCTCACATACGTACACTAAGGTAAGCAAATGTAGGACGTGAAAAATGATTTCCAAATTTAAACCACAAAAAAAGAAAGAAAAAAAATCAAAAGAAAAGAAATTATTGAAAATGGATTTTAAAAACATATTCGGCTAATAAACTCAATTAAAGCCAATGACGAAGAGAAAGAGGCAATATTCGAAACAAAAGAAATTTTCCGTGTGGGCGGATTTTTTGTGTGTTAATGATATGCAAACACTTGCGCCGCACTCTCTGCTCTTCAACGACGCCACACACATTCGTACAACAAAAGCCGAAATGCCGAAAAGAAAACAAAATGAGTTAACAGGAAACACGCGCCAAAATTGCGTAGAGACCCTGAAGACTCGAATGGTAGGGTAACAGAGTAGGTGTGTGTGAGTGTGTTGTGGAATAAGAGAATGCCGGAGGAAGTAAACGGCACAGAAGAGCTCATGTACAGAAATAGTCGATTCAATACAATTCGATTGCGCAAATAATTTGCGTCAATTAAACAAGATTTCAAAGAATGCTGCTGTTAGCTGAAAAAAAATTGCTGATTTCTGCACTTAACGAAAGATTTATAAACAAAATTTTGTTAAATGAAGACAATAAATAATAAACTGAATATTAACTATTCATATATGAACTGTGAAAACTTAAAAATAAAATCTTATCAATTAATGCAAAGAAATTTGACAAAATCGCGTTTGCAATGCTTAAAAGCTAACGAAGTATGTACTTCCCCGCAAAAGATTGTTGATTCTTTAGAAAAATCTAATATTTAGCAAATTAAATATTCGAAAAATGTGTCAAAGATCTTTGGAGATATAAGGGAATCCAATCAACAAAGATTGATTTTAAGCTAAAAGTACAACAAACATACGGGGGCTAACTCATAAAAATGGGCGTTTATACTATAAGGAATCCCTATTATTGCGTTGCAAATTCTATGACAAACTGTAAATACCATTTCACACTATGTGTGTAGGGTAGATGTACAAATATTATGGGGGTTTCATAGCGCCTCAGAAACATCGCCTATTCCCTGCTTACAACCTTAACTAAATGTGTTAAGAATATAAAAAAAAACATGCAAAAAAAAAAAGAAAAAAAAGAAAGAAAAACAAAGCAGTTGACAAAAAGGAAATGCAATACATGCAACAAACTTTTACAAGATGAGCGCGCAACTCACAATGTTAATAATGATGATAATGTTGAGTTGATGATAATGATGAGCACGCACGCACACTGGCAAAGGCATTACAAGTGAGAGAGAGAGAGACGAAGTGTGTGCTCTTCATTACTGGCAGACAAAGTGCGTTCAACGAATGAAATATGACAACAGCGCATTATTATTGGCATTGCGTTACCCTTCTGTTGATATGTTGTTGTTGTTTTGACTTCAGAAGACTTCATTTTACAGTGGTAGGAAATCGCCACAAAAAAAAAATAAAAAAAAAAAAAAAATATTTTCCAATTTTTTTTTTTTTTGTAAAAAGTTCTTAAGAAAGAAACCGAAATCCGAATTTTTTTTAATTTAAAATTTTGTTATAATTCGCAAATATTTTTTCCAGACAAAAGACATTTGAACCTTCGCGCATTTTTGGTCACCCTTAACTATTATTTCGAATAACGGCGAATACGGCTTCTTTTAAATTAAAAGCACCAATAATTTGTGCTTATGATGCAAGTAATGGAGAACTGTGCTATGAAGGTGAATGTAATGGGGAGAGAGAGTAAAGATATTGTAATGGAGCGCAGACTATATATGATAGGACAGTCCGTTATAGTCGCACAGTGTGTTTGGCGAGAGACTAACATTTTTTAGACAACCCATTTGCAGTACATATATTTATTGAGATATTTCATTGGATATAAAATTCCTTTTATTCATTAACCGGTTCGGTGATGGTAGTTTTATAGTGGCATCTTAGAATATAAAGAGCAAATAGGGTGATGGATGACCATCCTGTATATCATCATCAGTTGGAGATGAGTTTAAAGAGCATAAAATCCGCACAAAACTTGTATTTTCCATACTGAAAAAATGCATATTTCCGAGTATTAGTCAGTATATTTTGCAATCGTTACTAATGTGGAATTGCTGCAACGCAATCTGAACAGTATCCAGGGACCGGCAACTAAATCTACCATGTTATACTGAATCTTTGGTGGGAATTAAACAAATTCTATGAAAGAAAAAACATCAACCGCAATTTATCAAACTGAAACCAATGATTCGCACTTATTTTTTCTGCCATGAACAAGTATTTGCTTTTATTATTTTATTTTTAATATTTTATCGGAACACTGTTTTTATTTTAATTTATATTTCACTGAAATATCTTTCTTTTTAAGAAGTATATGTATGTACATATTTACGATACAAACGTATCTCGATATTCTTTATAATTTTTTTCCACGGTGCTTGGGGCTCATGTTAATCGTCTGTTTGTTGCTTTTGATTTTGCTTTTGTTAAACTGTTTCTTGGTACATTCTGCCTACACAGTTATAGCAAAGGCAAACAAATACAATGAACATTTTCATCATCATCGTCGTTGCTTAACTTAATCATCTTGTTCGTTGTTATTAGCGGCCACCATCAACTGAAGTAGGCAAACATGCGTTTTTACTTTTTCTCTTTTGCACTTACTTCTTTGACAACTTTTGCTTTGCCGGATGATTTTGTTTTCTTTTATTTTCTGTACATATTTAATGTTTACATTTGTCAGTCGCTAGCCAAAAAAAGAGGGAAACGCTTATTATGTACTCTGTCTCATTTGCACGTTGTTTGGTTCATTCATTCATCATTTTGTTGCTTGTCTATTCTATGCTCGATGATGATGCTTACAATTCTAGTCGCTCTCTCAAATTTGCATTTTTCAACACATTGCTTTGCTTACAATATATCAAAATTAATTTCTCTGTATTTCTTGCACAAACAACAACCCTTTGCCATTTGTTTTTTACCTGCTTTGCGTGTTCACTTGTTGGTGTTGTAAAAAATTAAAAGAGAAACAAAAATAAATAGTTGAAGAAGCAAATGCATATTTATGAACTGGCATTAACTTCCGTTTCAATCACTGTTCTTGTTTTTGTGTTTGTTATTGCTGCAAAGAGAGGAATTTACTTTGATGTTCTCTTGTGGAATTTTTTGCATTTGTTTTTTTTTTTTAAATGCTTCGATCGGACTAGTTACAAGGTTAGATTCAAAAGTTCCGGAGTTTTTATCAATAACGACCACGGAGAAATTTGAGACCCTGACCAATCCCCGGTTAAAGTCTATCTTAATAAGTAAGTATTCTCGGAGTGGACACACCAGCATCTTCTTGACTAAGATGTACGTTATAATTAGTTGTATGCAGTTTTATCAGTATAGGTCTAACACAATTTTGATATTGGTATGCCAACGGGTAGTCAAAAGTCTTTGGAAGCGCACATACTATGTAGAAAAACTCGGCTCACGTTGTAGGACCAGGAAACAATAACATTCAGGTAAGTAGAAAACAGACAGATTTGCCAGAGTAGGTAAAAGGTCTTAAGACTTTTTGTGGCATTGGAAGGCACAAAACATCGGAACAGCTACGAAACTCGTATGGAGGCTAATTCTAAACGTGAACGTGAGCGCATAGTAAGAAATATGGATATGGAAATTAAACAAAAACAACTCCGATTACTCCAATATGACAGTCAATCCCAAAAATACAAATTTTAAATAAAAATCGATAGTCACAAACAAAAGCGATATCAGAAAAGTAAATATGTGAGGCTAAAAAATTATAATAAAAATTAAAAAAAAATTTAAATAAATAACATTCATACATCTATGTATATAAATATATGCATATGCGATGCACATTTTGAAAGGTTCGCTTTCAGATACATTTTTAAATTCAGCATCAATGCAGATTATAAATTCTGAGTGAGTGCAAAAAGAAAGCAATAAAGTAACAAGTGCCGATGACATTTTAGAAAGGAAAATTGATAACATTTTGACATATCAAATAAGAAAACAATAAAAAAAAAAAACGAACGAATATATGTATGTAGATAGGGCTGGTGGTATCAAGAGGTACGGACGGTTGGAAAGAAAATAAGAGATTACATGCTGTGCAATGAATTTAAATTAAGAACTCTGTGTGCAGACCCCAATAACAAAAAACAAAAAAAACAATACGAGTTACAATTGCAACAAGCAGGAGGAAAGGAAAGTGTTGTAAACTATCTTCTTACAAATTATGCGTTTGCATAGGTGTGCAGTGACTTTCATGTGAAACAAAAGATGTGAGTTTGAGTGGTAAAAATGGAATGGAGATATTTGAAACAGTAAAGTGAGCCGAAATACGTAAGAATGAGAAGGAATATATTTGATATATATGTTTGCATGCGTCTGTATTTGTGCAGAAAAATATATTTTCGATTTTTGCGACAGAGTAGAAGAAAAACCAAAAGATGCGGAAAATTTCATTTGATGATGTGGGCCTCCGCAAATTCTCCGAAAATATTAAAAAATACAACAACACAGCACGAAAACAAAATCGCGTGGGACCTTTTTGACTCTAAACTAAGGAAAACATTGTTGCAGTTGTATGTGTATACGCCATACATTAACATATCGCATGTGTATATACGTGAGTAGAAACAACAAAGCAAAAAATACCCTGTTGGACTTTTAGAAAGGAACTTCCCAAAATAATGCATAAAGATATCTGGATTGCGGAAAGGAACTTTTCAAACGAAGTTCAAAACAAAGCAAGACGTAAATAAAAAATAGCTTTTTATATATTTCCCGGCTACAGTAAAGTGAGTGTTCATGCGTACGGAGAAATCTCAAAAATGCTTTCTACAAGTCCTACTGGGTGTACATACAAACACATATCAGTGTACAGCTTGCGCTAAAATTATCCTCGCCTACTTCTATCAATGAATGTTATACGTGTGCAAAATTTGCACCCTGATGGGCAACTGGCAGCCATGCTAGACAAACGATTTGCATTGAAATTGTGGGCACTATTACGAGACAATCGGTAGACATGTCAATAATAATGCTAATGAGTGAAAAGAGTACGCAAAACGCGATACAAACTATGCTTCTTCACTTTGTTACACTTCCACCTGGTTCGCCAACCGGAATTCTTCGGACCAACGCACTGTTCCAAGTGAATATCAGTATGAAGTGGGTTGTTTGAGTTTGACTTTTTCGTTGTAGTTGTATGCGGTGCACGTCCTCAAACGCTGGCGACAACGATGCCAGCCAATTTTGGCAAAACAAGACTACAACATCGACAATGATGATGATGATGGCTACGACGTCGACGACAACAGCCTCTTTGGGCATGGCTTGAGAATTTATATGGCCATTTTTGGTCAATGAGGCGGCAGTCAAGTCTCGTCTGAGATACATACTACTGCATTGCTTGCTGGGGAGGCAAAGGACAAAGCATCATCGAAACAACAACAGCGGCACATTTCATTTTGTGCGAAAAACGTATCGAATATGAGCACTTGCTTCCTCATAGCACATTGCCTGCCAACTAACAAACCAAGCTATAAACCATCCAACTAAAGTAACATCCACATCCGTGCCAGAATAGCAAATTGAGTATCTATTTGTCCGTCCGCTGTCCGTATGTCTATCTATCTCAATCACTTGTTGTTTATAGCACCAATCCAGCAATTTATTTATGACTCGCATTGCAGACGTTTACAATGCGTCCTCTGCTGCCGCACGACCTGCCAACAATTCAGGCGATAGCCAGCTCAGTGCTCATACTGTGACCTAAGTATATTTTACATCTCACTGCATCCATATAAAAAAAAGATATGGTGCTTATTACTCATCGGAAACGAACAAAGCGCAAACTACTCAGATTTATCAATTTCATGCGTAATATTCCGAGATCTGCGTAACAAGCACCGATACGGCTGAAAATGCTGATTTTAATTATAAAATTCTGTGTTTCCCTTTAAAAGCACCAAGTAGTTATAAGAAAATGAGGATCGGAGTCGAATTATGCAAAAATTGATCTGCTAATTGGAGATTACTGAACCGATCTGAAGCTCTTTTGATAAAAATTTCTTACAAACTGTTTACATCTTTAACTCGAATTAATGCCAATTAGTACGAAAAAAAAGTATAGATCTCCATTGACATTTAACAGATTCTTATATTTCCAATGAAAATTATTTCGCTATAATGAATTGGTTTACAAATTTCCTGGTAATTTTTTTTAACCCTTTTTATCATTATGAAACGTTATCAACAGAATCTTCAGCAAACATTTATAAAAGTTTTGAAGCCTCAATTTTTCCACTTTACTCTCTCATTCACTGTTTGCGGTATTTTTTTGTTTTAAAATTATGACTTAGGATCACAGATGTACCAACTGTTTTTTCGTTTTATGTACTTCGAAATTGCATACAGAGGCAAATGAATCTATTATTTATATATGTATATGTCTGAATATATATGTATGAACTCTACAATTAGAAGAAAATTATTTTTTTTTAAATATTGTGCAACTCAATATTGATCCACTTAAGCTTTCCTGATTCATCAAAATTTTCTTTTTAATAACAATTAAATTAATGACAGTTTTTATAGTAAATTCAAATTAATTATGGATCCAATTCCAAAACTACACAGAAAATCAGGCCTCACCAACAAATAAACGCAATATTTCAAGACTTTCAAGAGATATTTCAACGATCACAATGCTCTTCAGAACACGTCGAATCGAGGAAACGGTTGTCAGCTAAATCTAAGAAGTGTAGGATAGTCTCTGAATTTAGAGCTTGCTTCGAAGCATTAAAAAGAAAATTAAATCTCCTTAAGCTTATCTGAAGCACTTGAATTATCCGAGGCATGAAGAATACGCTGGACTTGGAATGCATTTAATTTCTTGGCGAAATTATTCTCAGACGTATTGTTTATGAATCCAATTTTTTTTTTTTTTTTTTTAAGCTAATAGCTATTGTACTCATGCACATTAGTAAAGTAGGATCATTTTAAAAAGAAAACTAGTTTCGAGACGATTAAACGAAGAGTTACTTCTTCGATGTATTAGAAAAAAGACTCAAAAAAGAGACTCAACTTAAAAAACTTTTGAGTTTGGACCAAGGACTAAGCTTTTTTGGTAAAATACCGATAATAGAAAAATTGCTCAAACCATTTCTATATATGTATCTCGAGTCTCTTCTTTTGTAAAGCCTACTACATGGCGACATGTGCTGCTGCAAATTGTCTAACAGTATCTCGACCTGTAGGTCTCTGTGCAGAACATTGTAAGGCACGTAATATGGTGCTCCCGTTATGTCACCCATCAAAGTAGCAAATATAATGTGTGCCGATTTGTCTGTGTTTATAACATTCCACCGGAATAGCCAGCAATCAAGCGCATAAAGCTGTCTCTGCACTAATGCTGATGCTTCACTGACTGCATCAGCCAATGCTAAAAAGGATGTCATTAGCATAGGTGGCCACAAATTAATCACCGGCATATCCGTGGCCTGTGGAACCCCAGCTATAATGTCACAGATCGGCAGCTCATCATCTACGACGAGGAAGTCATACAGAATAGTTCTTCGCTTTGTTGCCACCAATTTTTTTTTTTTTTTTTCTTTAACAATATTTTGTCTTCTTTTTCTGTGAGGAGATTTTATTGAATAAAAGCATGAAAATTTATTTAATGTTGCCGATTTCTTTGTCTTTCAACTGAAATATTGGAAAATAAACTTACCTCTTCCGATGCTTGAGTGGTCAACGCCATTAGAGCCAAGATGACTACGGCCAGGAACCATTGTGCACTAGCACCGCTATTCCGGTCGCGGTTGCAGCGCTGGCGACGTTGGCGGCCACAGTGATGCATTTCCCGTTGCTTTTCTGGCAGAAACATTCTGAAGGACGAACTTTACACAGTTTTCGTATTTTTTAATGTTTTCTTCTTCCAATTTTTAAACAATTATTGCACGGCTGCAGCTAAAACGCATAATTTATAAACAATAAAAAAAATTTAGTCGAAATAATAAAATTTAGATTAGACGGATTTCAACGCGGTTTCAGCGGCGATTTTTTTCTATTTACCGCACTTTATCTTTAATTGTAATTGCAAGTTTAATTAATTAAAACAACAAGTGATTATTTTTAAACAAAAAAATATTCATGTGTGCCTATTTGCATGAGTGCGATGAGACAATGAACAGAGTGTGTGTGTGTAGAAGAGAGACAGAGATAGAGTATGTAAAGATTTACATACTATGTATATAGAAATTAATAATATTAAATCGTTGTAAATTTCATAAATTTTTGTTGCTTCTTCAATTTTATGGCGGGTAAAATTCAAACAAAAGAGTAAAGAAGAGATAGTGAAACAAGTGGAAAGTCAAAGACGCGAATTGTAATTACGAATGCAGTTGAAGGTGGAAGAAATTAAATAAAAAACAAAATACTAATTAGTTTTTCTCTTAACTAAGCATGGATGACAAACTAATAAAAGTGCATTAAATATTTGCTGCTGCCTCGAATGAGAATTCAAAACGCGTTTCAGTCAGTCAATCGACCGCCCACCACTACCTACGCAATCAACATTACAAACACAAACAAACACACGCACACATTGTCTGTCTCATAGTTACACATCCACACAAAACACACAGTCACACACACAACACACAGAGGCAAGCTCGAACAGAAGTAAATAGACAGCAGCAGCGGCGGCTGCTTCTTTTATTCGCTTTTCAATCACTTTTTTGCTTTTGAATACAAATGCATTATTTTTATTGCTTTATAAATTATTTTTTATTATTTATCACCACACCTTTGTGCTGCACTTTATATTATTCTTTGCGATTTGCTCGATACAACGAAATGCTGTAATTATTTTTTCTGTATTTTTATTTTGATTCCGTTACGCGTTATCCGTCGTTTTGTCTGCGACGACGTCTTCCTTTTCCTACGTCTAAATGCAAACTGCTTGCTCTTTGCACATCACGCATACAGACACAATGTGTCTTCTTCACAAATATTAAATGCTATTTGTCTCTCTTGCACCCACTTTAAACTAAGCTGCACTCTTCGCACAAATGACGAAACAGATCAGAACAGTAACCGATTACATCGTGCGAATCGGGTTATCCGTTATTAGAACGGTATTATCCGCTTCAATAGACTGACCAGTAACGCAACTTGTATGCCGATTGGGGCACAAAAAAACGGTTGAGACATAAATATTTGAAATTGATTCCTATGTGCTGAACTTATTCAAACTTTTACAATAACCATTGGCGGATTCTGCACGCTGCAGTTTTTTAAAGGCATCAAACAGTATGAACATCGCTAAATCTACTAAAAAAAAAACATTTAAAAAAATACCTGTATTTTCTTTGTTTCGGAAAGTTATCCATTTTTGGCTGAGTGATTTTTGTGAGGGAGTACTCTGCTATAATTGGTGTTTTGACTCACGTATACGTCTTTTTTAATCACAATCTTTTTTAATGTAATTAAATGGTTCACGTTTTGGAATTTATTGACTCTTTCTCGGATTATAAAAAAAAAAACATTTATTTGAATATAATTTTTTTTTTTTAGTAAACTTTGAACATAAAATTGTGGACGGCCTACTTAAAAATATTAACTCAGAGTAGGACTTTATTCGTGTGGTACTCATTGTCGAGTAAGGCAAAATGTAGTGCAATTGTGGCATTGCGTTCCTTAGTCACGAAATTGCGATCGTTAAAACGGGCAATTGGAAAGAATGAGAATAACGGTTTAGTAAGATGTTCCATTTCAAATGATTCATCTGTTTTGGGAACTTCGCCTTCTTGTTCATTTCGAATGCGTTCCATGCGCTTCATGTGAAATTCCAGATATTTATAGCAATCGGTGAACTCTGGCATCGTTTCGTTTTCTATTTTCTTCTGTATCGACGGTGCTGCTTCTGAACTCACCGCAAAACCAAAGGTTTCTGCGCTTAAAATTCTTGGTAGAATAGCTTTGGGAGCATCCAGAACCGTGATCTTAAATATTTGTCCCTGACGCCTAGTCCTTGCATCAACCACCGACAGCTGGAATGACATTTGCTTAATTATATAACATACTAGGTAAGGTGGTGCTAAAATATTGCATATTGCAATGCTACGAGATCGAATACCGGCTTAGAGCATGGTTTGCATATTTTTTAAAATAAAAACCAACTGGATTACCTTTTTTGTAGTATCCCGGTAACTCTCCAAACAAGCCTCACGCAACTTTAAGCGCGGCGGTACAATCGCACGATTATTGCGTATGGCAGAAGCGGCGGCGGCAGCATAGCTTAGACCCCTAACCAAGTTTCCCAATATTGGTGGTTTTTCCATAATCGGTGTAGGATCGGGGCACATGTCACACAAAGAGGAGCTAGCGCCGCTAGCCACAGTAAGAGTTTTTTCCACTGTGGTTGCTGTCGTTGTATGTTTTCCGATTTCAGGTGTCTGCTTTAACTCCACTTGCGAAGAGGACATGCAATTCAATTTTTGTGTTTAATAGCCAGTAATTGATTTTGTGACGAACTTGGCTTACCTTTGCCACTGACTACATCCGAAAACGAAATGCCAGGTTGACATTTTGACGTCACATTGTCCGAATCCGATGAAATGCCTTGCAGCTGATTATGTATTCCAATATCCATTACTGCCCAATTTGTTCCTCTCTGCTTTGACCGTTTGGTTACACGTTTCAATTTTGCATTTTGATACCCATCAGCGGAGTAGATTTCAGGTTCGTCGGTAAATCCACCAATTTTTGGTTTTATTAACTCTGGTCGTGACGAATTAGAGCTGTTACCGTGTATTACTCCACTACTTAATAAAAAAAAACAGCATACTATAGGCTACAATCTACAGATAGATATAGCCTAAAATCTCAAGATCGACTCACCTCTTCGCAACAGTTTTCTTAAACATATTAAATAAAGGGAAAGAATTATTTGAAAGTTTTGATATTTCTGATATAAATACTATTTGACAAAAGATTTTCTAAGAAATGTAATACCTAAATAAATTATGATTGGTTAAATTTTTATTTTGTTTTTTCTGAAATGTGGAGCAAGGAGCGTCGGATCTGTTCACAATATTCAGTATAAAAACTGACTACATATTTTAATTTAATAATTATTATTATTATAGCTTGTACAGAACTTATCACTGTACCCAAAGAAGATTGTTGCTGCTGCTTATAAAAAGTCTCCATATCAACTTTCAACCAAATATCTCAGATGGACAGACAGACAGACTTTGCAAAAACTACTCGCCTTGTGGAACTAATTAAGAACACATAGGTATACGAGTTTCGACATTATGGCCAATAGCAAGCGTTGATGGACTCTACGGACTCTAAGATCGGATTTTGCTGTTTTTTTTTTTTTTTTGCGAAGAGGGAATATTTTATTGTAAGTATAGAAAGTTCTTAAATCCATCAAATCGACTTTATAATATTGATTTACATTTTAGATCTAGTTAGTTGTTTACAAAAAGTATCTCCTGTCTCCTAGTATCTGCTTTGTGTAGTAAAAACTATCGACATAAACTAATGTATCAGTTTCTGAAATTTATTTCTATTTCGTAATCTCTTAAAAAATGCTCACGGCTCGGGTAATATTCCGCCGTCTGCAAAGCGTTCTGAAAATTTTTACGTTCGTATTGAGCAATGCCGATCTAAGCTTGTTAGCCAACTTTTAAATTCTTGTTTTTCTTATTTTTTTCTTTTTTTTTTGCTTATGACAGATGTCAGCCGTTAAGAAATTGCAGTGATAACAAAGCCGTGAAAAATGTTTTGTTTTTGGGTGGAGGATTGGAGAAGTTACAGGGCAGTGTCAAAGAAGAGGAATACTTCACAACAATGAATTATGGTCTGGCAAACAAATTGCGCGAATTAAGCGAGAACATGAAGGAAGTTAGCAATCTTCATAACTGGGACGAATATCAAAAGTCACTAAACCATTCCGCTCTACAAGATTCGTGTTTTATGAACAAACACAAGAACTGCAAAGAAGAGGCTTTTTTTATGACTGAGGTAAGTTATGGGCTACTATATTTAAAATTTAATCCATTTCACATGATATTTTATTTATATTTGCTTCTCTTTAATCCATTTCTTTACAGTCCGCTGAATGTGTCACATTGTTAAAGAATCAATTGAAATCCGGCGAAACTATTGATGCCAATAGCGCTCAACGCGTGGATCCTTCTACAGATAATTATGTGGATGGCATTGGTTACAAAACAACCTAGAAGGAAACAACATCTACAGTTATTTAAATTGCAATAATGCATTACCATGCAAATATTTTTTTTTACTTTGTTTAGTTATTCGTAGTAATTATTCTTTTCTTTTCGATGCATAAATTTGTTGTTTTCAGAAACAATTTAATTAAACTAAGAGATTTCGATTGAGTATTTCGCATTTTGTATTAAATTTAAAACTAGCTGGCTCCGACCATGAAAGAAACATCGAAAATTACACAAAAATTTAATCTTTAACAGCTTCACGTGATGATCTGATCTGGAAATCGCTGATTACGAATTTGATTTCAAAATTCAAATCAGACGATCCAATATGGCGACTCCGAAAACCCTTTAGTACGATTTTTTATTGAAGAGTTTTGAATTTGAAAATTTGTATGTTTTTTTTTTTTTTCTTGCCAATTCCGTCAAACAATGTTCGATAGTTTAAACCAAAAATTGTATTGTCAAACAACATACGGCAAACATACTCTACATTTTATTTAGTATATAATTAAAATCTATAGAGACACAATGCAAATATTACGTCGCATATCCAAGTGTCTATATCCCAAACAAATTCAGTAAGCAAACTTAAATAAGCGCAGATAGTTCTAGAGATTGCATAATGTACTTGTTGATGTGTTTTTGTATTTGCTAGTTATCTAAAAATGTCACAGATCGGCGAACTCGGCAGTGGTGCCGGAAAGGGTGGTGGAGGTGGTGGCTCTATACGCGAGGCCGGCGGCTCTCTGGGCAAGATGGAAGCTGCCCGTGAAGAGGAATTCTTTTACAAACAGGTGCGAGTTACCCAGCCATTTACACATATTTCTGTATTAAACTCAAACTTCTTATAGCAAAAGGAGCAGCTGAAGAATCTAAAGACCAAGTCACCAGAGGGCAAGACAACCGAGCAACAACAGCCAAAAAAGTGAATGCGCAAAGTTAAAAGTTTCATTATGTAGAGTTATTCGATTTATTGTGAATAAGACTGTTGTTTTTAATAAATTAAAAGTTGATTGTGAATTGACGCAGTTCTGTCACGTTGTTTACGAAGACGGGGCAAATAGAATAGACGACAATAAGACAGATAAGACCAGCGGGCATTCAAATCGTGTGTTGGTGTGGTCAAATGGGTGATTTAGTTCGCTTGAAAGACAGTTTGTTTCGGTTCGTGCTATAAGCTAAATACGCGCAGCGATGTCGGCCTCATGCATACGGAATGGCCTGAAAATAACGCTTAGGAATAAGATGAAGAGCGCGATCGATGCGATAACGCATCAATCGCGAGTGGACCAATCAAAGGCCATTACGGTAAAGGTATTGTATGCTTGCAGAAGATTACATTTGCAAATGTTTCATGTTGTGCGGTTTGTGACGGCAGGTTCTGCAAAGCGAAGCGTTTCGCGAAGCATGCCGCATCAGCGTCTATCTGAGCACAGCATCTGAGGTGGACACTATCGAGTTGATTCGCGAAATGTTTCGGTTGGAGAAACAGGTTTTTGTGCCAACTTATAAGGGCTCCTTGATGAAAATGGTCCGCTTGCGTTCCATGAGCGAATACGAGGAGCTTCCACTCAGCAAATGGAATATAAAGCAGCCAAATTTCGACGATGCACGCGAGAATGCATTGACAAATGGTGAATGTTGCCGCTGATGTACCAAATCAAAATTATATTAATATTCCTTCATTTTTCTGCATACAGGTCACGGCATTGATCTCTTTATCTTACCTGGTGTCGCATTTACAAGAAGTGGTGGACGTTTGGGCCACGGCATGGGCTACTACGACAAATACCTGCTCGGCCACATGGAGAAATATCCACAGAAGAAGGTCACTCTGATGGCAGTTGCCTTCGTAGAGCAAATCGTGCCCGAGGATCAGTTGCCTATGGAGGCTCACGATGTGCGATTGAATTGCATTATGACGGAATAGCTTCGAAACATTTTGTTTATTCGACGTTTACATACATAAATTATGTACACATACATGTATATGCCATTATGCTTGATTGCTTAACTATACTATTGTGTTTCTGCTGAACTCAGGCGAATGTTTTTTATTTGACCAGAATTGATCAGATACGTCTTAGCGCAGATAGGGTCGCGAACGTATACCACGACCACGTGAGCGAGTACTGAAGTGTGGCAGGGTGTTATAGTGTGGATCGCTGTTGTTGCCAAAGTGGGATTCTGCGTTAGAAGTACGGTAGATACTGCTTGATGGTTCGCCCCATGTTGAAGGGGACGATGTGCGCAGCATTTTCTTTTGTCTAAAAATATTACAAAAGGAACAGTATTTAAGCAACAGCAATGTTCATATTGGTTGAGATGAATTTACCTGAAGGCAGCTGCAGCGGAAATGCGTGATCCACGATTTCGACCGACACGTGAACCACGTAACATTGACGGTATTTTATTGTAACCGGTCGGACCAGTTGGCTGTGCACCACATGTTTCCAGTGCCAAAAAATCGTCAACATGCAGCGAGGGTGGTCGTGAAGTGTTTGGTGGTCGACTACGAAAGAGATCGCCACGCGACGGCGGCGGTCGCGAAAAGCCGCGTCCACGCATCGCCGTAATAAACATTTTCTTTTCCGGGCGTCCCGTAGTTGGTTCTACCTCGACACGGCGCGTTCTAAAGCATGGAGCTGTTGGAGTACGTTCGCGATTCGACAGAGGTGATGCGGATAAATGTAGCATACGTTTACAGTCGCCCGTAATATTCATGTCCGGTGTTAGGCAAACATTCGCCAAGTCTGTTAGGTCACAAGGTATTCGTTCATACAATGGTTCGTCAAAATCTTCAATAATCTCAATGGGTAGTGGATCTAGCCAGTAGCGCGCAGTTAACTTGTCATCGTTGGGAGAAGCATGAAAACGAGTGAAAATCGGACGTGCGTCGTACTGAGTCACCAGTCCCTCAGCCTGCGGTAAGAATGGCTCTGAATTAACAGAGTTATTCTGGTTGCTCCCACTAGCAATACCCTCATCCTCGACTATAACTTCGGCAGCCAAACCCACTCCCGACTCTGCACCACCAGGCAGCGATGACGATGAAGTTACTGCTTCATTAGTAGTAACCAATTGGATAAGCTGCCGTAGATCACGTAAAGCATCCTCATTAGCTACATCCTTGTGTTTCTCCAATATGTTTAGTATGCGTTGCAATATATGCGGCTTGTCGGCTGCGCTATCGCCTTCAGCTGTTGGAAGCTGCTGGAAATTAATGATCTGAGTCAATTCAATTGGGGATAATTTCAGTGTTCTTGGCGGCATAGATGAAAACTCGGACGGTGGCTCTATTCGAGTCAATGAACGCAAGAGTAGTATTAATGATTCGATATTGGAACTATAGTTTGAAGCTTCATTGTAAGAGATTACTTTTTCCATCCACTCCTGGAACTCAGTGGTCCTTTGCTTTAATATCAGCACGAAGTGATAGAATGTGAAACTGTCGATAAAAATAAAAGCATTATACGGTATTTTCTTAAAACATGTTTAAAATTATTTGTACACTTACTCATGCTCAGTCATTATTACCAAATTTCGTACTGCCAGTGCGGATACCCCGTGTATTACTTCAACGTTGAATAGATTACTCAGAACAGCTTCGATAATGCGAGGAATTAGTTCTTTTGGTGGAAGCGCCGATGCAAGATTAAGAGTCGGTTGTGCAGTGGATTTGTGCGCAATCAGCGAAATGTTGGAGTCAAGAAAACTCTCGAGTATACGATGGACCGCTACTTGACACTTGCAAACGACTTCACTCATTTCAGATTGCGATAGTAACCCATGGAATAGATCCCAAAATTTACCGGCCAGTATCGAAAGTGTTGAACTCTTAAGCGGTGCAAATGCACAAAGACGCGCAGAAAAGTTTAGTAAACGGGCCAAATGCGGCGTTGGCATGCAGTTTGCTGACTGCCACTCACCGCACAACAGGTCAATTATAGTCTTCGCAATGAGCAGTGTCATGTTGGGTGCAAGATCAGACAATTGCATGCATACGCGTTGTAGTAGTTCAGAGAGCTGAGGAAAACTCGATGGAGCTAAGGTCTCAATTAGTTTAGCGATTTGTGCGCTTTGCGGGTGCAAATGGGCTGACCAAAGTTTGCGTTCCGTGATTAAACGTTGCTTTTGTTGCTTCTGAAGTGTATCGGAAATTGGTAACGGCATCGGTAATGGCAGGGGGAGAAGTTCCGCTAACAACTGGAGACCTACATCAAAAGAAATTTTGTATATGAATTATAATATTTCAAATTTTGAACCGCAACCGCTTACCGGGAATAAAACTTGATGGGCCATCAATGTTTTTCAAGAGTTCACGAATCATCTGCGTCCATAGTGATTTGTGCAAAGACTCTTCGTCTAGTTCATTTGGCTGCGTATAAGCTAGTAAAGTTTGCACAACTTCCTGACGCGCCATTTCTACTTCTGCAGCAGCTTGGCTGCGAGATGGATAGTAATAGAGCAAAAGATAAATCTTCATCAAATGATCAATTGCAGTAAGATCTTTGAACTCGACATCGCGACACTGTATTGCGAAAGAAAGTAATTCGCGCAGAATTTGCAAAGTGGGAAGTAGTATCTGACAACAATGCACTCCTTGAATGGTTGTCAATGATGGAGCATGTAGACCTGGTTGTTCAAAGTAAATGCAGAGTTTTTCCAATATTTGGGTGAGGATTTGCACTCCGTCAGCAGCATAAAATTGCAAAGCAACAAATCGATGTTTTAGTTCTTCAGTACCGCTAGTTTGGTTAGTTTTAACGCCAGGTAGTGGACGCTTATCAATTGCGAGATGGTGTAATATGCGTAAACCCATTATTAGGTCGCCAGGAAATGTCGTAATATAATCTAGTGAACGTGTTAAAACATCGACAAGTGGTACTATATCATCATAGGCGAAAACGTTGACAGTCTCAAGTGGCTTGACATAAACATAAAGCTCCTGCAAGACCGCAGAAACCGATGGTTCGAAAGTTTCATGATTCTTGGCCAGCTCCAGTATAAAAGGGCCGTGTTCAATAAGGTAGTCCAACTGTTCACAGTAACGAACGCAACAATCGACCACATCAACAGCATAACTAAGTACGGGACTCTTATATTTGGCTCCAGGTGTGGTCAGTTGTCGCTGCGATTGTAACCGTTGCTCTTTTTTTATAAGGTCCATGAATATCTGTATGTTGTTATTCATGCAAATAACTTCTACGGTATGCTGGCGTCCGATAGGATTACATGTTTGAGAGTATAATGCATGCATATGGGTAGCCAACTTAATGGCATCGTAGTCATTTGATGTCGATGTAAATGTTATTGCATCAAGATGGTACCGCGTCTGCACTTTGTACGACAGTTCGAGACCCAACCTGCCAAGATGACCATAAATATGATGGAAGGTATGTTTTTCTTCCTTTAGTATTGGCTGCATAGGTATCTGAATTGGGGCAGGTTCAACAGTTGGCTCCGTCGGCGGCTTTGTTTCATTTTCCTCAACAGCTTCTGTTGGCTTTTCCACAGAATCTTTAATTTCTACTGTGCTGTCTTCCTCTTTTTCTACTTTTGTATCTACTAATTAAACGAATAAGACGCATGAAAATCAAACTTTTAAAACTAATTATGTCGCTTACCTTTCTCTTCTTCCTTTATTTCAGGGGGTAGTGTTACTCCTGGCACGTCATCTAGACCCAAAAGTACTGAAACCAGCATTTGAGATGTTTCGAATGCATCGTCCACAAAATAATTAAGTCCTACATAAGACTGCAGCAACGCGTGCAAAACATCTAATGTGCAGAGATAGGTAGTGGGTGGCAGGTCTAAAGCATTACTAAGCAGAATTAGCAACGATTCTGCTAAAGAATGTTGAATGAAGTAAGACTGCAATGAATTTCCAAAACTTCGCTGTGCAGCAACGTCCCAGACAATTTCAAACTTCTTGGATACAGGTAGTAAACGGCGCGGTTGTTGGTAGCTTAGCGCATTAGCTGCTATGGCGTCGAGCAGCAACTCAAAGGAGTGCTCAATTTGTTGAAACGGCAGCAATGGCGGATGATCCGCAGGATAGAAATTTGTAAGCACAAACAGTTGCGTACAGTTCTCTCGTAAAGCGCCTAGTGCTTCATACAAATGTAGTTTGCGTATAATTGACTGAAGACCATATTTTGTGCGAGTTAATTTAGCTTCCTTCATCGTTTCCACTAGCATCTGGTAGCCGTTAGTCTTTTTAGTGACCAGAAAATGATTCAAAGCAAAGCTGTTGTCGAGAATTGCGTAAATGGCTTTCAGCAATTGGAGTTTGATGGATAGAGCCATATATTGTTCGTGGTAGAGACTGAATAGCGCCTCAAACACATCGAATTTTTGTTCCTCCAGCATGAAAGTGAAGAAATCCGAAGTATTGCAAAGCAATTCCGCTAATCTGGCACCTACTTTGATGTGACGAATCTTGTAAGCCGGTTGGGGCTGCAAGCAAGCCGCCTCGAAATCCAGCGCTATCTGAAGGATATTCCCAGCCTGTTTACGATGTAACTCATCACTTTTGAAAAATTGCTGAAGCACAAAGTTTCGCCGTTTGAAGTGATGCGTCAGATAAGCCAGTTGATTGTTAAGCTGTTCACCAAGATGCACAAATTGTTCTCGTTCTTCAACGCTTACTTCAATTGTTCCCCTGTGCGCTTTTATATTATCATACTTGGTTTGTAGCGCAAATTTTTTAAATAGTAGGCGTAAGTTTTCCAATTCCTTGCTAAAATAAACATGTAAATCGGCTTCATACCTCAGCAACGGTAGCTTCCATGGATCAAAACAATCAATGGCGGGCGGCGCTGCCGCTGCTTCTGAAATTATTTCTTGTTCAATTTGAGCAGCCGCCGCTTCATCCACTGTCTCTTCTTCCTCTTCTTCATCTCCTAAAATTTCGTCATCGCTTAGTATTGGTTCGAATTGTTCGTTGGGCGTACCAGAAGTTTCTTCATCTTCGTTCAAAACATTGGCGACAAGCGATTCCGACGATTGCCGATAAGCATGCGTTTTTTGCATTTTGTAGTGTGTATCCTCATCATCGTAGTCCATTGTGTCTGGAGAACGTGGACGTGATGGCGAATCAATTGATGCTGGTGGTGTACGTGGCCACTTGTGAGAGTCCTCAGCGTCAGAGCGCGATCGATCGGAACGATTTCGTCGTCGCCGGCTATTACTATAATCCGGTGAACGTGACCAATCACGCACAAGTTTGTCTCGCGATCTGTAAAGTGTTTTCAATTATTTATATTAATTACTAATACCATTTTTGAGAAGATATTTTTTGTACTACCGTATATAGTCACGTTCATTACTTTCCGAGTTTGTACGTGTTCTTATTGAAGGCGAACGCTCAGTTGAGCGCGGAGATCTTCGCAGACGTCTCATATCACGTTGATCACTTTCGGCATGCTGGCGATAGTGTTCTCGTGGCAAGCTGTACTCAATATCATCTGGATCGTAGTCGCTCACGCTTGCTTTGCGTGAAATTAACTCGCTTGGCATGTTTTCCTGCCAGTCGTCCTTACTAGTATCTTCCTGTAAGACTGCATTAAGACCATCTCCGCTTAAATTGCACAACTCTTCGGGAACGGTCGGCTCGCATGGTAGCGTCGGGCTTGCAATAGGTAACTCGGTAACTGAGTTTGTAAGTATTCCGTACACTGCAAGCGTTATTGTGCTGTACCAACCTCGCAGCACCAAGCCGTCCGTCGGGATTTTTTCCTGCGTGCATTCTAGGTGAATGCAATCATTTTGGTTGTAGCGTAAAGTGCCTAAATTTTCAAAAGTCGAAGCACCAGGCATACCGAGGTCATTTACAAAGAACTCAATATCAAATTTCGAAGGATTCGTCGCACCAAGACGTACTCCACCCGGAAAATCGGCCTGAACCCTTGCTCCTAAGGGTATAATACGCACTTGCGTAATATAAACTGGCTTCGGAAATTGCACCAGATCAAGATTGATATCCTACAAATTATATTCAGTAAATAATGTATCAAAATAATTCACAGCTATCCTTAGCGACATAAACTTACATTGATTTCTTCATGTGAAAAGGTATCAAAGAACAGCAAAGCCGCCTCGTTTTCGTCCGTTTCTCCCATTTTACATCTACGTCGACAATTAATTACACTGCTTAATCCAATTGGTATTTAATTTGTCAAATAACATACGATGTAGCAATAAAATAAAATAAAGTTTACAGTAAAATAACACATAAAAATAATAACTTCGATAAACAAAATTAGTTGCCGGCTTCGATAATCCGATTCTGGTGTTTTCTTTAACCTTTGTGCGTTATTCAAAAGGCAATTAATCGGTTCGATTAACTTAATACATATTGTATTCCAGTGTATCCGAATTTTGAAAATTAACAAATTCTCAGTGTGACCGACCTCGATAGCACAAAAAAAAAAGGTTTAAATTTAAAAAAATCGAGTGTGAGTTCAAGCGGTAGAAGTGAATTGGTTTATTGTTATACGCTGCATGTAAGCGTCATATCTTTGCAACCATTTGAGGTATACATCTTAAAGCGGTACACAGACACAATATTCATATTGACAAAAGTTTTTCTGTGCACAGTAAAGCGTGACGGGCTAAGCTAATATTTAATTAATTGTATTTATCTTTCAATTTAAATCAATTGACTTGTAGCAAAACCATAACCAAACATTAGTACTTGAATTTTTTTTTCTCTGGCATATTAACGACCGGAAAATGTATCCGTTTTTCAACTTAATTTAAAACGAAACGGTCGTCCTACAGTACTGTACAGATATACGATGAGTGTGAGCGAAAGCAAAATGAAACAATTGAACAATTTAAGCAATAGAAGGTTAGTGCGAGGAAGATCAAAAAACTTGTTATTTAGAGATGAGCTAAAATTAATATTTAGGTACCGATAATATAAAGCTCAGAAAATATTAATAATAATTAACCAATAATGAAATTTAGGAATTATACAGAAAAGTATAATGCCGTTAATATTTTTTAATATTATAATTTTTCCGGTAAATATAAATGCTTAATTGCACTTCAACATATGTAGTAAAAATAAGTCCATCTCTAATGACACATATTTGAGCTTTCTCGCCGGCTACTACGTAGAATTTGTAGTCAAACACAATTTAACAGCGAAAGAAAGAAGTTGGTAAGTTTTCTTAGATACAAATTATTAATTATTTTGACTACATATTATTATGCTTAACACCAATATACAAACATTTATACATACATACATATATGTATATGGAAAATGTGAAAAAATAACAACAACAACGAAAATTGCTTTGTTGATTCAACCGGAGACGCATTAAAAAATATTGCACTCTCATTTCAATAATTTCGCAAATTTTTTTTTTTTTTAAATAGATTTGTGCAAAAAAAAAAAACAAAATGTTCGCAGTTCGTCGCAGCGTTGTTCGTCTTTACCCAAGCGGAATGCAGTAAGTATATTTTCAAATAATATTTGCAAAATTATGATAATTAAATAGCTTTATCGCATCATACGAAAAGCGATCAACTTATATGTTTGTGCAAACATAAATACATATTTTACATACATATAACTGTATACGCACCATGTTTTTTTTTTTTTTTTTTTTTTTTGAAATTTTGATAAGATAAACAAATTCAATTCGATTTACTTTGCTTTTGACCTGAAAGTTAGGCTGTATGTATGCATATGTATTTGTGCATTTCTCAGTTTACTTTGTTTGCTTATTATATTGTTACGTAATGCGGCAAAACAAAAAATGGCTAACCTGACCTGCTAATTATTCTCCTCTTTCCCTTTTCTCTGTATAGGTTTGCTAAAATGAGCAACAGCCAGATTGGTGACTTAGGAAGTGGTGCTGGCAAGGGTGGTGGCGGCGGTGGCTCAATTCGTGAAGCCGGTGGGGCCTTCGGAAAAATGGAGGCTGCACGCGAGGAGGAGTTCTTTTATAAGAAGGTGAGTGAATACGAAGTTCGTTGACCGCATAAATGTAGAAACACGTATTTTTATTTATTATACATAATTTTATTGTATATACGATTCTGAAGCTATTATATAGATATTTCTGCTCATATATAGTATCCGAATTATGAAGTACATGGTTTACCAGCAAGCAAATCCTGCAGAGCGCACTTCTGTATGCGAAAGTTAACCTCTTTAAAATTTAATCCTGAACCAAATGCCTTCTGCAGACGGTTCGAAAGCACCCAAAGTTCCTCTTTTCCCGCGTGGTTTCTAATCACTTTAATGCCACTTGCAAATTGTAGCCGTTCCTTATCTTCAAACGCAACCCCAGCGTGCTCCGGTGAGAATGGAGCTCGAATGTTCCATGCATGTATACCGCTAGGCTGAATATGTCCACAGAGTAAAATACCCGCATCACTCATTGCAGATGCTACACACTGACTACCACGTTTTCCAAGCACTTTAAACTGATCGAGTTGCGCGGAGACATCATTCGGCTTCCAATTGCTGGCATTGTTGACAATATGCAGGGGAATAGACAATTGCCAATCACTCGATAGCGAATGCAAATATAGCATGCGACGTAAATCGAGTGTTCGTGGCGTAAGTGTCAGACCTACAGTACCGTCCCAGAGCTCGAAACTGTCACCTTCAATTGTGAATGTGCCAAAGTCCGGATGTGGATAAGTGAATTTGTTTTCGATGCGCCAAGACTGTTGGTGTGTCAAATCATAGACGACAATGCCGTCTCCAATGGAATCGGCCATATAAACATAGGCGACAGTACAAGTGTGTGGATCCACGTCCACCGTTGGTGTCACAAAACGACTGACATTCTCCTTGTACATACTCCTTGGCAGACTATATCGATGTACAATATGTCCGCTCTCTAAATCAATTGCAATCAACTGTGGGGCACAGTATTGCACAAAATCGATTTCGCCACTGTCTAAAATCCAAATGCGCCCGCATATATCTATCTAGAATTTAAAACTCACTTGTCAGGTTTAGCACATTATTGTTAAGTATTTCAACTTTACCTGTGTACGATATACCGATGTCAACCCGTTGCAGTCGGCACCGTGTGACTTGTGCCAGTCATAACTGGGATACGGTTGTAAAACAGTGCCATTCTGTGTCTGTATATTGGTGAGATGGGCCAATGAGTAAGGAACACCTTTGCTAAAACGCGGAATTGTCACAAAAACTGAAGGGGTGCTATCACCACCTATATTCGAAATTATTCTAAGACTTGCATTACATTGAAAATTATTGATTTTAACATACGCGAGTAATATACATCTACGTCGATTGGTGTCACGCTATCGGGCTTGTACAATCCAGTTTTGAGCGCATGTTCACGTTCCTCGTCGCTTGGAAAAGCGAACTCCAAATTATTTGCTTCATAAATGCTAATCAAACGATTGTTGATGTGCGTATGATCGAGGCTAGATTCAGCTGGATAGTCACCAAAGTACTGACCGTGACATATATGCCAGAGTGGTAAAAAGCGCAGCAGTATTTCTGGCAGGCTTAAACGGGCAATCAAGTCCATTTTGCAACTTAATGTATCCTTTCACTTTTACTGCAACACTTTCAAATGCTGGTCAAACGGTTTGCTTCAGTTAACGTTCCAAATTCGACTGCGATAAAGTTGAAGTAAACTCAATAATTTAAGTCGCGGTTGTTCTTCGCCGCGTAGTACTTACTGATATAATCTCAATGTAACTGGTTTAATTGCATTTAAAATTTCACATTGAACATTAAAAACAAGTTGGTTGCCAAAATGAAAACAAACGCCGCCGCTGCGACTCAAGTTATAGCGCACTCAACTTGGTGACGGCAATTCCGGTCGCCCCATTCCAACACTCTTTTTACATAGTTTGAATAGTATATTAAATTGTTCACTTAGATTGCAACTCAATATATGAGCGATATGAGAGATATCATTTAGCATATTGCATGTCCACCTGCTAATTAAAAGCACTCTTTATATTCATTTTGTATTATATTATTTTAATATCCTTGAGCAAGGTTCCGGTTCAGTTTTCACACTGTTCGTACGTCCTTAAGCGGAAAATTAATAGATTTTTTTGTTCTTATATGTTGGCCGTTCCACAAATTTTTTGCGAAGTGCAAGTATTTTAGAGAAAGGGTATTTGAAATTCGATTCCAATGAATATTTTTTTTCTTAATCTTAGCGCTCCGGTTTACTACGTCAATGCAAATGACCTATAATTTATGCCAACAAAGTTTATTGGCCCGGCTTTTAGACATATACTAAAGACAGTTTGTGAGATGACCTGATTCAGGACTTGTTCCTCTCTCTTTCTTCCTCTCTTAGAAAATTTTTCTCTCAGTTCTTATTGCCAATGTAACTGTAGAAAATACGGGCACATGCTAATGGTATTTGAAATGGATAGTCGAATGTTATTAGGTACCCTGCAAAAAAATTATGTGTTTATATTTATATATATATTGAAATCATTCCCACTATGAATATTCTAACCAACCATAGTGCAGGGCTATAGGGCGTAAGAAAAAATATCTAACAAATTATAGGTCACAAAATACCAAATAAAAACAAAATCAAAAGTATATACATATTTGTGTACGCTTTGATTATTTATTTGTTCTAAATATTAAAATGCAATAAATAATTCTTTGCGATTTTGCTTAAAACTATAATTGTACTCATTCTATTTGTAAAAAAAAATGTAGAAATAGGTTACAAAAATTGCCTCAATTAAATACCAATCTGTTCGATAGGTCATCACCAGGGTTGCCGAAATTTTTAAGGTCATCAAGTGATCGTCTCAAGATGCGAAAGTTTGCCTCATTAGAGTTTACTGTGCCGGCCGATATTTTCTAAAAATATTCATTGAAAAAATTACAACTGAATTGTAAGTTGTATCTCTTCATACGACCCACCTGAAACCGATTAGATAACATCCAGAGTTCCTCGTTGCCCGCCGCGTTCCTTATTACTTTCATGCCACTTACAAATTGCAGTTCATTCTGATTCGCTGGCACCACGCCAAAAGTTCTGGTGCTATAGTGGCTCTGACTATTCCAAACGATCAGCTTGATGGGATTAAATGTGACACAGAAGAGATTGCCGCGACTGTCCATTGCTGAAGCACCGCATTCGCTCTTGCGTTTGCCAAGTTCAACGAACTGGTCGCCCATTGCTTCAACACCGTTTAGCCAGTTGTTGCGGTTGTTGAGTACACTAAGCGGTACTGCGTATTCACTGCCACTGGCGAGCGGATGAAAATAGAGGTTTCGCTTATCGGTGCTGAGCGCAAAGATGCCGTCCATTAGGGTAAAGTTCTCTCCGGCAATTGTGTGTGTGCCGAAATGAGGATCGGGGTACATAAATTTATTTTCAACACGCCATGCGACATTAGCTTGATGATCATACACGACCAGGCCATGAGACGAAACATCGGCTACGTAAATCATTGTACGAGCACATGCACCACGTGGTGGTGGATCTTGGACTACGACAAGCGGTGTAATAAACAACGAGGCACGTGGAATGAATGTGTCATTTTGGAAACGATAGCGATGTACCAACTTATCAGTTGCTAGATCGAAAAGCAGCAGCTGTGGCGAACAACGTTGTTCGCTGCCAATAACACCAGAGTCGATGACCCACATCTGGTTGCACTCGGTGATCTAGTCGAAAAGAGTTTCATTTCCAAATCACATAAATTCAAGGTGTTTACTTACCGCAACACGAAAAGCAGATGTTATCTGGTCGCAGTTACTGCCAAAACTGTTATGCCACTGAAAATCCGGGTAAGGCTGTAGCTGTGGACCATTCGTACCGCGTTGCGATGATACCGTTGCCAGAGTATAGGGTATACCCCCTTGAAACTTCGGTATTGTTGTAAAAACACGTTGCTGTCCATTCGTTGTATGCTGAACAGCTACATCAATTGGCGTACCACTTGCAGGTACCAAGTTTCCAGACCCTGAAGCCAACTGTTGGTCAGCTGTTGTTGCAAATCCATATTCTAGTTGATTCCATTGAGTTACTACTTCGACATTTAGGTTTTGCCTAGGCGTTGTATGGTATTGTGCGCTAATTCCGACGACAGTAACAAGCAACAACTTTAAAATATGCCTTATTGCGTTCATCTCGATGGCTTGATTGCGTCTGTGATGCTAATAAAAAAAATTTTATTTCCGTTATATATATTTTTGGTTTGTTTATTGTCTTGTAAACTTCTTATCAATAGGTCAAGTGTCTATCATAATTGTAAAAGGCGCTCCACGAAACTTTTTCCCCAATACAATAGCGACGTCGTTATGCTATTTGCTTTGGTGATTTTTTGAACTACTCTGTAACTTACAATGATTCATATGGAAAGATCACTGTGTACAAATACATAGCTATGAATATACTATATTATATGCATTGTATTTCTGAAAATACAGTTGAAAGATTTCTCTAGAATACTAATTATCTGTCCAAATATTTAAAAAATTAAACTGCCAAAATTTATTTACGTTTCGTATTGAAATTGATGACAAGCAAATATGTCAACATTTATTTTATGCGATTTCTCGGTTTTGTTGACTGAAGCATATTAGTATAAAGATTTGGCCTTCTACGAATATTAAGACGAAGCCTAAACTGAGTACAGTCTGGTAGCGTTTAAAGCTTTGTGACTGTCTTGTATTTCGAGTGTTGTTCCATAAGTATTCTACCTGTTTGTAAATATTTAGTATAAAGGGTGATATGCTTATTTAGTAAATTAGTTCATTTGTGAACATGAAGAAAACTTGGTTTGGTTGTATGTCACTTGATGGAAATATTTTTCGTAAAGTCGGAGATTTTATAATTCAAAGTTTGAGCAAATTTATATAACAGGCAGAAAATGAACTGAAAACCTACATATAGCGTATATGTATATTCTTAGTTAGCATCAAAAACAAAGTAGATATAGTAATGGTCATTTGTCCCACCGTCTGTGTGTCAGAACCCAGCAACCATTAGAGCTAGCAACAGTGATTTGTCTCTTATAAACAAACTTTGACACTTATCCATTGTTCATGAACGTGGATCAGCTAATCCACTTTTTTTTTAAGCGAGATTCCGACTGTTGCAAGTTACAATTGACGTCTACAATGTATCCTTAAATGTAATACAAACTGTCGTATAAGTCGTTTTGTCTTTTAATTTTTTTTTAATTAACATTTGATTGACACAATTCAGTTAAACTTGATTCGTGTATTTCTGCCATACGTTTTTTTTTGATTTTTATTTAATTTCTCACGTCATTTATTTATTTATTTATTATTTCCTGTATTTAATATTTCCACAATGTAATCAACATTTATTTCACTCACACAGGAAAGGTTTTTTTAATAATATTGTACAATATATGAGACGACTTTTTTTAGCAGTCTTTTTCTTTTAAACATTTAAATATCCCGACTTATCTGCTTGGCCTGGCCGCACGAAGTGTTTTAAACTTTCGCCGACTAACTGCCAACTACTTATAACCAACCAACTAACTGGTCGGAGGCTCGCCGAATACCCAAATGTGCCGGCTCTCAATGTCTGAATGTGACTGAAACTCATTTCGCGTGTGACGCTGTTAATAATTTTTTGTGCACACTCCCACTTTTTGTTAGTTTTTTTTAGTGAGTTTGCATTGTATTTTGTCTGATGTGATGCTACTTTTACATGATCAATCGATAATTATTAATCAAGTTTAGTTAATTATATATGAATTCTATTTTTTTTTATAGTTCCTAATCCAACCGGTTTTCCCAATTTAAAATACTATAATTATTTATCAGACTTAGGCAACCTTTGATCTATAAACATATTTGTGGCTTTTAACTAGTTCTGTTTGATCGTACAGTGACACTTAAGACCGGCAGCATTTCATTGCTAAATAGTTAAATTTAATAAATAATATTTTCTACACGCGTTTGCGTTGATAGACAAATCAACAGCTAAAATAATAAAGTGTGGCATTTGCGCGCTAATTTGTATTTGTCGAAAAGCAGTCAAAGATTCTATTGGGCTGTAGCGAAACAAAACAACTTTAGATGAATTTGATTAAAATTTTAAAATATGAAACTTACAAAAGAAATTTTAACTTCGGTGAAACCAAAGCTTAAATATATTTCACACGTCTGACCTCATTTACTTCAGTATTTAAATTTGAAAAATGTTGCTTAGATATGACAATGTTTAGAAATGTTTGAACATTTAGCAACTATAAACTATAAACTTGCCTATTCTATATTATTTATGGGATGTCATGCGCAATTTTTTTTTAGTTTTGCCCAATGAAAATGATTCTCACGTTATACAATTTTGTTCTTAAGAAATTTTCTTTAGATGTTTGTTATGTTATAAGGTTATATGCGTAAATTGGTGCTAATTACGCGCATATAAGTTTTTTTTTTTTGTAAAAATTACAAAATATTGCAGTTTATTATTTTCACTCCTTCCTAGTATAAATTATTTTTTCGCTTCCAAGATGCTATCGAGATTTCACGCAGCTTAATATTGTTGTATAAGCAGCTCATCCTACTAAAAATAAAATGATGAATTTGAATAAGTATAGAAAACACTTACTTACTTACTTAAATGGCCATCAACCGTCTACCGGTCATGGCCGCGTCCAGGAAAGCGCGCCAGCCTCCATAATCCTGTGCGCGCTGGCGCCAGTCGCTCTGAATGCCAAGTACGGAGAGGTCTCTCCATACCTGGTCATTCCATCGAGTGCCCGGTCGTCCTCTAAGTCGGCGTCCACCAATCAAGTTTGGGCCCCCCATGTAAACCATGCGTGCTGGAGCTCCTTCGTCCATTCGAATGAGGTGCCCAGCCCAGTGCAGCCGCTGGAATTTTATGCGCTGGACTATGTCAACCTCATTGAATAGCTCGTACAGCTCGCGGTTCATGCGGGACCTAAACTCGTCGCCGACTCTAATAGGACTAAAGATCCTGCGAAGAATCTTCCTCTCGAAGACTTCCAACGCTGTCTCATCCGACTCAACCACGGTCCATGCCTCTGCGCCATACAGTAGGACCGGGAGTATCAGCGTCTTATATATCTTTATTTTCGTCCGTCGAGAGAGGGCTTTACTTCTCATTTGCTTGCTCAGCCCAAAAAAACATCTGTTTGCAAGCGTGATTCTTCGCCTGATCTCCAGGCTGACGTTGTTGTTGCTGGTGATCTCTGTTCCGAGATAGACGAAGTTTTCTACAACACTGAAGTTGAAATTCTCCATCGTCACTGACCGTCCAAGACGCATTGACGGAGTGCGAGAAGACACCAAGTACTTCGTCTTGTCCTCGTTCACCGCTAGACCCATGAGCCGAGACTGTTTTTCAATCTCCGAGAACGCCTTGCTGACTCGCCTTTCCTGCGTACCGATGATATCGATGTCATCGGCGTAAGCGAGCAGCATCACTTCCTTTTGGAAGATCGAGCCCGACATACTCTGTATGTACGGGCATTGGCGTAGGATGTATTCCATCAGGAGATTGAAAAAATCGCACGATAGAGCATCGCCCTGCCTGAAACCTCTCTTGGTATCAAAGGGGTCGGAGAGGTTTTTCCCCACCCTGACAACGCTTTGTGTGTTAGATAGCGTCGCCATGCAAAGACGGACAATCTTTGCCGGGATACCTAGTGCAGACAGGGCGTCGAAGAACTTCGCTCTTATCGGCGTGTCGAATGCGGCTTTGTAATCGACAAATAGGTGGTGAGTGTCTTTGTTGAACTCACGGGTCTTTTCCAAGATTTGGCGTAATGTGAATATTTGGTCACTGGTCGACCTTTTTGGTCTGAAGCCACACTGATATCGTCCTATCAGTGAGTCGGTATATGGCTTCAGCCTATTACACAATACGCCCGACAAAGTCTTATATCCAATGGAAAGGAGACTTATTCCGCGATAGTTGGCGCAAACAGCGGGGTCTCCTTTCTTAAAGATAGGACAGAGAACACTGAGATTCCAGTCATTGGGTATGCGTTCATCGGACCATATCTTGCATAAAAGCTGGTGCATACTCCTAACCAACTCTTCGCCGCCGGTCTTAAATAACTCAGCTGGCAGCCCATCAGAGCCTGCCGCTTTGTTATTTTTCAGCTTTTTAATAACTGAATCGACCTCGTAATAGTCCGGTGGCTCTACAATAGTGCCATCATTAACTGGTGGTTCCGGTGTCATTTCTCTTTCGGCGGTATTGTGCGCTTCATCGCCGAGTAGGTTGGAGAAATGACTCCTCCATAATCTCAGTGATTCCTGTTCATCCGTTACCAGACTTCCATTCTCATCCTTACAGAAAGTTACTCCGGGCTTAAAACCTTCAGTCAGACGCTTGACCTTTTGGTAGAATTTTCGAGCTTCATTTCTGTTACGGAACATCTCAACATCCTCAAACTCCCGCCTTTCTTGCTCCTTTTTCTTGCGTCTGAAAAGGCGTTTCTCCTCTCTCCGTTTCTCTCGATATCGCTCTCTAACAGCTCGCGTTGCTCCCGACTGCAGAGTTCGCTGATAGGAAGCGTTCTTCTCTGCAGTAGCATTGCGACACTCCTCGTCGTACCAAGAATTCTTCACAGGTTTTGTATAACCAATGACATCCTTGGCAGCCCTATCTATGGAGCGGGTAATATGTGTCCACTGCTCACATATATCTCGAGAAATCGGAGAGGTTTCCCGGAGCAGTCGGGAGAGTGTGTTTGAGAAGGCTGTGGCGGTCTGCTCTGATTGCAGCTTGCCGACGTCTAGCCTTCGTTGCATGTTGGAACGTGCGGCATGCACTACGCTGAGCCTAGTGCGTACCTTGGCTGCGACAAGATAGTGGTCCGAGTCAATGTTGGGACCACGTAACGTTCGCACGTCCAACACGCTCGATGCGTGCCTTCCGTCAATCAGAACATGATCAATTTGGTTGCGTGTTTTTTGATCAGGACTCAGCCATGTAGCCTTGTGGATGTTAAGATGTTGAAATCTGGTACTACTAACTACCATGTTCCGACCTGCGGCGAAATCGATTAGCCTCTCTCCATTATTGGAGGTAGTGTCGTGAAGGCTAAATTTTCCGACGGTTGGGCCAAAGATTCCTTCCTTCCCAATCTTGGCGTTGAAATCGCCAAGCACGATTTTGACATCGTGTTTGGGACAGCGCTCGTACAGGCGTTCCAAGCGCTCATAGAATTCATCTTTAGCATCGTCGTCTTTCTCTTCCGTCGGGGCGTGCGCACAAATCAGGCTAATATAAAAATATTTAGCCTTGATGCGTATCGCGGCTAGACGCTCGTCAACAGGTGTGAACCTAGAGACGAGGCCACGTAGTTTCCTACTCACCACGAAACCACATCCAAATTCGTGCTTACTCGCATGGCAGCTGTAGTAGATGTCACAGGATGCTTTTTTAGAGCAACCCTGCCCTATCCATCGGATTTCTTGGATTGCGGTGATGTCAGCCTTGCATTTTTCGAGGACATCAGCCAGCTGGATACTTGCACCATCCCAATTAAGGGTGCGGACATTCCAGGTGCATATCCGTATATCGTGATCCTTATAGCGTTTGCGGGGGTCGTCATCAAAGGGTCCGTTCCGAGGCTTTTTGTTCGTTTTCATTGGGGGGTTTTTTTTAAAGTGGCGGGTCCCAAGCCCAGCGCACCAACCCCTTTTTAAAGGAGAGGGGGCCCCTTCGCCTTCACACGTTAGCTCACCTCTGAACGGATGTTCAGAGGCTACCCAGGAGATACGTGTCCTAACGGACGTGTGAGTTGCTTGGACCGTTTGACACAAGAATCATTGTTGGCCATTCCCAGGTGTATGGCAGTCAACAACTTTCCACACTATGTGCACTTGAGCAAACGAATCCCAATCTCCCTAGAAAACACGTTTTAGTCATTATTCCTAAAATATTATGAACTATTTTTTTGATATTTAATAAAAATGATTTGTATTTCAATTAATAATAATTGTATTCTTGATTTTATTTATAGCAAAAAGAACAGTTGGAACGCTTGAAGAACGACCAAATCCATCAGGCTGAGTTCCATCATCAGCAAATCAAGGAACATGAGGAAGCCATACAGCGTCACAAGGATTATCTCAATAATTTGTCCAAGTAAACAACTCATCCCACCGAAGTGAATCCATACATACGTTGCGTGAGTGCAAAATTAGCTCGTCTTATGGAAAATATGGGAAATATATGCATTTTGAAAATGTTAAGTGTCTTAATTTAAAAGTTGAACTTATCACGACTTCTTATTTCTAGTTCTCGCCTTATTGTACAGAGTTCTAGTGAAAAATTCGACGATATTAATTTGTACGCAACCAATTTTGTATTTATCTACTAATGCCTGCTTAATAAAAAGTTAAATTTTAATAACATTAAATTTCTCTTTATTATATAAGCGAAATGCTTGCGTAGATGTGCCGAATTACAAAAATTTAAAAACGTTTTTGACTATTTTAAACTTTTATGCGAAGTGAAAAAACTATGCGCATAATAATGTAATCCCGAAGTGTTTAAAATTATAATTAATATAACAATGAAAGTTGTAGCAACTAGAGTTGTGTAAATGAGATGTCCACTTAAATGACCACGGTTTATAGCGTACAGAACAATGAGTATGCATGTGCTATATTGTGAAAAAGACTGAAGGATTGATTTCAATAAAAAGAAGGTTTTTTTTAGAGTCAAGGGTATATTACGTTTAGGGAAATGTATGTAACAGCCAGAAGGCGGCGTGGGACAACCTATTAAGTATGTATATTCTTGATCAGTAAAGACAAAACGGTTCGATATAGACTGGCTGTCCATATGAACAAACATGAACTTGAGATATAGACTTTAATATTGAATATTTAGTCTTTTTTATACGATGATTTTAAATGAACGTATTAACTCCTCTCTGAGAGGTAGCTCCTATAAAACTTCTACCGCTTCTTTTTAGGTTTTTATATGAAACATTTTATATTGCTTCTCAGTCAATAAATTTATTAAATATTCGATAACATAGGAATATATCCCCATATAAATTTAGTGTCGAAGAGGTATAAAGTACATATTTCGAAATAGAGAACATACAACAGAAGCGTCATTGTCGCTGTTGTTTGTTACAACTGCTTGAAAGTTTATGTCTTTAAAAGTTTAATCTGTTAATTTATTCATAAACTCTGTTCAAAGCTTGGCCGAAAGCACTGCCCAAAAAGTTTACATATATAATTTAAATCTTAAAAGCAGGCTACAGTTTTTTTCATCTTTCCCTCAAAATGACTTCGGTTCGTTCCACTTTCCGTTTTAAAATTCCATGGATTTTGGAGTAAGAAACATGCTTTGGTTCAACCAAGTTCATGGATCTTAATTTATGGACAGTAATTTATAATAACCAACATTCCCTGCAAGTTGAGCCTATTCATTTGGAAATTAACTACACTCTGTTCCACACACAAGAATACAAAAAATGTAGAAGATTCAGATATTATTGATCCATATGTTCTATAATATAGCTGTGACCACTACACATTGCCGAAGCTGAGGCTACTCCAAACAATCGATTAATCGCCTGCTTTATTTTTAGTCCACCCCCTGACTTACATAGGTTAATTTATTAATTCGTAAATACATTTAATTTTTTGTCACTGTCAAGCTTATTTATTTAGAATTATTCTTTCGGTTGATACAAACATTTAAAAATTTAAATTAAAAAAAAAAACAAAATTTTATGTTACACATTTTGCACTTTTATTCATGAATAGCAAAAATATGTCGCTTTTATGGTGAGCATAAGGTGTCCAATTTTTTCTTAAACTTAACCAAATTTATGAATTGAATTTGTTAACTGACAGGAATGCCTTCAAACGCCTTAATTTGGCTGAGTTTCTCAATAACAGAAGAGCTGCCAATAAAATAGAACAGTTGAAGGCGGTAAGAACTCCAACCGAATCCGTTGGACTAGTCAATCTTAACTTTTTTATTTCAGAGAAGAATTGTACTCTGGAAACGATGTAAAGCGTTGTCCATTCAACAGCGAAATATCGAATTAATCCTAACTGAGATGACGCGCTCTCTGCGCCAAATGGAATATGATCTGAACAAAAAATCCGGAACGCAATCGTTCAAATAAACTGCAAAAACAAGTAATTTTTGGTGACGTAGTATTGAATAAGCTATGCACTTGAATTGTTTTTGTATGCGGTGATTTTTTGAATTTCTTATCAGCGAATGTAATATATGTATGTACACAATATTAAAAACCACACGCGGTGCTTTACCGTAGAGCTCAGATTCATACTATAAAAGCTTCAAGACAGCCGTACTGGAGCACAGAATAATTTTGTTACTGTAGATCTGCTCACAAGATGAAGTTCGCCGCGCTATGCAGTATCTTTCAGGCTATATTCGCAGTTTTTAGCGCACTTCCCGCAGCTTTGGCTTCACGAGATGCTCGTCCAGTACGCCCATCCATCACCGCTCCTCAGCAGAGACCACAACGCCCGTTATACTACGATGCACCTATAAGGAAACCGGGACCACAGACAATGTACGCGTAAAGCTATACTTATAAAAATTATATTTGTACAATAAAAAAAAAAACATAAATACTAGAAAGAACCAGCTTTGTAACAAATTTTTAGGCCATGTACCGAAGGTACAAGAGCCTATTGGTTTTGTGCAAATGTATGTAACAGGAGAAATAATGGTCGGAGACCCCCCAAAGTTACCCCCATTATGGTCAGGAGTGATAGAGGAGTCGATATAGACATGTCCGTATGTCCGTCTGTCCGTCTGTATGAACGAAAGGATCTCGGAAACGGTAATAGATAGAGACTTCGTGTTTTTTGCATTCGACTAGGACTGCTCCGGAATTTTACAAGTTTATTTTAAAATTTTGCCCCTCCCCCCTTCACCAGAAAATCACCACCAAGGCTAAAAATTTTTTCGGCACAAAAAAAATTTAGTGCACCAATATAAAGTTAACGCTTCTCTAAGCCAAAATCCAAAAAGTTCATCAAAATCGGATAATAAATGACGATTTTATAAGCAATTGAATTTGAACGACCTCCCTTTTCTTTTCATTCATATTCGCGCAGTGAGAAGTGGTCATGTGTTTGGTCATAAGCTCGGGAAACATTTAATGCGTTTGTTAGGCGAACTGAACTGGTACAGGGCCTCTTACAGTCGGTTACGCCCGACTGAAATTTCCTTACTTGTTTTAAATAGTTTTAGTTGCATGAACATGAGAACTCTTAATTGGCTCTTTTCTGTAAAGGATGAGAGAATAAGTCTTGTACAGCTATGACGTATGTGCTTCCCCGATCTGTTTGTAAAAAATAGTCTTTATCATCATTATTAATTCAAGATGGTGGTGAATGGGTGTTACACTTCAAAGGTAAACAAGAAATATTAGTATAAGACTCCCCAAACTTTTCGTTTTAAGCTAAAATGAACCTCAAATAAAATGTGTTCTACGGTTGATAGTTTAGCATGTTCATTGAATACAAGTGATATGAAGAAGGAATAGAAATAGCTAAATATTAAAATCTGAAGAGTCTATCTTTTATAGTCCCCAAGATTGAAATTTCTTACGGACAGCCATACAGACGGCATGTCTATATTGACTCGACTTTTGTTGTTGATCAAGAATATTTATACACGACTCCTGCTAAGAGTCTCAAGCATGTACAACAATACACGGAAGATTTCACGGACTAGACAAAATGTAAAACTTTTACAATATGTTCTTCAGATTTACTAATTTCATCTTGAATAAAAGAAAACAACTCCAATGTAGGCTGTCGAAATTAAATCAAATTTATTTTGTTTGTCTAGTTTTTTAATTTTAGTCAAAATTTCAAAATTTTAAGAACTCAATATTTTCAACAAAATTGAACAAATGATATGGAATTTTTTGTTGTAAATACCATTCGGAAAATAAAGTTTCTCTATCCTAAAAATCGTGTTTTATTAAAATGTACCAGGTAAATCTGAATATTATTAGAAATCTTCTATGACAAAAAAAAAACTTTCATTGTCTTAAAATAGCGCTTTTTCGGATACATATGACCGAGGACGTGCCGAGGAGAATATATTTTTCCTAAAACAGGTAAACTACTAACAACTGAATAATAATGCTATACACTATATACAACATCTATTGCAATTAGCAACGTGAGCAGCTGAAGTGCCTGCGTGAAAAGATCTTAAAGGAAAAGGAGTCTGTCAATAAGGAGTTGGATCAGGTAGCTGTTGAACTTAGAGATGCAAAGAAGGATTTACTAAGAACGCAAGAAAGAAGCTAATTCTGATGCAGTGAAGAAGAAAGGGTTCTAAATTTGTAAATTGGATTGAATTTTGTAGTAAATAAAAAATTATAAGTAACTTAAGAAACAAATGAAGTTTGGCACACTAGAGTTCCTGCAATTAAAAACAACAGACTGGCATTCATTAACGCTGTTGGAAAATATCGTCTCCGTTACTTAGCACAGTTAAGTTCCGGATGAACTTAATTTAATCAGTAAAAGTAGGTTAAAATTTTTACCGGAAAAACGGAAAGGAAACTGAACTAATTAAAACTTTTAAAAAAATTAACTCTCCAATGAACTTGATGTCAAAATTTTGATGTTTCAGTTTAAAAAATGTGTTTTTTTTTACATTTTTTTTTAATAAAACTAGATCCCAGAAAAAACAAATATCCCAAACAAAAATTATATAATTTCGTGTGTCTCTGAGTAATATTTAGTATTAATACTTGAAGCTCATTTCATCTCTAAATTTGTGTTCATTTCGAAGACTGAATAATGCAAAATTTAAGCTTTCGGACGGTTAACTTCTTATGTCCAAAAAAGAACAAACAAATTCAGAATTTGATGTAATTACAAGATAACTTTTCCATTGTCTTTATTTATTGAACAACAACTGTCAAGGGCTATATTTTCTTTAGGATGTCCGATCTATCCAATAGGGGTAAAGCAAATGAGAACATAGATTTTCTAAAAAAGGTGAATATTTAAGCAGTTAATAAACTTATAAACAAGTCAATTGGATTACAGCAATATCAGCAACTTAAAGATTTGGCCAGAAGAATTTGTAAGAGAAAGCACTCGAACTCAGATGAATTGGACAAAACTTGCAAGGAAATTCAAGAAATGGAGAAAAAATTAAAAGAAATTATTGAACGGAAAAATCCAAAAGCTAAATAGTAAATTCCAAACTTATAAAGTTTATGGTTTGAGCCATTTTCATCATAGAAAACCTTTAATTATGACCAATTTTTAAGATATTCGTAGCCTTATTTTAGTTATTTTATTATTGAATTCGTTTATATGGATCCCTAATGGTAAATAAAGCTAAAGGTGTTCTTGGCTTTATAAATCGGTGATCTAAGGTATTCCATGACCCTTGCACTAACTCACTTGTTCACTTGTTCATTATAAATATTACGCAGGAATATCTCCATTGTCTCATCAAAATCGCCAGTGTACATGGGTAGTGTGTGGAGCTGCCAGTAGCAAGCGTCTGAAGCAACGAAGTCACTAAAAAACCATATCAGAATATGTGCATTTCAGTAGCAAATAATTAGAAACTTAGCTTCAAACTTCAAATTTGAAACAATATATTTAAATTATACAAAGTAAACATGTGCTTTTAAGTATTTTTTTTTTGTTGTCATTTGTGGCATATAACTTGACTTCATCAGTAAAAATGTTTCGGAATCTGTTTTTTAGATTAAATTTGTTGAATGCATCCAAATCGCCAGAAATCGGACAAGTTATGTTTGGGAATAGAGGATATGCTTTAGACAGCAAGGATAATAAAATGCATTCGAATGTAAGTTAATAATAAGAAATACAGTTATCGATAATATATAATTTCAAAATTTCAGCCTATGTCGATACTAGAGAGCCAACTTACCGTTCTGGATAAGGTAGTATTCTGTGTTATATATTTCAAATAGCGTTTATTTTTAAACTTTTACGTAGAAAAAAAGGCTGTTGGATAAATTGGCCATTCTACTAACGGAACAGGAAAAGAATATTACGCATAAGCTGCATGCCTATGAAAAACGTATA
The DNA here is from genome assembly GCA_035044805.1 of Leucophenga maculata. Lineage (NCBI taxonomy): Eukaryota > Metazoa > Arthropoda > Insecta > Diptera > Drosophilidae > Leucophenga > Leucophenga maculata. The sequence goes on along the minus strand of JAWNNP010002193.1, from coordinate 1,439,648 downwards.
AAATCGTTTGAAACTGATTTCGAAACAAGCAAAAAGGATTAATAGTTTATATAGGATTTTTCTCAATCACTCTTTTGAATCTAAGTTTATGGTATTGAAAGATGCTCTTTAAAATGCAAGTAATATATTTCTGGTCTAATAATGCAAAAATAAATATTTATCATCGAAATTGGTTTTATTACGTTTCTCCAAGACAATAACGAAACTAATTTTATTGTGTTTTAATAATATTTTATTTTAATTTTTTACAAATAATTGTTTTTGAAGCAGTATAAATGTTGTTCATTTATTTTCATATAGGAATTTTAGTTTTTAGTTATGTCTTAGTTTTTATATTTTACAAGTTTACATTTGTGTTTTTTTCTCCCCATAACAGTCTCGTTCAACAATGTTCTTCAATTAACGTCGAAAAATATGGCAAAAACATAAGTAAATAAAATTCAATAATAACTGGAGAAAATTTTATAAATTAAAATTTATACATAATATCCAAGCTGTTGTTTTTTGAATGGTAGTAAAAATAATTGGTAATAAGAATACAACGGATTGAGAGTTATGCATAGATTTCGACTTGTATTTTTGTTAGTATTAGGTTTTTTTTTTTCTATTTTTAAATAATAATAAAATTATGTAAGCATTTTTTATAAGTACGAAGACGAATACATTGAAATCAATGGTTCTTCTATTATTTATCCATTTCAAAAATTAATATTAAAAACTCGGAGCAGAGTCGGTCTTTAGCTAACTAAAACCTTCTAATAGCTACGCTTATCCAAGTCTAAGTAAAACACGAATTTTAAGTAAATTCAAAACTAAAGATTAGAGTTTCTCGGTGACAAATATTCAATTGTATTTCACCGGCATAAAAATTATTGCGTAACACTTTTAAACGGTGAATACAAAAGAAAATAAACGATATGCGCGGTTCCATCATGATTGGCTGATATATGAGGTAGGACAGAGCGCAGGAGATGCAACGGTTTATAAATCGCACCGCATTGTATCAACTCGAAACGATTATATGGCATACTTTAAGGGGTTCTATACTAAAACTAAAAAAAAAGGCTGCAGTTTCTGCTTCTAGCCATACTAGAGTACTTGCTGGTAGTTAGCAACATTGGAGCACACGTCGTGAGCGTTCAAACGTGGTCGTCGCTTGCCAGGAATGTGTACGTGTCACCGCGCCGGTCTGTTTATGCGTGTCTGTGTCGATGAATTCATGCCAAGAAAAAATTAGCAGCGCTTAACTTATGCATTTATAGCAATAAAAAAATAAAATAAATACATAATACATGGTAACAAATTTTGCAAATTATTATACGTAATCTATCCAAATGTACGCCTTAGCTGGCCAAACGCTTGCTGGCGATCTCTTGCAAATTCTGCAGCGCGATTGTCTTGTTAATCTCCACCAGATCGCGATTGTGTTTGGCCATTTGCAGCTGCACTTCAAGGATTTTCATGCGCATTAGATGCTCTTTGTTCTGCATTTCCATGAAGAGACGCATTTCAAGCGAATTAGCTCCGCTGGCGGCTACTGTTACAGTTGCGGCCGTGGCACGTTCTACAGCGCTACTCGAATGCGCGTTGGACATGGCGTCGTGCTGCTGGAGCTGCTGTTGTTCATCCGTGCTAATGCTGCCGCTGCTTGTGCGCTGGCGTTTGTTGAGCGGTTGTACAACCTCAGTATCATCGTTGTTGTTGTTGTTGCTAGTATTCTGAGCCTGTTGTAGTACTGCTTGTGCCTGATGTTGCTGCAAGGCTGCCGCTGCAGCAGCAGCCGCTGTTGGAAATTGTCCTGTACGCAGTGCATTTAAAGCTTCGAGCGTGGCGGATATATTATTCATGTTAAAACCGCCGGGCTGGAAGGCACTCATGTCTGTGCTCTGTGACAGAAAGGCAGCGCCACTCTGATCCAGTGTCGATGTGTTCAGCGGGCTGTGCAGACTGACGCGCTCAGCATCCTGTTGACCGTTGCGACTCTGACTCGGCGAGGCGGAGAGCCGCAGATCGCTATTAATCTGGGAGTCGTTGTAAGTATCATTGAAGGTTTCATTGGTCTCTTCTTCCTTGATGTCAACATCGCACAATCCTTGTGGCGGTGTGCGACTACTACATAAAAGCAAAACCATAATTAGTACACTTAATGATGGTTTAAATTATATTAGAAACTTACTCATCCATCTCATGATCATCATCCGCATTATATTTGTAGTCTTCACGATACTCAAAGTCCTCTTCGAGTGCCAGCGGTATTTTTGAGTAATCAATACCATCGAGCGCTTCCGATTTGCATGCCTTCTTTGCCTCCTGCATGAACTCCCACACCTCAAAGGTAAAGGGCGATGGCTTCTTGCGGTCGGCCACCTCAGCGCCAAATCTTGCCAAACGATTGTTATAGTCGAGTATCTCATTGCGAGTGCATGCTATATTTGGGTTTAATGGTTAGTACCTATTGTTCAGAAATTCATGGAGAGCGTAAATTTACCTTTCATTCGTCGCCATTGTTCCTTGAGACGATTACAGGTGCGATCCGTACCAAACTGGCTTGAGAACTTCTGATGTATTATTTTCCAGGCTTTATTCTTTACAGCAGTCAAACCGGCATCGAGTCGTTTATTCTCAATTATGCGCATATCCTTGCGACACAAATCAAGCAGGTATTTCTTTTCCTGATGATTCCAGTTCTGTGTGCGCTCTCGCTTCTTGTACATGTTCATCGATGGACTGTTCATGTACTGCGTCATTTCTTAAAAAGTAAAAATGTTAAATTTTAGTTAATATTTGAAAACTTTCTATTCGAATTACTGCTAAACTTACCCGATTTTATGTCCACACCTTCCAGCAAACTGTGATTTGAATTTTGCCAGTTGGCGGCTATTTTCATGAATGCCTCCAGATCGTTGGCTGTGTATTGTTTGTTAACCTGTAAAGCGAATGGATGACAATTAGATAAATTAATTTGGATGTAACAATGAACGTTTATTTTTTTATTTTTTTGATTTGTGAGTAGTAACTTATGGATAAACTGAGTGCCACACTAAGAAGCGAGTTTCGTACGCATAAAACGAAATAAAATTTTTGTGTATTATAAATTAAAGTGGCTCATTCATCTGGAGTGTCGCTTAAGTATGCAAGTGGCGTGCGGCAGTATAAATGTTTCTCTTTTGGCGTTTTGGGAGCACATATTTAAAACCAACTTCAAAATTCATTGAACCTGATTTACAAAAAAAAAAAACCGAAACTGACGCTTGTGAGTTCATTAGAATCTAAAAGAATAAAAAAAAAAAATAGGCTCAGCGCTGAATACTGGTTGCAAACAAGTATCTGTTGATCTAAGCAAAAAAAAAACGGTGTATATTATTTTTTAATTTTAATTGATTTTCAATTAATGTAAACAAAGGGGGAACAACAACGTAGACTGACTTTCCAGGGACGCCCTTTTTTAGCGGCAGCCATTAGAACGCTTCAGTCAAGAGCAATAATGGCGAAGCGCGAAATGAAATTGTGAATTAAGAAATCTGTAATCACGCCGCCTGCCACATGCCACATGAATAAAGGCACGATAATATATATGTACATATATTCGAACATTATACTCAAATAATTTTCTCGATCTGTATGTGAAAAGCGTTTAATACAAATTAACATACAGCTGCACGCACAGCTGCAGACATACAAGTACATCTATCTAAATGTGTATCTTTTACTCGAGTCTATCTATGCCATGTATCTGTAACCGTGTCTCTCTGTGTGCGAGTGTGTGCGATCAATCGACATACACTCTGACAGCCAATTATACCGAGATCGCATTCAATATGAACATTATTTATGAATATTTTCAATTCAAGTCCACAAAAGCTTTCGTTGGCGGCGACGGCTATGCGGGGGTTGCAGGCCTAATGTCTTAAGTACTTTTTATTATTTTTTTTTTTTCTGCCATTCAGTCATCGATCCCCATCATATAATATACATATGAAGTATGTATAGTAATTGCGCCTGAAAGCATTGCCGATTATTGGGAATTGCCTCGCTTCGATTCGATTCGACTCGATATGCCATGTCCGCCCCACCGTCATCATCAACATCTGTCACGGATTGTATTTACTTGTATGAGTTAATTTCTTCGCCTTTTCTTCAGCTTCAGCTACTCAATTATTATTATTTATTTTAATTCATTCTTATTGGGTTTTGTTTCTGTCTCGCTCCTGCCTTTGATTTGTACGGATTTTAAAAAGCGTGCAAAGCTTAAAAATCGAAAAAATATGGCGTCGATGAATGTTTTATTTAAAAAGCAATTTGAAAAAATTATTGTGTCTTAAATTTTGATTGTTTTTTTTTTTATTTATAATTTATTTTTTACATACATATTATTTTAAAATTTTTTGTTGTTTTTTTTTTACGAACGAACAATATTCTCGACTCATTTAAATTCGCATCGAGTGCCATTATGGTCGTAGTTTATAGCATTTTCTATTGACTTAGTGGCAATTATTAGAAGCGCGCGATCGCAACATTTAGATACATTTGCCTGCCTGAATGCTTGAATGTGTTGCTAAAATTTCTTATAAAAATTTTAATGATTTATATGAATATATTGTTTATTAAATGTTAATTTCTAAGAAATATTAATTTAAGCGTGCATAGTTCGCCAATGACAATAATTTATATTAAATGGCTAAACATGCTTTTTCAATTTTATGTACTTCATAGAGAGTAGGAAGAGTCGATATTATATTTTTCCAGTCATGTCCTCATTCCTCTGTTCTTTAGAAGCTAATCGAATCCAAGTTTAATTAGGCGGTGGCTACTTGGCTTCATGTGCGATTTAGGTCCAGACACTACGTCACGCTTTGGTTATAGTTTCTTTTTGTTTTTTTGATTTCGGCTTAATTGAAACTATATAAAAATGACAACTTAAAATCAATAACGAAAATAAATGCCGAAACCATTCAACAAAAAATGGCGTACTTCATAAAAACGAATGGAAAAAAACTGGTTTAAATTGTTCAAACGACAAATAATTAAAATTGAAAAAAATGGCTTTTTGTTATATTTAATTTGTTATTATTTTATTAAACCTACTCGTACAAGTACAAACGTGCAGTGTAACCTTGTAACGTTAAAATAAAACAGTGACTATTGTTAATGAAAGACTGTCAAAAGAGTTAATACCAAAAATATTGTATCTACAAGTACGAAACTTCACTCAAGGCGAAATACTTCTAAAAAATTTCCAAAGTATTTTCGGTATGTGAAGCACAAAATATGCAACAAACTGATTATAGCATATTCATACTATTTGTAAAGGGTATTAAAAGCAGAAAATAATTACGCAAAGAATTTTAATGAAAAATAAAACTAAACGTTAGAGTTCACTAAGTCACCCTACAAAACGGGGCACTTTGTTGCCTAACTGTAGCGCAGACATTAAACGAAAAGTCGTTAAGGGTTTGCTTGAGCCTATGTCGAGTATATTCAAGTATCTGACAAACCAAAACCACTTGTGTTGAAAATTTATGTATTACAATAATTATAAGAATTGTTATTAAGAACTGCTCGCTCTCTTGAAAACCAAATTCGAAAGAAAAAAACGAAATGTCATCGAACGCATAAGTAGCAGTCGAACTAAATGAACAAACGGCAAACAAATGAACGCTACAGTTAGAAGTATTTGTATCTGAAAGATCGTGCACTCGACTGAATATAAAAAAATATATCGTAAAGTAAAAGCCAAAAGCAGTGACTTACTTCTCCGTTTCTTTTGTTGTTGTTTTATCTCGAAACTATAAGTACAAACGAGGGTAAAGCCAGAAGTAATCAACCTGACGACAAATAGCGCATACGGTCATGCACTTGTCCGTCTGTCTGGCTTGGAAACTTTAAGAAATATAGCCTTTCAGTTTGAATACTTATAATCTTATATTCCTTCTTCAAATTACATTCAACTACGCACTAACCCAATAAGTAGGCATGGTACTAACCAAACAAGGATCGGTCCGGCCGAAATCTTTAGTGAACGAACAAAACATCGAAATTGTCTGTGAATTCATCAAAAATGAGCCGAAATCGTCATTGCGATTCATGGAATCGGAATTGGAATTGTCCAACGACTAAATCCATCACATTTTGGTCGATCATTTGGGCTTCAGGATAGAGTGTGCAATTATTTGTTCCGCATCAATTAAAAGACGCGTAAAAGGCTCTTCGTATTCAACATTCAAAAGACATCATAAAAGATGCCAAAAAGTATCAAAACTTTCTTTTCAACATGATGTTTTCCATACGACCCTGAAACCAAGCGTCAAAGTGCCGCATGGAAGCCGCACGGTGAGCCAAAAACCAAAAAAGTCACGTTTAGAAAAGTCAAAAGTGAAGACAATGTTGATTTGTGTCTTCAAATCGAAGGGCATTATTCACCAAGAATTCGTTTCACCGTACCAAACCATTAATTAGCCATTTTATCTTGGTCCTATGAGGCGTTTGATCCGTCGATTTTTTTTACCTAAAATCGAATTTTGAACATCAACCACTCGCCATATTCGCCAGATTTGGCACCTTTGGTGTTGTACGCCTTTTAAATTTCAGTTTATATATTTCTTTCTTTAATTATGTTAATGGATTCTAAGTAATTCGAAGCTACTTCAGAATAAAGTAGCGCATATTCTTTAATAACAGCAAATTTCGAAAAAAAAAAAACCATCAATTGTAGTTTTAGAAATTGAATGTTTATCGTCGTATCTTATAATATTATTGTATTTTGGCAATGTTATATTGAGTCATTGCAGGCGGATATTGCTGCGGTGCGACACCAGGTGGGCATATGTTTTATAGGCGGCGAGAAAAGCAACAAATTTATTAGAAAATTTCCTTTGTGCTGTAAAGAAAAACGGGACAGGCTGCTAGACTGGCAGCGTACAAGTAAATATAAACAAATTACAGACTGAAGTCAGCTGGCTGGCAGACAAATAAACTAATTTCATGACGCACACGCGCCTGCGCCGCAGCAGCAGCAGCAGCAGCAAAAACGGCAACACACGCCAGCAGATACTAGATACAAATGCGCAGCGCTGCTACTTACAATTGTAACTGAAAGATTTGTCAAATGTGCGCTTTTGTTTCGATGCGATACCGAGCGAGCAAAGCGACTTCAAGTGAGTTCACTGACATTTTCTTCTATGCCAAAAATAAATAAATAGTAAAAAAAAAAAACGATGACGACAACGACAAATTGCGTACTTCGACAATTGTCGAAAGACGTTAAAAGTAAACAGATACCAGATAGATATGTAACGAACCAAATATCTGCGCAGAGGCGCGTTTGCGCATGCGTAGGTAAAACTAACTAAAATTATTGTTCGTTTCATTAGTTTGTGCGCGCGCAAACGCAAGGAATACAGGCGTGCAGCAAGCCCCAAAAAGGTAGCAGAACAAAGCTAAAAGATACAAGCGCAGATACATATTGTACAAGCGATTGAGCGCAGCTGTGGCACAGCTTTATGTTGTTACAGATACGCAGATACACAAGCCACAAAAGAATTTGACAACAACAACCACAACTGCACGAAAGTTGAAGGCGTACATTATTAAGTATTAGAAAATATATTTTGTCTTAGAGATTTTGGTTTGATTTTTTTTTTCTGTCGTTGTGTGACAGTTACAGATTCGTTGCTACAACAACAATAATATATACAAAAAAGAAAAAAAAAATTAAGGTAAGACAGCAAAAACAAAGCCTTAAAAACTGAAGTATTTCAATGTATTCATCAAAAGAAAGATCAACTTTCCTAAGCACACCTTAAAAAAAAAATGTTTCTTAAACAAGTTCATTCGCCTTAATTGCTCAACGCTCGAAACTACTTCAATTGAGTCTCGAACAATTGAAGCGAAAATTATAATAAATTCTTTAAAGAAATAAGGAAAGAAAAAAAAAACAAATTTCATATTCAATTTGAAGTATTGAAGAAATATTTCATCGTGTTCCAACGCACAAATGCAACTTTAGCTTCGGCTAAGATACTCGTACGCAGATACTTAAACTCTTTTCATTATTCTCTCATTTCGTTGACGCTGGTTAATTGTTTAAAACTTGCACGGCTGCTGCTGCTGCTGCTATTCAATGGAGTTTCAAAATAATTTTGATGTGGGTTACCAAGTACTTCTAAAAAAACAGACGCTCCCGCTGCCGTTTCGCTTCGTAACTATTCAATAACTTATTCTATGTAATTCAATTCAATTCTCGCTTTCGCTCCTTCGTCTGAAGCGTAATTTCATTAGTCATTTTAACCGTCGTCGTCGTCGTCGTCGTCATTATTGTTGTTGCTGTTATTATTATTTCTACTTAGTTTTCTTTATTGGAATGAAAATAATTTTGAACACTTTGATTTAAATGTGGTTTCGTTTAAAGTATCTGAAATATGTACATACTCAAAGGCACATACATTTGAATATTGGTTTTTTTGTATACGCTTCATTGTCTAATTTCGATTTAAGCATTACGCTTTACTCTTTACCTTCTTTAGATACTCTACGCTATGTGTGTAGCTTTACATAGTTTTCGGTTTTTGTTTTTTTTTTTTTTTATATTTAATCGCATCAAGTCATGATTTGGTTTTTTTTTATTCTTTTTCATTTCTTCAGCTCAACTCTTGACTTATAAATATTTCAACTGTTTTCTTGTTCTTCATATTTTTTGTAGCACTTGAAGACATCAAAATAATTTCTGGTTCCATTTAATTCGAAGAAACTAAAAAAAAAAAAAAAAAAAAGAAACCGAAATACCAATAAAATGCTTGCTGTATCTCGTTTGCTTTTAAAAGCTTTGTACGCTCGTCAAGATACATTTAAAAAGTATCTGTAGTTATATATTTTTGGCAGCATTAATTGTTAAATTTAAGATTGATTGCATTTGTATGTGTAGCTCTGTCTATATGTGTGTGTATGTTAGTATGTGCCTGAGTTGATTGAACTTCTATTAGATCGAAGTATCTGCGGAGGAGTTTTGCTTACATTATGAGTTTAATAATCTATTGTTTATATTGGCTTCTTAGATTTTAATTAAGATTTAAAAAAGAATAATTTCTAACAGAAAGCATGATTCTGATAACCTTAAGAAGAACCTTTTGAAAATCGCGGTTAGTTAAATTCTGGGCACTAAAAGTTTGATTTATAAAAATTTCAGAATAAAAAAACTGTATATATACCATGTAGCCCCTTTTTAGGCCCTGTACCGAAGGTACAAGAGCCTATTGGGTTTGTGCAAATGTATGTAACAGGTAGAAATAATGGTCGGAGACCCCCCAAAGTTACCACCATTATGGTCAGGAGTGATAGAGGAGTCGATATAGCCATGTCCGTCTGTCCGTCCGTCCGTCTGTATGAACGAAAGGATCTCGGAAACGGTAATAGATAGAGACTTCGTGTTTTTTGCATTCGACTAGGATTGCTCCGGAATTTCACAAGTTTATTTTAAAATTTTGCCCCTCCCCCCCCCCCCCCCCTTCCCCATAAAATCACCCCTTAGGGTGAAAATTTCTTCGGCACAAAAAAAATTGAGTGTACCAATATAGAGATAACGTCTCTCTAAGCAAAAATCCAAAAAGTTCATCAAAATCGGATAATAAATGGCGATTTTATAAGCAATTGAATTTGAACAACCCCCCTTTTCTTTTCATTCATATTCGCGCAGTGAGAAGTGGTCATGTGTTTGGTCATAAGCTCGGGAAACATTTAATATGTTTGTTAGGCGACCTGAACTGGTATAGGGCCTTTTACAGTCGGTTACGCCCGACTGTATTTCCTTACTTGTTTAGTCCTTTTATTTGTATACGGAATATATTCCTACCTGTATCCGTGTGTAATATTTTATTGGGATTAGTTTAAGATACAACAAGCTAAACTAAATCACAAAAAATTGTTTTTCTTTAAGTTTATGCATTAATTTGGTCCGTTTTTAATTAAGAACTCCAAATGCTATATAGACAAGTGAGTTCGGATATTTTGGAAAGCTTTGGGATCTGTCAATCATATTGTTTTGCCAACACATTGGCCTATTCGAAATTGTAAATATTAGAGTAAGCGGGAAGTACAAACGAGTTTTATGCAAAAGGTAGATTTTATGTATGTATTGAAAAAATGCATCCACAACCCCGACAACAACAAGCCATGGTTTCAAGCTCAAGCTCCGTATTTAGCGAAATCAGCTAGTTATAGTGTATTATGACCCAACGAAACCAATATAAATTAATTGAAGCTTAAGAGGCGAGCATTTCTTCTTCATCATAAAAACTGTTCAAAACTTACGAGGAAGCGTTCAAATTAGGTATTTTCCAGATATATCCTCTTTTGATTAATTCCTGACCAAAAAAGCTTAAAAATTGGATGGGGGCATGATACAATTTCATCTTTATTTAGCTATAATTAAACAAAAAATCGAATATTTGCTGAATAACTTAAAAATAAGTCCTCCCAAAGTGCGCAACCACTAACCAACGGCAGACAGATAGATGGATATGGCTCGATCGACGTGTTACATACACTTCCACGAACTTTATATGCTCATTTATCTTCTGTGTACAGGGTATTAAAGCACAAAATTACTTTATAATCCCCTACACAAAAAAACAATGCATCCTTTTGAGATGAGCAAATCCGTCAGAACTTCTCTTTGCTATTCTCATTTTATTTCCACCAAAAATTTAATGATTCATTGAGAAGATTTACTAAAATCCTCCAGCAACTGCTGGATGTCTGTCCTGTGCAAAATAATGTTCAAGGGATTAATCGCTTGATGTTCATAAATGATATTCGCCGGCGCGGCATGAGGCAGCGCAGTGTATCGATTAAATGTTTTGATAAACACGTCTACAAATATGGATCTTAAATACATACATACTTGTAGAGCGTAAAACAAGATACCTACTGAATAATATGTACGAGTCTGTTTATTTGTCTTCTAATGAACGCCTTTGTTTCGTCACATTGTCGCGGCGGCAGATAATTCAAATGGGTAACCAATAAAAATCTTATGTCATGTTTCATGTCGTTCTGTAGACATTATTGTTGCCTTAGTAGCACTCTCCCCGATTGAGACCCCGCCCAGTTGGCAGTCGGTCGGCATGTCGCTGGGTCGTTGCTGGATGGAGAGCTGATCTGCGCTGAACTGAGCTGAGCTCAGCTGTGCTGAGCTGTACTGAGGCGCGAGTCGACGCAAGTATGACGGTACGTTAAATTGCGCAGTAAACTACTAAAAACAACATAATAATAATTACAAATGATCATACGTCAATTTCTTGACGATATTACTTTACACAGCGCTGCCAGTTAGACTCACTTTATTGGCAGCCCAGCCAGCCATCAGCGTCTGCTACTACTTATTGAGCTAAGATCGCCAACTGCCTCCCCCACCGGGCCTGTTTGACTGACGAATTGACTGACTGAAACACTAAAGGCGATGGCGGATTTCTTTATTTTTATATTGTATATTTTTCTGTTTGCTGTTCTCGCTTTAAATAAATGAAATTTATTGTTAACGGTTAGTGACCCGAATTACACGACGATGGCTACGCCGCCGCGTACTTGTAGCTGCCGCGCATGTTAAGCGCACTGCTCACTAATATCGAACTGTACGGAGTATCTCACTATATGTTGCTCATGTATCTTGACAGAACTTTAAAAAGCATAGCAATTTTTAGCTAGCAGCATTAATTGCGGCAGCACAAACGCCTACAATGCGTACGCGTTAACGAAAATTTAAAGATAATATATCTCTGTATCTGATCTTAATGTATTTCTCTGCTCAATGTGCTACACAGCTCAAAGGCATACAAGTCACATGGCTTTGTGGCATCAAAGCTAAGTATTTAGAACGCCATCAATATTAGACAAATTACAATGGAAGAGCGTTGTATCTTCTAGATACTTGTCGTGATAAATCAACGTACTTAAATTTTCTATTCCTAACACATGTTATATTCATCATAAGCTGTTGCTGTCACGATTTTATTTGGCTCACTTGTAAATTGTATCTCAAAATTGCAATTGTATCGCTTCATTTGATATTTATGCTATTTGTTTCTCGTTGTGAAATTTCCAAGTATTTTCTTAACGCACTTTAATTGAAATTGAATTTGATTTTGAACTAAACGACAAAATATTCAATTGATTTCTTCGATTGTTCTACGACATACTACATCAAAATAAACAAAAAATGCTGCTATGTAGGGTATATGTATGCACATACATATATACAATAAATATAACATTTCACTGTTTTATTAGTAGATGCGGAAACAGTTGGCCACAATTTGTTTTGGTTTTCGTATAAAGTAATTTCGTCAGAATTAAAAAGTATCTGAGCGCATATTTAAATTCATGGGAACCACTTGTGAGTGTGTGTGTGTGTGAGTATGTGTGTGCGTTTGTGTTTATTGTATGTTTGTGTGCACATTTGTCAATCACGTCCCAAGTAACTTTACCCGGCAACCAAAGTGGCCCCTTCTATTCGAATTTCGTGTACTTACTTATAATTTTTATTCTTCTTCAAAATGATTTGTTGCTTCTTATGTATCCGCACGTACACATTTTGATTCTTTTTTATTGTACAATATAAAAAATGTATTATATACATTCAAACTTCAATATTATTCGGCCTATGTTCTAATTTAGAGTCTAATTCACTTTATTCGAAATACATAAACGAACAGCGTGAAGTGTTCATAAAGTATTTTTAAACTTATTTAAATGAAATAAAGTTTTTAGTGCTTGCAAAGTTATACAAATTAAATTTTTTTTTCAATATTAAAATTAAAATCGATAGAAATGTAAAGATAGATTCACCATATGCTGTATATTTGACCAGATTTGCCTTTTTTTAATAATATTTCATGTCACTTTAGTTAAAATTTTTAGATATTTGAAAATATTTTCGGTGTAAAATAATAAATGTGTCTAATATCTGGCAACACTTAAATACCAGGAAAACATTTTTTTTAAATTTTAAAGTTCTTAGTTTGAGGGACTAAAAAATTTTTTTCTTATATGATTTAAACGTAACAAACAAACAAAAAATATATTGAATAAAGAAAAGTTTTAGCAAATTTCCGCCTAGTATTTGCAAAAATATTTACACCGTTACCGAATGAATTTTAATAGTTCGTATAATAATCGAATATTTTTTACTTGAAAACTATCTGAAATAAGAAAGAATTGTGCAGTATATAGTGCTCGAGCTCAACATACCTTACAACCCTTTGTACTTTGAATTTTTATCAGAGATATATTTCCATCTGTATCCCTGTGGCATATTTTATTGAGATTATTATAAGATACACCAAAATTTGGTGTCTCAAGCTAAACTAAGAACAACACAATTTGGTTTTTTAAATAAAAAAAACCCAAAATGTAAGGAAAGTTATGCCAGCTATTAAGTAATCCAATATGGACTTATAAGAATATTTTATATATATGTGAAAGAGTGTTGGAAAATTGGTTCAATGATGATTGGCCGAATGAACGTATACAACAGTTAGATGAAAGTTTCCATTAGTTAAAATATTTGTAAAAACAAAAATTATTAATAGTGTGAAAAAGGTTTGTATGGAAAGAAAAAATCAGTCATGCTCTAATTTTCGTAAAAAACATGCACCGAAAATTGCAAATCGCATAATTTTTGCGTTTTGAAATCGCTTGCAGTTAGGCAAGTGGATGAAGAGTAATAGCAATATTTCACACAAACAACAAAGTCCTCGAATTTGAAAGTAGTTTTCGTTTATTTTATAATGTTTAAAGATTATTTTGCTGTACACTTCAATATTATTGATACCGAGTTCAAAATTTAAATAATTAATGTACCTCAAATTTGTTTAAAACGATAACCGATAAATATTTTCTTCACACATTACAAATGAAACATATCGATAACAATTTTTTGCGTTTTGTGGGAGCACGTTCAAACGAAATCGTACGAAGTGAAAATGGGAACATGACTGTATAAGTTATGATTCGAACGATGCAAATGCATAATTCATTTCGTTCGTTATGTATCTGAAAAAGTTTTCAGGGAATGAATGCAATTATAAATAAATCTAGAAAAATTTTTACCAAATTCTAGAAATCAGCATTTCTAAGCTAAACAACAATTTGTAAACGAGCCCGGTTATATTTAGAGTACTAAGAAATATATGTTTTACTCTAAATCTAAAAAAAAAAACTGATTGCTAGTCAAATTGGAAATCCTAGTCTTTTATTCCAAGTAAAAATATTAAATCCAAACTATAAATATTTAATACTCTACGCGAATTATATAGCAAAATAATTGACATTTGTAAGCCTTACTTTTATATATATGTATAAACAATTATTTATTTGTTTAATCGGTAGTTAAATGTTTACTTTAGAAATTAAATTTATACGCCACGGCATGGCGCGGCATAATTAAGTAATCAAAAGTTCTAAAACGCAAAAACTTCGACAAATTCAGAAAAGCCAAAACATTTAAAAGTTAAGTAAATTGTTTAATTATGCCAACGTACAAGATTATAATTCCAATTAGACGCTGATAAGCGATTTTCGACTTTTCCTGCTGCTTCGATTGTGCTATTTCTAAATAATTAATTTGAGAGAACTTCATATCGTATATATGTGCCAGGCAAGGCACATATCTAAGTAGTACATATGCTACATAAATAGATAAATGGATTCATTTGTTAATACCGACAAGGTTTAAAATTTAATTAGAAAAGTTACTATTGGAATTTTGGTCTTTAAAGCAAATTTACTTAAGCCATTTCGTCGCTCGCTCGTGGCCATTATAAAAATTTATATGCGTGTCTTTCTAGAACAAAAGGCCGACTGACTGACTATCTTTTTAACTATCTATCTACACACATACTTAGATACATATGTAATTGTGTATCTATGTATTTCCATTTATGTATATTAATATTTATAATTGGGTTGGGGTTTCTTCGGTTATCTAACTAAATAAATATTAAATTGTAATTAAAGTCATGGGAGTGATTTTTATTGTTGTTTTTTTTTCGGGCGAAAATATGTGATTATTTTATAACTAATTTCTGTTGGCTGTGTGTGTGTTTGTCTTTTGCTAATAACACTAATTGATATATAAGTCTTTTGCATTAAGTCAACTGAAATTTAATTACTAATTGAATCGATTAAGGTTTAACTTCTGCCGTAGACCGTCAGTTCGGCGACGACTAACTAAACAACATGTGACAACATGTTGTTGCACTAATTGAGAGCTAATTGAATGACAATATTTCGAGTGCTTCTTGTTGCCAGCCAATTCGCATGCGACACTAAACAATGCGCATGCGGGCTAAAGTTCAAGCCCGTGCTGCAGTCTATATAGTAGCCGCCAGACCGCAGCATGAAATGAACATATCAGCAGGCATATTTGCGCATATTCAAATAGAGCAAGTAGACCACCGAGCAACGAGTGCCAAAGTCGAATGTCAAAACGCTTTTGTGTGACAAAGTTAACGAAACACAGCGAGCGGACAGGAGTGGGGCGTTGGTAAAAGGTAAACTGCTACAGACACACATACACAAACATACGTCCCTACTGTTGCTCCAGTTTGCCTGCTTTTTTTGTTGCTTGTATCGAACGAACACCTGGATTTGTATCTGTATCTAGAATCTGTATCTGCTGAACATATCTGCGCGCTACCAAACAGCCACTCCACTTAAAGTCGTATTGGCGGTGGCGCTGGCGGGGCGCATGCGCAGATACGAGCTGAGCTGTACAATGGCGCTGTTGTTAGGGCCGCAGCAAATCGAATGCCGACTTATTTGCCTAAAAATGATATCAACTGCAGCAAGAGTGTCTAATTTGTTGTAATTTTTTTTTATTATTTTACTATACTGGTTGAGTATGCAGCTCCATTCGCTTTCCTCAAAGCGCCCAAGTGTGAATGAATCATAGCCACAGCAGACATTCCTTCATGCCGCCACCTTCCGTTCGGCAACGCCGTTCCAAACATTTCAAATGCGCTCAATTTAAATAAATTAATTTGAAATTGGGAGCATGATTAGTACGTTCTCGACCATTTGTGCCAGTATGGTACTAGGAAAATCGAATTACTCATGTTGATTTATTTTTTTGCTATTTAGTGCAAATAAATGTTTTCCTGGAAGCAATAATAATTTATATTTTTCCGAAAGATTTTCACATTTAATTTTGCATTAAGCTGGCGACTAACAATAAGCAGAAGGTCAGTTCAGCATGTCTCAAGGTCAATTCTAAACTATAAATTTGAGACACAAAAATATTTTGCATACGATTTGCTATTAATTGAAATTCGAGCGAAGCAGCATCATCGGAGATAAATTCATAGTTTCAGCAGCTTCAACTGCAACCCAAATCAATTGTCAAATGTCTGAAATTTGCTTTTTAGAATGGGGTGTGTTTTAAAGCGAAACTCCAAAGAGACGCTCAATGCAGCGCGCTGACGACATTTTTAATCCTAAAATTTAGACTAAAGCCGAAAATCATTGAAAGACAGACGAAAGTATCTACTACAACGACGATATGAGTATCTGTTATATAAATGTGTGTGTTTTAGCTGCGAGGAATGGCATTAAACGAGTTGAGTTCACAACGCAGAAGCAACAGACGTGCGCTTGTCAATGGCGGAGGTGGCATAGCTGATGAACGTACTAAAAAACCACTGTTTGAGTATATTGTATCTGTATCTGCGACATCAACGAGCAGGCGTGCGATCGCATTAAATATTATAGAGAGAAGAGGGCAAAATACAATACAAACAAAAAAAAAAAAAAAAAGGCCAATTCAAAGAGAACAACTGAAATCAAGATTAAGTTTTAATAATTCAAACATGCATCGACGACTTCCCATTCGCATCCGTGCCGCGTACATAGCATCGTGCAGGGATTAGCGTTTGTTGTTGGAGGTGTGCTTTTTAGCTAATGGAGTGCGAGCAAGCGGCTGAATGATATACAAGTCTAAGCGGAAAGTGTTTAGAAATTAGAGACAGACAGACAAACGAGACGGACGAACGAGTTTGAGATACAACTCAACTGAGAAATCATGTTACGCTACCAAAATTTGACAAATTCGGTAGAAATTGAAACTAAGCAGCAGTAAAACGAAGCGAGGCATACATACATTGCTATTAAAATACAGAACACACCCAAAAATGTTTTAATGAAAATAAAAATTGTGAAGATATATACACAATATGGCTGGCGACGTATCAAAGAATTCCATAGAGACGCAGACTCAGGCAGGCAAAATGAACAAAGACAACAGAAAGGTGACAGTCTCGATTTATGCTCAAATTGTACGCGTTTATGCATAAGATACTTCCAATTTGTGTTTGCTTCACTACGAACGCGCTGCAATTGCATTGCAAAGGCGGGCGTTATTGCTAACTGCCGCCCTGCCGCTTAGCCTATCTTGCATTCTTTCTTCTCCAGTTCACTATGTGGTATACATAACAAAAGCAAAGAAGAAAAATAAAAAGGAATATATGTGTCGCAGCAAATTTTAACACAAAAGTATCTCAAACATTTGTGCAGCAGGAATAAAAACTAAAATTATAAAAAAAAAAAAAAAAGGAAATAAATATGCAGCGTATAAAAAGCAACCACAGCTGTCATTATTTCAATAACTGGTTATAATTTTCGCATGCAATAAGATAATGACAGGCTTGCAAACTGACAGGGAAGGACGAATGTGCACGCATAGAAGCATAGACAGACAGACGGATGTACGCTAGTTGCTCATAGACGCATCAGTTGCGCGCGTTTTACTTAATCCCAGTTTTATAAAAAAAAATATTCTACGCTAAAACCACCCCAAAAGTCATCAGCTGCAACCCTTTGACTAGTTGCATTTTTATTTAGATTTAGCTACACTTGAGCAACATTAAACCTAATCGCTTTTATCTGAGCACCAGCTGCGAAAAATGTGCACAATTCCAATTCCTTCGATTGATCTGTTGAAAATTCCTTATTAATTAGCCACTGTATGCACTGCAAGGGGTCCAAAATGGACGCGGCATGTTCTCTTATGCCGGCCAAGTGTTCAATTTTTGACTTAATGTACAACAATCGACCAAACAAAAAATAAAAATACGAAAAAAAAAAAAAAACAAAAATCAAAATGAAATTCCTCGAGCGCATTTGATTGTTTGTTATTTTTATATTTTGTTCAGAAATTTTCGTTGTTTTTAATTCTTTTTTTTTACTCGGTGAACTCGTTTATTTGATTAATAGTTATGGTTTGGCGAATTCTGATTTGTCAACTTGTTTGATGTGTTTCTTTTTTCGCCCGGTTATTTCGGTTTGTTCTTAACTACATATATCTCTCATATTCTGATATTCTGGTAGCCCGACAATTGGGCGTTAACTGCTACTTGCGTGCCTTGGCCAACCAACAACTTATTATGCGACCGACATACATACATATGTGCATACATATCATGGGTACACGTTCAGATTTATGACAGTTTGCGCATTTTATAGACATTATTAAATAGATTATCTACCTGGCTTATTATTCTTACGAACAGCCCACTCAATATTTTTACGCCAAATATTCAGCTGTGGTTCCGTTTAACTTCAGAAGTGTACCAGTTTGGAGTGATTTACGCCTCGCTGGCTGCTTTGCTAATAGACAAATTGTGGAGATTGAAGAAATTTTGGTTTACAACTTTAACAGCGGACTCGATTTTTTAAACCTTCTTTTCTTTTAAGTCGCAGTGTTCCCTTTTCTTAACAAATGTGTTATTGGCTCAATATATTCTCAATAGTATATAGAACACAAAGAGGCTTACTGTTGAGATAAGTAATGGTCTATAGGAACTTCACATCTGTTGACAAAAATTCTATGGTGTTAAAGTTTTGCCTTGTAATTGTTTATTTTTAATATAATATCCCATAAGAAACTAGATGGGAGTCTCTTTATATATTAAACAGAATATTTGTGTGTTTGTATGTTTCTATTTGTTCTTTATAAATTACTACACCATTCATCCGAGCACCATTAAACTGTGTGAAGTTATGAAGTGCACTCTCACGCAGAATATAGGCATCTATCCTAAAATAAGATAAAACTTTACGAGAATTAAATTGACATAATTCTCATAAAAATTCTCCAATTATTTTAATATACTTCAAACGAGCATCATATCAGCCTTCTGAATAATATTAATACGTTCGGTTTCGGTGAGTGATGGTGGGTGGTTGTGTTAGGAGAAGGTTACAAATTTTAAAATAAACTCGTAAAATTTCGGCTAAGTCCTAGTCAAAAGCAAAAAAGAACGAAGTCTCTATCTATTACCATTTCCGAGATCCTTTCGTTCACCTTCGGTACAGGGCCTAAAAAGCTTAAAAAGAGGCTGTTGAGCAATCTGTTAAAATTTCGTGTGAATGGCAAACAAAAATTGAGTAAAAGAAAGCCTGCTAAGATTATCCAAATAATCAGCAGTCGATGAGCGATTAAACATTATCTTTTGTTAAATTCTTAACCAGAAAAAAGGAGCTCTGGCTAATGCTTAACGCTCGTTAGCTGCTAATTGAAAATCGAGAAGTTGAAAATGTTTTAACCAGTATTACAAATGGTCAATTATATATTAATATCAAGCCGTATAATATAAATCTATTATAAATAATAGAAATGAATTTAGTATTGTTGACATAACTTGAGAACGGCTCAACAAATTTGACTAATTTTAAGTTTTATTTGTTATAGACCGAATAAGGTTTAAGAGAACAGTTGTATTTGAGAAAAGTTTGTATTGTAAGTTAAGGCATGTTCGGACAGTGCTAGATATTTGACACCTTCACCATTGAAAATTAAAATATGTATTTAAAGACTTCAAACTCAACGAAATCTACTTACATATATAAAAATTAATGTTCTATCTATGAATCTATAAATGTTCCTTATAGAAAGCCAAACCATCCAACCGTTTGAGCAATAACTTGCAGACGAACTTCAGTTAGGCCAGGAAAGAAATCGTGTTAAGGGGCGTTGCCTCATACCCCATACAAGCGATAAACATAATTTGATGAAGTTTTGGTATACATGTTATTGGGGTCGCGAGACGTAATGATATAAAATTTGATGAAAATCGGTAGAGTGTTACCAGGCGCCTCATATAAGCGATAAACGAAATAAGTCTTATCTTTGCATTCAATTGAGATATACTGATCAAAGTTCATATATGTACATATTAATGGGACCGAGAGTTAAATAAGTTCTTTATAGACAAATATAACCCTATATAGTCAATATTTTGCGATAAAGCTGATCGGGTACAGCTAGCTTTTTACTAAGCATAAAAAGATTAGAAAATTAAGATACACCTCTAGAAAATGCGATCTTGTAGATCTTAAGTTCCGATGAAACACTTAAGAAATTTTCTTGCTAGTATTTGATTTAATAATTTTTTTTTTTTTTTTTGTTAATAAAAAATCTGCGTTTACCCCCCTTTAACACTGTACCAGCACAAAATGCCATGTGATGCTGACAAACGATTTCTTTTCTCTCTTATACGCTCTTACATATACGATAAATATTTATACTTTTTTTTTCCATTTTACTTCAAATAAAAACAAAATTTTTATTGTGACTAATTGCGATTGGCTGTCAATTGGTTTGCATGTTGCAGACAAATAAATTAATGGCTTTGCTGCTTATGAATGTGCGAGACAAACAGACAAACACACACACAGATACAGGCACGTAGATACATTACACATTCAGATACACGCACACACACGCACACACACACACACAGAGCTAACAATTATTGCTGACAAGGAGCAACTCGCGCTGCTTAAGAAATTCTAATGCTGCTGCATTTATGAATACATCTATCTATCCAACATATAAAAAGTATCTGCAACTTTGTAGTTGCCCCTTGCCGCTGCACGCGTGTGCTTAAATGTTTGGTTTACCCGCATACGAAGCCAAATGCTGACAAGTCGCATATGAATAAAATAAAACAGTTTAGAACGAGAATTAGAAACGCTAAATTGTAATTTGGCGGTTCTTATATGCATTCCCAATTTTCAGGAGCGGGTTAAATGCTTACAACACAGTATTTCAGCTTTAGCGGGGTTGAGTGGGTGACGCATTTCCCAAAAAATACATATATTCAACTGGGTTATGTGGGTACTGGGTGCCCCTATATGCGCTCAAATTACGCTTAATTGTTACTTTTATCAAGTACAAATATTTATTTATAAAAAGTGAACGAACCAAAGAAACTAATTTCTAGTCGCTATAGAGGCAGCAACTCGTTGAAAATAATTAAAATTAATTAAGCCATTTTTCTTCAATGTGCCCAAACGAAAGAGTGTACAGAAGAGCAGTAGAGAGGTCTATGGAAAAAGTATTTCATTCTATAAATTTAAATCGCCTTCAATTGATCGCATGTTCTTATGTGTTCCTACTCAAAGTATAACATTTGACGAAATGTGAACATTCATTGGAATAATATTTAATTAATTTCCATACTCAAACGCTTAAATACGAAGGCGAAGGTGTAAATGTGTGTGCCTTCATAAAGATGATTTGTCAAATTTGTTGCCTTTCTTAATCACAGAAACTTCTATTCACACATAGAGACATGAATATGTTTTTATAAAAAAAAAAAAAAAAGATATCGAAAGACAGACAAACAGACTACCTATGTGAGAGTTAGTTGACCGGGCCGACAGGCAAGACTATGAAGCTGCTTGATTGATTGTCAGTTAACATTTCTGAATTCTTTGGGCATTGGTTTCCTTTGATCGGATCATGTACTGCACAAGTCTGCAGTCTTACTGCATTTCGCTTTAATGAATATCAAAAAAGGATGCCGAAACATCGACTGACTGACTGACTGACTGACGGTCTGTCTGGCTAACTGACTGGCACTCATTGTTTGTACAATAATACAATTTATACAATATAAATGTTTCCATAATTTCATTGGAACGCCATTTTAGACGTTTTTTTTTTCTTTTGGGTTTTAATTTTTCCCTGAAAAGTTTTTAAGAAAATCTATTTGAGTGATGGAACGAATGGGCACAGAATAGTACTCCAACAATAAAATATAAAAAAATGGAAATATTTGATTGCTTTAAAAATAATAATAGTTGACGATTTACAGTTAAATATTTTAAACACTGATACGCGAAAAAATACACAACTTTTAGCAGACAAACAGATGGAGAACATAGCTAGATTGACTTATCATCAGGAACTGATCTTTATGGGTTCTACGATGCTTGCTTTAAAGTGTTTTAAACTGATAATTGTTTGAAAGGGGTCTCATAATCAAAATTTGTTGAAGGTATCCCATCGAAATTAAAAGG
The DNA here is from genome assembly GCA_035044805.1 of Leucophenga maculata. Taxonomy (NCBI): domain Eukaryota; kingdom Metazoa; phylum Arthropoda; class Insecta; order Diptera; family Drosophilidae; genus Leucophenga; species Leucophenga maculata. The sequence continues at coordinate 1,417,298 of JAWNNP010002193.1, read as the reverse complement.
AGAAACCCCACCACCATATAATCGTTTAACAAAATTTGTTATATCTTTCCATACATATGATGTACAAGTATGAAAATTTGGTACACATGTCAACATATCTTTCCATCGATTTTAGTTACAGTGATGAAATTTGGTATACATGTTAATTACTATAATACATGCTCCATACTATACAGATTTGAATTAGATTATCAATTATTTTGAAGGCCAGATTTTAATAGATTTAATTCATTTATATGCCCAGCATGAAGTTTGTATTTTCTAAGAAATATTTTACAATTATCCAAATGACATTTTGTTCAAGGCGCATCGGAACATTTCAATTCGTTGTTGATAAATTGTTTACTAAAGTGACCAATCAATTGAATTTTAAAATTAATTTAATTCTAAACATTTCACCATTTTAGAATATTTTTTTTTTTATTTCCTCCATTTTGTTCTCCCTGGTCGCTAAGATTCCTTAGGCGTGCAAATTTTTATGGCACTTGGATATTAAATAGTTGCAGAACGTTCGTTAGAAAGAGATGACTGACTACGCGTGTGCAAGTGAGACCAAGTGAAAATTAAACATTAAAAAATAAATTCTAATAATTGCCATTGGAATATAAAATATGGGCAAACGATTCGAGATTCATGAAGACTGTCTAGCGTAAGAGACGGCTGCGGGGTGACGGAAATCATAGCGATGACGGCGCGCTTGTATCTATCTGCTGTAAGATACTCGTACAAAGATACATATTCATTCGCGCGTTTGCCAAGTTTGCGCTGCTACTAAATTCATCTTTTTATATATTAATAATTCTTGTCGTTGTTATTATTATTATTAAAATTATACAAAATGATTTCTAATACTAAATTTGTATGTTAAATGCCAATTAATAATACAAGCGAGCGAACAAATGCAAGCATTATATTCTACATTTCGATCGAATGTAGCTACAAACGCACACACAGATACACACACACACACACACACACACACAGATACATTCACATAGCACAGATAAAGGCATCAATCTATTTGTCTTTTTAGGTTTTTAGTTTGTAGCTGTGCATGTATCTGTGTATCTGCGCGCAATTCATGTGCGCCAAAGAAAGGAGCGACCGATCGTTTGTGTCTTTCATTAAGATTTAATTTTGAGTTAAAACATACACAAACGATAAATTATAAAGCATATTTTTTTCGCTTTTTTTTTTTTTTTTTTTTTACTTTTTGCCCTTCTACACACCTCGTGCACCCTTTTCTCCCTTACCAAAGCATGCGTTCGATGGTTCCTGCTTAACGCAAACAAATTCATTTTATTTTCGAAACATTTTCCACCGCTGCAGATACAGATACTCGTACAAATATGAATATGATTTTTCGTTCTGTGATTAAGCACTTTAATCGTAATTTTTTTAAGTATCTACACATGCATGTAAGCATTTGTATCTGTATCTTCGGCTGTGACTGTGTATCGTGTACATTTGGTTTAGATATGCAAGAATTCTTGATTTTTATTTTCTGTGGTTTATGACTGCTTGAGTGCGATGTACCCCCGGCCGACTACCGCCTGTTTGCCCTTCGCTTGGTGATCACTATTTAAAAATAACCATCGAAATTATAGCTAAAATCCGACTAAGAACTCTTTCAAGTAGATTTGTGAATAATTAATAAATTTATTTCGATTTGGGGTTAGCCTTAAAATTTGGCAGGCAGCATCCATTTTGATTTAAACCTTTACATCTTGCGAGATGTTCTAATTTGATTATTAGTAATGCATGAAAACTATTCGAAAACGTAGCCAAATAATTGAAGAAGCTGAGCTCATTAATAATAAATGTTTAATTAGCCAGTATTTCACAAACTAATATGGTGTAGTATAGTACAAAAGTTGAGAACTCTCAATTGTCGCCTACCACTGAGTGTTAATTATTACATCTTCTTTTTATAATAATTGGACATAACTGTATAGATTCATTGAACCTATAACATAATTTTATACCCAACTATGTTCTGTATGAAGGATTTGACAATTGGTATGCTATATCAACTCGATAAACTAATAAAATATCAAAAATAATACACTTTTCCTTCGATCCGTATGCAGTTAAATTTTAGAAACCTATATAATCAGTACTCAAACTAGTTTAGGTTCCAATTATTACAATAAATCTCCATTCAGTGATCTCTAATTAATCTTTACGGTTTCGTGGTTAAAGATGTTCTAAAAAAAAACTGTTTTACAAAAATTTTCCAATATAAGAAGTGTGCTGGAAATTGCACTACGACTAAAACTCTATTTTTTGCTTTGTTTGTTCTTTTAGTTTTTTCAAAAATTATTATAAATTTGTTTTCATTGAAAAGAATTTTGATGGACGTTATCCAAAAACTTCATTCGGCGATCTTCTAAATATAATACAGCACATATGTGAGATATATCATTAGGATTAATGTAGAAGACTTTCTTGGAGTTTGTAGCTCAACTAAAAAGAAGCACAAAAACTTTTCTGTAAAAATACTAAAAAATGAGAGGCAGGTAGGGCACGACCATCTTTTTATATAAAAATTTGAAGTTCTATCTCGTATAATTATTGGAATTTCGCCTCTTAATGCTAGTACAAAAAAAAATATTGGGTGTACTGTACAATGAAGAAAAGTGCTACCGAAAGTCAAAGTATTTTAGTGGACAGTCCAAAAAAGGTTTGTAGATGAAGAATTGAAGACATTGCTCAATGAAGATGCATGCCAAACACAAATAGAACTTGCAAAAGTTTTGGCAGTTGATCAAGCTACAATTTTCAGACGTTTAAAAGCATTGGTATTCATCCAAAAGCTTGGAAATTGGGTACCGTGTGAATTGAAACATAGAGACGTCGAACGCCGATTCTGCATGTCGGAAATGTTGCTTGAACACCAAAAACAGAAGACATTTTTGCAACAGATTGTCACTGGTGATGAAAACTATATTCATTACGATAAGCCCAAGAGGAAGAAATCGTATGTAAAGACCGGCAAACCATTAACATTCATGACAAAACCGAATATTCATGGCGCCAAGGTAATACTCTGTATTTGGTGGGAGCACAAGATTGTGTTATTTTATGAGCGCTTAAAATCGAGACAGACGATTAAAAAGGACCCCTACCGAACACAATTGATACGTTTCAAGAGTCCGATCGAACAGAAAAACAACCAGAATATGCGATCAGACAAGAATACATAATTTTTTATCATGACAACGTTCGGCCACATATGTTAGGATCGGTTAAAAGCTATTTGGAAAATAATGGGTGGGAAGTTCTTACTCAACCGCCTTATAGCCTAGACATGGCCTACTTGTTCAGATCAATGCAAAATGCGCTCAACGGAATACGCTTCATTTCAGAACAGGGTATCAAAAATTGGCTGGAATCGGAGAAGTTCTTTTGGTATTTCCAAAGAAATCACTCGGTGACAAGTTAAATGAAAAACTGTTGGTAGTTTTGGAGACTTTTTTTTCTTTGAAGGCATCAATAAGTAAAAACATCTTTGAACGAGCTGTTTACTGTATACTAAAACCAAATAAAATTTTGTCAAAACGAATATTAAAAAATATTTGTTTTTAAAATATTTACAAATAATTCTGTGAATTATTTTATAAATAAAAATAAGGTTTAGCAACAAAGATAAACAATTGTGGATTTTGAATCTTTTTATTGACAGCTATTAAATCAAATGTGCTATTCCTACAAGTTCGTAGATAGATTCATAGGTACTCCTTCCCCTGCCTGAGTTAGTGACGCTGTTGTCGCTGCTGCTGCTAAATGATTCAATAAGCTCCTTTTATGGAACTCAAATAGTACACAGCGCAGTACAATTCCTCATAATCATCAAATCAAAGCGCCGGAAATAAGACGCCAATAAAAAATTAATATGCAAAGATTAAAAACAATTCAGCTTCGTGCATCGCAACTAGATACATTCTTATATACCTATATAACGTATAATAAATAACGTATAATAAAAAAAAAAAAAAATGAAAACTTTATTTAACCATTTGTTTTAGCGCATTAAATGGAAATGACTAAGACTAAGGAGCGCCAGACTAATAATAAAACGCCAAGAGAAATTAAATTGTGCAAAAAATAAAAAAAAAATATTGTATCTAGCAACTGTGACGCTGAATCACATTTGCTCTAAATAATAACTACATATAAATTATTTGTATGTAAAGCGACGGAATGACTAATTATTATTGAAATTAGTTGCTATTGAGATATTTTAATTTTAAGCTAAGCGTATTGAATTAGGACTTTACCATTTTGGGGGTGCTTGAGGTCGGCTCCAATTTCAAATCCACAATGACGAGTTGTTCTTGCAGTAATCCAGGAGATTAACGTGGTTAAGTGGGTGTTTTTAAATATCCAAGTGGAAAATTGTTTTGCGGTCTTTTTATTATATTTTGGAGGCAGTTGTCTTTTGTAATTTGTTATATTTGAAAAGCTTAGTTGCAACAATTTCTTCTTTTTTTGTATTTATTTATTTATTCACATTTTGCGAAAGAAAATTTTATATCACAAGTTTTTTTTTTTATTTTTTTATTAATTTTACTAATTAGCAAATAATAATTATTTATTTGATTGTTTATTGAGTTTTATTCATATTTTTACACTTGCACTTTTTTTTTTTTAAATGCAGTTTGTTTTTTTTTTTTTTTTGTTTTGTTTTATTTTATTTGCCAATTTTATTATGTATTTTGTTTCGTTTGTCTTTTCTTTGCCGCAAACAACAATAACAACGAGACACAAGCCGAAGAGTGTGGTGTGGGAGAAGTAAGGAACCGCGTGCGGAATATTAAATTAATAATAATTAAGTTTGTCGATTCTGCTGCACTAACAACAAGAAGTAGAAGAAAATTTAAAAAACTATTTAAAATTGTATTCACAAAAAACGATAAAATTTTGTCCGCTACCGCTGCACGTTTACTTCGCTAGCCAACGTTCGAAATACGAATAAACGCTCGTTTCGTTTAGTCAATGACTAAGGGCGGGCAATTCAAAATACAATTTGATTTTTTTTTTGTTTGTGTTTGAAATTCATCAACGCAGTGTGAGAACAACAACAACAACAACAATGAAACCGAAAACTAATAAAATGAAATCAATTTACACACAAACACACACATACACGCGCAAAATACTCAAAGCCGTACTCATTACTCACACAAACACACACAGTCGAACTCTCAGTTGCACATACACTGACAAACTAACGCACACACATGTAAAACTGTTAAACTCAAAAAATGTAGAAATTAAAACCAACAACAACATAATATTGAGCAGGCAAATAAATGCAAAAGAAGTTGGCAACAAATAATATTAGCTCTCTTACAAAATCGTATGCATATTTCTCTTTATTAAACTGTATGTTCTCGCAACATTTTAGCCACTCTTAGGTACAACAAAACAAAAAAACGTGCTTAAAATCAAGGTATATTTAATATACCTTGCTTAAAATGGGCCAAAAGTAACAAAGTATATGTATATGTATATATAATGTAAATGTATATGTGTATCAGCCGGCAACGAAAATGTGCTCTCGCACATTATAGTTTTGTGTGTGTATTGGTGCATTGTGCAGTTGTGTGTGTGTGTGTGTGTGTGTGGGCTAGTAAATGAAGCAAGCAAAACAAAAAGACAAAAACATTGAACAACAACAACAACAACAAAGAAATTAACAAAAGGAAACTATGCAAAATATGTAGACGGCAACAATAACTTAACGGTATGGCGAAACTGCATATGAAATGGAATTGAAAGAACATCAAAAGGTTTTGAGCTACATATGTACATACATATGTATTAAAAAATGCCGCTAGGAGGAAGGGACTACTCTGGCAGGATTTATTTATTTATTAATTTATTTTTTATTTATTTTCTGCTAACAGATTTCGATTAAAACAATTTCCTTCACAAATACGTTCCTAAAATTTTTTTATTAATTTTATTTTTTTGTTTAGTTTACAAACAAAAAAAGTTGGAACAAAAAGTGAACAAGTGCTAAAAATCCGACTGTAACACATTAACTACTGGGCGAAGCATAAACAAAATGAGAATTATGACACGCTAATAAAAGAGAGAGAGAGAACGTATGAATGGTAACTAACCAACTTTATACCGTTATATGTACATAGATCACAAATGGTCATTCGAAATGAAAAATTATATTATAAGAGAAACCTTAAGATGATTTTCAAATACTTAACCAATATACACTGCCATGCACTTGAATAGGGACAAACATTTATATTTGTTTCGTTTTATTTTTCTCTTAATCTACTGTTGCTATTTTAATGGTGTTTACTGTTTTCTGACGAATAGAGTGTAGGCAAATTATGGAATTAAGAGACGGACCTCGAAAATTTACCGTTATCATTTATTTTCAATTTTGGTTTGCGCATTGCTAGAATGTTGTCGCGGAAAAGCACTAACTGCTGTTGAAAAGGGCAAAATACTTGCGTATAAGGAGTGTAACCTTACTTACAGGCAAATTGCTGAAAAAATTGGAAAAAGCAAAAATGTTAAATGCAATTTCCTTAAAAACCCATCAAATTATGGAAACAACATGAAAGGGCGGACCAAAAAAGCACTTTCACGTACTGCAGAGCGGCGAATTGTTCGAGAAGCTTCAAATTCACACTGCTCAGCTTCTAAAATTCACTCAAAATTACAATTAGATGCAAGCGTCGACACTGTAAGGCGAGTTTTACGTAAAGCTGAACATCTAAAAAGATTAAAATTAAAAAAAAAACACCACTTAATAACCAACGTAAAGTTTCTCTCCAAGTCTTTGCTGGACATCATATGACCTGGAAGAGCGAATAGCATGCCGTGGTGTTTTCAGATGAAAAACGTTTCAATTTGGATGGGCCTGACGGTTTTTCGTATTACTTTCATGATATTCGAAAAGAAGAACACTTTTTGTCCCGTCACCATAGCCGTGAGAAAGGTGTAATGGTATGGGGTGCCATCTCATATTATGGAACATGCAAGCTGCACGTTGTGTCATCCAAAATGAATACAATGCATTACAAAGGCTTGCTCGAGAAAACATTTCCTGAGCTAAACAACATCTTCGGACCATTATTGTGGACTTTCCAACAGGATAATGCCCCAATTCATACAGCTCGGGTGGTAAAAACATGGATTCAGCAGCAAAACGTGGCTCTTATGGAGTGGCCCACATATTCTCCGGATCTCAACATAATTGAGAATGTGTGGGGATGGATGACAAAAAAAGTGTATGAATCTGGGAGACAGTACGAAGATATACAGACATTAACAGATGCAATTAACACAGCCTGGAGCGAAATATCCTTAAATTACATAAAGGCACTTTATGACTCTCTTCCTAATAGGATTTATGAAGTTATTTCTAAAAATGGTGACCACACACATTACTAAAATATTTTAATTATAAACATTAATAATAACTAAGCCTTAAAGTCAATGAAAATGTATATACGATTTCTATAACACACATTTTTAGTTCTTGTCCCTATTCAAGTGCTGCATAAAAATATGCAATTTTTAAAGAACTCGCACAAAAAAAAATTTTTTTTTAAACTTTGTTAATTTGGAATATATTTTTTGTTTTTAATTCAATAAAGAATGAAATACTGAATATTAAAAAATATTTGTCTATTGATTTAATTTGTTTGTTTCAGTCAAATATTTATTTACTCGTTTTAAAATGCTTGTCCCTATTCAAGTGCATGGGAGTGTACATAAATGGCGCAGCAGCATGGACCGTGATTCAATCAGATGAAAATACATATAAAGTCTTTGAGAGAACGATTCGTCGCACGGTTTTATATATGAACCGCATGCTGTATGAGCTATTCTAAAGATTGACATAGCACCGCGCATGAAATGAAACTCCAGCGGCTGCCTGGGTTGGTATTTTAATTCAGATGGACAAAAGCGCTCCAGCACGCATGGTTAACATAGAGAGCCCAAACTTAACGCAGAACAGCAATTAGAGGACGACCAGACATGCGTGGAAGTGATCAGTTATGGAGGGCTCTCTGCTTACTTGGCCCTAACAACAACAGGCGCCTGCGCGTATACGGTTATAGCGGCTATAACGGATTTTAACAGCTGCGGGCTGAATTCTACAATAAAACAATTCATGGTAGGTCTATAACCAAGCAAAGTAGGCTATATATCTAATTTTACTATATTTTTGTCGACAACTCAAATACAAGTCACCTGAAAAACATTTTCTGCTGATATAAGTATTCCTTTTATGCCATTATATAATAAATACAGTTTCAGAGATTTTCAAAGAGAGAGAGAGAGAGAGAGGGAATTACACACAGCTACAGCTAGCATCGCTATGCTTTCAATGGATGACTAAATTACAGATAAGCAAGAAACAAGTAACTGATTTGATGTGGAATGAGTTTTCTGTTTATTTTCTAAGCAAATTTGTTAGTTCCCTTGAATTGCTAGAATTTATTTTATGGATTCTTGGTGTTGTAACTTTCAAAAGATATCAGAATACATGACAAATGAATTTAATGACTACGCTCATCAATTGAATAATTTATCCTTATTTCAACAAACATAAATTATAATTTAAAAATTATAGGTAATACGCGTATAAATTTATGTTCGCAACCCCTAAAGCAAATAACCGTTATATATTTTAAGAATATGTAACTATGTACATACATATGTATGTACAAAAAAAAAAAAAATTAATTCTAATTAATCAAGTGCAAATCAGATTTTTTTCAACCCGGCTGTGCTTAGTCGCCTTTTTCCCTACATACATAAGTACATAGTCTATAACCACATGCACACATACATTTGTATATATGCATGCATAGTCGTCAGCACCTTCCATCCCTTTTTCAACGAAGTCGAACTAAAATTGTAATCATTATCCTTTTTTTATCCTTTTATCATAATCAGCAACATTTTCTTGAATTCTCCCAAGCAAACACAGACACACACACACTCTTAAAATAGCTCACGCTCACCCTTAGTTTTTTTGTTGTTGTGTTGCTAAAGAAATAACAAAATGAAATCTTACAAATACAAACACAATTACAACAACAAATAACAAATTTGTATTAAATTTATTCTCTTCTCTAACTGCAATAGCAACAACAAAAACAACAATAATAAAATCAACAGAAAAGCATTCTCGAAACTAAATTACAACAATTCCAATTTTATAATTGCGCTCCTCGACGAATCTTGAATGCCGAATCAACACCCCTTTCTCCACCCCTCGCTATACATGAACCACGAACGCTTCAACGCTCCGTTTTACGTTGCGAGTGAGCAACTAAAATGAAACAAAAATAAAATAGTAAAAATGAGCCCAGTTAAGTTAAATGTACTTAGGACAAGCGTAACCCCGAAATCGCAAACCGAACCCAAAATCCAACCCAAATCCAATTCAAGTCGCGCGGCACTGCAACGCTACGCAACGCACCGCACCGCAATCCAATACCGAAGCCAAAAGCGATTTGTGTGTTTTAAGCGTTTTTACGCTCTCAGCATCATCATCATCTCAGCAGCATCAGCAGAGCGCACTCTATACCACCCTGCACGCCGCACCGCACTCTACAACCGTTACGACATCCTTATCGTCCTGTACTTGTCGCTTTGTTCACTGCTCCTGATTCGTCTACCATTTTACTCTGTTATTAAATTTTACACAAATACTAAAAATGAAATGAAATCAAAATTCCTTATTACAATGACTATTTCTGATATTCTGCAACCCCACACGTCTCTCGTTGAGGGGGAAAGAAACAGATGTGCCTTCCTGGCTTTGCTCGGTTCGGCTCACTTGGCTGAGTAGCAAAACTTGTTGGTAGAGAAGTGAAGAAAAGCGAGTAAATGTCTCGAATGCGAGGCAAGGATTGGCAAAAAGTTTAGCAGCAGCAGCAGCAGCAGCAAGGACGACAAGGACGTAGACACTGGAGATTTGGGTGTGAAGTGGTTCAAAGTAGCATTGTGGAACCGGCGGTGTGGAGTGGGTTTCACGGATTGGCAGAGTGGGCTGGTTTCAACATTGTCGTGTCGAACTGTTGTTCCCAGTCGGTACTTATCGGTTGCATTGTTTTCATCATCCCAGCCTGGGTGTTGCCCCTAAAATTTAGCCATTTGGCTAAAACTTTTCTATATATATATGTAGGTACATAGGTATATATGCGCATACATACATACATACATATATATTCATTCGATTTTGCTTCTACTCGTAGTATTGTTGTTATTGCTGCTAATTTAAAGTTATTCTGCATTTCTGTGGGCGCATTGGAGCATAATTCTGAAGCATTTCTGTATTCGGAAAATTTGAATATTTTTCCATAAAAAATTATTATTATTAAAAATCGATAATAATTCGCATCCGTTTTGGTAATTAATTAAAAGTTTTAATGATTATAAAAAATAAAACAATTGTAAGAATGAATCAGTGATGGGGTTGCTGTTTAAAGTCTGTCCTCTGATGGATTTGAACTATTAAAATGACAACAAAATATTACCAATTTAGGCGAGAAGGATCCCTAGCTTAACAGCGCACACCAGATTATAATTCTCTGGTTTCAGTGAATGCAGAATCACTAGTTGAGTGCACTTTAGTTTTGCTGCCATATCAGGATGTGCTGTTTTGATTATCTTTGAGCAACGTTGAGTGACCAAAATCTGCGGCTGATAGTTGCAAACTGATTAAGCAATCCAGCGATGAGTCTATATCATATGTGCAAGTTACAAGGTAGGTGAACGACAATCCATATTATAAATCCAGCAGATTATTGTCATGGTTTCATTAATATCTGGGAGTACTCTTTGAGCAACATACCACATGGAAGATCCAATTAGAACATATAATGAGGAAAGCCACTATGGCAATGATGACTTGTCATAGTGGCGAGACATTGCTGTGAAAAATCATTATCCGATCATTATTTCTACCTGTTACATACATCGGGGTTTTGTTACCGATACGAGTTAGAGACAGGTAAAAAGTACTGCATTACGCTCCATGAGTAACATCTTGGAAAGGCATCCGAATGCGTCGTGAGCTTGGTCAAAGAAGTTCCCATACATAAAAATTTTCAAAAAGTATTTGACTTCAATAGAAATATATGTATGTCAGACAGAGGATCTCAAATTGTAAAGTACCTAAAATTACTAGCTTCAAAAAAAGATTGTGGTTATGTTAGCTACTTCGTGGGTAGATACGGGTCCCTGTTGTCATGCTATCATGCTAGCAAATACATACAAATTGAAATCCGTTTTGCAGTAGCCCAATACATGGGAGGCATTGATCGAATAGATCTTTCCAGTGGGTGTGGCATGCTAATTATTTAAATATCATCAGCCTAGAATCCTATGAAGTTTTCACACATTCTTCACTTCGATATTTTAAAAACTGATGGACTAGTTTCGATTCTGACAAACAGTCAAACGGTTAGAGAGGTGGAAATAGATTATTCGATTTTGGTCGTCTAGCTGATCAAGAATATATATCTGATGCTGCCTTTAATGCATTGCAAACTGCTATAGTGATAACAGGGTTTGTATAAAAAGTAATGGCGGTGATTTTATTGTAAAGCGCCCTTACGTCACAGTTCGCTCAGGTTGGTTAGGATTGATGGAGGAGAGTTAGCTATATAAGCTAAGTGACTAAATATCTCCGACAATTCCGAGCGTAAGCAGAGTATTTTAATGAAATCATAAACACTAAATTAATAAGCAACCGCTAAGAAAATTTCCGTGTTGAAAAATTTATGACTTCCTCAATCGCAACGAAAACCACTTCACAACTAAATAAATGTGAATAGATTTGGTTCTACCTGTTTTAGATAAGCACGAATGGAAGACAAATGAAGTACCTGCTATCGTGTAAAGAGAACCCTTGTACTTAAAATTTAAAATTAGAAAAGAATGTTTAAGATGCCTAAACAAACTAAGCGAACCGAAATTGTGATAAGATGGAGATTGAATACCAAGTGGCACTCGGTGGAGGAAAATGAGGAAACATTTAAAGGAGCGGCACTGAAATAGTGTAAATATACACTTGAGCCAAAAAACGAATACCAGAATAAAAAGACAATCCGTTTAAGGATAAGCAAGCCGAACTGAGCCGAGTTTGTGCCGAACGACGACTAAACTGAGAAACTAAAAATGATGAATAATACCAATCACGTTCGATAACAACAACAGCACAGCAAACCAATACAACACGTCAAACTTGTCTGCATACAATCAAATTGCATTGTGAACCGAAGTGACGGAAAACGTGGGTAGCTCGTTAAGTCTTGGATGTGTGATAAGCTGTAGTGTTAAGGATGTTGCCATAAAATATTATTCTTTTATAAAGTAGATGATAGAAAATTTACACTTTTGTATGATGCAGTATCTGTAAGTATTCTTAAAAGTATTGTGTCTTGTATACCGGATCTAGCGAACCATAAGAGACTACTGAATGATTGGTCCAGATGGGAGAAGACGCATATTTTAAAATGCATATTTTGTCAAGAAACGATTATTTTTGGCGTAACTCCGCCAAGAATTTGAATTTAGCAAACCAAACATATGCAGGATTTTCAGTCTACTTTCGTACATCTATTTGCTGTTCATAATAAGAACAACATACACACGTATAGAGTATAAACAAATTTAAATTTATTGTACATTACATAAACCTTACAAAAAGTCAATTGTTTTCACACTACCCTCGTGTTTAGGCCAGTTATATACCAAAGGATCAAATGCATTTCGTCAGAGCATAGTCAAACAATAAATGCGTAATCTCTCACAAAAAAAAAAAAAAAAAAAGTGGGAAAAATTGTATTTTTCATGCGCAAGCGCAAAGTTCATACTCCGTTCTAAGGTCAGATTGTCAGAGAATCTGGTAGAAGTGGCCTTTGATAGCGTTGATCTATTGTTAGGTATAAAACCAGTGTGCGTTTGTGTAGCTGAATGATGAATTTAACATTTTTTCCTGTTGCTTCGAATGTTCGTTCGTCAAAATGATTGATTTGTAGGTGATGAATGCCAACAACACCGACCGACCGACCGACAACTACGATGACGATGACAAAAGACCAAGTAGAAGTTTTAGGAAAAATTAACAAAAAAAAAGGAAAAAAACAGAAGAACTAGTTAGGATTAAGATTGAAATTCCATTTAAAAAGAATGTTCGCATTGTCTAAGATTTTTACTTCGTGCGTTTCTGATTTCTGGTTTGAAAAATGGTTCAAAATTCGAATGTCTGTCTGTGTGTATGTTTTTAATGGCAGGATTAAAACTCATCCCCTGACTTAAGATTTCATTCGACGATTCGTTCAATTACTTGCCTTGCCTATTGAAATTCATTCCAACAATATTTTTATTTTAAACGAATTTAAGCATTTTATGCTATGCACAGCTGCGCGTGAAATTCATTTCGGAAAAGTATTGAAGAAAAATTACAATGATTATATTTATTAAACATTTGGCAAGAGGGAAATTACAAATCGTACACAAAATGGTTCAAAGTTCAACTTTTAATGTACGCCCTCATACCTCCGCTCCAGCACTACCAGCGCCGTTTTTAACTCGCAATAATGAACATATTTCGACGCATTAATTTGCAGTTTTTTAATATTTCAAACGCACATTAAGCGCACCAATTCCCGACAGTTCCCAGTTAAGACGGGCGCAGGACAGCTACGAATCGATAAGAGAAAGGACAAAGGACATACGCCATATTGTACGAAATGCGCAAAAAGAGCGAGCATACGAAAAAAGACCCTGCCGCACTGTGGGTCTCTGTCCGTAAAACGTTGCAAAAAAAAAAAAACAAAAATATTTTTTTAGCAGAAAAACTTAAAAATGTTGAACCGCTTCGTGCCTTCTCATGCATTCTGACTTGCGACGTACGCATTGCCATCCCATGAATCTCCCATTCCAAAGTCGAGAGGATTAACTAACGAAGAAATTCGTAAAGCTAAGCGGAGAATAATTCAACTTAGCGCGGCAGCATATTATCTCACAATCAGTTCAACGAGGGACTACTATGCTGCAATGGGCGTTTAGCTAATGCAACCCTGTATTACAGCTGAAGATACCCTTACGCTTATGGTTGAATTTTTGCACAAATTTCTACTTCAAGAAGACCATTAACCTATGTCGATGCTCATAGATTGTCAGCCTTAGAATTTACTACACTCTAAACGCGGATAGAATCATAGCTCAACTCGCGACCTCTATTCCCAATGTGTGAAAACCCAACTGACACACTTTCCTTCACTCCTAGTCATTTTCATAGTGGCCTTCCCATGGTCATGATTCTTAAGACTAACAAGGAAGACATCTCTCTCATCAACCGATTGAAACGATAGGAAAGAAAAAACTTTGCACCGATGAAAGAAATCTTCACGAACTACACAAACGGCATAAATGGAAATACCCTAAACGGAACATCTAGAAGGATAAGTTGTTGTCAACGATGAACAGCTAACTCCAACGAAATGGAGGCTGGGACGAATCATATCACTCAAGTACTTTACACTCTTATAACACTAACTCCTATTTTCAAATCAATTGGAGATCTCAATATTATTTATTTTTTTTATTTTACAACTAACTAACTTACAATTAAAACAAGTAAGAAAATCACAGTCGGGCGTAACCGACTGTAAGAGGCCCTGTACCGGTACAGGTCTCCTAACAAACACATTAAATATTTCCCGAGCTTATGACCAAACTTATGACCACTTCCGACTGCACGAATAAGTGTCTTTTAAAACATTTTTTTATGTATGAAACGAAAAGGGGGGTCGCTCAAATTCAATTGCTTATAAAATCGTCATTTATTATCCGATTTTGATGAACTTTTCGGATTTTGGCTAAGAAGGACAATATCTCTATACTGGCATACTTACTTTTTTTTGTGCCGAAGAAATTTTTAGCTTTGGGGGTGATTTTATGGGGAAGGCCAGACGGACAGACGGACAGACGGACATGTCTATATCGACTCCTCTATAGCTCCTGACCATAATGGGGGTAACTTTGGGGGGTCTCCGATTATTATTTCTACCTGTTACATACATTTGCACAAAACCAATAGGCTCTTGTACCTTCGGTACAGAGCACTGGCTACTATGGCCTTCAGCTCTTACAGGTTTATTTAAGAAATATTAGGGAAATATTAGATATTTTTTACATATTACATATATGAGGTAGTACAAATTAGATCTCAATATTAATGCCAAATGTTTTTTGGTTTATGTTCTTTTCTTTTTCTCTCCATACAGCTCTTGGAAGGATTGCTAACCTGCCGGGATTAGCATTTTCAAAGATTTTGCAAGCGTTTGTCGGCCATTCTTCGACGACGCCGGATAGTTCGACGCCTCACACTCGTTCGGATGATGTAACTCGAGAGCTGTATGTCGAGTCGGTGACGACACTCATCATACACTGCTGCAAGCGGACCGCCCAGGTCCTAAAATATTGCTGCAATCGCGGCTGGGAACAGCGGATGTCTTGAGGAAGGCACAGTGCAATGTCTATTATCGAACCCGAACACAAAGCTTTTGCCGCCAAACGCAGCAACTGGGAATCGCGGAGCCTTTAGTATTTCAGCGACTATATTTTTTTACAACGAAAAAAATCGAATGGTCCCACTGTGCGCCACTGGCGTCATAAAATTCAAATTCGAATTCAAACTCCTCTAATGGCGGCGTAATCAAAAACTTGCTCATTAATATTATTTTCATCCGCTGCTGGGTGCGCAGAGAGCGAAAGCCAAACATGAATTTTATTATTGTTGTTGTTGTTGCTTCTGCTGCTGTTGATTTTGCCATTATTACGATTATTATTACTTTGGATTGAGTCCTTCGGATGTGTTTCAAACGCTCGCCCAAGTTAAATCTGGCTTCCCCTTCTAAATGAAATATATTCGCGTACGCGTTTGCCTATCTCAGCGTTCATATCAGAGCAGTACGACAAAACAAAAGAACAAACGAGCAAACGAACGAACAAACGCTTAGTTCAGTTCAACCCTGCACTAAAGTATCTTTTTCTAAAATGTAAATACTTTTGCCTAAGTTTAGCGCACTCACAGATTCCAAATCGCTCAATCACAAAAAAAAAAGGAGGATGTAGAATGCAAACGCTGACTGACAGACGGACTTACGCATATAGCCAGGCAAATATTCAATGCTACAAATGCACTAAAAACATCAGCATTCAAATTGAGCAAACGGTTAGATTTGAAATTCAAATCATTTCACATTTTGCGTACAGTTGTTTTGTATCTAGATACGCCAGACGCCGCCGTACTACGTCGAGCTTTGACTTCGCCAGCCATGTTTACTCTGCATAGTTTTCGCATATTTTCACCACCCTTTGCTCTGCCACAAGTACACGTATACTATTTCTAATGTTTTCTCTGCTTCACCCATACACGTTCAATGCAGTAATTTTAATTTATAAAATAATAATAAAAATAATAATAGTTCAGGCGAGCTGGAATTTATGCGCGATTATATACATGGAAACCAGTTTGGATGTCAACTCAACCTCAACTCAGCTCGGGGTGGTGGTTCCCAGCACAAAACTTTAAAACGAAATTAATGCATTCGAAGTACTTGATTATCGCTTACGACATCGAATACAGATGGCGAAATAAAGAGAAAAATGGAAGATCATAATTGTCGAAAGATAAGCGATCTGCAACAGATTTTAATGTGTATCTAAACTATTCCATTGACGTATGAAACTTAGACCTTAGACTATTCATATTTGTGGGAACTGTAACCCTGCATTAAATTTTTAGTGGAAACTGTAAAATCTGGAGCCTTCAAATTGGAATAATTAGTCTCAACGTGCATATATCTCTCAAAAGAGTTAGTACACATAAAGTCCTGCTCCTATCCGAATTTTAGAATGAAATTATTTTTTGTTAGAAGACGTGTTGGACGTACTACGTTACGTGGTTCGAGTACCATAAATTCGAAAAATTTTATCAAAAAGTCGAAATTTTTATCAAAAAGTCAAGCGTCTGACCGAAAGTTTTAAACCCGAAGTAAATTTCTCTAAAGACAAAAGAGGAAATCTGATTACAAATGCGCAGAAACACAGATATTATGATTTGTAGTCAGACAAAACGGCGTTGGAAGTCTTGAAGATAAAGATTCTTCGCAGGATTTTTGTGCTATTAGAGTCGGCGACAAGTTAGGGTCCCATATGAGCCGCGAGCTGTATGAGCAATTCGATGAGGTTGACATATTTCAGCGTATAATATTTCAGCGGTTGCACTGTGCTGGCCAAGTCATTCGAATGGATGAAAGAGCTCCAGCAAATATGTGTTACATGGGGCAACCAAATTTAATTGGTGGACGACCGGTATGGAGAGATCTCAGCGTACTTGCCATTCTTAAAAACCGTGACCTAACAACGGTTGAAGGCCATCTAAGTTAGTAATTGAGTTATCGATTCCTCAAATCTTTATCCATAAAAATGTACAATTTATACAATATCAATTTTTATTTTAGAGAAACTTTATGCCAAACTTAATACATAGTTTTATCCTTTTGTATAGCATTTCGTATAGCATAAAACCTGAAATAGAAAAGTAAAGCAGCACCTTTGCATCTTCGGTTGCACTATTTAGGATCCATTGTTTCGAAATTTTGAGAACAGCTGCTGCCAGTTGCATATTCTTGTTTATCTTCGAGCATTCATGCCAAAATGCGCATTTTAAATCGAAAATCTTTTCAGTCGCTCCTTTCTCACAAATGATGTTTTATGGTTGTGCGACTTATTTCGATTGTTTACTCGGTTCGGTTAGGATAAGTAAAATAAAATAAAATTTGAACTGAGCTACGGATGCGACTGGAACACGAGCTGAGAGCACGAATGGCATTAGCAGCAGTTATTATAATCGTCAGTCGCCCCTTTTTCTCTTGTTCAGTGCAGGCATTCATCAAACGTACTACAAGGATTTTACTAGAGCTATTAAAACCGAGTGCGAGACTGGAAAAGTAAAAAAAAAATACACAAAAAAAAAAAAAACAAAATAATACAAAGTTAATGTTTGCACAAAATGTATTTTTCAGGTAAACGGTCTGACAGGCTCAGACAGACAGCAGATCCAGAGCGGAGCGGAAAGACGATGTCGAATTGCAGTGCAGTTCTGCACTTTGAAGTTGCTCGCACCACAGAAGCAACCGATGGAACTATTGTATTAAATTTAGGTATTATTTTTTATATGCTAGACAGCCATATTCAGTTTTAAATTTATTTTCATATTCATACTCGCTCGTCATACAATTAACAAAGGAAATTTTAAACCATATCGCAAAAGAGCGACTGACTGGCTGGCTTAGCAACAGTTCGCCATAAAATTTTAATGAAAGAAAATTAATTGCATTCATTCAATTGGCTGGCAGAAGCAAAACTAGTCTCGGAGATGTTGGATGTTTTTTTTTTTTTTTTGTAAGACATTTGCAAGAGAGTTGATATATTAAATAGCTCCTATAAAAACTTTAATCTACATGTTTCTTAGAAAATATTCTCGCTTTCAATTTCCCGTATTTCATCGAACAAGTATCTTCAGTGATTAGGTTTATTAAACACTTAATCGCTTCGTCAGTTAGCAAAATATGCATTATTGGAGAGCTACAGACTCACAAGTGCTTCAAGATACTCCATTGCATCCACAAAAAGTGACCATATATTGTCGATTTCATGCCGCAGGTGTGTGCTCGTGCAATGTTGGAAAATTATTTTTGTTCACAATTGGCTAGACTTCACATCAGCAATATGTGGTCGAACATTTGATATATTAAAGGTGAAAAATATCCACCTCGATCAGACGATATAACGCTAGAAGTGAGGTGGAAAATTAGCTTCAAAGTTTACTCCAAAAGTACTCGCGATGGGCACGTGAACAAGAGGAAACCAATTAATGTAGAAACATTTTTTATTAGTTGTGCATATGACTAATCAAGCGAATCCTGCTACCTCAACTAGTATTGTTTGTTCCTCAAGATCAAACTGAGAACCGCTTATATATGTTCCTTGAGGATCAATTTCGCAAAACTGCAGTTGAAGAGGCAATAGCAATATTCTGTTCAGTAATAGACTGCTGCATATTAATTATAATGAAGAATATCTCCCTTGTAACAGCAGGACTTAGCATGTTTAAGGTTGAAGTTAAGAGACAATGCATCTGGGTCAGGATAAATAACTGCTGTGCTGAGACTAGTTATTCACCGACCTCCATCTTCAACTCTGCGTTCCGTCTGTCGAAATTGGGATTGGATATGTGAACGCATTCAGTCTAGGTGGCCCCCTATTCTGGGCCTTGACGCCTAGGATTACTTTTTGAGTAAACTTGACTCCTCATTTTACTTCCACTTTTTTAAAAATATAAAAAAAATTCTTTTGTGGGAACATGAAGTAATATCTTCTAATAGGTTAATGCAGTGAGCGTGATGTTCTCTAAGATTTAAGTAAACTGCATCAGTAACAGACATACCTTAAGTTGGCATCACATAAACCTGATATGTTATGACATGGCAGCACACCTTGACCAGCTACTCATTTCGCCGGCAATTTACTTTAGTCAGATCACAACATATTCGTATCATTGCTTGACACATTTCCAACATACTTTTTTGTCCTAACACAGATACACACACACATACACACATGTCTACAGACCACTTCGAAGGACATTCGCGCACATGCTGCTAAAGCCGTAAACAAAACAAAACAAACTACAAAACCGAAATCCAAACAGAATGTTAAAAAAAGAAAATAGAAAAAAGAACAATAAAATATGTTTTCTTCGGTAGAGCCGAAGCTTTAATACTCTATATATGTGGGCGATGGTATTACACGGGCTTGTGATTCCAAAAGAACAAGATTTTTGTATCTAGAAGAGTTAAAAAAAATTCAAAGGTTAATTTTTTATCGGGATTTACAGTAACAACATGCATACCGAATTCAAAGTCCTATAGACTACCAAACAGTTGCTTTAATGAGACAGCAAACTGCTAGATTATATAGGACCTACATATGTATATGTTCTAGTTGATCTTGTATATTATATAAGATGGGACTTGTGTTGGGCATGTCCATCTGCTTGAAACAAAAAAAAAGTTTTGTCGAACAGCTTAAAAACGGATACAAATGAGAGGGATATGTTAAGATAAGTTTCTCTATATTCCACATTTTCAGACAAACAGTCAATACTCTTTTCATAATTTGTGTGAAGGGTACAAATGTTAAGTGCAATCCTTGTTGCTCGGCCTGGTTTTCGCATTATGTCGTGCGCTTTGGCTACGGTCTACGCTCAGCTCTCAGCATGTGTCATATCCTACTACACTGTCCTCCTTCAGTGAATGGCTCGTGCACGTGTCTGCCCAAGTGTGTGTGTGTGTGTGTGTGTGTGTAATTCGTCCTTTTGTCCACGAAATGAACAGACGAACTTCAACAGGTGTTCGATGTGCCGACTTTAGAAGCTTGTACATGTATATATACGAAGCCAACAGTTGTCCTTTTTATGAGAGTGTCCTGCGTGCATGTATATACATGGCTGTTCATGTTCATATTCGCTTGTGTTAGATGTGCAATTGTACTGAATGAGCACGAGTGAGAGAGAGTTGCTCATTTCCATTTTTTTATTTAATATATTTCAATGTTAATCCTGCTGGAGATTAATTTTTAAAGATGTTAGAATCTTAAATACTCAAATTTTCATACATATATGTATACGAATAACTTTTCAAGAGTAGCAGACTATATGCATACGAATCAGCATTACAAAAGACCTTATTATCTATGTAGGACCTCACCAAAGGAGACAGCCGCCATAACTTAAGCTAATATTCATACGAAGACTATGTACGAATGTTCGGTATGCTACGTGTAGCTAATGTCAAAACCAATATTTGTGCAGAATCCGACAGTTTCAAGAAGATTTTTGAAGATTTTCAAGAAAATATTGACGACATCAGAGGTGGCGGTGCTCGTATCTATGTGAGGTACTGGGATGATATTTGGTAAACACTTTTGGTGAGGATGGTTTGGCGTTTTATAGCAAACATACATTTTTACGACATTCATTTCGACGGGGCGCAGTGAAGTAAGCCGGATGCAGTTAGTACTTAAATAAATGTGTAAAGAAAATATTTTAGTATATTATATATGCTTTGTCTCAAAATTTATATAATTTATTCTTCTTGCCAGCTTACAAGTCCTAGTTACAAATGATATTTTACTCATACATACATATGTACTTCCTTATACGATTATATGTAAATACAAATGTATATATGTGCTCTATATATCGTACGATATTCCATCTATTCATAAATAGTTCTTTTCATAAACTTGTATGTAGATACATTTGAATACACCCATACACACGTACATAGATAACATTCTTTTATGTCTCTAAAACTTATTTGAATCTTTTTTAGTACTTGAAAAATTCATTAAACTTTCTCGTATTCTCCATTTTGGTTCAGACAAAAGAATAACATTTTAAATTATAAATTCATTTTATCAAACAACGACAGAAATTCATCTCAGGCCCAGCCCAGCCCTTCTACAAGATGAATTAAGTGTAAGGAGAGCAACAACAACAACAAAAGCAATAAGACAATAACAATAAGAAGTGGAAAGAGTAGCTCGACTTAAGTGAAAGACAAATTGTTTTCAAACGTCGTCGTAATCAAGAAATGATTTCTTAAAATATGCGTTTATTTTTATTTGGATTATTACAACAACAAAGACAACAACAACAACAACAACAACAACAGGAAAGAAGACTATATTCAGAAGATAGAGCAACAACAATTGTAAGCAATAATAATGGCAGCAGATACTCGTTTGTCAAAGCGCAAAAGGGATGCAAAATAGCTGAAACTGATAAATGAGCCCGAAAGACAAAAGCAATGAAGGAACGTGCAAGCGAGAAAGCAAAACATTGAGTTAGCTTAGCATTTGGCTGAGTAAAAAGGAGCAAAATCAAAATTTATGATTTGTTTGAGAAGCGAAACGGAAAAAATGAAAGAAAACAATGGAAATACATAATAAAAAACTTAAATTGAAAGTACAGTGCTGTAATCTAAGCCAAATACTTGAATACACAAACACACACGCACACGCACACACAGAATATCATTCAGATACATTCATTGAGCGCTTAATTGTATCTAACAGATACACAAGACAATTTAAAGAAAGAGACACAAATACAATTAAAATGCGCATTTGTGCGCAATGAAAAAAATCGACTAGCTTCAATAGAAATTTATAGAAATCGAGAAAATGTAAATGATTGCGCTCTTGAGTGCGCCACCACTTCTAGTATAGTATGCACCAAATGGTCACAGCCGTTTGTGAAATGTATCTAGATAGAAATCTTAATATTTATTTCATAATTGCGTCACTTCAACTCTTTTTAATTTGCCTTCGAATGCGTAAATTAGATTTCTCGACTGCAGATGCTGGTACAAATTGTTGTTGCCTATTGAAATCTGTTGGCTTGCTAGCGTTTGATTTCTTAAATGTGACATTCGAAGCATTTAATAAAAAAAAAAGAACTTTATTTTTTTTTTATAAAGTATGTACATAAATATTCATAAATCTGTGAATTTTTATATTGTATAGTGAAAATATTCTTACTACAGAAAATACATATAATTTGAGTATAAAATTGAAATGCAATTCCAGAACACTTCTTAAATAACTTAGTGTAGGGTGTAGCACTAGTCGAGCATAAGACTTCTGCATTTTTGAAAAATTTTAACTTACCACAAAAGTACCTTTTTCAAAAATCAGAACGGAAGTCTGTTTACAGATGTACATGAATCAATGAGAGGAGAAGTCACTTCTCTAACCTACTTGAAGGTGATGAAGCACACAATTTAAACGTTGGAGAAGTTATGCCAAAACCAGTAATAATGATGAAAGAATATTGAATTATATGGATTTGGAATGATTTTGGATGATTTTTTTTGCGAAGTAATATAAAAGTAATATTTCACACCACGATAATCAGTGAAAAGATCCTTCAATAAAATTTTTTTTTTCGCCCACTTTAGATGAATTAAACCCACAAAGGTCCCTTTATGATTTCCATAAACTTCACGCTGACCAATGCTGGAAGTAACGGATAGTTCTAAATAAAAATTATTATTTGATTACACAACAAATTCTCCTCCTACTTCTTTCAGCAATATTCAATACTGGCAAATCAAACAACTTTTTTTTTATCTTTTAAACTATGAAACTTCGTCCCTGTACCTCAAATGGATAACGCTATCGTATTGCTAGGTTCTGAGAATCAGCTTATGGGTAACTTCAATTTAATTATGCAGTTTAGTCTTAACAATACAATAGTCTACTAACAGTCAATACCTAATTTAGTATGTCACTGACTGTTCTATGCTTTTAATTATTTATTTATACTTTTTTTGCAATGTGCCTCCTAGTAATGCGCGAGAATAAAAGTTGGAAAAATAGAAAGAAAAAAAAAACAACAATTCGCTGCAAACAGATTACATGTTGTTTGCAGTGAATTGTGACATGTGCGAATAATAAATAAATCCTGCAATTGACCATACTTACGTGTGCTCTATAGTATAAAGGTAGTCACTGAGCATTGCGATGAACTGTGCCCACCCTGTTCTTCATAGAATATTGATGTGTAATGATGTACTTTTTTCTATTATTTTCCGCATGTATTCGTACTGACGATTCTAATACATCGCACAATATAGCTTAACCCTTAGCTGCACCGTGGACACAATTACAGAACAGTACACATTAATTAATTTTGATGAAAAATAATGGTATATAAGTGTGTTTTATTTATTTTATTATATTGATATAAATATTGTCTAATACTCGTATATAAAATTCTCGTGTCACAGTTTTAGTTACAATACTTCTCCGAAACTGCTTGACCGATTTTGATGAAATTTTATATGTATATTTAGTAGGTCTGAGAATAGGTTGTTATCTATTTTTTATACTCAATGTGACAATGCCGAAGTGGCTTCTGATGGAACCACAATTCACTTGGGCATTGTCACTGGCTTGCGGACAACATCCTAATGGCATTCGAAGACAAGCTCCTTGATGTGAGACAATCATTCGAACGTGTTAACCATGCTGTCCTCCTTCATACGCTCAAACAAAAAAAAAACAAAAAAATTGCGGCAGTTGTCTCCAGGATGTTCTACTTAATACCATATACGTAGAAGATGTGCGGGTTTCTTGTAGCTTTCAGCCGTGTCAGCATTGCCTCGCAAGTTTTTCAAGCACTGCTTGATGTCTTCAAACTTTGGCTGTCAAGATAGAACATACTAATCAACCCAAAAATGTCCTCGAACATGACTTTTTTTTCTAAGAAGAAGGAATTGTCCCTCAATGTGAAGTACATGCATCTAATATTTGAATGAAGACTCACATAAAGTGTTCCGATGAGGATCTATATGGAATATGTTGTCTCAGTTAAAAATGCACCAAAATTTGGCAGTTTAAGCTAAAATAGGATAAACCAATTTAAACATTCAAAAACTAAGAGTGGAAGGGCAGGTTTATATGATTATTGCCTTTTATAGAGAGATTAGTACATTAATTGCATATGTATTAGTTATCTGAAGAGAGAGTAGGAGAGTCTAAATATCCAAACTTGTAAGCTCTTTCATATAATCTGTATGACAGATAGATGGACATGTCTATTTCAACTCCTGCTGTCTGTTACATACATTTGCATACATTAGTTATAATAAAAATGCATTCTTAAACCTATTTGTACAAACAGCCAGTAAGTCTACCTCTTAGTTAAACACCAGGATAATAGCTGTACCACCAGAAGATATACATACAAACACTTGCTTCGAATATATACTTTGTTTAGTGAAAATATTTTAAATACTTCAATTCAAGTGATATCGAAACTACACACGGATTCGTATAAGGGTTAACGCGAAAGGATAATCGGTTAAATGCGCATTTAAAAATGTCATATATAAAAAGCATTCAGCGACCATAAACATTCAGTTTGATTTTTTCTTGTGATGGAGTTGGATATTATTTACGTCAGCCCACAAAGCGCAACGCCTGCGAATTCAAGTGACGGACTTACTTCGTTGTACCGTCGCATGGAATTCATTGGATGGATACCATCAACGCAATCGCTCTCCAAATGGAAGCGTCTACGTTTTGCTCTGTGGAAATTTTTTCTTTGGACCATAGTAGTACTGTACATGCCTTTGACTTTTTTATGCAGCTATGTTTTTAACAAAGATGGATTTAATCTGATTGAATCTCTGTTTTTGGTGCAAACATTTCTCAATGTTGTCGGTGCATCCATCAGTGCTTTGGTAACCTACAGCCAACTGTGGCGTCTACATGAGGCCAAAGGGATTCTTAACGAATTGGATAAAAGTTGTGTCCTCCAAACGGAGTTTACGAAGATACGCTGTACCAATAGTCGTAGTAATCGAGTGATTTATCTCTTGACTGGCATTGCCTGCAGCTACTTAACATTGACTATTCTGAGTTCTGTCATCAATGGCTATCCGGCATTGCAACATTTTAATCCAATTTTCAACTGGCGGCAGAATAATTTACTATTGTTAATTCAAGCGCTTTTTGAATACATCATTTCAATCTGTTTTGTGCTATTATATCAAGTGCCTAATACATTCGCTATTACCTATCTTATTATCATACGAAATCACCTCGATTTGCTGAGGTTACGCGTTGAAAATCTGCACAAAGATAAAGAAAAGTCGAACGACGAACACTATGAGTCGCTTGTGCAGTGCATTACCGATTACAAATTGATATTCCAGTAATAAAAATTCATTTAGGCCCAGTTTTTCAATGTCTAGTTAAAGCTTTTACAAGCAAACTTCATGTTAAATTTGTCCTATGAGAAAATTGAAAGTGAATGGCATTTGAAGTTCACAGGATGCCAATAATTGTGAAATATTGATAAAAACTTGGTGAAACAAATAATTAAATTAAATTTAAAAAAATAATCTTCACTGTAGAATAATCGGTGATGAGTCATTTTAAACGTTCAGTTTACCTTTAACTAAACATTGAAAATTAGGCTCTTAAAACGATTAATTTACAAAATATTAATGTGAAGTTCTTTCAGATATTGCAATCTTCTACGACCCATCATTTCAGTGTACGTTTTTTTGCAATTTATTGTTTGTGGATCCATTCTCGGCTTAGCTTCAGTCGGAATAAACTTTAATATCATCAATTCAGCTACCCTTGCGTCCTGTTTTTACATTATTGAAAGTCTCACACATACCTTTCCTTTTTGCTATATGTGTAATCTTGTAATTGAGGATTGTGATAAACTTCAGCTTGCTATATTTCATTCAAATTGGTTTACTGCCGATCGACGTTACAGGAAGACCTTGCTTCAATTTTTGCACAATGTGCACGAACCAATTACTTTTTCGGCAATGGGCATATTTCAGATCTGTTTGTCTACGAATCTACAGGTGACTAATTATTAACTTAAACTGAACATTTTACTTATATATTTATATATTTTTTTTTTGTTTTTGACTCTACTTGTTTGTGTGACAGGTCGCCAAATTCGCTTTGACTGTCTTTGCTGTGGGCAGAAAATTGGTAGAGAATCTATAGATGTAAGAAGTATCAGGCTTTTAATAAAGCTTTCTAAAAAATAAATTACTTAACAAAAATAATATATTATATCAAATTATCTTATATCTTTTTAACTATATGCACTATTTCCAATAAAGAGATTATTCTTGTAGACATCTACAGCACACGGAAACACGTCTAACTTTCATATTTTTTTTTTTGGGAACATGTATACCAACATAATAAAAGCAAGAAAGAGTGATGCAGTCGAGTGTTTTCGACATCGAGATACCCTATAATCCCATTAAACTTGTAATATACATCTTTTGAAGCACCGCGTTCGTATAGCGCAAATAGCGCCGTACATTAAAACGTTGTGAGTACATTCATGCTAAAAAATGTCAAACTTTTTTTTAGTATTGTCAGATTTTACATATTGAATAGATGGAACGTTGGAGAAGAACATAGGCTACTTTTTCCATATAAATATTTTAAAAATTTTCCGGTTCATATTGAAAAATTTTTCAAAATTCTTATAATAACATACAGAAACAATTTCAATACAATGAAACTTCGGCGTGTAACACCTTAAGTAATTTTTATTTCAATAGACGATATTTTACTTTTTTAAAATTAAAATCAATACAGTTTCTATATATTATTTATTTGCAAAATCTCCCATTTTATTCGTTTTTATATAACCACAAGCAATTATCAGACATTTTGTTTAAATATATCGTAGTACATAATAGAATTAAATAAAAGCTATTCTTAGGCTCCACCCCAGACGAGTTTTTTTTATATATTATTAACTGACTAACTGGTTTTTAAACAATTTTAATTAGCGAATAAAATTCTACGTATTTCGATTTGAACATGTTTGCTCGAACGGCGCAAATACAAAGAGCTTAACATGATCGAGGGTATGGAGCGGAGCGGTATGGAGATACTGTGAAAGCAAGAGAATAAGTGAAATCCTCAATAGGGAAAGAAAGCCGCGCCCCAATTGCTCATACGACGACTGGGTTCTGTTCTGGCCGATCGACCGATGAACAGCAAAGAACAAAAAACAAAAAAATGAGCTTATCTTAAGCAAAATTAATAAATTAGAATTTAAATTGTTTAAGTAAAAACAAAAGTAAACGCTTGTCGCGTATAAAAGCCAATTTTGAGCAAATGCGATACCGAGACAAAAAGAGTATACAATTATATAGTATATATGTAGCTATATATGTATGTATATATATTTACTGATGCAATTTCTAAAATAAATACACCGCAAAGCTGCTACATATTAACTTCATTCATATGTAACGTATATACGAGGGCAGTCTTAAAAGTATCCGTTCTGACATATAATTCAGATGTTGTTTGCAAAGACTGGTTGACATTGGTTCAAAGTACAAATCTTATAAGGCTTAAGAAAAACTTTCCATATCAAAAAGGAACAGGGGAGTCTGATTGCTCATGTAGAATAGTAAAATATTGAAAGGCAGAGACAGACGAACATTGCAGTATTCGACCAAATAGTAATTCCAGAGAAAACTGCAAGCTAGCAGACTTGGTAAGCCTTTGAAAAAGTACAATTTAGGTGATGCTCTTTCGTCGTGAGAGTGCTTAAATCGAGTTTTTTGGCGCAGTTCTAAATTACAGATATAGCTATATATCGTGGACGTGGGTCATCACTTCTGGATTATGGACTATCTATAGAAAGGCAAGTATTATGCGAACTTAAGGAAAAATTTCTTTAATCAAAACATCATGCATTCCTTAGGCACCTTATGCATGAAAAAAAAACAAATTACTATTAGCCAGCAATGAAGAAATGGTCAATGGCTATTTGGAGGACATTACCGATTTTCAGTAAAAATAGTACATCGACTTAAAATTAAGCTATAAATTGAAACAAAGATGTTTTTTGTTTTTGTTTCAGTTTTTTTTTTTTTGTACTTCCGTCGTAAAAGCCTTTACAAGTTTGGGCTACAAAGTTTTCGTAATTATAAGATTTATATTTTCCAGCTGGGTACAAAGATGTGCCAACAGCATGATGCCTTCTAAAATATACACCTTTTTCAAATTCTCACCACGTAATTATTTCTTCAAGTTTGGAAACATGAAATAGTCTGTTGGATAGGATAAAGTAGAGATGGTACGATACACGTCTCTAGCTCAACTATTTTAAGATGCTTCATCAATTTCTTTTTTGCTACGGAAAGGTGATAAATGTACAGGAATAATAAAAATTTTTTTAAGCTGGCCAAATTCACTAAAAAATAATTAAAGTTCGAAGACCACTTGCAAATTATTTATTTTCTGAGTCTTACCATTAACTAAAATCGACGAATTTGGTATATCCTATGTAAACTAAAAAAAGTTACAAATAGAGAATTTCTTTTATCTTTTTTTTTATTTCTTGAGCTACTTATTTCAGTGATAACATGTCGGAATGAACTCGACAAGTTCGCTTCATTAAAGCGCATTGAATGGTAGGATTTGTCGTGAACTAACATTCATATATAGATATATATGTATATTATTTTTAGATATTGTACTTTTGAATTAAACCTTGTACATTTATTTAAATATTCTTTCTATTCATGTTATTTATTTATTTGTTCATAATCACGTACAAATGATAGTTTTGCTAGCATTATAATCATTTCTGCTAGGCGACATAAACGTGGGGTGCGCTCGGTATATGTACAGTATCGACATTCATTTATGCAAAAAGTATTTTTACTTATATATACAATAAGAAAATCCATATATATATAAGAAATAATTTAAAATCAAATTTTTAATACTCAAAGCTTGGAGTGTGGCTTAAATTATTTCACATTTCATGTTGTCAGCATTTAATTGTAACTGACGAACAAATACGAAGTATGTAGAATCCACACAGCTTGCAGATATGTTTATTTACACTCAGTATACGAATTTGTATATTCGTCAAATACTTTCGGTTCCCAAGTTACTGATCGCGTTCCCCCCTATTCGAAGTCGAACTCGAACTCGTTGAATAGAAACCAGCCGAGTGACAATAATTGAATACGTTATTACCAACTATTGTTATTATTGATGGCGGCTGAGGTTACCAGCCGGTCATTGCGTACAATAAAGCACCGCAGATTATTCAGATAGATACAAAACAGATACATATGTAGATACATACTATATGTCGTATGGTATTAGTATATATCTTTTGTTTCTTTTTTTGTCGAAACGAAACCGTTTTAGCATTCCGCTGAGAATTGTTCAGTTGTCAACATCGCTCGTTCCCTTTGCCAGAGGATTAGCAATTGCGTCGAAGGTAATTAACCGCTCAAGTTCGGTGGCCTTGAATCATGCGTTAGATACAAATATTGTACTAGCGTATTTGATCGTACATACATATGTACGTAGATTCTACATTTATGCATATGTAGTATAAAATTTATCAAGTATCTTTACTTCTCGTTCACATCTTTAATTCAAGATTTTTTATTGTAATTTTAGTATTTTGGCATAGTTTGAGAGTTTTTATTCCATTCGAATACGTGTTTGTTTTATTTATGAGCAACATACATACCCTACATACGTAGTTCGGCGTAAGCACATTTGATTTCTAATTGTGATTAACTAGTTGTAATACCTTTTCGCCATTTGAGACAAAGACCTTTAAATGCCTTATTTTTTATTCTTGGAGCTTCCCCTTATAGTGGTCCGATCTAGAACTGTATACTTTATAAGTATTGCCGTTAGATGCATTTCTAATTTCAATAACTTGAAAATCTTTTCGTTTATTTCCTTTTAATAAAGACTTGGTCTAGATAAGACATTTCTAATCCAGTACATGATTCAATTAAATTAATTTGAATTAAGGAGTCAGTTTAGATAATATTGGTTACTATTTGTTACAAGAAGTTGTTGTATGAAAAACTTTTTTAAAACCAAACAATGTCAACTTAAAATAGAGCATAAAAAACATCAATGGACAAAATGATCGTCTGAGCAAGCTACTCATACCACATTTATTCAAGTTTTGATATCTAAAAGACATTTCGAGCTTAAGTGCGAAAAGTTACGAACGAATAGCTGTAAGAAGAAGAGGCCCCTACTTAAAGTTGATATAGACATATCCGTCTGTCTGGCTATGAACAAGTACTTGAAGACTATAAGTTTAAATATTTACTCTCTAGTATACCCTTCTCAGACTACTATTATTCCGTCGTTTTTTTTTTTTTTTTTTGCTTATTTTAACTAAAAACTTCAAATTTGGGATATCTTACTTTCATTACAACAAAATATTTCAAATAAATCCATATCGGAGCACTAGTAAGTGTAGTCCCATAAAAATCTATCCATCTTCTTGGATTTTGTTGGCAAATTTGTTGTATCTTACAGTAATATCAAAAAAATATCTGACACGAATCCAGCTAGGAATATATCTCCCATAAATTGATGCATTATTTAGCATCTAGCGATCAATTGTCGGAACAGCTTCTATACAGACCATGTTTAGACAAAAAAATTTTCTAGATTAGGCTATATAATTTGAAGTTGGTCAATAATTTTTGGTCAGACATTTTTTCCAACCAATCTAATATGATGTTAAAGATTTGTCCCGATGCTGATCTTTTCACAATCATATTTATCTAGTTCAGATCACTGCTATTAAAAGTCATTGTATTATCTAATGAAATAAATATTAATAATTTGGAAGAAATATTAATTATAAGATTTTGAGTCGACTCTTTCTGCAAATTTTATAAACTATTTTCGAAAAGTTGATTTTACAATATTTTTAGGTTAGGCTATCAAATCCACTTCTGTTGAATAACAAATGTGTTACTACACTGCAATCATTATAAAGTATAATCAGTAATATTTGCCTCTGCAGCTAATCTAGTGTTTTAGACGGTCAACAGTCGCACAGTGGTCCGAATTTCTAAAATCTTTTTAGTTTAAAATACAATGGTTTTTGAGACTACGAATCCGATTTCAAAATTTACGAATCCAATATGACGGTCTTTTTTTCAATTGCTTTCCATTTGTCTGGAATCGATATTGGTAACCCAGTATGGCGGACATTTGTCTAAAAAGCCTTACATAACTCAATAAATCAATTTGGAGAGACAAACATAACCAAGTAGTGCTGAGAAAAGGTACTACTGAAAATTTCTAAACTTTAGAGGTAATATTTTTTTTTACTTTTAGCCAAGTTTCTGGCTTTTGTACCACCGTGAGTAGTAGTCGGTGTCGTATCATTTCTCTAGACTTTGCATTGGCTTCATTAAATGATGCAAACATCAATCAGCAAAGTTTCGTGTGATGGTGTTACTATAATTAAGTATATCTAGTATTAAAAAAAATTGTTTTCTTGATTTTTATCAAAGTGCTGTAAAAAGAATGATAACCGAGACTTATTTAACTCCTCGAACTTTCGAGCTGCATCAGTACGATTTTGCAATTGCCAAGATGAACACTGATTTGCTCGTGCTCGTGCCGTAAGGCCTTTTTTTGTACTAAATTTTTATATATATTATAAATAGATCATTGTTCTACTACATTATTGATACCCGCAATAACTACGGTCTAAAGAAAATTGATTTGTTTTAAATAAAAAATAAAAACATTAAAATTAAACTATTGTGGAATCGGTGCATCTATACCCCTCAAAAGTAAGTAATATTCGTAGTTTTTTTTCGTAATAAATATTTTTTTTTTTATTTATAAGAGTATTATTTTCAGCTAGATTTAATAAACGATATTAAAATGGATTCCGATAGTCAAAGTATAAGTAAGAAAAGTAATAATATTTTGCCATCGCCCCAGGACTTTCAATATCAAGGGAAGTCAAAACATGACTTTAAAAACAAGAAGATCTCATACTTTCAACTGGTAAGTTCAATTAAAATTTCCAAAAAAAATTCGAGCTAACAATTGAAATTTTTATAAAACAGTTTCGTTACTCAACAAATTTTGAGCGTTTGTCAATAGTAGCTGGACTTATGCTGGCCGTTCTTGCTTCCGTCTTTGTGCCGTACTCGACTGTCATCTATGGAGAATTTACATCGCTGCTTATTGACCGTACAGTTGGTGTGGGAACATCATCGCCGACGATTATACTAGCTTTATTTGGAGGTGGCGAAAAGCTGTGAGTGAAAACTGCTTAACGAATATTCAAAAAAAAAAAAAAAATGTCTTTTAATTGCAGTACAAATGCCACTGAGGAACGAAACAGGCAGGCGATCATAGATGATGCCATTGCTTTTGGCTGGGGAAGTTTGGTCGGCGCAATTTTGCTTCTGATACTCATAGCATTATCGATTGATATATTCAATCGGATTGCACTGAAACAGATAACCCGAATTCGCAAACTATTTTTAGCAGCTATTCTACGACAGGATATGTCTTGGTATGACACCAGCTCAGGCGAAAATTTCGCTAGTAAAATGACTGAGTAAGAAGAAATTTATTGTTTCAGTTGGTTTTAACACTATAACGAAAAAAATTTATCTGAACAGAGATCTGGAGAAGATGAAAGAGGGCATTGGCGAGAAAATATGCATCTTTACGTTTCTGATAATGACATTTGTAATGGCTATTGTGGCATCCTTCGTTTATGGCTGGAAACTGACTCTTGTTGTCGTGACTTGCTGTCCATTTATAATGATTTCTACGTCATTAGTCGCAAAAATTCAAAGTTCACTGGCAGAGAAAGAGCTAAAGGCCTATTCAGTGGCTGGAGCCGTGGCGGAAGAAGTATTCTCCAGCATACGCACGGTGCTGGCTTTCAGTGGTGAACGAAAAGAAACGGCCCGATTCGCAAAATTCTTGACGCCTGCTGAGCAATCTGGTCTAAAAAAGGGACTTTATTCTGGCATTGGAGGTGGTATGATGTGGTTCATAATATATTGCTGCTATGCAATAGCAATGTGGTACGGTGTCCAACTGATTTTAGCCGACAGAGGCGCAGATGTGCGAGAATATACGCCGGCAGTTTTAGTTATTGTACTCTTTGGCATCATTATGGGTGCTCAGAATATTGGTTTTTCATCGCCACATGTTGAAGCATTTGGCACAGCAAGGGGTGCTGCTCAAAATGTTTTCTCAATAATCGACAGAAAATCTAAAATAGATCCCTTAAGCAATACTGGAGACAAACCGTCTATGGTAAATGGAAAAATACAATTCGAGAACGTATTATTCCGTTACCCATCCCGACCCGATGTTGAAATACTTCGTGGACTGACACTCGATATTGAACCTGGTCAGACAGTTGCCTTCGTCGGCGCGTCGGGCTGTGGTAAAAGCACAGCTCTGCAGCTTGTTCAACGCTTCTACGATCCTCTGGCGGGAAGCGTTAGGCTGGACGGAGAAGATTTGAGGCATTTAAATGTTTCATGGCTAAGATCGCAGATAGGCGTTGTGGGTCAGGAACCGGCACTTTTTGCCACCACTATAGCAGAGAATATTCGCTATGGTAACCCTTCAGCTAGTCTGGCGGATATCGAACGGGCTGCGCATATGGCAAATTGTCATGATTTTATTTCACAATTTCCGAAAGGCTACAATACGTTGGTTGGTGAGAGAGGCGCTCAGATGTCCGGCGGACAGAAACAGCGCATCGCAATTGCTAGAGCATTGGTACGAAATCCAAAAATTCTACTCCTCGACGAGCCAACATCGGCACTTGATACTACTTCGGAAAAGAGAGTACAAGAAGCGCTGGATGTGGCCAGCCAAGGAAGGACGACACTGGTAGTGTCGCACAGACTGTCGACGGTGATAAACGCCGACAAGATTGTGTTCGTTAAAGATGGTGCGGTGTTCGAGCAAGGCACTCACAATGAGCTGATGTTGAGAGGTGGCTTGTACTGCCAGTTGGTGCAAATAACCAAACGCAAAGAAGCGACACAGCACAATTCTGAAGAAACAAGCCTAAGTACTCGAATGTCTAAAGAGCAAAAATCCATTAATAACGAATGTGAATCTGAGACACAGGAGAGCGAGGACGAACAGTCCGACAGCGGAGAAGCGGAAAGTGTTGATACGCGGAATTCAAGTATGTATGTCCTCATTGTTTAAACTTTGTGTTTAAACATATTGTCTTCTTGCAGAGAAGCCCCATAAGAAGAGAAGGAAACCAGAAGCAGAACCCAATGTTAGTTTACGTAAATTAATGATTTTGAACGCTCCAGAATGGAAATACATTCTAGCCGGATGCATCGCAGCAATGCTGCACGGTGCCACTTTTCCTGTTTGGGCAGTGGTCTTCGGTGATTTCTTTGGCGTTATGAAAAGCGACGACGCCGACTACGTGCAGACTAGCGCCAACTTCTTTTCCTTCATGTTCGTGGTAATTGGGCTGATTGCCGGTTTGGGTACTCTGACGCAGACCTATATGTTTAACACCGCGGGTGTAAAAATGACCACCCGATTGCGTAAAACCGCCTTTAAGACAATTATATCGCAAGAGGTGGCGTATTTCGATGATGACGAAAAGAACTCCGTCGGTGCCTTATGTGCACGACTCGCTGGTGATTGTTCCAATGTTCAAGGGGTCAGTATCATGTTTTCGTTTATTACATCAGTCCATTCTTAAACTTTTGCACTGAACAAAATAGCATGATCCATTAGTCACATTTGGTGTCACATTTGATTAAAGTATGTATTTAATTTTACCTCTTAGGCAACTGGCGCACGGATTGGCATCATTGTGCAAGCGATTTGCACACTATTTGTCGGCATGATTGTGGGCTTTATTTACTCCTGGAAGTTGACCCTCTTGACCCTTATAACTGTGCCCTTCGTCTGCTTCTCAATGCTGTTCGAATCGCGGTACATGGTTTCGAGTGCATATTCGGAGAAATCGGCAATTGAGAAAGCATCACAAGTCGCAGTTGAAGCCATCGTCAATATACGAACAGTGACCAGCCTTGGCCAGGAAAATGACGTACTAAGGCGGTTCGATGAGCAAATCGATAAGGTTAATGATGCGTGTCGCAGAAAGATACGGTTTCGCGGCCTCGTTTTTGGTCTAGGCCAAGCTGCGCAGGGCTTAGCTTACGGATTGTCTCTTTACTATGGTGGACTACTGGTTGCCAATGAAGGCATGCCATATCAAGATGTTATAAAATGCTCCGAAGCGCTTATTTTCGGTTCATGGATGTTAGGTCAGGCCTTAGCTTATACACCTAATGTCAGCGGTGCGATTATATCAGCCAGCCGTCTTCTTAAGTTATTCGAGCGAACTCCAAACATACATACGCCCCAGAACAAACCATATAACACAGCAGAAGTAAGAATTCATTGGTTCTCTATGTCGTAGGAATACTAATGAGTCATTTCATTTTCAGAAATCGGAAGGTGATATAACCTACGAAAATGTTAATTTTGAGTATTCTACACGCAAAGGTATTCCCATACTTCAAGACCTTAATATAAAAATCGTAAGTGGTACCACAGTAGCTCTGGTTGGACCATCTGGCTCTGGAAAATCAACGTGTGTGCAACTTCTGCTTAGGTACTATGATCCTAACGCCGGATCGGTTAATTTAAGTGGAGTGGCAACCACGGAGTTTTCCTTTGTTACACTACGTTCCAAAATGGGCTTGGTATCGCAGGAGCCAGTGCTCTTCGATCGTACAATTGCGGAAAACATTGCTTACGGCAATAATTTTCGTGATGAAATTCCGATGTCTGAGATCATTGAAGCTGCCAAAAGTGCAAATATACACAACTTTATCACATCACTGCCGAACGGCTATGAAACATCGCTAGGTAGCAGAGGAACCCAGCTCTCTGGAGGTCAAAAGCAACGGATCGCCATTGCCCGGGCATTAGTGCGTAATCCGAAAATATTGATTTTAGACGAAGCAACGTCGGCCTTAGATTTAGAGAGTGAGAAGATTGTACAGCAGGCATTGGATGCTGCGCGAACAGGGCGTACATGTATCACTATAGCCCACCGATTGACTACTGTGCGCGATGCTGATCTGATTTGCGTCCTAAAGAAAGGGGTGGTTGTCGAGCATGGTAATCATGATGAATTAATGGCACTAAATGGCATCTATGCCGAACTTTACATGCTGCAACAGGTTGATAACTGATTTTGCCACAAAATGAAAGTCAAAATATATATTATTTACCTATAAAGAAATATTGATTTCTGAGTATTCCTAAGAACAAACGGTTAAAAACTCCACAAAATAGTGAAAATCAATTAAAAATAATTAGAATTGCCACATAAATTACTATGTGGCAATTCTGAATTCAGCGATCTGTAATCAGCTTTTTGTATATTGCTTCATAACCTATAAGGGTGTAGTGGATTTGTGTGAGGGCGTTAGAAGACACATATATATGTGATACTACACCGAAATTCAGCTAGATATCTCCACACACGGATAGAGAGGCAAAATATAGCTAGATCGAGTCATCTGTTCAAGTTTATAAGTACATATATATCTTTCAATGCATTACAAATTTTTAAGAAACTTATAATTCCATTTCACACTATATAAAATCTGGAAAAAGCAGCTCTCGTTGACTTCCCGAAGTTTGCATCTCACAGTGCATTACATTCTAAGATTAATCTAGAAATTCGACGGCGATTTAACCAGTGCAAGACAACAAGAATTTTCTATAATTTTGATGACTTACCAATTTTAGCTGCGTACGATTCCAGAGGTTATATTTATTTTTAATTATAAACTACGTCTTTTTGATATTATATATCAATTAACATACATATGCATATATATATATATATACATATATATATATATATATATCAGCGATATGTCTGTCTGTATTTAGTATATTTTAACGATATTTTATTTCAAATTAAGCATTTCCAACACGTCGCATCGCATAGGAATTAGCAAGACTACGTTTTACTTTGCTGAAACGGGGAGCGAGGAACATTTTTTAAATAATAAAACTAAATTAAATGCCGCGCATGGTGAGCAAAATGAGTCAAACTAAATAGTGACAGAAGCACAAACACAAATATGCGGACGTATTTAGTAGGTGCTCGGCGCGTTGGAAGCAATATTAAAATATATATTAATATTTAAATATAATAAAGCGAATATGTGTGTTATTAATGCAGCTACGCGCTGTTCAGATACATATGTTGTATAAATATATATACTAACTAAAAACCGAGACCGGAGCAACCGAACGAACAAACGGAGGAGCCGCCCGCGGACATACTAAAATCCAATCCGGCCGGCGAGCAAATCGACAACCTATGACGACAATGACGACGACTGCAGCAAACGACAACGGAGCCAGAGCAATGCGACTTCTAGAAAATAATTATAATAAGTTCTAAACAGCACAGAAAACTAAACTAACAAAACAAACAAATTAAGTCACTTGGCACCGCATTTGATGAAAATTTTGCTGTTGCAACAGATTTTTTTTCCGTTTAGATTTTGGTTTGCTCGAATTGGAATTGGAATTGCTTTTGTAATAGAGTTTCGAGCGGGCAATACCAGTAGCAACATCTGGAACAGGGCGGCGATGTTGGCGGACGGCGACGATGGCAACTAAGTGCTTGCGGTACGAAGGGAAGTGCAAATTTCTTATATTTCAATTCACAGCCAAGTGACGAAGTATCACAATTCAATGTTTAAAGTTTTTATCACGTTGCGGACCTGCAAATACACAAATAAACAGTAGCACTGCACACAGATACAAAGCATATTCACAGATACTATTTCATACTAACAATCTGTACTCGTATGTCATAGCTGGCTGTATGCAAGCAGACAGCTGCAATATTCAGTAAATGTTGATTACTCGCAAGTTTAGAAGCTTACTGATTCACGAAAAAAAAAATATGCCAAATAATCAGTCATTTAGTCGGCCCAAACTGTATGTCTGTCCATCAGTGTTAGGAGACCCGTGCGACTTTGACACTAACATTTGCAATTAGTAACTGCAAACCCCAAATACTATACCAAAAAATAACACTCGGCTTAAAATGTGTTAAGCTTTGTGCATGAATAAAATTAAACGTCATCGAAAATCATTTCCCAAGGACAGCAGATATGAAAACAAAAGAATCGAACTTCGATATACAAGTATAATTGCGTGACTGCAAAGAAGTAAAGAGTACAAAATAAACGATATAATAGATACTAAAGACGAGAGGATCCAGTCCGCATTAACCAAAACATATCGGGCTAGGGCACAAAAGACATGACAATATGTTACAGTGCACGTTTCTTTCTCGGAATTGCTCCGTATGTTCTGATCTTTAGGTCTAAGATCATACTTAACTGTTATTGGAGTCGAGTTTGCTTTTGCTGTCCGGTTACTACGGCACGGTTACTACTGTCCACCATTTTTGAGTTGTTGTATGATGTTTTTTATACCCTGCTTCAATGGGGAAAAAGGGTATCAAATAAAAAATCAATTTATTCTATACATATATGTTCAGATCGGTCCACAAGAAATTATTGCCCCAATACAAATCTGGAATTTCAGAGGTTTTGGATTAAAAAATGTATTCTATTAGAGTCTAAATGGGATCACTGAGAAAGATGGCGTCTACAAAAAAGCAAGTCAATATAAGGATATCCGTCAGTCGGGCTATGAGCAAAAAGAACTTGGAGACTATAAAAGCAACTAGCAACCTGACACAAAGGCTTTATTAATGATGGAAGAAATGAATAGAAGATTGGTTCAATTGGATTTAACTTAGGCAAATCGTTGCTGAAATGGGTTAACAACTGATTTAAACGATCGTTGCTATTGATCAATAATAATTTAGGAATACCACAAAGTTTATCATCCATAACGCATATCGTGCGTTATGGATGATAAACGATTTTTTCCAGAGACGGAAATTTCGCTTTTTTTAAATAATGTATTAAAAGAAAAAACAGAGAAGTACAAATAGAGCCAGCACATATCCCAGAATTCATCTTGATGCAGAACTTATAGTAGAGTCAGGAAAGTCGTTCGAATTTTTTAAACTT
Source organism: Leucophenga maculata (assembly GCA_035044805.1). Taxonomy (NCBI): domain Eukaryota; kingdom Metazoa; phylum Arthropoda; class Insecta; order Diptera; family Drosophilidae; genus Leucophenga; species Leucophenga maculata. The sequence continues at coordinate 1,377,681 of JAWNNP010002193.1, read as the reverse complement.
CGTTAAATCAGACATCATTATAAAAATGTCAAAAACAAATTGATTTCAATTTTCCGCGCATACTCTTAACAATAAATAAATATTTCCCTAAAACATATGTACATGTATCAGAAGTTTTTGCCGGCCGGCTTTGCGTTGAACCAAAACTTTGCTGCTGCTGAGAAATGCAGCCGTGCTCCCACATATGCCAATTTGACACATGCATACAAACACATTAGATATTCACATATGCATGTGTGTATATAAGTACTGACAAATGTACGATTTTGAGTAGACCCAACAATGCAGCACCACACCTCTCGAAGCACCAACGACAAATACGCCAAGTGGAATATTTAAATAATCAAAGCAATGCGCTTTGATTTACAAACGCATCTGACAGATACTTTTGTATATATGTATCTACAAACGAGTATGTATTTACATTCGTGCCGAAGACTGCGCCGTTGCATTCTGTTTCTGCACGAAAGCGAACACGTGCTGCTTGCGCTTGGAGCACCGTTGCTTGCTCCCATTTTCCGATGCTGACATTCGTCGCCCGCGTCCAATCTATAAAAAATCCGGCCGACTGGTGGAATGGAATGACTCACACCAGCTGTCGGAGTGCATTTCAATTTTGCATACCCAGCAAAATTTGCTCTTTGTTTGTTATACTGTTACTTTTGGTTCTCTTCGACTTTGTTGAAGAGTTTTATCCCAAGTTAGTGCCATCTCAAGAAAACCGGCACTGGGATATACATATGTACATATGTAAGCGCACTAAACAAAGGACTTCGAGACTGTTTAAAGAAACTCTAGTCTATATTCTAAATACTTATGTAACTCAGCAAACAAAATGCAGGCAACTAACACACAAAATCTTACCATGTAGCAAACCTCCATTGAATAAGCCAACGTGTGGTGGTTAAGAGATGGTTGGCAGGGAGGAGAAACAATTGAACTATGAAAATAAGTAAAACTTTTCAGACAGTTTGAATCATATAAAACAATGAATAGTCCCTCGCCTTTTCCTCGCCAGCATCTCTCATGTAGTATGTCGTACAGTCATAATCACATCCTTGCACTAGAAATTATTGATAAAAATGGATATATACATACATATTTACGCTAATAAATTTATGTAATAATAAAACATTTTAGCACAGTATCACAGCCCAGACGGCTTGTTGGTATTATTCCTACCATATTGTTATATTTGTATATCTTAGTTGTAACGATAAATTCTAGATTCACGGATCATGAGAGGAAATTTCAGAAAAAATTAAATTTGCCAAACCAAAAAAGTGATATCTACGACATTCCTTTTGTAAGTAATGAGCCTAGGTAAGAGACTCGATAAAATATTTCGTTAAGACAGAAATTAAACGAGGTTTGTTAGAAAAAACTTGACTTTTCAGTTTCATAGAAATGTTTATTGCCTTTTTTATATCGGTTGTACAGAGACTGACAAACGTGGGCCTTCTTGTAAGTCTGATTCTGCAGTATCTTCGGAACTGTCTTCATTCAGTTCGATATTACCAGATAGTTTTCGAAACCATTCGTAAATATTTAAGATCTCCTCAATGCCAATGCTAATAAAATAAAATTTAATTGGCGACAATCCTTCCGTTTTTTTGTTCTTGCGTGCTTGGCGCTTGAGTTTACTGTACAGCCGCAATCGAGATAGCCAAACATCTATTGCCAGAACAGCATGTAGCAGATAAGTGGCGGATGCGGTCAGCGCAACAATACTTTTCCATTTACAGCAAAAGAAAAATTGATGATCCCTTTCCTCAATATAAGTAAAGAACATCAGATGCGGATCGGTCTCAGCATATGCCATGGTTACGAAAATTGAGGCAAAGTGCATTACACATGCCAAGACACTAATAGCCGTTTCTGTTTTTGATGAAGTTCGCTCGCCAATCAATAAAATCACCATGCCGAGGCATACGACTATAGTACCTCCTCCATAAGTCGCGCAGTGAAAGAAAGTGTGTGGAAACGGTTCATCTTTGTAGCAATGAATATGCAGGATGCAACAAGTTCCGCTGAGAATAGCCTCGACAAATTTAAAAAGAAACCAAACTGTTCTAACTGAATGCATTTATTCTTCGAGGATATTTTGCTTTTTCGACAAAAAAAAAATTTCAAATTTGTATAATAAAGATTTATACGATATATATAGAGCAAACAAAATTTACAAAGAAATGTATTGTAATTTGGATAAAAGTAAACATATTCTAGTTAGTTGAAACGAAAATTAACCCAGTATGCGTTGACTGCTTTGTAAATTTTCGTTGAATCTGAAGTAAAAAGTCTGCAAGTTACTTACGCCAGTACTGTGCAAGCTTGTGTATCTGCTCTACGAGTGCTGGCATAACTGCAGTGATCGAGATGTCGAGCAAGATTTGTAGATGTTGCACTGCCTCCTCGTCCGTTAGGCCAAGCTGTAGATTCTCCTCCACTTTTTTCACTGCTTTATCAGGCTCAAGCGCAATATCCGGTACTGAAGCGTCCACCATAAGCGAAAACAAATTTAACATTACGTTGGCATGACGCCTCAGATGCAGATACGCTGTGTAACACTGTTTGCGGAATTCATGATGGTGCTCGGAACTCACACCGCCCATTGCTTCTACCATTTCCTTGCTGAGTTTCATAGGCGGCGGCATTGGTTTCGGGTCACGACCGAGTATATAGCCAAAATCGATGTGGAATAGCTTACCATTTGTGGTCAGCAATAAGTTGTCCAAATGTCTGTCACCCACACCTAAAAGAAAATAGAAAAATCTTTAATAATTATTTAAATACCTCGCAAGATTGGGAAATTATTTACCTAACAGATATGTAATAACACAATATCCGGCACAACTCTTTATGTACGTATCCATCGTTTCCACGGATATGCCGTATGGGGCATTGTCGCAGGGATTGTGCTTGCGGAAAAAGTTGTGAATGCTGCCCTCGCGTGCTAGAACATCAGCGACAGTGTAAGAATCAATGTACTGCAAAAAACCATGCTTAGAACTGGTGGCTAACACTTTGTAAGGAGTGAGCTTTAGATCCAAATTTTCACGCCGCAACAATTTATCCATCAATGTGATCATTTGCAATATTAGCTGATCCTGTCGTAGATCATCACCGTGCTTAAAGATAGCAACATACTCGTGCTGTGCAATTGAGGTGACAAACGTTAACCTAGGAAAATGATTTTTTATATTATTATGTACATGCAAGAAAGATAAATACGAAAATTCTCTACTTACTTTGCAGGCATAAGAGCACTTTTGAAAAGCGATGTTTTCGAAGCTATAATTTTGGTTATATATATTTCCGGATCCAAGGGAAATGGTATGGGCTCGAAATTAGTAAAATTTATCTTGAATGCATCCTGGTCCGCCAATAGCTTTTGAAATTTTTCTGTTTTTTTATTACGATTACCCGGCTCTTTGGCCACCTGCTTCACCAATTTCACGAGTTCGTCGATAAACCTTTGTTGTTTTTTTAGGTTGTAGTAAATGCCACGCAACTGAAAATTGCCATTCTCAAGCACTTTCATGAACATTTTTAATACCATTGCGTACATGTCGTGCACTCGTTCGTCCTGCTTGCGAACGGACTCTTGATTCTCGACCTCTATCGACAGATACCAATACAAGTAGTTGGCCAATGTAGGATTGGTGCAAGCACGCTGTATCAGGAATGTGCACAGATTCGGCGGTGAGCCATTAATACTGAAGCTCGCGTTTGCATTGTCGCTCATTAAAGTGTTGGACGTATCAGAAACGCCGGAAGCAATGGATGCGGCACTATCAGCATTCAATCCGTCATCCTCACTTGGTTCAACTGTTGAAATCGTAGATGCATTTGTACGAATGGGCACAGCTGCGCTAGGCTTTGGTCCCAATATGTCCGTACGTGCAGATGTTATGAGCGAGGCAGCACGTTGATTTGCGGGTATGACAGATGAATGCAAGCCCCCGCCGACAGAACTCAATTCAGAACATATCGAGCTTTGATCGATAATGGACGAATTGTCATCTAACGAACGTACAATATCACGGTCCGGGAATATACACTTGTGAGACGCTACAATATCGCGAAAGTTTTCGTATTTCAGCGCTTGAACAAGTTGCAAAAGGTACAGAAGTAGATCTTCATCGGGCGCTTGTGCTAAACGGCTAATCGCATACTTTCGCACTTGCGGATGCGTAAATCCCGGACTAAGCAGCTCGAGAGCGTCCTCAACATCCATTGGCGCCCAATTAGCAAGTAACCATAGTGCTTGAATGACTTCCTGTTCGGTTTGCCAGTTTATACACTTAAGAAATTTTGTAAGTGCTTTTTTGTGCGATGATAAATAGAAGCGGAACTTCCAGAGCAGATCCTGTTCCTCGCTGCTCAGCACATATGTCGGTGGGTAGCGATAGACGATTGTGTGTAACTGATCTCGAATGCTTTAATGAAAATAAAAAATAAAGTGCGTTATTGAAATCCATACATTGTACTTATAGATTAATACCACCTACCTTGCTGTTGGTTTTGCATCGCGATCCGATATGCGAGAACGCTCTGAACGTGCCAACCTATGGTGCTTTCGCTCGACCAGGTTTTCCTAAAAACAAATAAATCATACATCATAAATCATAAATATAACTACTTAGTCCAAACATAAAATTTTTACCTCCTACATTATCTTTTTTGTGAAATTTTTTAAAAACATTAACGTGGTTTTACGTAAGACAATCGAAATAGCCAAAATTGCTTCAACAATAAAAATATAGGTGCAACAAAAAAACAAACAAAATAATTAAATGTCTACGCATTTACGCTGGCAACAAGTAACCCTGACTTATAACTTGCCTTTGGCTTATATTCGTGTTTTACCTCCATCGAAATTTCTGTACCACAAACTATTCGATTACACAGGCATCAACATACCTGTAGTATTTCAGTGTCCGGCACTGTAACAAGCTTCGGCTTAGAAAGGAATTTGTTGCTCTTATCGCCTTCCAGTTCGAAATATACAATGGAATTCTGTTGAAATAGTGAAATGTAAAAAGATAATTAAAATAAATTATATTATTAACTGAATGAATGCTTTGCGATTGTTTTTCTCACATTGTATTGATCATCTACGGAGACAGTGGGAAACTCGATCATTAGAAACATGTAGTCAGACATGCGTTTTTCGCGCTCATTGATCACTTCTATTTCGCGGAATGTTAATCGGTCCAGCCAATCGACCTTTTGTACCTGCCCGTTCCGATGCTTCTTCGCTAGCTTTCCGAGGCGCTGCATCTGAGACTTCGATGATTCTTTGCCTTTGCCGGGGGTTTTTGTAGGAAAACTACCATCACCTTCAACGCCCAGCCAGACGCGTAAATCAAACATTCCTTGTCTGAACATTCCGTTTTTGCCGAACAACGATATCGCTGTACCACCAATAATTGATGTCTGACCCGCACCAGCACAATCGAGTATGGTCAACACAAGCATCGCAGTGCGTGGCAAATCGGAGAACTGCAGCGGCAGCGAGACCCACTCATTCCAGCTCCAGCGTTTAGTGAATGCTTTGTATGAGGTGAACACAGGCAGACAGTAAGGCTTTCCTTTGTTGTAAATTTGTAGCTTCACTTGAAACGATGGGTAATCTTCGGAGTAAAGACCCGAGAAACGTAAAATGGGGTCTTCCAGGAGCTTCTCATAGTCGTGCTGACGCTTTTTTCCCTCTAGGGTGCCTCTGTAAGACAAACAAATATTTTCATTTGCCCTTATGGCGCACTGTTTTTATCGGTGATACTTACACTTTGATCTGCAACAATTCGTGAAGCGATGAGCTATAGATATAGCGAAAATGGTCGTCCGGTTGATCCATATTGCGATGTTAATATCTCTTTACTTTGACACCTTCATTAGAATTGAAATATTTGAAATATCAATAGTTAAAACGCTGAAACGCTATTGTTGATTTTAGTATAGTTCGAGGATTGTAAATTAATTACTTCCTAGAAAAACATACTAAGCAGCTGTTTGATGCATTTATCACAAGTTGGCAGCACCGCAAATCAGCAGTTTATTGCTACGTTAAGCTAGCCACAGACGACGAACTTGTGGCCCACATACGGTGAGCGTCTCATTCAACATTTAACATGATTAGTTCGACGCTATTTATATACTTATGAATTTTTTGTCTATTTTCTTTTAACGTTCGCTTATTACATCACACACGAGGCACATGAGCGCCAGCCGCTCGGTCTAAATTCAAATTTTTCATTAACAGCGAGTGGTTCACATGAAAAAAAATATGACGAAGATAACAGGTGTACATGCTCGTCTGTGGCCAGCTTTAAGTTGGCAGCGCTCTTTGGAAGCGTGCATTTAAATAGAAATTTAATTAAAATAAAACAAATAATATTTACTATAACAATGGCTACAAATGCAACAATAACACTGGCGCTGGATCGCGTTGACCTGAATACCTTGGCAGCAATTCATGATAAGAGGCCGCGCATTTACACTCCAGGCGAAGTAGTAACAGCTCAAATGGGGTTTATGCGTGGTCACGGCACCTACGTCGAGGACGACAACATCAAAGCATCGGTGGCCGGTGTAATAGAGAAAGTAAACAAATTGATATCAGTGAAACCTCTGAAGAGTCGCTATGTTGGTGAAATTGGTGATGTAGTTGTTGCACGGGTTCACGAGGTGCAGCAAAAACGTTGGCGTGTTGACACCAACTCCCGGCTTGACTCTGTTTTGCTGTTGTCGTCTGTAAATCTGCCAGGCGGAGAATTGCGCCGTCGTTCCGCAGAGGACGAACAAATGATGCGAAAATATTTAGAGGAGGGCGATCTTATATCAGCTGAAGTGCAAGTGAGCAATATTGTTACATTTTGTAACTTGTCTACCAACCGTTTAATCTATATTATTGTTTTGTAGAATGTGTTTGAGGAAGGAACACTGTCGCTATATACGCGCAGCTTAAAGTATGGCAAACTCTCCCAGGGTGTTTTAGTTAAAGTTTTTCCATCTCTGGTCAAACGTCGCAAGACACATTTCCATAATCTACCATGCGGCGCTTCAATTATATTGGGTAACAACGGCTACATTTGGATTTCAACGACATCCAAAAGTGTTGGAAATGGCGGTGAAGGCGGCTATGCACAAAATCTTAATGAGCCTGTATCGCGTGCGGAGAGGGAGGTTATTGCCCGACTACGAAATTGCATTCTTGCACTGGCCAAGTGTAAGTTGATGCTTTATGACACCAGCATACAGTACGCATATGAGGAATCATTAAAGTATGAACCATATGAACTGCTACATCAAGAAGCAATGTACGATTTGGGAATATTAACACAACAAAGGCTAAGAGATCAAGACGAATAAACCTCTTCAATCAAATGTTTCTATTGTTCTTTATTATTACAATAAATTTGTGAAAACATTTTTAATATAGGAAGGATTAGTGGATGTGCTGTATTAAGCTTCCGTATACTAATAATGTAGAAATATTAGTCATCAATGTCATCTTACCTTAAATTTCACATTTTGAATATAGCAGTTATTCTACCGAAAAGCTTAGACTTTTAGATTCTCCATGGTAAGTGGAAAAGAAGTTCGCAGCCAAATTTGTACATTTTTCGTAAAATGCTGAGATTCTTAGTAACATTCGAAAAATACCATGACCGACGATTTAAAATTTTAATGCGTTTTTTCTTCAAAGAGCGAGTAGTATTTTTCAATTTCAAAGTTTCCAACTATCTTATTTAAAAGTACACAAGTTTTTTGTGAAATTGCATGCCTTGCAAGCATGCTAGACACTTGAGCTATAAATGCCACAAATTATCGATACAAAATTTCTTATTACCAATTTTAAACCAATATTTGAAAAAATGCCAAATTTATTGTATATTACTTAAAAACATAATCAAATATTGTATGAAGGTCTAAACCGAACAACTAGAATGGGTTGTAGATATAATTTGTAGAGTTTTTGTTTGAAAAATGATTGCTCTAATAAAATATTCCATATAGGACTATATCAGACCATTACAGGAGGCATAAAGAATTAAGTGTTGCTAGTTTAGTTTTAAACGTCCAATGTATCTTACATTAATTCGAATAAAATAACCCACACTAATCCGGAAGAGAATATATATCCAAGTCAAAATTAAGGTTTATTGTGGAACAGAGTAAATCAAAGTCTAGCTCATTTAGCTGCATCGTTTTTTTAATGTACTGAAACATTTTCGTTGCACTTTAAAATCGTTTAACTGTCTTATATAACTTTAATATATATTCGACAATTGAAATGTAACAGTTATTACCAACAGCTAATTGATGAGGTGGCAGTACTGTAGATGGTTTTGAAAATGAACTTCAACCTCATTGATTTCAAATCTAGCTGGTTGCAAACTCGTGAGGTTGTGAAAACCATATTGAATTTAAAATCAATGAAGATCAGAAAACGACCCTTAATCGGAATTTATTTTGTGGCGACGTTACCCACCCCTGTTAAACCTAATTCGCCGCATTTTATCTTTGTTCACAACCTTTCGATTGGGAGTCGCTGCATCAGCTTCGCTTTGTTGCTCATTCGCAACAATAAAAAAAGCCAATTCAAAAATATTAGCTATAAATCGCAAATATCTTTTATTTTAAAATGAGTGCACATATCGGCGATCGGGAAAATCAATTAAAAGCGAAGCGTATTTGTCGGTTTTGTTGTTCACAGCAGTATGACAGATTGGTACTTAACAACAAAAAATTATGAAAAATGATTACAATTAATTTTGCCTAATCCTCAGACATCCATGTATTCTCGCGACGGACGTGTTAAAGCCAGTGCTTCGCTTCCGCTCCAGGTAATGGCCATTGCGTCAATGGAGGTAAGTGTGTACATAAATAAATAATACAAAATGCGTACATATGATGTACATATATATGTACGTATTTTGCAACGACGCCAAATAGCATCTGTCTCGAAATTTCCATGAATATATACCGCTTATAATGGCGGTGCATCGAAATAAGTGCAGCTGCCAATTTACAGCATTATGTTTTGAGATTATATGCTTAAGTGCTACACGGCAGACGTACATTCGGTTGTATGTTACGAACGACCGGTATTGTTAAGTTGATTGAGAATTTATATTTATGTGGTCCAAGATACTTTCATTAACTCAATGCATTGCAATGTGGTCAAACAGTTTTTATTGCTCCGAAGTCGATTGATACATCCGCCGTCCAATCGTCAGTTGGATCGTACCTTAACGCCAAACGTTCATTTCCAAAAGTTTGGCAATCTACGCTCTTCGTCAAACTCATTGACTCGACGTTCATACATTCGGCCTATTTTAAGACAACTTGAGAGAGAATATACACTTGTGATTGGTCGATAGCTCTCGCTAGTATTACCAACATTCGTAGACCATTCCAAAAAATAGTCAACATTGTAAAATTTCAATATATATTAATGCATAATTTTCTAAAAAACACCCAAAACGTTTATCTAAATATAATATTGTCGTAACTTACCTAAACAAATTTAAAAATGTGCTGATCCTTCCAGAAGCTAATTACTCCAATATAAAGCATGCATCATGATTTTCAAATAACTAGCTTATATTATGAACTACAGATATACTCACTGGTGAAAATGTGGAATATTATTTATGATAAAAATTTAACTCTATGGACTTTTTCAATCATATCTAGTATAACGTGCAATTTATTAGAAATTTGTATTTGAATTAATTTCGATTGTTTTTCAAACAAATTATTAAAAAATCATTTTCCACGGATTTTAAGTTTTGCGATTTCGACATATTACAACTTTAGATTTGTTTATCGTTTATATCAAAAAGTTGTCCCTTTTTATCATAAGTATTCGAGCTAAATAATCAAACTGACTGGTTTGGGATAATGCACATTCCAACACGTTTGTGTACATTTGATTTATTAATTGTTGTATAATTAAATACAAAGTTATAGAACATCAAATTCCAAAATATATAATTCGTTTCCGAGTTATAAATTTGCAGCAAAACACATTTTTAATTTGATATTATTTAATTCATTTGTATTGCATAAAAATATTTGCATTTTGTTCATAATATTTAATACAAAGTAATTTGTATCATGTATAAAATTAAAATTGAAATAAAATTGCCTAAATAAAATACGAAATTGATGAAATGTTTAGTTTTAGTGATGTAGTTAAAAATAAAGCTCTTTCATTTCATATTTTGGCAGTTCAAAGCTACCTAATAGAAAATAATTTCTTTTAAACTTAATAATAATGGAATCCAAACGATGGTGATGAAAATGTATGTATGAGTCTGTCATGTTATATGGATTATGTGATTGTTGTCCTAAGCGCGGCTAACCACTAACCACCCTTCATTGTGTTCTTTTCCGTGAAGAGTAGAATGCGTGTAAGCATGGAGGTGACACATGGGATTTGTTTCTGACGATCCATAATCGGCGTTGCTGGCACATTTGACTCAAAGTCAACAGCAACGCGCTGACTGACAAAGGTCAGTAGTGTCAGAATATCATATTTTTTTCCGTTCATGTTCATCTCCTGGATAAGAGATTGCATGTACCAAGAGCCATTGGTAGTATTACGCCAGGAATAGTAACCTACAAAATGAAAGTTTCTTTATTTTAAATCATATCAGATGATCAGATGATCTACTCACCTGGTATTGTTGAGTAGGCAAAAAGAAAATCGGCATGTAGTGGAATCTTGTAGCTCATAGAAGACTCGCCATCGGTCTCGGTCACATTCCTTTCGAGCAATACACCCGGATCCAAGCGATCACCTTGGCAAGCCTGAATAAAAAATAGTTTAGGTTTTCCTGCAAGTGTCGGGCAAGAGTGTGCAGTTAAGTAGTTCCAAATACTATCCAGTTTGTACTGTACATCCTTAGCGTATATATAGCCGTGTTCGCCATGAGATAATATGGCAATTGCTATGCAGTCATTTTCGCTGTGGTCCTGACCAGCAGCCTTCTCGATATGCTTGAGTATGTCCAGCAGTCGGCAGTCTTTATATACAGAAACCTCGAAACCAAGACGCTTTAATGCTTGTCTCAACTCTTCAGAGTCTACATTTGTGCCGGCACGCGATTTTAAAGAAGGTATATCAAAGTGTTCATGATTGAAGATTAGCGCCATCCCTCGGTTCTTGTGGTTCATGTTGTAGTGCGTCGCGTATCGTTCGACCGGCATACGAGCAACATACTTGCTTGCAGAGCTAACGCTATAAAAATAAACAATATTTGTTTATGGTGTCTGGTAACAGCATATACATACGCACTGCGCAATTTCGCTTTGTTTTGTGGCTGTTGCCAAGGACCTTAAATAATATTTCTCTTTGATAACTCACCACCCTACAGTTGTACTTTCTTTCTCGCATCCCCTCGCGTCTGTTTTATCGGCGGCTGCAGAAGACTCAGTCATATCACCAACTACATTTTGTAGTTTCACATCGCTTATCAGGTTGTTGCCCGATATGAAGCAATGATTGATTTTTGTTATGCAGCATTCATCAGTCATTTTTGTTATTTTATTATTTCGTTTGTACTCTTTGTGCTATTGTACCCTTCTCAGTTCATAGAACACTTTTAATATGCGACGCTTCTGAAGTTCAGATAGTTGTATTGCAGGTATAGCGATGTAATTACTGCAATTTAATAATATTTACTCAACATTTCTTTTTACAACCATGTGATTACTAATAAAATACAGTTTTAGCGTACCTAACGCAAACAAAAACAAATTCGTCTGCTACTTGCTATTGTTGTTGCGCGTCTGCACTTGCCGCCATCGTTATCAGTGTAGCCGCCAGTCGGAAACAAAAAAATACCAGCTTTTCTATGGATAAATATAAAAATATACTATTTGCTTTAAAAAAAAATTCGATTTTTATGTGCATCAGAGAATTTTTTGAGAGCATATACATCTTATCACAAATATTGCATCATCCAAGGGCAGACACCGAACTTCATAAACAAAGCGAGTCAAGTTATCAATGTCCTTCCTTTGAACAAAATATTAACAATTTTAAATATATTTTTTTTTAAATTGATGGCATCGCCCCTTTTGATTTTAACTAGGAGTAGCCTATATTCTTTTCCAACATTCCATCTATTTCTATCATACAAATTAGTTTAGGCGTGATATTATCTACGATTAGATATTGGTTTATGCAAGTATAAAGGCTGTCACCTAACATAGGCCAATTCAAGATTTGAGGATAAAGTTATTACTTCATTTAGTTTCTCATAAAATATTCTTAAGTAGGCTTGATACACACGTTTTAGGATTTGGAGTGTTTACGTGCATACCTGACTTGGACAATCGAAAAGAAAATACTTATATGGTTTGATCGACTTTGTTTGTAGAATATACATGTGTCGATCTAACTTATGAAACACCATTCATCGTATCACAGTGTACTAACTTGGCTTATGGTCTGTCTTATGCCACACAAATAACTAAACTAATGAAACTCGGTATTTCTTTACTAACAAGTTTTTGTATCAACTAATTTTTAGGTTTACGATAAGGACGGAATGCCTGGCTTTGTATGTTTAGATTGCCGTATACTCTTTGAGCATTCATATCGTTTCAAGCAGATGTGCAAGCAAGCTGACACGCTACTTCGTCAATATCCCTTGACCGGGGTATGGCCAGAGCCCTTGCAAAAGCCACGCTCGCCCATGCTATCCAATTCTACGGTGCAACAGCCAAAATCGCCGCCGCGCAACATAATAACATTCGAAACAAATAAAAAGAGTAACGATGCACCCAAAAATCCTGTAGGTACAACGAAGGAAACTCAGAACAATACTAAAGGCTCAGCGAAAAAATTATTAAATTCTGCGCCGGTTGCCGCACCGGAACCCCCGGTACCAATGCGTTTAAAAGTAGAACGAAATGAGATAGATGCAGCCACACTTTTTTTGAATAAAGTTGAAAATGATGAAGAGCTTTCAATAGATGATGTTCAATTGTTGATTGCAGCCGAATCAAACCAAAACCAAGATGACTATACGGAACAAAACATTATAAACACATCAACCACCACGAAACAAATGGTTCAAAGTGATCAATTACCAAGCAAACCAAAGTTATTGAACAAATCTTCGATGCGCATACTTAATAAAGATGCAAATACGGTGAAGGAACCGCGCCTACGTCGACCACAACTTACGTGTGATGAGGATGGAAACGCAGTCATTGTTACGGAGATCCTAGGCCCTAACGATCCCTATGAAGCTGAAACTGAACCCGATCCTATAAAAAACGCGGCACCCGTTGAGACCAACGTGTTCCCCTGTCCCTACTGCGAACGGTCCTTTCCATTGCGACAATTGCGCGATATTCATCTGGTAAACCACAATCGGGAACGTAGCTTCAAATGTCCAGTATGTGAGAAGATGTTTTTTTCCAAATATGATCTTCAAAAACACAGTCTAGTACACACGGTAAGAATGTCATTGCAACTGCTTTGCTTTATTAACATACAATTGTTGATCTCTTGTCTTCATTAGGGTGAGAAACCTTTTAAATGTCATGCCTGTGATAAAGCGTTTACGCGAGCCACTCTACTTCATCGTCACGAAAAATCACACACTGACATACCAAAGTTTATTTGCATTCACTGTGAAAAGCCATTCATATCTCGTGAAGAGATGGAAAAGCACTCTGAGCGTCACCAGAAGAGTCGTCCATTTCAGTGTAAAATATGCGATAAATCATTTGCTTTTAAACAAGGCCTGGAACGCCACGAGGTAAGATATTATGGATATATGTGAAGCTTCCGAAGTGCAGAGTTTTTATGCTACCAATTTTCAGGTCACACACTCAACCGATCTGCCGTATCCGTGCCAATATTGCACCGAGAGTTTCTTTACTCCGGGAAAACTTGCACGCCATTTAACGGCACACGCCGGCAAGCGTGCTTATCCGTGTAAATATTGTCCGAAATCGTATTTGCTTTCGCACCATTTGACACGCCATATGCGCTCCCATCAGCAGTCCATGGATACATTCAAATGCACTTTGTGCAGCAATGTAATGAAAACATACTCCGAGCTCTTAGATCATTCCACTGAGCATGCTCATGACACACTGGTCTGTCCGCTCTGCAAAATACACATTAATGGGCCTGATGACATTCCCACTCATATGGCCGAGCATTCCAACAAAGAAATTTATGCGTGCGATTTCTGCGATTTATATTTCGTAAGCGAACAGGAGTTGCAGCAGCATTCAAAGCAAGATCACACAGTGGAAAGGAAGCAATACGAACAGATCGCAAAAGATGAGATTGATGATATTATAATTGATGATCATGATGAAAAGAAGTTGGAAGAGAATTGCGAGGAACCCAATCTATTAAGCAACGAAGGTGAGTAGAACGAGTGCGAAGCACAAGGAAGAGGTAAACTTCTGTTGAATCGACACCTTTAATACCCATTACACAAATTAAATAATGTATCAGCTAGATGAATATAATATTCATATTATGTATATCCCAACCAATGAAATGGTTAGCTGATGTTCATTCTATTCATATACTTTTATGTTGTATATTTTGCACTCTATACTTAATATGTATACTTGTAGTAAATACTTTCTCATTTATTTGTAGTGAAACTATGTTTAATAAGTTTTATGTATTTTATATTCCAGAGAAATCGAAAGAATTGGAAGTGTTATATCAAGCCATCATTCCGATTGAACTGGATTCACCACCAAGAAAGGCTCGCAAACTAGTCCAGAAACAAAAAAGAGACATAGTGCCAGCATCCGAACATACAGCATCAGTTGAAACCTACCGAAAACGAAGTCAAGTGGACCCTTCGCAGGAAAAAAGAGCTTCGATAAGGAACACTTCAACAGAATCTATAAGCGATGTACTGAAAACGCTACCCAAAAGCGTTTCTGTACGACGGACCAATCAAGGACGGATCACACCACAATCTATTAAATCGATTTCAATAGAAGATACGAAAATTAGTGGTAATAAAAAGGAAACTATTAAACGGAAACTCAATGAAAACCAAACCACATTTAAAGCTAAACCAAATCAATCTAGATAAGAAAACAACAATTGTAAAACCAATTAAAAATAAAGCAGTAAGATATTACTCGCATCTTTAACTTATCATATTTTAATTTGAGTTGGTAGCTCCAGGGATCATATCTTTATTAATGATAGTACCTTATCAAAAGTTATACACAAGAGAGCGAGAGAGAAACAAAATCCAGTTTTTACTATAGAAGCATTTACTTCAATCAGATCGGCCATGAAAACAAAAGATACAGTTAAGGTAAAATAACTTTATTTTCAGGAATGGTTTCAAAATATCACGGGTATTTTTAATGCAGCAGCACTGAAACAGAAAAAACACATCATTCAAGAACCTTTTCCCCAAATCCAGTTTTTTGTAAATCCGAATACACTGACGAGAAATTAATGAATTGACTGTTATTAAAAACAAACAACAAGCTTGCAGTCGAGAGTACTGTACTTCGAGTACCCTTAATTTTAATGAAGCTATATTCCTATATCCGATCTGGATGGATGGAGGTTTGTATGGTGATTGCTGATCAGGAAGGAAAATTTGAGTTGCACCTTTTGGTAGTAACTAATGAAGTACGACTTTCATGCAGATGAATAATATTTACTTAGCCTCAAGGCCAGCTTCGCATAAGAAAATATTTATACAACGATCTGCGGGCACATCTGTCTGCTGCTTTTTGAGTCCAGATGTTGGTTTGAAGATCGTCGTATCATATGTTACATGTAAACCTATATTCAATGATATCGTACGTTTTAGTAATGTATACTAATACCTTCGATAAGATCAGTAAAAAAATGCTCCATAATGTACACCTACTTATAGGCTGCTTAATGGAATGGCGAACGTATACTCTATAGCAAGTCCAGACAAATAATTTAACTAAGAGGAAGTAGAGATCATTCATTCATACTATAATAAGAACTGATTTAACTTTAACATTTGCGAAACAGGCTGAATAAACAATGGTTAAATTTAGAGTTTGATATGCTTCCATTTTTTAGAATGACAAATTTTTTGGATGAAAGTGAACCGCGCAGCACAGCTGAGTTTAAAATATATAACTTTTTTACTTTGAATAATGTTGTCTCCAGAAACTTGTGTGTATTTCTTCAGTAACTCGGCTTAATTATTGCTAAATACAAGAAATCCTATCAATTTATATGAATGTCGCACCAAACGCAGAGCCTCGGTCTTTGTCTGTTCGACTATGCATCCAGCGAACACATTTAGTGCTCATAACCATCAGGCAATGCGTTAACATGTGGGTTGTGGAACAGGCTCTTGTTGCCTTCACCCCAAGGGAAACGCTTCTCACGACGACGCAAGTAATCGTACTTGACGAACTCTTGACGGGGCTTATCGTGATCCTCTTGGTGTTTCAAGTATGCATTGAGCATGCATAGGCCGACGGCTGGAACGGCAACGAAAAACGACAAACGTTTCCAAACCTTGTAACCTCCTGAAAGAGAATGCATAAATTTCTGTCCACTATGCGTAGGAAAATAAGCAGACCCCATAGCAAAATTACGTAACTTTACAAAGCTATTGCAAATTCACAATGGGGCGTAAATCGAATAATATATACTCACCGGAATGCTCGCCGGCAGTAGCTGCTGTGCCAGATAGATTCCTGGCTCCAGCGCCAATTTGGCGACGGATCGCGTGAGAAAGAATGGCCGACATTATATTTTATGGGATTCTTACTCAATGAAAAATTACGAATGTGAATTGAACAATATGACCGATTGCCGAAATATTAAAATATAACTAAAAAATTCCAAATAAATTGTTATTCACAATTCTCAGAGCGTACTTAGTGATGAGTAAAGCTGTACGATTTCTCTGAACGTTCCTTGGTTCTCAAACTGAATTTGTGTTTAACTAAGTTTGACTGTTTTAATACTCTTCACGCAGTATGTTTTTAATAAGCAAGACAAGTCTGTTTGGTATAAGCTCGCTCTATTTTTCATTAACTTTCGAGATACTGGTTAGAAAGTTTTAAATATTTATTTTTTATCCAGTTTCCAGTTGATATTGCCTGTAACAAAAAATTCTTCATATTAATAATCCTATAAAAAATATTTCTAATCGAAAAATACGTCTAGCTGCCTTATTTCAAATTGTTATTTAAAAACTGGGCGGACAGACAGTTTGGCATGGTTGGATTGACTCGTCTCGTTAAACTGACTTACATAGATGCAAGCAATAATTCGTTGCAAACTGTTCGTCATGGGAGTGGTATAAAAAGGATTAGGCAAAAAATTGTCTTTGGTCTATAGTACAAAAGTTATTCCAAATCGATAACTCATGATTTCTTTTGAATAATTATTTGGAACTAGCTTCTCAATTGAATTTGAATTAAATTAAAATAAACGTCAATCGTTTCACATATCTGCTTCTTTTTTATTGTATTTTAATTTTCAGCAGCGGATGCACTGGATATATAACACTTGTTTTCTTTCGGTCGCACACGAAGTATTTTCTGCTTAAATATTTTTCATACAATCTCGCTCTAACTTGTACAACCCGATTTCATCTGTACTAAAGCGCTTGCACAGATTGGAATTGTTGTTATTCCACTGTCTGACAACAACTAGTACGGATTGTCGCGACATTCGTTTATCGAATTATTAAATATTACAATATTGATAATTTCATAAATAAAAACGCACTTACAGCAATAACAAACACTGCTGAAGTGTGTACTGTCGACGATTTTACGGAGACGACAGTGATAGAAGCGAAAAATAAAGTGCAAGGACAAGAACGAAAATTGCAACATAAAATAATAAGATAATAATATATAATTTAATAATAATCAAAGTAGCATAAGTGGTAAAGTAATAATTATTTATAGTTAAGAATTTTACTTAAATTGTATCAGAAAGTGTTCTGCTTAAATTAAGCGTATGTACAAAGTGAACAAAGAGAAACTAACACGACGACTACGGCCTAAAAAACAATCTAAAGCTATTAAATCTTTCCACTATTACATCCAACGCAATTAACAATATCCATTGACAATGTCTGCAACGTCCAATCTGCGCCAGATTCCTTTGACCTGCTCCGGTCATACGCGTCCCGTTGTGCACTTGGACTTCAGCGATATATGCGAAAGCGGCTACTTTCTCATATCGGCGTGCAAAGGTGAGTAAAAAACATCGGCGTAATTTAATTTTCTCTCGCACGAGACGAGAGTGTCCTTGCAGCAATCTTTATTTTTAGATCTCTGAACTTGTCTAGCTACAACTGATTGCTTTTCTCTTAGCAATTTTGTATCTATATAGTTAAAGGCGCAACCTTGACCCAGATGCGAATTCGCACGACTTCCATAGCTAGATTTAAAAACCAGTTTTTGAACCCTTTGCTATACTCTTTGCTTTGATTTGCTTTCGATTGGAATTGTGAGTTCTTTACCTTGAAGAAATTTTACGCGGAAGGCGATCTACTTTACAGGAAATTTACGTCTGTTGTTTTTGTTCGAATGCAGCAAAATATTTTTTTTATCAACTTGTCCCGCTCGATCGTTTTTACCCGTTTTGCAACTTGTTTTGTATTTGTAATTATTTGTTGCGAACCCGGAAAACACCTTGAGCTTTGCATCTTTATATATATATTTAGTTTGCGTTTTATTTGTTTTTTTTTGTCGCTTTTTTCCAGACAGTTTGTCGAACAAAGACTACTGTAGCGATCCCAATGTATTTGTCTATTGTCTGGCTATTTACAATACATTGAGCATATCAATTTGAAAACAAAATTAATTATTATAATATAGTCTATTATATTTGTCATAATTAGAAAAAAGTTATAAAGTTCTTGCACCCTCCACGCACTTTGGAAAGAGAAAATAACCAGCCTAACTGAAACAATTTAAAGTAGCACACAATATTAAAAATTATAGCATCTGTTTTCTGCATATTGTGTTTTTTGTTTTTCCCGAACAATTGACCCTCTGATCCATCTGCGGGGAGATTTTTGTTATACCAATTGCTGAACGCATCAACTACCCATTTAAACTGTTGCAACAACAAAAAATCGCAATGCTATAAACGGATCTTCGCTTAACCTAGTGGATGATGAACTACAAGGGAAGGCAAGTATCACTTACGAAAGCCCATGACTATTATAGTTGACAATTGAGTAGAGACAAAACTCTTGTTCTACTGAATTGTTTTGGTTCGGGTATTTTACGTACAACAGGCAAAAGAAGCCGAGGAGGGCTCCATAAATTATACATATTCTGCGTTATCATCATCAAAATGCGATTTAAAATCTATTATTCTCTAATAAGATAAATAGTATTCAACGAACGTGCCAACCTAGTAGTACCCATATAAATCGGAATCTTCTATATGAGTTTTCTCGTCATTTTACAAAAAAAACATCAAATTTGGGGTATCTTACTTGAACTTTAAATTAATATTCTATATAGCATTGCGTCTCGAAACATTATATCTGATTATGGGGTCTGCCTGCCTCCTTCTACCTGTTACATTTGTTTACACTAACTTAATATACTCTTTTATTCTATGGGTACAGGGTATAAAAATTTATAATGCGTATGAGTGCATGCGTTTCAAAATCATTAAATATTTCGATAAGGAGTAAAATGTTGCAATATCTAAAAAAGTTTTCCTGCCCCCGGAATCCGTCGCCGATCTTGGTTGGGCGCGAGGCATTCGTTTTGATTGTAATGACGTGTGATATATTTGCGAACTTGAAACTTGCTCGCTCACTCGCACACCATGTAGTTGTATGCTTCCCTTCCCATTCCTCGCTTATTTAGTTATCGCTGCACTTGATCGTTCGAGCACGATTCACAATCGGTTAACCGGATTGTGCCCCGGCAGAGTGTTGGGGCGAAAAGTTGGAAATATTCTCGCTGCATTTGGCGTTGTCGTAGTCGACACCACCGCTGCCGCCGCTCGACAGGTCGTTGGCATTGATGCAGTCATTGAGTCAAGGTGGCTTCCGCTATTCACTTTTAAAAATGCAAATGCAAGTTTTCTTTGTATATCATTTCATTTCTTATTACTAATACGTCTAAGTATTGAGGAAATTTTAAAAATATATAATATTAGGCATCACTTATGGGGTTTTTAAAAAGCGTTTGCTTATAAAATAATGATTATTATTACAGTTTGCTCGACTTCGAGATGTCCTGTACCTTCTTGAACCACAGATTTGTTTGTGCGATGTAGTCCGGTCAGGATATATTTGAAAAATTTAAAAAAAATTGTTTTCCACACCAGGGACTAGTTTTGATTCATACAGACAGGGAATAAACATGAAGATATTGTGACGCGTGGGCACATTTATTCAATTCAAATTATCTGAAGAAGATAAGCCAAACTCTCCATCGCTTATAATATCCAAGATCTATCCAAGATTGAGTAAACTTTTGAGGTTGATCAAAAATATATATCCGTCTGCTGAAGGTTTTTATTAATTAGGTATTATATACATTTGCACAGCCTTAATATGCCATTTTATTTTATGGAAACAGTGTATAATATTTATTTGACTATTATTTAATACAATGTTAATATTGAAACTATTTTTTTTTTCAGATGGCAGCCCTATGCTACGCCATGGTGACACCGGTGACTGGGTTGGCACTTTCGAGGGCCACAAGGGCGCTGTTTGGGGCGTTGCTCTGAATAGATATGCAACGTTGGCTGCGTCAGGAGCTGCAGATTTTACAGGCAAAGTTTGGAATGCTGTGACGGGTGGCGAAATACACAGCTTCCAGCACAAACATATCGTGAAAACGGTCTCCTTTGACAGCAGTTCGGAAAACATTGTCACCGGTAGCAATGAAAAATTAGTACGGGTTTTTAATCTGGAAGAGCCGAATATGGAACCGGAGTTTTATAGTGGGCATAGTGGCGCAATCAAACGAGCGCTCTTCTGCCGCAATGACAAGTGTATTGTGTCTGCCGCTGAAGATAAAAGTGTGCGACTATGGGATCGCCTTTCGGGCATCGAGGTTCAACGGCTACAGTTTCCGAACAATCCCAATAGCTTAGAGATATCAGCCGATAATCATATATTGACAGTTGCACACGGTTCGAGTATTAGTTTCTGGGAGGTAGATACGCTCAAGAAGCTTAAAGAAGTGAAAGTACCGACGAATGTTTCATCGGCCAGTTTGCATCCAGACAAACATGTGTTCGTTTGCGGAGGTGAAGACTTTAAAATGTACAAATTCGATTATATTACGGGCAATGAAATTGGTAAGAGCTTCGAACATACAATACAATTTTGTTTGTCCATCCTTTAATATGAAACTTTCTCTGCAGAATCCTTCAAGGGTCACTTTGGACCCGTTCATTCGGTTAAGTTCAGTCCGGACGGTGAACTGTATGCCAGTGGTTCCGAAGACGGTACGTTGCGCTTGTGGCAGACTACCGTAGGCAAAACGTATGGCCTCTGGAAATGCATTGAGCCGGGTGAGCTAAACACTTCCTTGAACTCACCTCGCGAGGTTCATGCCAACTGAACAGCGTCAGTTTGCAATTCTTATAATAAAAAAGTTTGTACTAAAATTCAGAGAAATGATTTTCTTTATAAAATAGAAAGTGAATAAAATAAATAATAAAATACGACTTTATTGCTCTTTAAATGCTGGAGAAAATAAATAGCTTAAATTCAATGGTCGACAAAGTACTGCCGTGAACTGAATTAAAAATATACTTGAGTTTCAAAGCAATCAGCGGAAAAATTGTTATCCCATATAACTTTTGATCACCATATTTCACCCATCAACGATGGAATTTTCTGTATTAAATATGAGTGCCGGTCGCCCAGCCATGTAGGTAGATTGTCGTAAAATTGAGCAGAGTATCATCCTGGCGTATTTCGGGACGCTTTTGCAGATGGTCAAACCAACGCGACAGATTTAAGTAATTTTCCTTGTCGATGGGTGAAAGAGATTTCTGAAAAGTGTACAAATTCAGTAACAAGTTCAAATCAATTAAATGCACAAAATCTTACCACTAAATCATAAATCGTGTAAAAAATTGCCAAGTCGGCTAGCGTTATAAAGTGGTCCAGAACATAGGATTTTGTTAAAAAGAGTTTATTGAAATCCGAGAGTAATTGTTTGGAGACGTGTTTGTCCTTTGATCCTGGCGCAACATATAGCACCGCAAATTCGATCCATTGGTATACCTGCGCCTCTACTTCTGGTGAAGAGATGCTGTTCAACGCAGTTTCCGTTTTGGATTCGCGCGCCAAGCGGCTGAGTATGGTCGCAAAACCCGCTATGGTTTTACTGCTGCCCACGGAACAAGCCACAACCTTCGCAATGAAAAGAAAATTGATGTATAAATCGTAAACACGCTACCAACAATTTGGTAGTTATGATCAATCGAGTCACTAATATGCTTCGAGGATAATGTTATTACGCAATTACCTGCTCCTCATTTAGCACCACTTTGCCGACGGCAACGTCGAGGCAGTTTGCAATTTTCTTCACGGTTGCAACGTCGCACATCTTTTTGGATAAATTCTCTTGAGTACCTCAAGCAGCGTGCAGAATATTTATACAATTAAATACCACAGATGTTTCTTCTGAAACTGCCAACTTGTCATGCGCTCTCTCAGGGTTGCTTTGCCCCTTAAGTGTGAAGTCTTCTAAAATTATAACGGAAACTTGATTCAAATTAATGCTAAAAAAGGAATTCTTTACACAAATCTTTTGCTTAAATAAAGGTTTTTTTCTGAAAGTCGAACATACCTTTAGTTTATAAATATATATAATATAATCTAATATATAATCTCTTTGTTGAACATGAAAGTAACATAATATTTACTTTAATTTTATCAGCCTCAAACACTTTATTAAACACATAATAAAAACCGAACAAAATGGTTGTCTTGTTGGTTTGGAAACATAAAAATGGCTGCTGAGTAATGTTTGTACGTAAAAGAATCTGAAGATGTATGAAGTTTTACGGCATTTGCGTCTGCATTTTAAGTCAGGCAGAATGAAAGAAGGGAATAAAGAATATATATGCAGAAAGGTTCACCCAATCATTTTCCATATAGTAATTGAACTCCCAGTTCAATTGACTTTGCAGTTTAAGCTGCCATCCCGTCGTGGAACTTGGGTATAGACGTATTTATATTTATTCTCCCTTTCTCAAAATGTGGCGATTAATATTTTAAAACAAGCATGATTTGTGCGCACTCTCTAACGGAGAGAGAGATTAGCCTCTCTCGAATGGATGGAGAGAGGCTAAACGATTTCGCCGCAGGTCGGAACATGGTAGTTAGCACCACCAGATTTCAACACCTTAACATTCACAAAGCTACATAGCTGAGTCCAGATCAAATTACACGCATCCAAATTGATCTTTTTCTGATTGAGGGAAGGCACGCAATCAGCTGCAATCAGAACTGACCGCCTTTTCAAATATCTCATTATCCCAACTTCTTCGGGAAACCTCACCGTATTCTAAAGATACATGTGAGCAGTGGAAACATATGACCCGCTCCATGTATAGATCTGCCAAGAAGGAAACCAGTGATTAATTTTTGGTACAACAAGGAGTGCCGCAATGCTAGAAGAACGCTATCTATCAGCGAACTCTGCAGTCGGGAGAGAGCGATATCGAAAGAAAAGGAGGGAGGAGAAACGGATTTTTAGACTCAAGAAAAAGGAGCAATAAAGGCGGGAGTTTGAGTATGTTGGGAGGTTATGTGACAGAAATGAAGCTGAATTTTATCAAAAGGGTCAAGCGTCTGACGGACGGTTTTAAACCAGGATTAACATTCTATAAGGACGAAAATGGAAATGAATGAATTAAAATTCCAGCGGCTGCACTGGGCTGGTCACATCATTCGCATGGATGATGGTTTACATGGGGGCCGAAACGTTGAATGACCAGGTATAGAAAGATTTCTTTGTACTTGGTATTTAAAACAACTGGTGCCAGCGTGCAAAAGACTACAGAATCTGGCGCGCCTTCCGAAATTCGGCCATGACCGAACGTCGGTAGTGGCCGGCTAAGTAAGCTGTTTATCTTAAAGAATTATATTAAATATTTTTAATTTTATGCAAATTGTTGGAAAAAGTTATATTTTTTTCCCGGAGAAGGGGGCGGGGTTGAACTAATATAAAATAAATATATATGTTACAAGTTATATAAGCATTTTTCCAGTTATCGATTTTATTTTTGTTTCGCCATAGAAACAAATTCAAGTCTACTTAACCCAGCTCTTTAAAGGTTCTATGTTTAACCATTGTATACAATAGCGCAATAATTGTTTGCTTTGTTTAATTATAGATAATCTGTTTCCATTATTGTCGCATTTCTCATTCAAATCGATTTGAGCAATCAAATACTAATGGGCCACGCTTTCAACAAATCACAATAAACTAACTTTTAACCCATCATTAATCAGCATACACTTCCAACGTATTTGTACTTTTGGACACATTGATGCATTTGTAAGTCGACACGCGTGCAGAATGGAGCGCTTTCTTCAGTTTGCGCAGCATTTCGGACTTTTTGTGCGTTCATATCAATCCAAATGCAGTAACATTCTTTCGATTATTCTTTGTAACGGAAAAAGTTTTGTGCGATTTATATGGCTAAAGTTGACTGACATTGTTGCCGAGGTGGGCGCAGAAACGGGTTTGCTGGCGATCAGTTTGACAGTAAACAGAAACCATCATCCTTTAGAGCGGTACGTGATATCTAATATAAAACTTTAAATTCTTTGTATTAAGTATTTTACGTATATCAGCTTATTCTGGCTGATAGTGCTCTTAATAAGCATCTACTACGCCATTGCCTTAAGCAGTTTCCAACTGCTGCGGTATATACACTCGCCAACAGTGGTTTCAGTGGATCGAGACTATCGCGGCTGGAACGGATCATTGCCAGCAGTGACGTTATGCTATTACGATCACATAGACTCGTATAAGTCCAACGAATACGTAATGGAGCACTGGAATGTTTCCATTGTGGACGAGGACTATTTCTACTTCATGGATTTTCTGTATGCCGTAGTCAATGCCAGTGCCAGCAATTATGCCGATCTAACAAAATTCGCCGAAGACGAACGGTTCGATGAAATCGATTTATACGATCTTATACAAAGAATCGATCGTCCATTTGATCAGGTCATCACCAGTTTCGATGCAAGTTTCGAAGTGCAGGTACAGCAAGTGATGACTGAGCGAGGCTTTTGCTATGCAATCAACTCGCCTATGTCGGGTGTGTTAAATGGCGAGTAAGATTAGATTTTTAATTTCGAAAATGATAAGTATTTTCTTAAAATTTATACGAAATTCTTAGATATATTGAGTACAATGAACTAAAACCGCCGCTTTCTTGCCAGTATGGCAAACAACAGTGCTACATTCGACTGGATCTATACGAGAGTACCGGCATTGTAAGTATCGAACGTAGATGGTGCCTGATGGGCTTGTGTATTTAAAATTAAGCATTTCAATTAATAGGAATACTTCCCTTGATCCCATTGACATGTATACCAAATTTCATCTCTGTGCCTCAAATGGATGAGACGAATGTGTGGAATATAATATAATATATGGGGTGCCACAGAAATCGCTTTCGTCGTTATTTCGTCCATTATTCCTTAATAGTGGCACTAAATTCTCCTATTTCTCTAACATCAACACAGAGACAGCAACAAAAATGAAACACCGGTTGAAAAATACAACGTTCGATATCCGTGACACCCTCAAAATCGGATATTATCCATTTTTATTCAATTTATTTGAAATATTCTTATATTTACTTTTTAATTTGTCTTATCCTATACGGTAAGGCAATTTTATAAAAAAAAAAAACAAGAAATAACGATGCAGTAGTGTGGGCTCTACTATGAGATATCCTTTTCACATGCATTACACACAAGTTTTCTGAAAAGGAGAATCTGAATATCAAAATTTGAAGGCTCTATCTCTTATAGTCTCCAAGATCTCGACTTTCATACGGACAGCCAAACAGGCGGTTAGACATAACGACTCGTCTGATCAAGAAATTATACACTTTGTGGGGTCTCTTCTCGTCCTTTTGTCTGTTACAGCCGTATGTTCCCCTTGGCAACCTGATATAAGAAACTTTCATACAAACTAATACACTTTAATATTTAACAGATTGATGTACACTCTCCATTGGAGATATCAGCAACAGATGCAAATGTTATTTCGCTACACAAGTCAGACGAAATAACAGCATCTTTTAAGGTCCTAGAAACGGTGTAAGTGTATTTTTGTATATATATCATTTAAGCAATAAATAATTTGTTAGAGCCATAGTGCATCTAAGAATTTACGGGAGCTGACTGTGGATCAGAGAAAATGTGTCTTCAATGACGAAGCTACATCGAATCTGCGGGTAACCAATTTACACTGATTTACAGTAGATAAAATGAATTACAATATGTAACTATTTCTTGTGGTATTCCAGGTCTACAGTAAGTCATTGTGCTTGGCACGTTGCCGCGCCGTAATGGCTTTGGAGATGTGCAATTGTGTGCCTTTTTTCTATCCCTTTGTGGACGGACCCATCTGCAATCCAGCGGGATTTGAATGTTTATTGGACTTTAAATGGCCAATTTGGGCATTGCACATCTGTAAGTGTCCATCCACATGCACAGATATTGAATATACAATACAGACGGTCAAGAAAAGTTCTTGGGGCGTGAAAAACACCGAAGAAGGTGCTGTAAGTGACTCGGCTACGTCAAGTTTTCGATGGGATCTCATACCGCCGAAGGTTCGCATGCGACGGGATGTTGTATTCAGTTTTGAGGATCTGGTTGGTAGGGCATTATGCATTATTTTACCTACAATATAACATAAAATTTAACACTTAAATTTAATTTTGCATAAGTTTCCTTTGGCGGTGCTCTGGCATTCTTCATTGGTATAAGTGGAACCGCGGTGGTGCAATTGGCTTATGTTTTGATCTACCATATGTTCAAACTGGTTTATACAATCTTTCGAATGCTAAAATCTCAGTTGTGCAAGCTTATCTACATGGTAGGCGCAATCCGCCGACCTCCGATGTGGAGAAATTCAGCGAGAGTGGAGCAAGAGACAACATGCTCCGCAAGTACTTTGGCTGCTGATGATTTGGTTGAAAGGGAGAGCGACGGCTATTGGGAGTCGTTGCCCGAGTTTGAATACATCAATTGACTTGTAGTTGGTATCAAATGACTTAACCGGGGCCATGACTGGCTTTGAAACCATCTAAACACATGTCAAAACTAGCACAACTATTTAAACTAACCACAAACTATGTATTTATTAAGAAATAAATGCACTGAAATGTATTAGTTGTGTTAAAAAAAAAAATTATGGAAAAACTTTGCTTGTTACTTGTTTTTAAATGAAGTAGATTAACCTCATATAAGATGCATGCATCTCAAGAGATGCGATCTGTACCCTGCACGGTTGATTTTTATATAATTATTGCAAGTTAAAAGCATCATAGAAAGAAAGAAAGACGACAACTACACCACACACACGCAGCCGATTGCAAGAATGACAAAATATTATGAAAACATTCAATCTTTTTGCAAGCCGAAAATTCGTACAAATTGCAATCGATTGCTTCGATTTGTTGTCTGTGTAACATAGCGATTCATGTATTCAATTCACGCCCAAAGGCGCTTATATAAGTTTTACTTCAAAAACTTAATCAACATTTTCGAATGAGTTTAGGAAAATATTTAAGTGCTGCATATTAACGATGCCCGATTAATTTTCCAAGCCGAATTGCTACCTTAATTGAATTTATAATCTTTGTAGCAGAAAGGTGAATTCTAAATTGAAATGCCTTCCTCCGATTGCTGTAGGGTATTCAACAGCATACAAATCAGAAACTAAACACCGTATGTGAATATGCCGGTGTGGTTGATTCGATGCGATAGAGAACAGTTGACGTGAAGCAACCAGAGCTGACGGTTGTGCGCGCATTTTTTTAACGGATTTTATTTGTTCAGTTTTGTGTTCATATTAAATCTATCTAGGATCAAATCTCAGTTGGTAAAAAACGTTTATTGTGTTCAATTCAGACGAGGTGTTTCAAGAAAAAGTAGTGAGACTTGAGAAGGTTGTATAGCTCTGCTAGAGAATTGAAGTGTGTGTGCTTTGTGGTCTGCATATAAAGATTAAGAACGACAGCGCTGCTTAGTGGAATATATCTAACAAGCACAAGAATCAGATAAGATAGAATACAATGTTTCAAGATACACACTAAGATGATCAAATAAGATGATAATCAGAAAAAAGTACATAAACCAACATTAAGACAAGTGTGGCCCAAAAAACGAATTTTGTCTGCTGGGTCATCAAACTTATCAGACGGCCACGAGATACGCGATAAAATTTTTCGAATTATATATTGTTAAAGATTGTGTGAAGAAATGGAAAATAATAGTTCTCCGGGACTTTGCCTGGAGTGGAAGAATCTGAACTACTATGTACCTGCGAACGAGCAGAGTAATTACAGTTTTTGGAACGAGTGTCGTAAGAAGAAGGAGTTACGTATACTGCACAATGGTTAGAAGATGCTGTGAGAGAACTGAAATTACTTAATAACTAAAATATGGTTTCTTATTTTTGCAACGCCACCGCATGCAGTTAGTGGTCATATGAAAACTGGAGATCTAATTGCAATATTGGGATCTTCGGGCTCGGGTAAAACCACATTGCTAGCTGCAATTTCGCAACGATTGCGTGGCAATTTGACTGGTGATGTGGTTTTGAACGGCATGGCCATGGAACGGGAGCAGATGACGCGCATCTCAAGTTTCCTGCCGCAATTTGAGATCAATGTTAGAACATTTACCGCCTACGAGCATTTATACTTTATGGTGAGTGAATGGTGCGTCTCGCGTTTACATCGTCGTCTCTTCTTGTACTAATTGGCTTATGGCAACTTTATGCAATTCCCGACCACGCGCAGTCCCACTTTAAAATGCAACGCAGTACAACAAAGGCGGAGAAGCGTCAAAGGGTGAGCGACCTACTGCTGGCGGTCGGACTTCGGGACTCCGCACACACTCGCATACAACAATTGTCAGGTGGTGAACGGAAACGGTTGAGTTTGGCGGAGGAGGTAAGTCTGGACAACTGTTGCCAACTTTATTTTTGTGTTTTCAATTAATGTTTGTCTCTGTGAAAATTAGCTAACTTCTCTAAATTCACGATTTTTGGGTTAGTGAATGCAGAATGTTTTGAATGTTTTATTATTACTTTACACTTTAAGTTTGGCATTGCATGAACTATTAAGTTGATTTTTATTGATTTCGGAAAGTGCAAACCGAAAAGGAGATGGTTTCATAATATATTATTTCAATGCGAATGCATCATCTGCAACAATAACATGTTTCAGTTATGTTTTTTTTTTTATGCCCTGCACACAAAGGAATAAATAAGATGTGTGTAAGGATCATCAATGTATATACTTGTATACTCTTCATCATCATCGATACATGAGTTCATATAGCCATATCCGTACCGCTCATCGGAGAAGCAAACACTATACGGGTATAATAAACGGATCTAGATAGGAGCATTTTTCCTACACAAATTTAAGGATTATTGGGGAACCAGGGGAAATAATATAACAACAAGCTGAAGGACCTAAGCATTTTAATATTATTTCGTAAATTTTCTTCAAATGTGCTTTTTTGTATTCGCAGCTCATTACAGATCCCATATTCTTGTTTTGTGATGAGCCCACAACGGGCTTGGACAGCTTTAGCGCATACACGGTGGTCAAAACTTTGCGTCATCTGTGCACGCGGAAGCGCATAACGAAACATTCGCTTACGACTGTTTACGGGGAAGATTCTTTTTCGACGGGAAGTGATGATAGCAATGGCGGTTCTTTTGAGATGAAAATCGTTGAAGAGTCTCACGAAGATTTGCTGAAGAGCATGAAGGAACTGCCGACCCTCAGCTTTTTTAATAACAGTCCCAACGGACGGCATAAGAAAGCTGTCATCTGCTCCATTCATCAACCCACCTCGGACATATTTGAGTTGTTTACGCATATCATACTGATGGACAATGGACGAATTGTTTACCAGGGTCGCACGGAAAAGGCAATGAAGTTCTTTACGGAGTAAGTTCAACGCATGTGATAAATGAGACGTGTAATAAAAGCAACTTATGTGGCAAACTCTGCATTATTTAGCTTGGGCTATACTCTACCGTCCAATTGCAATCCAGCCGATTTCTATTTGAAGACGCTTTCGGACAGTCATACGAGTAGCAATGCTGGCGAGCTGCTGCAATCTAAGTATGAGCTTGAAACTGATGGACTGTACAGCGGAAGTTGGCTTATGGAACGATCGCGCACTGGTGATTGCCTCAAGAATATACAGAATTTGTAAGTACGGAATTTCATATGTAATGAGGCATGAAACATTATTCTATTGATTTTGGAATTACAGTAAGAAGATCCGATGGTTCTATCAAGTTTACTTACTTGTGATACGCTTTATGACAGAAGACTTTCGCAACATTAAAGACGGCTTTATAGCACTAGCTATCTTTATGGTAATCACAAGTTAAAGATCAAGTTTACAATGACATTATCCGATTTCTCACACTCTATATAGACAACATCTGTAACATTATCCGTACTTTACTCCGGCGTGGGTGGTCTTACTCAGCGCACCGTGCAAGATGTCGGAGGTTCAATCTTCATGCTCAGCAATGAGATGATATTCACATTCTCCTACGGGGTAACATATATCTTTCCGAGCGCATTGCCCATCATACGTCGTGAAGTGGGGGAAGGCACTTATAGTTTATCAGCTTACTATGCCGCCGTAATAGTCTCATTCGTTCCAGTGGCTTTCTTTAAAAGTTACTTATTTCTCTCCGTAATATATGCGGCTATCTACTATACGCGTGGATTTGTGTTATACTTGAGCATGGGCTTCCTGCTCGGTCTGTCTGCCATTGCTGCCATCGGTTATGGATTATTCTTATCCAGTCTCTTTGAAACGGATAAAATGGCATCGGAGTGTGCAGCACCGTTTGACTTGATATTCTTAATTTTTGGCGGTTCATATATGAATGTGGATTCGATACCCTTTTTAAAATATTTCTCTCTGTTCTTCTACTCGAATGAGGCACTTATGTACAAATTTTGGATTGACATAGATAACATCGGTGAGTGCGTATGGTCTGTGCTTTTTTGAGAGAAATGCAATGTTTCTTGCCTTTTTAGACTGCCCCGAAAACGAAGACCATCCATGCGTGCAATCGGGTGTGGAGGTGCTGAAGCAGGGTTCCTTTCGCACCGAAGACTATACGTATTGGCTCGATTGTGTCAGCCTATTACTTGTGGCTAGTGTATTTCACATTGTAGCGTTCAGTTTGGTGAAGAGATACATTAACCGCAGCGGTTATTACTAGCTGCAACCATAAATACAACAAATGCACATCTAAATAATAATTTAAAATGTTTTTGTTAAATTTCATTATTAAAATTTTATTTATACAATTTAAGTAGTGTATTCAATTGGGTATTTTCAATTTCATAAATTAATAGCTAAAATTTCAAAACTTTAAAACTTCTCAAATTTTTTATTTGGGGTTCAAATTGCAATAAAATAATATACTGTGCCTCTGCGCAGATTGTCGCAGTGCAACGGGGCTATGGGTCATACATTAAGTTACATACATATATATTACTTAAGCTTATTCGAATAACTTTAGTTTGAATTAAAAAAAAAAAACAAAAGTGAGTTGAGCCAAAAAAAAATTCAACTAAGTTAACATGCAATTGACTTACTGCGCAATCGTTTGAATTACAAATTAAGGCAACCGCAAAATCCTGAAATCTTTTTAACTATCAAACGAAATTTGCCGCTTTGCCTTGACGCCGCTTCCACTCAGTTCACCGATCAGCTGCGAATGCACCTTGCGCCCTGAGGTTGGATTACTGCCGGTGTATGGACTTACGTTCCGTTGATCTTTACCGGTGAAGTTTTTCTGTGCCGATCGACGTTGTTCGCCGTCAACATTCTCACGAAGCGCCAGACCTCCAAGATTGCTCTTGGACGAGCTATTCTGAAGCGATGCATTGTATTGTATCGGTAACTTTTTGCTTGCGCTCTTCGAATCGCTATTTGGATTTTGCATTATAGCCACATCTTCCGCCAAACGGCCGAGTACACTGGATTGCTGTGATAAGACGTTCGCGGAACAAAAAGCGGACGATGTTTCACTGAACTGGCTGAGACCAAACGAATCAACTGAGTTTTCCCCGAGGAAGATATTTTGAATAGAAGCGGACAGTTTGTTGCTGTGGAACGGTTGTGATAACACCTGTGACTGCTGTGATACCTTTATTTGTTCGTATTCTTCCGCATTTATATAGCCAGACAGGCGTGAGCATGACTGACGTTTTACATCCTCGAATAGTCCCTTGGCCTGCAGATATATGTCGTCAGAACTGCAGCCTGATATAACGTTGAATACATATTTTTTTGCTAAGCTGTTGAAATGAATTTGATTTAAGTATTTAGTAACAAAATATATCATTGCTATTCAACTAACCGCAACATGGTTTCACTATTGCTTGTGGCATTCTTCTGATAGAACTCCTGAAAGATGCGTTTTACAGTACGAGCTAATATTGCGGCATACTGTTTGAAGTTGGGATGCTTCGCGCTGATTTTTTTATCTTGCAATGCTAAGGACACAGCCCACAGCAATTTCTAAAGCAAACAAAATACCCATTGTAAGATACAAAATACAAATGTTCCAAATTTGACATGATTTACCTTGCGTTGGTTTTCGGTTAAACTGTTTGGCGGCGCAGACATATCTGAATGCGCACGTATCAATTTTACATTCGACAGCGAACCGCAGCTACCAGCAAAAACTTGACTTTTACTAGTGGCCAGATTCGAGCGATCGGACGTTCCAGTAGCCGTTACATTGACAACTGTTGACAAGGAGGAACCAGCTCCAACACAGAAACTCTGGCTTTTTATCTTGAGGGCGCGTGGCGTCAAATTATCGCTATTTGCACGAAACAGTTTGCTGCTTTGGCTTGCCAGTTCATCGGCATCTTGATCTTCGACGGTGTTTCTTTTACGTTTAAGAAGTGAGTCTAATTGCATTGTCGAATTGCGACTGCTACTTGTTGACACCTGGTTATCCGGTGAGAATAGTGCACGTTTAGATTTTTCAACGCGGTTGGCGATTTCTGGCTTAATTTGAGGTTTCGGAGGTAGTTGTTTTTGTTGTTGAGACTTGGCAGGACTTTGAAACAGCGCACGTTTTGAGGATTCGCGAGATGGTCCCGGCTTAATGAGATCACAACGGAAAAGACGTTTCCGTGCTGAAGTTGATGGAGTTTTACGATCTGTAAAGAAAATAATTAATTTTATAAACATATATGCAAGGAAAGTTGTGGGTTTGCGCTCTGGGGACTACCAGTAGCATCTTTCAACGCCAGTTGGTACTATCCTTGTATTATTCTCCAACTACTCTTACTACTTTTCAATCATTGAACTTACTCTTTTTTTTGCTGCCAGGTGTCATACGTTTTGGAGTTGCTTTTCGTTTGTTTCTTGGTTTCCTTCAAAATACAAAACAAATTTATTAATTGTGTTGCAAAATGTGCTCGAAAATACATATAAAGAATACTACTTACTTCTTGTCAATTATTATTTGTGGGCCTATTGTGTTATTGAATTTCAAAGAGTTCGTAGCCAGGTTAGCTGATGAGAAAATGGCGCGTCGTTTTGCCAAATGACTTAAGCGATTACCCGGTGACTGCATTAATAACCTTCAGAAGATACAAATTTTATAAGACTGTGATTTGCATTACAATGTATTCATTTAAGTTACTTTAGGCGTGAGTTTCGCTTCTTCGCGCTCGATGGTGAGTTCACATATGATGTGGCTGTCTCTGCGCCAATGTAACGCTCAATTACGGAGAGGCTGAGATACTCGTTGTGCTCAGCGGCTTTATTTATATTGTAGCTAAAAAACGTATCCATTAGGTCAAATAAATGTGAGTTGTAATGTGCAAATAAAAGTCAAACCTGAGGCCATGATGTCGAACTCCTAGGATATCTCGCCAGCACATTTCTTTAGCTTCAGTTAGTGTGTGTGTTGGTTTAAATAGCGAAGATACTTGGGCATAACCACTATCTTGTGTTAAACACGTTTTCTTAATGTCATTTGATAGAAAATTAAGGATTTCTGACTTCAAATTTGTGACAGTCGTAAACATGTCGAGTTGTGGTATTGTTACTGAAGGTGGTGGCCGTACACCACCTAAACAACGTCGAGTTCGGCGCAGAAGCTCCCGCTCCCTCCGACAATTATCAAGGAATAGGGAGTGAGTATTGTCATTAGTGCCGCTTTGTGTTGCCAAGTAGTCTACGGTCTGCTCGTCAACGAAACTGCATTCAACGTGTCCGCTGAGCGTTCTATTAGCATTATAGCAAAAGTCCTCTTTAACATTGTTGCCAGAGACGAAGGAACTAACAGTCAGAGATTTATATTCTTGCTCCTCATGTGTTGGTTTAGGTTCAGCTTCCTCCTCCTCTTCCTCCTCTTCGTCACTGTCAGCGAATATGTCCGGCGATCGCTCATTATTGTACTTTCTGAGTATCGATGTATCCGCATGTTCTGAAGAATTTAATGTCGCTTCCAAAGTAGAAGAAGTACGTTGATCGTGGAGTATTGTATGACTTTTTCTTGAAGTTGACGCCAATTGCATTTCAGTCTGAGGATCTTCTGCATTGGAATTAGTTAGCTTATCAAATTTGCCATTAAATGACAAATCAGCAGCTGAGGTAAATTTCGATATATCATTTTCACTATTTTCGTTGTCATTCCTACAACTTTGATTGACAGTCGTTTGTGCAAGCTGCAGATCAACTGCATTGCAGCTATTTTCCTCAACAATTGCAGTTCTATGGACCAGAGCCGGTTGTAATGTAAGTTTTTCTGCTTTTGAGTCAATAAAATTTTTTTTTATGTTGCCATAAGGGCTATTACCAAAGCCAAGAAATGGTGAGCCCTGACTACTACTATAGAAAAGCGTCTTCTGCTGTATTTGTGATTCTCTGGACGAATTTTCCGGTCCATCACTGTCAGTACTATACTTGCTATTATTAGAAAGTGCTGGTTTAAGCATATATGGCAAATTCAAATTTTCCTCGTCAGATGCATGTCCATCGTGATGTTCGCTGAGTGAAGACTGTTTTAAAAATGTATTGTTGAACCAAATTTTGTTTAAATCTTATATAATTTTCGCTTACCCCACTGCCAGAAGACGGCTCCGATTCGTAGCTATTGTTGATTTTTACTTTATGCTTCAAATTTATTGTGCTTTCCATTGGAATTATAAACAAGCACAGCACTAAATATAAAAAAAGAAACTTTAATTATATAGGATGCACATCGATTACATGAGAAAGGGCACGCAAGCAAATGAAAGACCAGCATTTGGATAGTATCCGAGAGAGATGGTCATACATAAAATAAAATTTAATAAATGCCTTCAAATATAATGGACTCAAATGGTTTATGCACCTTTTAGCTAGAAACTGTTTACGCCTGCAAGATAATATCAATCACAAAATGATTGATAAAAAAAACGCGCGGAGTAGAACGCGCGCCTTCTTCACTGCCACGCTTCAAAATCTTCAAACATTGAGCTCTGTGGTGTAAACAACCTACATTAAGTTTTTAACTGCTTGGCAGCTTATGAGTATCACTCTACACTTATAAATTTGTTGTTATATACTTAAAATAATAGTTTTTTGCGCAATAAATTAAATTGAAAACGCAAACATCTGCCGTTCCGCGTATGTGACAACAATCCACTTTAAAAAAATAATACCAACCACAAGCGTATGCTATAAAAGCACTAAAAATTGACATGAAATTTTCTTTCTTTAATTAGGGCTGCAGTAAATACACTAAATGAGATAACAGCTGATTTCTCACTAGTCAACAATGCAACAACAACAGCAGGAAATTACTGTTTTGTTATTACGATTTTAGTCATTAGAAGTGGAAAGAAGCGAATCGCATTGCATTCAATTATTGAGATAAGCCTTTAACTCAATTTAAATATCACTATAAAACGACAAATTAGTTTTAATAATTTTAATCAAGTTACAATTAACATGAGTAAATCGTGAAAATTACCACATAATTATTTACGCCAAATGCATTTAAATCTTTATAAATTGTATTTGACTTCGTGGACGTCGCTCACTGGCAAATTGATTTGGTTTATTGCAGTTGGAAATGCGTGGAATTGAGGGCAAAGTTGTTGTGCTCGGATCGAGAGGTAAGTCGTAAAATTTATTGATATATGCACTTAATCAGACTTGTGTAAATTTATTTGCTTATAATTACATACTCTGTGAGATACGTTGATTTCATTCACAAATTGGTACGCCTTCTGTTCGTACATAAGCAGCGCAGCCTCCTTCCGTAAACGCGAAACGATGGCATCAAATAGTGCGAGAATCGATAAGCGTTGACCTTGAGTAGTTGCACGGTGGAATGGCACATAATATTAATTCATTGTAGATGACACTTGCCGTTCTAAGGCCATGGTACGACATTGTCGAGTCGTGGACGCCACCACCAGCCAACAATTACAATAGAATCAGAGCGCGATTCTTTGTTTAAGCTTTTCCATCGCATGCTGGGGACAGTCTTTATCGCCCGCCTTCTACATATAAATCAGCTTACTCAAAGTGCGAAAGCTATGTAAGCCCAACAAGCGCCAGCCCAGCACAAGTTTGAACCCTTGCTCGAGTTCTTAATTGTTGTTTACATTTCTTTGCTTCTATTTTTTCTTGAAATTCATTTCTAGTTTCTAGTTTGCCATTTTGTTTGCTTTTAATAGAATTTTTTGCGTTTGTCGCTGACTGCATGCCTAAAGCCTGGCGTGTAGCTACTTAAATTTCTTGACTTGCCTTGCCGTGCAAAATTCTATAAACAGACCTAACTTTTGTATATTCTGTCACAAGGTCATTTTCCCTTTATAAATATTCTCTACCACTTTTTTTTTATATTTTGCATTTAACTATGACAATTACAGCGCTTAGTAATGTGGATCACCCACCGTATATCAACTTATCGTTTTTATTGTTCGCATTGCTTTATCTTCATTTCATTTACTTTATAGTAGTACGAATACGTTTCGAGTATATTGCGTATTTTTCTTTTGATGATGATTCAAAATATGGGGTTTTCTTTGTTGACGCTATTTTGTTTTGTGTTTTAAATATAGATATATTATACAAAAGATGAGATAGTCTGTCAAAAGCCAGCCGCCACCTGTTTGTGTTTGCTCATTTCTTGGTTTATTTTTGTCTGCTTTCGAATGGAGGCAACGCTTATCGTTATCTCTTCTTATTTGAATTAAACGAAATAGTTTTGTATAAAAATATGTAAATATAAATAGTGCAAGTGCAATGACCAGTAAAACGCTTGAAATCGTTTTTTTAACTTTGCAAAATGAACAATTTAAGTTTTAGTACATATCAAACTAGAGTTATGGTGAGGCACTCGATTATATTTGTGCATTATAGGCCGATATGCGTCTTTTTCCAATTTTGCTTTCTACAAATATTTTTGGGGCCTAGAGTGGACTTTTTCGCAAGAAATTTCATACTTTGATTACTTATTAATGCGAAAAATTATTTAAATGTATAAACAATTAAGTATTGAAGAAAAAAAAAAAAAATTTATGAAGATGGGTGCTCGCTTTAGGTGAAAGTTTAGTCTCAAACAGCAGATCATTTTGCGGGAAAAATTTAAAAGTCTGAAGAGATCTTTACTATTTCAGTATTCTTTTTTTAGATAGATTTATACTACTAATTCTTCTTTTTTCATTTGGCTTTTTAATATATAAGATATATAATTTTTATTTTCAGGTGTTGGAAAGACTCGTCTTGTCATCAAATACATAAAAAATACGTTACACCGTGACGTCGGACCAACCATAGCGGCATCATTTTTCACTTGTAAAGTTATTTTGGACGATGTTAAAATCAAATTACATGTGCGTATAACAAATGAAGACCAAATATGATTAAGTTCAAGATAAAATGTTATCTTTTGTGGAACCTAAAACTTTTTAGCATCTAAGAGAACTGAGAAAAGTCCTCAGTGCGTGATTGAGAAATTAATTACGCCATCCCCTAAAACTGGTTGGTTCACATAAAAACTATTACAGGCTTTTTAATAGAGAATTTATATAGGTAGAAGTGGCTCGAGCGTATTATTTAATTTATCAGTCAAGAAAATATAAAATACATAAAAATAACAAGAATGGCTGGTTTTGGTCAACACCAACGCTATTAATGCGATTATGTTTATTTTTATAGAGTTTTTTTTTGATATCGGTTATGCTCGAAACGATAATACAGAAGATAGCAGAGGTATATGAGCCCCGCTTGCTTCCCCCGCATCCGGTAAAGCCAAGCTGTTCACACTTGTACAATGTATTTTCTCCCGATCCTATTACCATGCATTCCAAATTTCATCCTTGGATGCAAATTTATGAATACTTTTGTTTATCTATTTATTATGTGGTGGGTGGTGTGTGGTGCATAGCCCCTTATATTTTGAACAAACTTAAAATAATATTTGCCTAAGTTACTCCTCATAAAATCAGCTAACAGACGGTGAAAGTCACGTCAGCTTTTTCAAAGATTAGACTGAAGAAATAGGCAGACATATGTATAGACAAAAATTTTTAAATTGCACTGCAATTCCAGTTCGACCCAAATCTTTTACCCGTCCAGCCATATCTTAAGGTTTGGAAACAGAAAGTAGTCCAAGGAGCTATATTTGAAGAATATGCTGAATGGGGTAGCAGATTTTCGGATTTGTGGTAACGGAAAACGTAACCCTTTCTCTTGAGCAGTCGTGAATAAATAAAGTGAACGGAGTTTCAATTAACAATTTGTATCATTTTCCAACTAATAGTGGTTAAGTTAATGTCGTACAATATTCAATTTACCTTAATTAATGCTTAGATTGTCAATTGATAGTTAACAAAATGAATATGCCATCCTCATTTAACGGCAAAGGAAACTATAAAAACATTAAATTGAGTAACATAAAAAGTATTTATTCGCCACATATATTCTTTAAACGATGCATATATTCAGTCGGGACCCGTTTGTCCGGCATTGTCAACTATTCTAATCTGCGGTTATTAAGCTTCAATTTATGTTCTTTGCTTTCTTGTACGAGCATTTGGCATTTTTACGATCGTATTATTTTGTATTTGTGCGTCCATTGCACTTTGTGTTATTTTTTTAGTCATTCACTTTCTTTTTTTATTGTTTATTGATAAGCCAAATATAGCCAAGCTTTGGTAGTTATTTTCCCCTTTTTTAGGGGTGCATCACCCTATTTCTTAGCTTCGCTCGATATATTTAATGCAGAATTTTTATATTCGTATAAAAAAGTATAAAAAGAGCAAGCAGCCAGCATCAGCGAATTTCGCCAGACAAAAGGGCAAGCGAGGATGAGCATGCAGCGCTATATAAATGTTTATTCGCAATTGACGCTCTAGTTTCATTTATTTCCTTTGCAGATCCAAACAAAGATAATGGGTTTTTTGTTTTTTTTTTTTTGGCAGAGTGTGGGTGCGCTTATGTCCATATGTCCGTCCTTTGCTGCAGCTCCTGTTCTATGTTCAACACTCGTGCTGGTGCTGTAATACAAGAGTCGTTGCTCCAAATTTTTATTGCGAACTTCAATTGCTCTTAATAAAGAGAAGACAATATTATGATGGGCGAGTGTTGAATAATAAACAAACGACAAAATAGACAATATATAATGTTATTTAGGTTTTTTAAAATTATTTTTTTTTTTTTTGCTTTTTCAGATCTGGGATACAGCTGGTCAGGAACGTTTTAAGGCTGTCGCGCCTATGTACTACCGCAATGCGAATGCTGCCATTTTGGTTTTCGATTTAACCCAACGTAGGACTTTCGATGAAATCAAAGCCTGGATACAGGAGCTGCATCGCAATGTACAGGATCCAATGATTTTGACGTTGGTCGGTAACAAACTTGATCTGCCTACACAACGCGCCGTTTCGCGTGATGAAGCTTATCTATTTGCCTCCTCAATTGGTGCTAGTTACTTTGAGACATCCGCAGAAACAGACCAAGGGCTTGAACAAGTTTTCCTGTCGTCAGCGCTGGGCTTAGTGCGTCTGGCCGATGAAGGCAAAAGCCGTTCGTTACGGCATTTCGAGTCATGTGACTCCATATCTGCCTATACGAATAACAATACTGCCTTTAGCTATACCGCAGCCGCAATGGCTGCCGCGAATGGTAACGCTCCGTTCCGCCTACCCGCCGTGCACATTGGCATACCCGTAGATGGCGAGGACGTTAAGGCAAATGGTGTGGGTCGGCTGGAGACTCCTTCGTGGAGCATCGAGCACATTGCACTCGGTGAGGTGGAACATCCATCGTGGTGCTGCTACTGAGCGCATTTTCTTGCCTAAATTGGGATGAGTGGAGTGATAACAGTTACCAATCGA
Organism: Leucophenga maculata; assembly: GCA_035044805.1. NCBI lineage: Eukaryota > Metazoa > Arthropoda > Insecta > Diptera > Drosophilidae > Leucophenga > Leucophenga maculata. Next base: position 1,337,024 of record JAWNNP010002193.1, on the reverse strand, counting down.
TTTTTACATTATAGTATGTAGTTATTAAGAATGATTAGCTAGCGAATACAATTCAAAAAGAATTTTGTACAAAATGTGATTTGCAACGCTTGATGTGCTTCGTTTCCTGTAAATACATGTATAATTTGCATGGTCAAATAATCGCTTCATGGAACCCCTTAATCGACGAGCAATGTAACTAAAAGATATTTAATTTACGTTAAGCAACATAATTAAGACTTTTTATATAAAATATTTACATATGTGCATTTCATTGCATGTGCAGCGAAATAAGTTTCTTAGCGATTAAGCTGAAATCGATTAATATTTTTTTAATGGTCTGATAATAATATTTATTTGTTGTCGATAGGTATATCGAAGACGCTTTGTTTAGCTTTATGCCATAAGCAAATCTCATCTACAACAAACAAACACAAATGCAACAATTTCAAATACTAAACAACACAAATTCATTGAAATCATGTACAAAACATTTTACATATTTATATTTATCAAACAAAAGAACCAATAAAGGGATATGCATAAGTTTTGGAATTTTTACTGATTGAATGGGCATATTAAGAAAGTAAGTGAATTTGTAGCAGAAAAGGTTTATGCTATCATGGAATTTTCGATAAGAGAATTAAAATGCGCTCCACCGCCTCTAATAATTATGCTTTCATGCTGCAAGATTCATAGATGGGTGAGTCAAATGTGGTATTGCTAGGTAGTGCTACTGAATGGACCAATCCGCTTGAAACCTAGTTTTTCGTTGTCTATTGTCAGTGTATTGCAAACTACGTATCATACCACATATGTGCGCTTAAAAGTCGGCGCTACTAGTATTATATCTAGTTACTCCTAACCTTCAAATTAGTGTTTAACCAACATATGGTGACATTTTGCATTTGTAGTTTGTTTTTTATAGTTATAAAAGTTAGACGTGTTTCCGTGTGCTGTAGATGTCTACAAGAATAATCTCTTTATTGGAAATAGTGCATGTAGTTAAAAAGATATAAGATAATTTGATATAATATATTATTTTTGTTAAGTAATTTATTTTTTAGAAAGCTTTATTAAAAGCCTGATACTTCTTACATCTATAGATTCTCTACCAATTTTCTGCCCACAGCAAAGACAGTCAAAGCGAATTTGGCGACCTGTCACACAAACAAGTAGAGTCAAAAACAAAAAAAAATATATAAATATATAAGTAAAATGTTCAGTTTAAGTTAATAATTAGTCACCTGTAGATTCGTAGACAAACAGATCTGAAATATGCCCATTGCCGAAAAAGTAATTGGTTCGTGCACATTGTGCAAAAATTGAAGCAAGGTCTTCCTGTAACGTCGATCGGCAGTAAACCAATTTGAATGAAAGATAGCAAGCTGAAGTTTATCACAATCCTCAATTACAAGATTACACATATAGCAAAAAGGAAAGGTATGTGTGAGACTTTCAATAATGTAAGAACAGGACGCAAGGGTAGCTGAATTGATGATATTAAAGTTTATTCCGACTGAAGCTAAGCCGAGAATGGATCCACAAACTATAAATTGCAAAAAAACGTACACTGAAATGATGGGTCGTAGAAGATTGCAATATCTGAAAGAACTTCACATTAATATTTTGTAAAATTAATCGTTTTAAGAGCCTGATTTTCAATGTTTAGTTAAATTTAAACTGAACGTTTAAAATGTCTAACCACCGATTTTTCTACAGTAAAGATTTTTTTTAATTATCTGACAGTTGACATTCACAGTGAAATTTTATATATTTGATTGGCGCAGATTATAATTTTAATTTATTTATTTGTTTCACCAAGTTTTTATCAATATTTTACAATTATTGGCATCCTGTAAACTTCAACTGCCATTCACTTTCAATTTTCTCATAGGACAAATTTAACATGAAGTTTGCTTGTAAAAGCTTTAACTAGACATTGAAAAACTGGGCCTAAATGAATTTTTATTACTGGAATATCAATTTGTAATCGGTAATGCACTGCACAAGCGACTCATATTGTTCGTCGTTCGACTTTTCTTCATCTTTGCGCAGATTTTCAACGCGTAACTTCAGCAAATCGAGGTGATTTCGTATGATAATCAGATAGGTAATAGCGAATGTATTAGGCACTTGATATAATAGCACAAAACAGATTGAAATGATGTATTCAAAAAGCGCTTGAATAAACAATAGTAAATTATTCTGCCGCCAGTTGAAAATTGGATTAAAATGTTGCAATGCCGGATAGCCATTGATGACAGAACTCAGAATAGTCAATGTTAAGTAGCTGCAGGTAATGCCAGTCAAGAGATAAATCACTCGATTACTACGATTATTGGTACTGCGTATCTTCGTAAACTCCGTTTGGAGGACACAACTTTTATCCAATTCGTTAAGAATCCCTTTGGCCTCATGTAGACGCCACAGTTGCCTGTAGGTTACCAAAGCACTAATGGATGCACCGACAACATTGAGAAATGTTTGCACCAAAAACAGAGATTCAATCAGATTAAATCCATCTTTGTTAAAAACATAGCTGCATAAAAAAGTCAAAGGCATGTACAGTACTACTATGGTCCATAGAAAAAATTTCCACAGAGCAAAACGTAGACGCTTCCATTTGGAGAGCGATTGCGTTGATGGTATCCATCCAATGAATTCCATGCGATGGTACAACGAAGTAAGTCCGTCACTTGAATTCGCAGGCGTTGCGCTTTGTGGGCTGACGTAAATAATATCCAACTCCATCACAAGAAAAAATCAAACTGAATGTTTGTGGTCGCTGAATGCTTTTTATATATGACATTTTTAAATGCGTATTTAACCGATTATCCTTGCGCGTTAACCCTTATAAGATATCCGTGCACAATAAAAACTAGTATCACTTGAATTGAAGTTTTTAAAATATTTTCACTAATCAAACTTTATATACGAAGCTCATAGCTTTTGAAGTAGTTTTGTGGTTAACTATTAGATAACTATTAGTTGTAATAGACGTCTGTCCTACAGATTATATGAAAGAGCTTTCAAGTTTGGATATTTAGAGTCTACTATTCACTCTTCAGATAACTAACACATATGCAATTAATGTACTAACCTCTCTCTAAAAAGCAATGCCCATATAAACCTGCCCTTCCTTTCTTAGTTTTTGAATGGTCAAATTTTGGTTTTTCTTACAAATCTTACTTTAACTTAGACGAAATTTTCCATAAAAATCCTCATCGGAACACTTTATGTGAGTTTTCATTCAAATATCAGTTCCAAGTACTTCATTTTAGCAACAAAGTATACTTGGTCTATGTTAAGTCTAATAGAGGGACCATTCTCTCTTCTAAGAAAAAAATACGAAGTCAGGATTTAGCTGTAGAAAATCTCCAAAATGACAAAAAACCTTATTTTCAGGTGTTTCAACCAGACCTGATGGGAAGTCTCTGATACGTGTTCCGCACGAAAAAAAAACCCGTTCAGAGAAACTATGTCCCATGTCAATAATCTAAACAAAAATACACTTTCGAGTATTTTGGAGAATATTGCCTAGGATCTCCTCTTCTGTCACCTGGAAGTGTAATAAGTGTTTTATTTTTTATATCATCAAAAATAATTTTTCTGCTACATAAGTACTATACTGTTCTATAATTGTGTTCACGGTGCAGCTAAGGGTTAAGCTATATTGTGCGATGTATAAGAATCGCCAGTACGAATACATGCGGAAAATAATAGCAAAAAATACATCATTACACATCGATATTTTATGAATAATAGAGAGGGCACAGTTCATCGCAATGCTCAGTGACTGAATCTATATTATAGCGCACAATTTCAGAATTTATTTATTATTCGCACATGTTACATTTCACTCACTATAAGCAACATGTAATCTTTTTGCATTTTATTATATTTTTTAATGTATACGTAATTTTTTCTAACTTTTATGCTCTTGCATTACTAGGAGGCACATAGTGAAAAAAGTATAATTAAATAATTAAAGGCGTGAGTAGTCACATTCACTACCATTAATTATTTGAAGTAATCTGCATCATTAAAATTGAGTTTGACAGCCATAAGTTGGTTCTCAGAACGAAGCCAAATTTAGATATTGGAATATATAAAGTTTCAAGATGACTGAGATATCATTATCTCTCTCTCTCTCTCTCTTTTACTCTCAGACTCAGATGCAGATATGTAAAACTATCCGTTAATTCCAGCATTGCACAGCGTAAAATTTAAAGAAATCAATATGGGAACATAAAATATTTTTCCCAATTTAAACGTCGAACCTTTAAGGGTTTACTTCATCTAAAATTAGAGAAACGAAATTTTTAAGTAATCCTTGTGTCGAGTATACAAAAAAAGTTTAAAAGCGATGTATAATAATTAATTAAATTAAGCTGTTAATATTTTTGTAAAATAATATGAAACTAGTTAAAGCTTTAACAATTAAGTTGTATATTTTACAGCATAATCGTCCACTTAAATACTCTCGAATATGTATTTGTATTTTAATAGAAAATATAGATATTAAAATATTTGCATACAATACAAGTATCTATCTTAACGCACACATGTGCGCACAGACACAGACGCAGAACGCCTGCGACCAGGACCAAATGCTACCTTGTTTTGTTGATGCATTTCTACGTCATTAAACAGACTAAACATCATTAGAGAGAGTGTTCGTGTGGCTGTGATTAAATTACTAGCTCTGGTCTCTATGGTAACCTGACTTCTGTTATCGGAAGGAGGTCAGCCGGCGTCGGGGCGAGTTTCTTTGCGGTTGAATGAGCAATGAAATAACCAAACGATACATGGCTTCTTGTGAATAAAGATGTTTGTGGGTGTGGTTTCGCCGACATCTTTTATACGTTTACGCTTTCCTTGAAAATAAAGCTAATGTCAAATATCTGCCTAACTATTGTTGAAGCGAGCCAACATGACGCAACCGCTACACTTGTGTGTGGACAAAAACTTATACTCTTGAATGGTTTTGCGGCGATCTTTAATTTCTTTTCCAATGGTTCTTACACTAAATTACTCATATTATTTGCACAAACCGTATGAACGCAATATTAGTTATGTTTATTAGCTAAATGGCTTGCAAACTGTTCTTATTTTATGTACTATGTCAACATTTCGTTTGATTTGGCAATGTGAAATGGTAGCTTTATGCTGAAAATCATTCAAAACTATTCTCTATTCAAAGACATTGCGACATTTTTGGTAAGCTTAGAGAAGCTATAGAGACGAATGGATTTTTAGAAAATTTTATCTCTCTCACGGTTTCAATATCTTCCTATGCATCGTGTTCTGATGATTTTTTTTATTTTAGTCTGACTGAATCTAGTATTCGTAATTTTCCAGGACCTAACATGTATATTCAATGAAAAGCAATCAGTTTTGTTGTTTAGAGCAAATGACTGGAAAAAAGAACAAGGACAGATAGAAATTCAAGGAAAAATGTGTGGTATGGCAACAAGCAAATTGCCGTATGTAGCAAATAGATGTATAAAATTTAATTTTTGCATAAGTGTTATGTATTGACTTTGGTTTCGATACATTAGTTAAAGTTTTGATATACTATTAACCGATCAGGAGATTGGGATTCGTTTGCTCAAGTGCACATTGTGTGGAAAGTTGTTGACTGCCATACACCTGGGAATGGCCAACAATGATTCTTGTGTCAAACGGTCCAAGCAACTCACACGTCCGTCAGGACACGTATCTCCTGGGTAGCCTCTGAACATCCGTTCAGAGGTGAGCTAACGTGAGAAGGCGAAGGGGCCCCCTCTCCTTTAAAAAGGGGTTGGTGCGCTGGGCTTGGGACCCGCCACTTTAAAAAAAACCCCCCAAAAAGAGAAAGCCTCGGAACGAACCCTTTGATGACGACCCCCGCAAACGCTATAAGGATCACGATATACGGATATGCACCTGGAATGTCCGCACCCTTAATTGGGATGGTGCAAGTATCCAGCTGGCTGATGTCCTCGAAAAATGCAAGGCTGACATCACCGCAATCCAAGAAATCCGATGGATAGGGCAGGGTTGCTCTAAAAAAGCATCCTGTGACATCTACTACAGCTGCCATGCGAGTAAGCACGAATTTGGATGTGGTTTCGTGGTGAGTAGGAAACTACGTGGCCTCGTCTCTAGGTTCACACCTGTTGACGAGCGTCTAGCCGCGATACACAGCAAGGCTAAATATTTTTATATTAGCCTGATTTGTGCGCACGCCCCGACGGAAGAGAAAGACGACGATGCTTAAGATGAATTCTATGAGCGCTTGGAACGGCTGTACGAGCGCTGTCCCAAACACGATGTCAAAATCGTGCTTGGCGATTTCAACGCCAAGATTGGGAAGGAAGGAATCTTGGCCACGGAACTGCAGTCGGAAAATTTAGCCTTCACGACACTACCTCCAATAATGGAGAGAGGCTAATCGATTTCGCCGCAGGTCGGAACATGGTAGTTAGTAGTACCAGATTTCAACATCTTAACATCCACAAGGCTACATGGCTGAGTCCTGATCAAAAAACACGCAACCAAATTGATCATGTTCTGATTGACGGAAGGCACGCATCGAGCGTGTTGGACGTGCGAACGTTACGTGGTCCCAACATTGACTCGGACCACTATCTTGTCGCAGCCAAGGTACGCACTAGGCTCAGCGTAGTGCATGCCGCACGTTCCAACATGCAACGAAGGCTAGACGTCGGCAAGCTGCAATCAGAGCAGACCGCCATAGCCTTCTCAAACACACTCTCCCGAATGCTCCGGGAAACCTCTCCGATTTCTCGAGATATATGTGAGCAGTGGACACATATTACCCGCTCCATAGATAGGGCTGCCAAGGATGTCATTGGTTATATAAAACCTGTGAAGAATTCTTGGTACGACAGAGGAGTGTCGCAATGCTACTGCAGAGAAGAACGCTTCCTATCAGCGAACTCTGCAGTCGGGAGCAACGCGAGCTGTTAGAGAGCGATATCGAGAGAAACGGAGGGAGGAGAAACGCCTTTTCAGACGCAAGAAAAAGAAGCAAGAAAGGCGGGAGTTTGAGGATGTTGAGATGTTCCGTAACAGAAATGAAGCTCGAAAATTCTACCAAAAGGTCAAGCGTCTGACTGAAGGTTTTAAGCCCGGAGTAACTTTCTGTAAGGATGAGAATGGAAGTCTGGTAACGGATGAACAGGAATCACTGAGATTATGGAGGAGTCATTTCTCCAACCTACTCGGCGATGAAGCGCACAATACCGCCGAAAGAGAAATGACACCGGAACCACCAGTTAATGATGGCACTATTGTAGAGCCACCGGACTATTTCGAGGTCGATTCAGTTATTAAAAAGCTGAAAAATAACAAAGCGGCAGGCTCTGATGGGCTGCCAGCTGAGTTATTTAAGACCGGCGGCGAAGAGTAGTTGGTTAGGAGTATGCACCAGCTTTTATGCAAGATATGGTCCGATGAACGCATACCCAATGACTGGAATCTCAGTGTTCTCTGTCCTATCTTTAAGAAAGGAGACCCCGCTGTTTGCGCCAACTACCGTGGAATAAGTCTCCTTTCCATTGGATATAAGACTTTGTCGGGCGTATTGTGTAATAGGCTGCAGCCATATACCGACTCACTGATAGGACGATATCAGTGTGGCTTCAGACCAAAAAGGTCGACCAGTGACCAAATATTCACATTACGCCAAATCTTGGAAAAGACCCGTGAGTTCAACAAAGACACTCACCACCTATTTGTCGATTACAAAGCCGCTTTCGACACGCCGATAAGAGCGAAGTTCTTCGACGCCCTGTCTGCACTAGGTATCCCGGCAAAGATTGTCCGTCTTTGCATGGCGACGCTATCTAACACACAAAGCGTTGTCAGGGTGGGGAAAAACCTCTCCGACCCCTTTGATACCAAGAGAGGTTTCAGGCAGGGCGATGCTCTATCGTGCGTGGATTTTTTCAATCTCCTGATGGAATACATCCTACGCCAATGCCCGTACATACAGAGTATGTCGGGCTCGATCTTCCAAAAGGAAGTGATGCTGCTCGCTTACGCCGATGACATCGATATCATCGGTACGCAGGAACGGCGAGTCAGCAAGGCGTTCTCGGAGATTGAAAAACAGTCTCGGCTCATGGGTCTAGCGGTGAACGAGGACAAGACGAAGTACTTGGTGTCTTCTCGCACTCCGTCAATGCGTCTTGGACGGTCAGTGACGATGGAGAATTTCAACTTCAGTGTTGTAGAAAACTTCGTCTATCTCGGAACAGAGATCACCAGCAACAACAACGTCAGCCTGGAGATCAGGCGAAGAATCACGCTTGCAAACAGATGTTTTTTTGGGCTGAGCAAGCAAATGAGAAGTAAAGCCCTCTCTCGACGGACGAAAATAAAGATATATAAGACGCTGATACTCCCGGTCCTACTGTATGGCGCAGAGGCATGGACCGTGATTGAGTCGGATGAGACAGCGTTGGAAGTCTTCGAGAGGAAGATTCTTCGCAGGATCTTTGGTCCTATTAGAGTCGGCGACGAGTTTAGGTCCCGCATGAACTGCGACACCTCATTCGAATGGACGAAGGAGCTCCAGCACGCATGGTTTACATGGGGGGCCCAAACTTGATTGGTGGACGCCGGCACTCGATGGAATGACCAGGTATGGAGAGATCTCTCCGTACTTGGCATTCAGAACGACTGGCGCCAGCGCGCACAGTATTATGGAGGCTGGCGCGCTTTCCTGGACGCGGCCATGACCGGTAGACGGTTGACGGCCATTTAAAAAAAAAAAAAAAAAAAAAAAAATTAACCGATCATGTTTTATCTCTAGATTAAATTATCGTTCTCATCTTAAGTTGAAACTATACTTCATTAATTTATTCTTCTACAGATACAATTAGAAGTTATAGAAAAAGACGACTATGTACATATATTCGTGGCCATGGAAAACGGCAGTCGTATAAAAATAATCGATGGGAACCTCCCACAACTATTACTACTCGAACTTAATATTTTAAATATTTTTATGGTTTGAAATATTTTGCATTGCCTCAAATATTCTTTTGCTACGTTGGACCCAGAACGAGTGTACTATATACACAAGCACGCCAAAGTGCACGGTTGTCCACGAATACATGCATACAAGTATGTACATATGTATGTAGTTGAGTATGTTTGTTCTCTAATGTCTCGCGGACACTTTATGATGCAAATATTTTTGTATTTTTAGCGAATTCATACAAACCTAGCGAAGCATGTCGATTGTATGCATATTCAGTATCGTTCGATCTTTCATGTTTATAGACGAATGGATATATGAATATACACGAGTATATTCAACTATGCAGCACGGCAACTTCAATATGCAGCCAAACTTTTATACATCCATATGTATTTAGTTGTCGTATAGAGGTTGCCAACGATACATATTGAAGTACATCAAAGATTGCGTTTGAATACTTAAAAACTATCGAATTTAAAACAGATTTAAGGAAAAAGAATTAAATAATAATAATTCGGACTTCGCCGTTTTAGCACATTTTGGTATGTATTTTATTCAGCGGGTTTTGAAGGATCGGAAGTGACTTCCAGAACTCTTGGTAGTTCTGAGACATTAACCTATTGCCGTTACTTTTAATAATCTTTTAAGCTAAGAAGCAATTGATCGTTTGAGTATGTGAACCAGACAGTTACAAATTTCGTGGTATTGACAACTTGTTCACAATTAAATCTTCTCCAGAAGCGGTTATTGCATCAGCAACTGTTGTGCTTAGAATGACTGACAACGTTTGGAAATCGGAAATCGCCGGCCAACAGAATCTTCGTACCATCAAGTTCAATCGAGTGTCTCCAGGCCCAATTGATAATTTCGAACTGCTGTCTGTTTTATGAAAATGTGGCCACTAGAGAATACCACTCCCATATAAAAAATTTTTAATTTAAATTAATGTCGTGAAAATGTATCAAATTGTATACAATTTAAATAAATACTAATGTAAAGAATTTTACATATGTATTTGTGTACATCATATATATATATGTATATGCGGTACATTAGATGACAGCATATTTACAATACAACACATATATGTGCTCATATTTTGAATCAAAACACATTGACTTTGTCTGTTTTTTATGTTTGTTTTATAAATGAATAAAATCGAATATGTCAGCCATCCTCATCCAAAGCTCAATGTGAAGTGTGATGAATTTATTAGTACATAGCGCTGCATATTATTTTCAACTAAAAATGAGAATAGAATATTCAAATGTATCTTTATGATATATTTATGTGTGATTGTCCCATAAGTGCTGTTGATGGTCTATAAATTTAAATAGATAAATGTTTTTGTTTGTGCAGTTTATTATTCTACATTCTATTGTGTATCTGTGTATAAATATTGTCGTTTTTTTTTTTGCAAATGGACACTTTGTGCTTGACAGGAAGTTTTCGTAGCTAAGAATATGGTTCACTGAAAGCCACTTTTGGTTTTAATTTCAAAATAAATGCAAAACCATCTTACTTGTTTACACATCTGTTTGATTGGTCAAGTGTAAATTGAATTTTGGCTTATCCTTATTATTTTTGCATTATTTTCCTATAAAATACAAGAAGGAACGTTGTAGTTGAGCCAGCTAAACTACGAGATATCCTACATATAGAAACTTATTTTAAACTTACAAAATTTACGATTTGGTTCCTTAAATTACAGTTCGTTACTATTAATCTGCAATTATTCATAAAAAATATTTATATTTTCTATTTAATATTTATTGAATTTTCTCATTTTTCAAATCTCAATATCTATGTACAGAGCCTCTGGTCAGAGACTTATCAGTAGTCACAGCGGCCCTAAGAGCACATCACAGTGCTGGGATGTCATTTCTCCTAAGTCGTTTTTGGTTATTATGTAGGATTAGAGAACTTGCGAGTGGATTTGGGTGAAAATTGAGTTTGCATTCATAGTTCAGGTTGAGGCGATCTATATCAGTTTTAACAGTTGGCAAGTTTAGATCATTGTGAATATTAATATTATTATTTTTCAGCCTTTTAATAATTGAATATACCTCGTTATAGTCCGGTGGCTCTACAATAGTGCCATCACTAACTGGTGGTTTCGGTGTCATTTCTCTATTGGCGGTATTGTGCGCTTCAAGGTCGCGTTGCTCCCGACTGCAGAGTTCGATGATAGGAAGCATTGTTGTCTCTGATTTTTAAAGAGTTATTATAGTTCTTCAACAGAGCTTTATCTTACTTTTCTATTTTTCACCATAAAATCGGTCAACTTTTCATTTTTGTGTTCTTATGTTTAATACTTCACACCCAAAGTATTTTCCCAGTTCATAAATATTGGGGAAAACAAATTAAATTCAAATTGATATAAATTTAGAAAACTTATTCATGCTTAAAAGCAAGTTAAATACTTAACTTAATTTAATTGAAATCCATTTAAAATCTATTTGCATATTGTACCGAGTCTGATTCAAAAGTTGCCGGAATCGAAAATACTATTTTATTTTGAGAACCGTTTGCACACATTTGCAAAGCTATTAGGAAACTTCATTGATTTCTATAAATCGGCAAAAAAATGATAAAAAAACGTTGACTGCCACAGTTAATATTGTACAAATCTTGTATATTTGAATTTATTTTTTCTCAGTCGCCGTTACGTTTTATGTTTTATGAATATTTGATTAATTATATATGGCGATTCTTACATATCAATTTTTTTTTCGCGGAACTCTAATAATTTTCTATTTCTTCCGTCTAAACTCCGAAACGGTTGAACCGATTTTGACGAGACTTTCTTTGACTGATAGCTGATATTATAAAATGCAACTTGTCTTATATTATCAGCTAACATGAAGTGAAAGTCTCATCAAAATCGGTTCAGCTGTTTCGGAGATTAATCGGAACAAATAGACAGAAAAATTTTAGATTTTATTTTTATGCATAAAAAGTTATATTTTTATAAAGTTTGGAAACTTTTGTATAGATCCAGATGTACGCATTCAGTAAGTGGGCAATACATATTGTAAATTCCTGTTGCACATTTGTAGCAACAAAATGTTATAGAAGAACAACAAAAACAATACATAAAAATGTCTGCAGTCATACAATTGACTTGGTTGCCAACTGCAGAGAATTCAACAGAGATTCAAGCAATTTATTTCCTTTGCTTTAATTTTATTTTCTCTGTTGTAAATAAAATCAAATAACAAGCAAAAAGATAGACGGTCTACATGTCACCCTGCACAGTTTCGTGTTGAGTGGTAATTTGAAATATATGGGATTAGGAGAATGTCATGAGTAAAAATATCCTTACTCAGTAAACCATTTTCAATGAACAAAAATTCCTTTTTTTTTTAAATGAAGTTGCAAGCCAATTAAGATCTGCTTCAACCTATAATGTAAATAGTCTACACCAGGGCTGAACAAACGAAATTTGAAGCGGCAAAGCACATTCTTTCGAACCGATCAGTGCCGAATTCACCGAACGATATAACGTTCAACAACATTAATATACCCATTCATATCCTTTTTACGTGTGCAGTGTATAGAAATGTTTGAAGTATGTTGAAATATTGTCTCTCGGTATCTTAAAAATTCTTGCCACAATTGTCTATTTATTGACATTGTCCTTATTCCTTATTTTTGTTATAGTTGTTAGTGCCATACGAACCAACTGACTGAACGGCAAACAAAGTGGCTGGTTGTCTGTTTGGCTCTATGATTGGGTAAGGAATCCAAGCATACCGCAGTCGTCTCTTTGGTTACATCTAACTCTCGAACCGCAATCCGAAAGAACAACTGACAATTGTTTACGTGGAATATGCTTGTATATATACTTAGTATGGACAGTGTGAACTCTACGCCTCATCCTACTATCTTTTTCACTGTCAACGCATTTTCCACATCAGTATTTCAGTGCCTTTTGCCTCTTGCCACTTATATCCTGCATACGACAGAATTCGTAGTTGGCAAATAGAATTTAATACCATTTTAATTGAGCTGCATTGCAATTTGTCCTTTAGTCTTCACATTTGTTCTAGCAAATGTTGTAGATACAAACTTGTAAGCAATATTAATAATGGAAATGTGGAAAGGCAACATCAACCATTCTAATGCTGTTAAGCATTCGTGGTAAAAGTGAGATGTGCGAATGACCACTACTAAATGAAGTGCGGAGTGTTTTGTATAAAGTAAAATCTTCATAACTTGCTGCTTTAATTTAAAAAAGGATTAGTAGTATACCAAATTAAGGTACGTATATTTTGTGTTGAAAGTTATGCTTAGTTGCTATTAATATTTAATGTTTTAAATATGTGAAGGATGTAACTTTTAATTTAAAGCTAAATTAAGATTCTTTCTGTCTGCTTTATGTGTGCGAGAAATACGATTTGGTGAAGGAAAATCTTTCAAAATTATTGAAGAAAAACATTTTTTCCTCAAATATCTTTTTTGCTTCGTGCCATAACAAGGGCTTCAGCCAATTCTGATACTTTCACGAGTAAAGATTTTGCTAGACTGATAATGGAGAATCAGAACTACAGAAAGATAGAATTTCTCTGGCTTTCTAGTAGAAACTTTGGTCGAATGTCACAAAGCATTATTTCTGTTGGAGAGGTCTCCGTTGAATTGAACTAAAGAGAACCAATTTTATAATGTTAGGGGAACCGGGTGGTGCATTATGGAATGGTAATGCAAAATGGCTGATAAGAGGTAATATTCTCCATGAATCCGTTCGACTTCCATGCAACCTGTCTATATCCCACATGATTATTTTATTTGAATTTCAGAGTAAAAACCAGAAAACCCACCAAATGATAACACATTCTGATATCTCGTAGCATTAATTATTACGTGAGCGATATCACCTCAATTGACCCAACAAGCATCTTAGAGTTTTCTGGACTGTATATTTCAATGTCCTTCAGAAGGATTTCACTAAGCGAAGTTACTTTTATGTTTTGTCGGATTCTATGAGTCATACCAATTCTGAGTTTAAATGTTGTAACCTGTATTTCGAAAGCATATTACAGGTGGCATATTTTTACCCGCTGCACTCGTGACTATGACGTCATTTGTGTGATAAGATATTAACCGACATACAGACCTAATCACTCATCATTATAATATATAAGCTACAAGACGGCTATGCTATGTTAAGAACAGATTGTCATATCGATTCGCCATTCTTCGAGTTCTCTCCAATTTTTTTCAACGAAAAATTGTGTTCCCGCGAGTTGTTCAGAAACTTTTTAGTGAAACACTTAAGTTCGCGTCAAAATTGTAGATGAAATTTTTTCTATATCTTAAAGATACCTCTCCAATTTAAAACGACAACGGTCCATCAAGCGAAAGCCATTGGGTTCGATTAAAATAATTTTTACATAAATTTAAAAAAAAACATGGATTAAATATGTGCGATATTTCTCGAATTGTGGTGGAATGCGGAAGCACTTTTCGAATATTCACATTTGCACCAAATCTTGTTCGATCAATTGGAATTCCTTTACACAGCTTGCAAAACATTGCCTTTTACTAAACAAAGTAATGGGTAATTTTTTTTTAGTTTTAATTATTATTTTAGTACCTTCATCCATTTCCATTTTTGTTCAATTACAGTGCATCGAATATTTCGAATATACTCTGTGTACCTTCGATTACTTTATCAAGTTCTCGCTCACCGAATAACAAAAATACCAATTTATTGTTCAAACTTTTGAAATTTTTTATTAAATAAAAATTTGTCCATAGAAATATTCATTTATGCTTAAATTTAATAAAAATAATCATATACGCTGCATGATTATTTGCGACGAATAACATTCCTCGATGAAGGCTAATGAAGCCGTAATTTTGATTTATGTGATCCCATTTGGAATTTCTATAAAATTGCTTCAAATTGTCCATGCGGCTAATCATACGCATCGATGGACACAACACATTCGGACGCAAACGCAATGAATAATTTATTTGTGCAAGGATTTTAGAAACTACGATTTGTATTTCCCCAGCAATAATACAAAATATTCAAGCATGATTTATTTTGGGAAAAATATAATTTTGTTCATTTATTGTCGAATAAGAAATAGTTTCACTTATGCTGGGTGATTTTTTTGAACATCATTTGATTTAAAGAGAAGCTCAATATTAAGCCAAAGTAAAGTTCGAAATCCTTGGAAAATATTGGAAATATATAGAAATTGTTTACCAGCAAACAACAAAGCAAGCGCAGCAAGAAAGCACTCTAATGTTGAGTTGCCCTGGGTATAAAATCAAACAGTTTCCTGATAAAAGCAACAAACAGCAATAAAGCAGAGGACTTTGCATTGAAATTATCGAAGCATGTGCGTATGGATAATGATTTTGATGAAACATTTTCCGAGAAGATGTGTTTAACCAAACCAAAACAATGCAATGGTTTTGCAGTAGAGCCTAGATGTTGAAGAAAACTTTTATATACATATGTGTATACTGAAATGTTTGTACGAGGGTTGCAATTTTTGATTCAGGATTCGCCCATGAGAGCAGCGTCATAAAGTATGCATTTGATTTAAATATTTATTATATCCTGCATCCAAAGGAACCTGTCGGTTTGTGCGAATGTATTTAATAGGCAGAAAGACTTTCTGAAATTGCGTTGCATCGCGCCCTATAAACCATTTTCCGGTGATAATTTACTGTTACCCGATTGAATCGGGTATATTTCCGATTTGGCAGCTGATCCACAGCTGACGAGAGATGTGCTTATTTGTTGAATGGGATTGGTTAATCGTTAGCCAAAAGATCATGACATGGTTAATCGTTGACTTCGAACACTTATTCTATTATTTATTTATTTAAACATTAAACGTCAAAAAAAAAAAAAAAAAAATACAATTAGGACTTCGAAAAAAGATATTTATAATGGAGCATATATCCAAAATTATAAAAGCAGTGTTCCGAAATATAAATAGAAACCCTCGTATATGCTTCGATATATCGAAACTGTTTCTATGTTATTTTTTATAATTGCTCACTTTTGTTTCATAGATCCAAGTTGAGTTAGAAGGCTTAAATATGTGTGTGGTATGTAACCGAAATCTGTCAAACTAGAAATTTAAATTACAACAGAAAGTGCAAAAATTGCTCCTTTTTTCTTATGCATGCTTATTTGAGAGTTTATGTGTTTTTTCGAACTTGCAGGATGTATGTTTGACATCATGAAACATGACAGCGATTTTCATATGAGTAAAGGAATGTATCAGGATTTGGGAAATATACACCACAGCCAAAAGAAGGCGTAGCAGGGTATTCTATAATATTTCGCACTGCAAATGTGTTGGACTAAACGGCCGTATACTAGATTATATAGAAGACCACAAAGGATTAGGGTGGACCTACGTGGATAATAAATCGATGATGAATAAATATTCAAAGGAAGTTTTCTTCGAATTTGAGTTTTTACAATTTAATTTGTTGTGCGAGCACGTATCCTTCCTATTATCATCCCACATATAGCACTAACTACTCAAATATTAAATGTGACTGCTGTGTGTTCGATAAATAACAAAAGAGCACACAAAATATTATGTTTTAAGAAAAAATAAAAATAATCTTCAAAAAGCCTGATATCCAAAGGCCGTACAGGGTATAATTACATCGAATACTGATTGGCATACAAGCAATGAAGATTTGCAAATCGAAAGAAACTAAGCAACTGTCTTAGATAAACAGGCTCAATTAGGCAAGCAGATAAATTGAGATACACACTTAATATACAGGCATGCATTGAACTGTAATCAAAGCCAATCAGTTCTTATGTATGTACAATAGACAGACATACGAAAATTAATGGCTTCGTGTCAATTTGGAAAGCTCTACATCAGGGCAAACTATATTTTGGTACAGAAGCACAAATCATTGAAGCGAATTTCCCACTAGACTGCGATATAAGCACCTTATTTTGCTTCTATAGTGCTGCAAATCCTTGGAAATAAATATAAACATGCGAGTACATATTCACGCAATTCAAACGCAACCGGGGAGTACTGCGTGATTACAGATTTGCACACAAAAATGATATTTATATAACCAGAAAGCTGTCAGACGGTAGACCGAAAAAACTGGCCCACCCCTCGATGGACAGCATTGCAAACGATAGAGGGAGGCGCGAAGTGTTGGGATATTCCTTAATGGTTTTGCGGTGACTTCGCATTAACGGCTTTAAGTAAATAACCATGGAATTATATTGAGTAAAAATCGGCGTTCTGTATGCTATTGTCTCAGTTGAAATGCAAGAAGCTGGCGAAGGAGTACTACGATAAATGACTAAGTACACAATCATGTTCAGCATATTGTGTACTTGCCATTTAAATAATGCAATGCCATTGAAATGCTTGCTCCAAGAGGCTTTTCTATCGAATTGAAAAAGCATAAGAGTAAAATAAATGCTGATATGCTTCAGTTACATTTTGGATGACAATCGAACGGTGTGATAGATACAAACGAATTTTTTAAATCAGTTCAACAAAAATCCGGCGAGTACTGGTAACAATTTTCGTATAACTATGTTGAGTGAAAAATAATTCGATCTTCTAAATTGGATTTCAGTCTATGAATTTTATTGTAATTCTTAAACAGAATTGTGTATTTAATTGTAGTACATTAATATTATGAAGTCTTACAGGAATATGCGATTAATAATCAACTGGACCCCAGGAAAGAAGT
Source organism: Leucophenga maculata (assembly GCA_035044805.1). Classification (NCBI taxonomy): domain Eukaryota; kingdom Metazoa; phylum Arthropoda; class Insecta; order Diptera; family Drosophilidae; genus Leucophenga; species Leucophenga maculata. Next base: position 1,319,332 of record JAWNNP010002193.1, on the reverse strand, counting down.
AGCATAGCCGATTTAACCAATTTTGGCAAGTCGATGCCATTGCGCCGCATTACACGTAGTGGTCGACTCAGTTGACGCGAATTCTGCACAAAGCAAGAAAAATTTGGGTGAAATGCTCTCAGCAGATTTTAAAACTTAAATACTTACCAAACTTTTTTGTAGGTTTCGCTGAAATTCGGGCGTTCGAATAATTCTGTAGAACTCACTGAAGTTGGTCAAATTTAACATACTTTCCTCAATATAATCGTAGACCTTTTCGCGGGGCATGGCATTTAGTATGTCTTCGATTAAATAGGTTCTCTGCCAGTTAGCACAGCTGATCTGTGTCTCGTTGGCTATAGCTTGCGCATTCTCGGTGGATATTTGCGGTATAAGGCAGTCGACGATGCTCTGAATGGTTTCGATGTCTGTTACGTTGATGCCAGCGCTGGTCAGGCCGGACAACATTGATTCGAAGAAAGTACTTTGCTGTATCTGCTGCATAGTTTTTGTAAAGGATTCGCTCTGCAAGAAACGCTTGGCGGCCTTAAAGCGTATGTCGCATTTCTGATGCAACTGAATGATATCGACGAGAGTCTCACGAGGCACCAAATCGCGCAGCGCTTGAAAATCGGTGCAGAGTCCATTCGCATTTGGGTTATGTAGGATGTCAGTGTTAAGCAATGCCAGTTGCTCACGACTTGCAGAATTGCTCACTAAAGCATCAGTTGCCACTACAAAAAGAAGTCCAATTCGCACGAAATTCCACATAATGAGTGCCGATTTGTTTGAGGAGTTCCCTTCAATGATTCTCAGAAAAGAACTGTTACCTCAAATGTTCGTTGCCTGCTTTTATAGACCATCTTCTGTTTAGTTTTAGTTAACATGACTGTTTTATAAGCTTTGACTGCGTCGCCAGACTGCAGGCCGTCTTATCAACGTCTCCGGCATTGTTTGCATGTATGGAAGATATGTACTTGGTTTTATAAACATTCAGCAGGTGCCACTTGCTCTAATTAGGGAAATACTTTAGCTAATTGTAAACAAGCCGCCACAACAAGTGTGCAAACCACAAATGAACCCAATGACATTGGTCTGGCAATGTTTTTCAATTTATTTTACAGAAATATGTACAAACTTTAAGATTGTTTATCAAGTTTGAGTATAAACAGATGTTCACAACAATAATTTAGTCGCGGCAATTGTGAATCATAGCTGGAAGCAAGAGACCTCAAAAGTTATACAGGCGAAACTTATGTCAGGGCAATATGTCCGTCGATGCACAGTGGGCGAAATGTTTAATTCTTTTCTTAAAAAGTTTCTTCTTCATCGATCCTGGAGAAAATTAAGTAAAAATACCAAATTTTGTATATTAATTCTAATAAAATATTCTATATACATAGTTGCATTGTGGGAAACTAGAAGGGGTAGCCGCATTGAAATTTAAACCTTTTTTTCAGAAAAATATTGAATTTGAATTTGAAAATTCCACAAATAGACTACTATAAACATTTTTGGGCTGGGTATAATAAGGTACACCCTAATTGTATCTAAGTATGTTAACGGTAAATAACATCACAGCCCTTTTGTCTCGACATCGCTGTTTCCCCCTGAGCAATTCAATTTACAAAATTGATAAATTCTTATATGTCATCGAGTGAAATATTGTTTTTAAAGCAGCAACAAAAACAACAACAATGATAATACAAAATCAATACATATAAGCTTAAGAAGGTACATAAGCAAATGAACGGAAAGAAAATTCGATGCATATTTTATTTAAATGATACGTGCAATCCTTATAATACAAATGTTTTAATGAAATTTGCGTTCGTACTGAAGTTCAAAACAGATTGTACAAGTGTGAGAGGCGGCTAACAAAATTTCGGTCTAAAATGATGAAATTGAAGTAAATTTCAAGCGAAAGCGTTTTATGTGATATATAGGTCTATATCGGATCACTAGCAGGTGTAGTACTTATAAAAATATGTTCCCTTTCTGCGATGATAAATTTGTATGATAAATATTTTATTGTGATTTGTTTTATGCTTAAATGACAGATTTGGTGTACCTCAGATCAATTCCAATAAAAAATTTCACACGCATCCAGATAGGAATCTATCTCTCTTACAAATTTAATGTTCTATAGAGATACAGCGGGATTCTAAGTATGTCTGTCTGTTCGATCATAACTCGTTTTCTTAACTCATCGAACATCGACAACTCTTCTAAACACTCTAGTAGAAACCCACCACATTTCTTTTCTTTTAACCGCCAAAAGCAATTTTACTTTCACCAGCTTCAATTGATACGAAAATCCGTGCGCCATATTACCGAACTCTTGTTTGCTGCAGATATAGCTAAGAACTAGACCCTTATTCTTGAAGAGACAACACAAAGTCGGTTCTAATTCGTAGTGAAATTGTCTGTGCACAGAATATAAGCATTGGAAGAGAAGTTGTGGCACAGAAAAGTGAAAGCCTATTTGCAAATCAACTATTAAAGAAATTGTGGCATGTCTATGAGGCACAGAACGTGCCGCAACTTAAGTAAGCAAAAACAATAACATGCCTGTCAGTCAGTCAGTCAGTCTGTCCTTGTGCGAGTAATTCATTAACATTTAACTTGATTGACACAGACAACGGCACGGCACGGCAAGTCAGCATGCACAGGTTGAAAATAGCAAAGGCACATGAACAGGAGAAGAGTGTGAAAAAATATTTATTAAGCAGCAAACAGACACGCAGTACGCAGCTGCGGCAGAATCTGTTGGATTGGATCAATGCTCCGCCCTTAGATTGGGTGCGCGCAGCGAACGTAGTTATAAATAATATAGCTCTCCGAAATTCACTTTCACCGACGACGACATATCAGGTTTTTATTAAACACAGCCCAACACGTTTCTCTCGCCGTGTTAATTTAATAACAAAGTCGTATCACGAATCAGCCACAGAAACTGCAGTTCCCGAGGACAACAGGTGCTTCTATTTTGAATAAAGTCACGTAGCGGGAATAAATCAATTCTTTCAAGAGATACGTCCTCGTCCAACTCGGCTGTAAGTCGTAGGAGCGGAACGGAATTAATGCGCGATTCGGTTGAATGCCGTCTACGGAATTATCATGCGAACGATGAACTTCAGATTCAATTGTTAAAGTACCTGAGTACCTGGCCGCCGGTTGAGTGTCAGTGAATCGAAAGGATAACGAGCGTTAATTTGTGTGCTAAGCAAACGCCGCGCATTTTAAGTGGTCTCAATGGATTTTCACTCACACAATCAAAAGCTTCGTCGCTTTTTAGAGCAAACTCAAGTGCATAAAAGCAATTAAGTTTCGAATTTTTATCTGGTTTTACTCAGAAATATGGTCGGCAACTCAATAATCAATAAATGGAAACTAAAAGAGCAAGGAATCGGATATTCTAATTAATCGTCAAACTGAACCACTCGAAAAATTCTTCTTCTTTGTAGTTGTAAGTTAGTTCTGAAATTTTTCAGGTCACATCCGTCCGAAATCTGTTTTTCTTTAATTTGAACAGATTTGTAATTCATAGCTGTTACAGAAATCTCTTTATGTTGGTTTAAAACCAAACTGTCGGCGATGAAACGCAAAAAATGACACCGGAACCACCAGTTAGTGATGGCACTATTGTAGAGCACCCGGACTATAAAGAGTTCCTTTTGGTTTTTAAAAAACTAAAAAATAAAAAATGTGGCAGGCTCTGATGGGCTGCCAGCTGAATTATTCAAGACCGGCGATAAGATATGGTCCCATGCACGCATACCCAATGACTGGAATCTCAGTGTTCGCTGTCCTATCTTTAAGAAAGAAGACCCCGCTGTTTGCGCGAACTAGCGCGAAATAAATCACCTTTCCATCGGATATAAGATTCTGTAGCGAGTATTGTGTTATAGGCCGAAGCCATATACGGATTCACTGATCGGACGTTAACAGTGTGGCTTCAGACCAAAAAGGTCGACCAGTGACCAAAAATTCAGATTACGACAAATCTTGTATTTGTCTATTTCTCGATTATAAAGCCGCTTTCGATATGCCGATACGATCAGAACAGCTTCTTCTGCCTGTTACATAGATTTGTACAAACCTCTTAGTACAGGTTATAATATTATTTGTGTTAAGTGTACAATTATATAATTAGGAAAAAAATGTGAACATTTTTGTATGAGAATATAAAAACTTTAATTAAAAGGCGTAAGTATCGCAGACAATTAAAATGCTTAACACGAATACAAGAACGATACGATTTGTAGAGAGAGAGCAACAGGACATGGAATGCCATGCTGCTACAGTTGAGTCATGAAAATCAGCTACAGATGTGCCAACAACTCGGGTACCATTGAGAGCTGAGGCGGTAAAGTGTCTAACAAGGACTTTGGTACGAAATGAATAAACAACAAAGAACATATTGTTTGCTGCCTCTGAATACCGTCTATTGTAGACCACTGTCAGCGTAAACTGGCGTAAAATTTTAACGAAAAGAGCAGCGAACAACAATAAGAAACACCGGTTACAAGCAAACATTTATGTAAAACAACTTAAAAGGCGAACCTCTGAGCATAAGCTTGAGGTTAGAATGTTTTTTTTTTTCACCTGTCGCTTGAATGCTTTCGTTCGCTGTCAAAGTGTAATTCCACTAGTAAAACTTCGTTCGTTGAACATCGCTTGCACATTTCTGAGGTAAATGGATAAAATCTTTCTATGCTTATTTACTGTTATAAACATTGGCTTGTGCTATTCTGCAACTATGTAGCTGGAAAAAAATTTAAAACTGCAATATGAACAAAAAGTCGAATTCAATTTTCTTTTTGCTCGTCTGATTGCCTACTTTTGTCCGGTTGTATTTCGAATGGATTCTCTGATAATGAAAAGCTAGATTTTATTATGCTTTTGACAAAACAATTGCTGAAATGAACATCCAACCGACATGAGCAATCGATGCACAATTTTGCAGTTAAATATTTTCTGCTTTTATTTGATTATATAAAACTTGCTTATGTGGCATTAGGTCCATAAGGACCATTTTTGTTTGTGCCCACCCAGACACACCCTGTGCTTCAAATGTTTTTGTAGAAATCCTGTTAAAGAAATAAAACAAATCAATGCGATTTTCTTCTTGAAGTCTTTGTTTGGCTAAATTGAATTTGAGTCTTTCAATATTGTTCACAAATTGAACAAATTGTCTTTGCTGTGTGCAGTTTTCAAATAGGCAGGCTATGTGTGCTAAGTGATGAGTCTTCTTCACCAAAAAATGGCTTGATAACATTTACTGCATTTTAAGATTCTGTACATTGAATGCAGTGTGAAAGAAAGTCTGTTAAAGCGCTGTTTCGAATTTTCTGTTACATATGACTAGTTATAATTAAAGGTTTTGCACCCTGCACGAATTTCCGATTTTGTAAGTTTAAAACCAGCCTACTCTACAGTTGAATACTTCGTGCACTTTGGTTTTTTCTTTGCATAAATTATTTCGCCAACTGCGATATGCTTCTGAACAGAATTCACAGAATAGACTTTGCAACAAATTGTAATAGGACATGCTGAATGCTTTGCCCACAAAATAGCTGACGGGATTGAGCTGCACGTACTCTAGTGAAAGGCTTTATAAATCTTTGTTACGGCGACTGCTTTCAGCGCTGGGCGCCAGTTCTAGGCTAAGCTAACCAAACTGAACACAACTCAACACGTCACCAAGTGCGAACACGTGCTTTGAGTTGGCCTTAACATGAACTGGCTGAGAACGGGTATACTCCACGCACACTGCGATGGGCAACGAAAGGATTTTCGTATGAAAAATTGCTACAAAATATTTAGGAGAAGTAGAACTGGGAACAAACGGAGTGCAGGACGTACAAATGTTTTGGACATGACCACAAAAACCGCCAAACCGCAACATCTAATCGAGTTGATGGCGGACGACTTTGATGACAACCGCCATCCAGCTTGGTCTGCTGCCATTTCTTCAGCATTTTATTCGCTGACCACGACCATTCCGTGCAGCCATCCGAGCTAAGCACGTGCACTGCGTGACAATGAATCTGTGACGGTTTGGCTGCCTGTTTCGTGAGCAACCAAATTGAAATGTGAATAAACATATAAAGATGACAAAAGGAGTAGAAGTTCGAAACGCGGCAAAACATCGTTTGTTTTGAATTTATGGACACAAGCTACCAGTGTAGAGGAGCAGAAAATATGCTTAGGATTCACCGGACTTTGCGACACTTGGTTGGTTCAAAAGTCACGTATTCTTAAGCGATGCCAAATGTGTTACTGCGACAATAAAAGAAATATAGAATTGCATCATGAGCATCAAGCTTAAGGGCAAAATGGTTCAAGAGATTAAGAAAGTCGTTGTAGAAGAAATTTAATGTCAGAAATTAATGTGGAAATGTTAAAAGAGATTGAAATAGAAATGTGGAGTAGTCTGTTTAGACATCAATTGTAAACTTGTATTCAAATGAAAGTTAAAATCAGACAAGTTTGATAAATACGATGCTGGAAGCTGTAAGAGCATATGTCGCTTCGGTCATTGCAGATAGTGTCAGCTGAAAGAGACAACGACTGAACACTACTGCTTCTCTTAAAAGGTTTTTTGGTTACTTTAAAGATTTTGTGAATCTGCTTTGTAGATCCGAGCATACGTCGAAACTTCAATGAACGAATAAAACATCAAAATTGTCTGCGAATTCATCAAAAATGAGCCGAAATCGTCGTTGCGGTGCTTTGAATCGGAATTGGGATTGTCCAAAGAACATTGCGAAGAAGGAAGTTGGCGTGTGTTGCACGATAATGCGCCATCGTATCGATCGACACTTGTGTCCGATTTTTTGACCAAAAATCACATTTTGACCAATTTGACGAATTTCACGAATATCTGTAAAATATGACAAACAGTTGCGGTATGAAGATGGTTTATTTGATGTTCTTAAAGCAGTTGCAATGACTGCTGCTTCATAAATTTTCCGGTTTCCGATGCTTTTTTTAGAGCAATCTTGTATCGTATTTTTTTTTTTTGGATTGCACTGTTGTCAATCATTAAAGTAGCACAAGACAAGGAAAAACTTTTTATGCTGAACTTCTTTAATCAGATGCTACATATACTATGTGATTGTGAATTAATTCAAACTTAAGATATATAACATATGTTAGAGACTACCTACAAACATTTATCCAATGTGTCGCATTTATGTTACATATTTTATGCTCGCCAAAAAGGTTTTGTGAAGTATAAACTGAAATGTGTGCGTTAACTTGGGTATAGCCGTATGTAGCACTATTTCCACTTTAACGCCTTTGCTACTTCTTTCTTCGCAGATTTTTCAGTTGAAACACATTAAAAATACAAGAGAAAATGTTCACTTCGGTTGCACCGAAGATGTAATACCATTCACACTGTAATGATGCTGTGGCGGCTAACTCTAAATGTGAGCTGTTTTTAAGGCTTGTCATAGAATTCAATTCAATTTCACTTTTCACCATGTCACTGTCCACATTTCGTAGACATTTGCATTCTCCCTGAGTTGCTTCTTTCGTAGCTCTTCCATCAAAAAGAACTTCTTCCATAGTTTGCATTTTTTATTTCATGAATTGTTTATGATGACGATTTATGATGTCGCTTTAATGCTTTACAAACTTTCCGAGAAACTAGAAATACCATATCAACTTATGTGTGAATGGTATTAAATATATGTCTTTTCTTTGATTTCCAAAGGCAAGCGAGCGTATTTTATTTTATGCATTTTGCTTTTTTCATGCGGAAAACTTTGTGGTCAGCTTTAAAACGCTGCGTTCGTATTTTCAAACTGACATATATATATATATATATATATTCTATATATATGGCTTAACTCGACTATTTTGAAATGTTTTGTTGAATAAATACTTTACTGGCATCCTTGAGTTGGGTTTATAAAAATATTTGAGCAAACTATTTAATGCTTTACTTAAGATGTTTGCACGCTTTAGTTGAGAGTGAGGACCACTGACACGTTTGCTTCGTTTGTTGAAAAGATGAAAGTTACTAAATTCCAACTTTATAATGGATATACAAACACAGGCAAACAAACATGCATGGGATTTGAAAGCGTATGTGCTGAGGGAAGCGGAGTACGTGTGGTTCTTGATCTACGCGGTACGAGAGCAAAACGTAAAACCAAGCTAACCACGAATACGGAAGAACAAACGACAATTTTCGGTTTGCAAGAACATAAAATTCTCTAATGGAGTTTAAATTTATGTCTGTGGCTTGCTACAAATATCATGGCGTTGAAACGCACTGTATTGCACAAGGATAGAAGGACGAGTAATATTCATTTGGCATGTGCACTTGGAAATCTAAAACTGTCAAGGATAGAGGCTTTCGAATGGTTTCTAAATGAGTCGAGCTCATTTTGAGTGCAAGTATGTATTATGATGCCCGCCTCGGCTCTGAGTTGTGCCAGTGAAAGCATAAATATTCAAAATATGAACATGTACACCAGTAGGTGCTCAAGTAGAGGCATATAGATACATATGTATACAAACGGACGGACATGCATAAGGATCTTGGCCTCAGCTTTATGGGAAAATGTTTGTGTAAGAGACTGTTGTATCTATGGTTGGCTGGAAAACGTTTAAACCCTATCAGTGAATGTTTGCAGCTTCACCAAAATCGAAGTGGGCTGCATATCTGTTGGACGCATATGCTAGCACAATATCCAAAAAATTCTCCAACCGTATTTAATACCGAGCAAGGCTCAGGCCGACACTCATTGATGTTTAATTTTCAATGTTTATGAGAATGACTGCATAAATTCACATATCAGCCTGTCAAACGCAGTACAAGAATGCACCGAAGTATGTTGGTAAGAAGGCATTGCATTTGTGGTTGAAACTGTGTAAAAGCTGCATTGAGGCAAATGTTTCGCATGCAGTTCTTGTGTGTGTCTGCCAGTTCTTTTGATGTACCTTAAATTCGAAACATCGGGCCAAATGGTCTCGTGCAATGCGAGACCTTATACTTTTAATTGTGTGCATCGTTTAAAACGTTGCAATACATTCCGAAAGAAAGATTGAAAAGAAAGAGGTTTTATGTTGTTCACTAGTTAATACTTGTATTCAATGCAGTTGTTATACACTGCACAAAAAATGTTTTACACTGTACAAAAAATGTTGAATTGTTAAAACACGTTAAAACTTTTATAGATCCGTTGACAATATAACATTTAATAACTTATGATGTTCAAATGCACAATATTAGTTCTATATAAGTTACTAGCCAATCCCGGGGTCTTCCGCTCATTTGTTGTTCTATTATATGAAAGCGTGGCACCATCCATTTTCTTAAGATTACGAACCAACTTTCTCAAATAGTTTAAATAGTTAATAGTATTCCCAGTCACCAATATTGCTTACTGGCTCCATATGAAACAGTCTAAGATTACTCATTCATCCAAACTTAAAAGTCTTCCCGTGGCTTGTTTCCGTGAATCTTCAAATTGGAATTCTTATTTAAATGCAGTCGAAATATATACTCGGATATACTTTGTTGAAGGTTGTTGTATTTTGGAATTTCTGCTCACATCTTTCTCACTTGCCTACTTGTTATCATCTTTGATTTTCAAAGATCGAAAAAGCGCCACTCTATGAAGCAATTCAACAGCAAGTAGAATGGAGCCAGGAGAATGTTTTTGATCTTAGCCAGAAGACTGGTATGCCACGCTGTTATATTATACATTGGAGTCGTACGCGCTGAGTATTTGGTTGGTGAATCGGTGTAGTTGTGGTAACATGACCAGTTCGAAAACCATATTGATGCTCCGGAATTATACTCCGGGTTTCTCAAAAACCAACAATCCGAGCGACAATCAGTCTTTTCTAACCTTCGATATGGAAACCACGAGACTGATCGACCCATATGACTCGGGTTCAATTTCCGGCTTGCCAGGTTTGTGGATGATGAATATGATAGCAAACTTCCACTGTGCGGGGAAGTGTTGTACCCTTATTATAGTATTAAAAATGAGCACAAATAAAAATAGTGCCTGCACGGTTAAAGCCTTTAGGATTGTGTTTTTTAGGCTTCTGAAAGAACTTCTCTCAGGCAAGATGCAAGGTTTGATGGGCAAGTCCATTTGTAGGGGAATTTGAGCATTAATGGAATATTTTATTAGGAATGCTATAGTAAAAAAAAACTCAGAATGAGGTGTGGGTAACCAACATAACCATCATAAATGTATCAATCTATAAAAAGCTTCTTTAATACTGGGAAAATTTCTATCAACTAGAGACTTGTATGATTTTGTAAAAAAAACTTTTGGTTTTTTGGATTTAAAAGTCTTTAGTTATGGAAGTTCGTAGTTCTCATCTCTATAAGTGCATTTCGCTGTTAGAATTCCATTGTTGTCTCTGTACAATAAATTGAAACATAAATATTCATGCTTCGTATTCAAGTTTTTATGTCACCTTCTGTTCGAGTTCATACCTGTTAGGAAGACTGATGTACACGTTGATTGTCTGAGAAATTTCGAAGTTATTCGTCACGTTTTAGTGTCTCAGACACTAAACAGAACAAAAGCGCAACTAAAAGTAGATCACTCCGTGTGTGTTATTATTGTCATTATCGCCAGCATCAACGTCGCAACTAAATAGCATCAACATCATCAGCAGCTTTGTTTGCAATAGTTTTATCTTTCGCAGGTATCAGAGGACACGTGCTGCAATGACTCAAACAGGACGCCTCGAGCGTCTGCACATGAAATGCGAACTTTGTGGTGCCTTCAACTATTCGCATCTGAAGCGACTAAAATTCCAACGTACTTCGATTGAAGCACTCACACATCAACCAACTAATGCAGATATACGAGGGCAACTCCAAAAAGTTTGCATACAAACTGTTAGATTGTTTACGGTTTATCTTGAAAGCTAAAGTTTTTTTTTGAGGTATAGAGTATCTCGAAGTCGAGTAAATTTTTTCCATGCTCAGATTGGCTTCTAATGGAAATTTTCCCTAAGCGAGATAAATACAAACAACATTTAAAATGAAAATTATTTAATTTAATATTTGTATTTCTGCATGAAATGTGAAGCACATAAATCAAACAAATCTGTGCAAATTTCAAAAAAAAATATTATCCAACATTAAATAAATTATTCAAAATAATGTGTATTGCATATTTAAATATATTTATATATATATATATTCATTTCATTATTGAAATATATTTTAATCTATGTGCAATCGATGCTTTAACGAAGAATAAATAAGTGTTTGCTCGGAAAGTTTATCTAAATTATCGGCAAATAGCATATATGTCTATTTAAAATATTTGTTGATCTATAAAATCGGGCGTAACCGACTGTAAGAGGCCTTGTACCAGTAAAGGATGACGCTCGAATTAGCTGCAAAAAAATAAAGGTAGGAAATTAATAACATAAATGATTTTACGAAAAGTATTTTGCTCCTGGAACTTTTCACTGTACGAAAAGAAAAATGTAGGGCAGAAGCATCATAGGTCGTTCAACATGCAACGAAAGCTAGAAGTGGGCAAGCTGCAATCAGAACGGACTGGCGAAGCGGAGGAGAAGCGCCTTTTCAGACGCCAGAAAAAGGAGCAAGAAAGTTGGTAGTTTGAGGATGTTTGAGATTATGTAACGGAAATGAAGCTCGAAGATTTTATCAAAGGTTCAAGCATCCGATGCGCTGTCCTGCGATTTTTTGAATATGTCAGGCTCGGGCTTAGATTCCGGCGATGATTTTAGGTTCCGTATGAACTGCGAGCGAAATGATGAACAAATGTTACATTATAGGTTGGGAATTCCCAAATTTGCTCGTTCATGTTATAGGGTTTACCTCGTAAATATGTAGATATATAATTGCCGTAGGTACTTTCATTTATTATTTTTTTTTTTTATTTTTAGTTTTATTTTGAGCACTTAGCAGTATTTCAGTGGCACATGACGCTATTCGTAAAGCCGCAGAAATTTGAAGTGCGCTAAGCATGCGAAACACATCCACAGATGGGTATGCCAAGAATTATGGCAAAAATGTGGCACGATTTTCGTAATAAATTCTTCCTTTCGTTACTTGGAACGCTAAAACAAGCTGCATGCTGCGTTTTCGAGAGTCTGAGTAATTTCCTTTTCGTCTGCGCTTTTCTACCCTACTGAATTGACGAAGTTGAAATATTTTTATTACTCGCGGCATATGAGCCTGCGTCTTTAATATGAAAATACAATATTAAATCTTCAAAAAATTTTGTATTTCTTTGTTGTTTTATTTATTTATATATCGTTTATTTCTCGTTTTCATTCTTTTGGGAGCAGCAATCAACCCATGGCAAGAAAGAAAGGCAAGAATGTAGCTCAGTCTGGAGTTTACCCGCAGCATTTTAGCAACTTGAAACGTTGTTTACAACCCAAGAAGTCCTACTCCTCGCTCTTTTGCTGAAGATTGAATAGGTTTTCTATGAATGAAAACAGACCATGGCAACCACAGAACCAAATAAAAGTAAAAGAAAATCCACAAATTGTACGCGATTTTATGGGCATTTTAAACGGTTACGGATGCGATGTCCGCAGTTTCGGCTTCGTTCCGCACAGATATAAATGCGACAGAGGCCACGGCAGCAGCTTCAAAATTTTGGCCACAATATCTTTTGTATTCTTTGGCAAATAGAATTCAGCATTTAAACTTGCAGTGCGAATGCTCAAAGTTTTTAGCTGAATATCTTTCCTTTTATCCTATTCGCGACTGCGAGGCTCGACGCGCGTCCTTTTTGCGTTTATATCACTTGGACACGTGCGAATCCTGCGGCGTCAGAGGTTCAAACTTTCACTTTGTATACCGAACACGTTTTGTTTAATTTTACTAAATTGGCCACGGGCCGAAAGTGGCTCAGGCGTGTGTAACTAGTGCGTTGAACTCTCTCTCAAAATTTTTCAAAAAATTTTATTAACCAAATTGAATTAAGGTTAAGCAAATACACCAAATATTTGAATACTGATTCATTACCTTTGAAATATAAAAATATTCTAAATTGAAGCCTAATTTTTGATTTGTGTGATGCAAGATTTTAATACCCTTCACACATACTATGAAATGGCATTATCAGTGCGTCTTAAAGTTTGTGACGCATGAAAGGAGGCATCGTCGAACGCAATAAGCCATATAAAGTTGGTTATTACAGACAATGCCAACATGAAGCTCGAAAACATAGCATTTCATGCACGGAAGCTTTAGTTCCACTGAAGTAGTCGTACTTTATTTATTTATTATTTATTTACTTAGTATAATTTGCAATTTTCGTTGGCTTCGCAGTTCTTGGGAAGCAGGCAGGAAGTATATCAAACTATTTTCTGTGTTTTACTTTCAGTTCATTTCTGTTTCTCTTTCTGTTATTTATTCCTTCTCGTTGTCGTTGTCTCCTTTCAGCTTATTTTTAAGTATTTATCTTTCAATTACTACTAACGATTTGAAAACTTTTCAACACTGAACTCAATTTGCGTAAAACAAATAAGTGTTTCAATCGTTTTGAGAAGGCATTCGCATTCGTCAACACCCACAAAGTGGCAGAGCAAACTTAAAATAAAATTGTCATCGCTTGAAGATAAAGTTGGTTGCGTACTTGTCCCAATTTTTTTTTATTTATTTAACTACATAGGCTCTCAACATCATTTTATTGCACTGGATTATGTCAACCTGGTTCATACGGGACTTTAAAAATCCAGCGTAGAATCTTCCTTTCAAAGACTTCCAATGCCGTTTCATCTGACTCAATCACGGTGCATGCCTCTGCACCATACAGTATCAGAGTCTTATAGATCTTCATTTTCATCTTCCGTGAGAGGGTTTTGCTTCTAATTTGCTTGCTCAGCCCAAAATAGCATCTTTTTGCAAGCGTGATTTTTCGCCTGGTCTAAAACGTTGTTATTGCTGCTCATTTCAGAAGACGAAGTTTTCTACAACATTGAAGTTGAAATTCGCCATCATCACAGACCGTCCGAGACGTGATAACTTCGTGCGAAAAGACACCAAGTACTTCGTTTTGTCTGACTGTTTATCAATCTCTGAAAACGGCTCGCTGATTAGCCGTTCCTGTGTAATCACTTCCTTTTGGAAGATCAAGCCCTCAGCAGATTGAAAAATTACACGACAGCGCATCAGGTTGCCTGAAACCTCTCTTGCTATCAAAGGAAACGGATAAATTCTTTTCTACCCTGACAACGCTTTGTATGTGTGATGACGTAATCATGCAAAGACGAACGATTTTTGCCGGGATACCTAGTGCAGACAGTGCGTCAAAAAACTTCGATCGTATCGGCATGTCGAAAGCGACTTTATAGTCGACAAATAGGTGTCGTGAGTCTTTGTTAAACTCACGTCCAAGATTTGTCGTAATGTGATTATTTGGTCACTGGTTGATCTTTTTGGTCTGAAGCCATACTGATATGGTTCTACCAGTGAATCCGTATACGACTTCAGCCTATTACATAATATGCGCGTCAGAATCTTATTTCCGATGGAAATGAGACTTATTTCGCGGTATTATTTTTTCCTGCATCTTTTAACCATAAATCAAGTTCATCTGCTGCAAATAAATTTTAAAGAATACATTTGTGCAATTTGACGAGAAATGAGAGAAATTCAGTTTGCAGAAAATTGATGTCAGAAGTTTTGCTTTCTACACTTAGGGTTTACCTCGTCTCGAGTGTTTTTTTTTTAATTGAGTCAGCATTAAGTTGCTGTTAATTGCTAATTGCGCTTGTCTCATGCGGCCATCTTATTCGTAGTCAATCAAAACATTAAACTTAATTAAAAATGCAAGGCGAATGCGCGAATGCAGAAGCAAAAGTCAATAAGATTCGGAATCGAATTGATTGATTACTTGCTTCTTCATATCTGTTTATTTTCTCGAAGTCCGGCCGGACTACATTTTACCTGAACGACGGATGCATTATGCCGTGCGTCTTAATTAATTCAATTTTTGTTTTTCATTCTCTCTTAAAACTTATTACGCTATTTATCTTTGCATTGAGCCACTTCAATGTTCTTGAGTAATGAAAAATAATGATTAAAAATTGATTAAATTTGAACAAAGAATAAATTTTTAAATGTTTCGGTACTCTGCCATCAAAGGCCGTCACATGCAGCAACACATCGGTGAACCACATCAAACAGTCACGCAGCAAGCAACCGAAGCAGCGGGCACAACACTCAACTCAGACCTTTTAATTTAATTAAGATTAATGTTTTTTAATATACTGCAAATTGGAAACAAGGAAAACTTTCGTGAGACTTCGCATAACTTTAAGAGTTCAGGAATTTTTATTGCTTATATACAAAAATTATTTCATTTTAAGATGTATGCATAAACAGATTTGAATTCAAGTGAATAAAACGTTCAAAGTCAAGAATTGTATGCAGATCATTGAGAACATGTTTGGACATGTATGACTTTGTGCGTAGTTGAAAGCTTTGATAAAAAAAAAAAAGTTTAAATCATTGAAATTAATTTTCCAGAACGAACGAAATTCGAGCGAATTTTATTGAGCCTCGACCTGACAGTGATGAATGTGTTGCTGCTAAATTTATCCTTCAACAAAGCCGAATGTGATTATTTTTCGTATGTTTCTTTGAAATACTTTTATGGAAATATTGAATATGCTCGCATATACTTATAGCAGTTGCAAGGTTATATCATGCTATGCGAAATGCGAAAAATTCATTTAAATAAAAAAAAGCCTTTTCGTAATATATCTTCTCCGACTCACTATTCGCATCGATATTAATTTGTTGAATGCTGACATGCATAATTAATTACGACTTTTCATTTGCAATATTAACATATAAATGGGCAATTATAGTCGTGTTGCATGTATTACAGATCGTTTATACTCACTAGTCACATCAAGTGTAAATAAATACCACTTTTTGTGAAACAAACACTTCCTAGCGGACATTATAAGCTGTTCGGGTCGTTTACACAAGAATTATTGTTGGGCATTCCCAAATGAACTTCTCCAAACATCCCCATCTCTTTTGCTTTTTATTCGGTTCAACCGAAGTTTTTATATGTTCTCCACTTGTCTTCCTTTTACTATGTACGATTGATATTCGGTGTCAGCTGCAAACAAGCTGTATATCAGCTAAAAACAGATTTAAGCGACTGAATAGCCTCAGTTCGTAAATTGAAAACTTGAAATTGCATGGGACAGCTGGAAAATGCAGAGCAAAAACGTTTTTGTCAATGAGTAAAACACATAGGAAATGCTAAAAGATGTTCGATACGAGTTTGGGTTTGAGCCAGCAACGAAAACAAGCATAAATTCAACTACATAGACCACAATTCTAGAAACCAAATCGAAAACAAGCAAAAAAACATTGGTTCCAACGGTTTTTAATTCACCACGCAAAGTCAACAAAGAAACTTTATCCTTTGCCCGTATTACTAGTCTTTGTCGCTTTCTCTTTAAAGTTTATTCTCCTTGGCTTAAGAACTTGTTTAAATTTTGACACTTTTGAAGCTAATTTCAACAGATTTTAAAGGTTTAACCGGCGCAAAACTTTTACGAGTATGATTGCTTAAATAAAAACAACAACAAAAAATCGCAGACTGCGTAAAGAAGTTTGAGGGCTGTGTTAGGTGTTCGTTGCATTTTAAACGGCCAACTTTGACTTACACAAAATTCAATAAAAGAAATTTAAAATTCTCAAAGTCCTGTGAACTTAGAAAAAAGTTGATTATTTTTGTAGCCTGTAGCGGCAAATTGCAAGCAGCAGGAAAACTTTTTTAACTTTAACTATTGCAGGAATTATAAATAAAACATAAATGCGCGCACACACACACATACGCACATAAATACACATACTTATAAAAAGTTCTCACACACCCACTACAGATACATACATTGTGCATTATTCGCACAAAAGCTGACCATTAAAATAATCTCGTTATTTTCGCATCAATCATTCCAGAGGCGGAAATATATTAACGGGTGCTTCACGTACAAAATTAAATTGTTATTTTTTTTTGGAAAAACCATCCAACTGTAAATGTTGATTTAATTCATGTCAGGACCTCGGAGACAATTGAAAGTTTTCCCTTTTTAATGAATATAATATAAATGCATGTCTATTGAAACACCCGATATATTTAATACCATACGAAAGGATGCAGTGAAGCATTGCAAACAGTTTCCTTAAAGTAATTTAAGGAAATTGCAAAAGAAAAATATTTCTTGCATTCGCACCGAAAGTTATGTACGCTTTAGCTTATGCCATTAACCAAGTAAGTTCCAAAATGGGATTTCCTAAAATACGTTTTAAACTGCAAGTCAGAAGAACCGTTAATGATGCGCTACATCCTTAAAAAGCATTATCTTCTAGACACTGTGTGAAAATAAATCTCCGTCGTTGCTGTCTCTTGAACCGAATCAAGTCTCTCGTCTCTCTATTAAGACAATAGTGTTGAAAGACTTGTATAGCTGACAGCAGGATCCGACAAAAGTGCCACAGTATGTATCTTTTGGCTATTCAAATGATCGAGCTTCCTCTGGAACCTTGGAATAGATGAGTGCCTAGTGAGAAGACGGTATTGAGGAAAACTGTTACGCTTAACAACATCGGCTACTCATGACAATTGTGTTCGCTATCTAGGTATGCTCCTAGTTCGCATGTACAGTTTGGCCAATAAGTTGATGACAATTTTTAGCGCGATCTGTCTGACAAGAGGTTAACCCCTGCAGAAGTACGCTCTATTCGAAGACAAAACACATTGAAGAATTTATTAGGTAAAAAATTTGATAAGACAACAAAATATATGGGATACAGTCGTTTTTTATATTCTATATTATTATGATGATGCACTGCCACTTGTACAATGGCAACTCATGTAGGACATTTTGGGTTGGCATTGAACCACCGATTTGTGCTCTTCATCCTCCAGCAGAACATCTGTGCTGGAGAACGGTGAAGAGTAGGTTAAGCGATAAAAATTCGGTCGTGGTCTACTTAGTGTAGAAATCAGATCGCGCCACTTCATCCAAAATAGCTAAAAAAGATGCCAGTTGCTGGTATTCGTCTTTGCAGCTTATAAAGTTGACAGCTTACATTTTTATACAAATGTCCTCCGAACTCGAAGAGCATAGGCCGCTCGCATTCGCTGGTGTGGATCAGCACTCGCATCAGTAGGCGTTCATTTTTGCGAAAGAAATTGAAACGCACATAACTAAGCGGCAGCATGCTGACCAAAGAGAAGGTCTCAATCGCTGGGTCAAGACCATTAAAGCAGTGCGACATTGACGGGTCGAAGTCGTCAAAGGAGTCACTGCCGAAGAGCAGTTTATTGGGTGTTAAGGCTGAGAAATAAACAAGATGAATATTATATTCTACAATCATGGCGAAACGAAACGCATAGCACTTGCCAATATAATATTGTTGTAATCCGATACCGCGCTCGTCGACCATTGTGAAGGGGTTCTCTACGAGAATCGACTCATAGATTTCTCCGAACTCACTCAGCAACAGCTTTTGTATACGAAACATCTTCCAATATAATCTAATTGAAATGTCAATCAAAGTCTACTGATTTCACTCATTCAAGTGTAAACATGAAAATATGTGTGCGCTGGTCTGTTCGTTCGTAGAGAACATCGCCGAAGAAACAACTGATTGCAACAGTGACTGAACTTGGTATGCACTGAAGCTGCTGCTGAATGCACTAATTCGAATGCTGATGTAATTTCAAGTTGCATGAAATGCATATAATTTAATATGGATTGCCATATTAGCATCTAAATCTGCATTTGGATTTAAATTGACATTCGTCAGTGGCAGCCGGAAGCTGTTCAGCGCAAGCCGGAAACAGCGCATCCATCGATTGAGTCACTGGACAGTGAAGAGTAGGGAGGCGGCGTAAGCCAAGCGGAAGAATAATGCAGCGAGTGTTGATGAAGATAATAACAAAATCTAGGATGATGAAGTTCCTGATTGCTTAGCACTGAACGAAGTTAGTTGAGTCACTTAATTTGTTTGCACACGATTTCCTTGATCTTTTGGTGGGGTGAGTTGATGTTCGACGGCATGAAGATGGACAGTGTATTGCATTATTTCTACACGCAATGCGACTGAATGTATGAGGTGTTAAGCGTAATCATGTCGCTTGTCTGTTATCGAACAGCTATAAGGGCTTATGTTTCGCCAAAGAAATGGAAAGATTGACAGCTAATGTTGGAAACACGTCTAAGAATCTTTAAAAATAGTAAACCGTGCAGCATTCAATAAATTCGACTAATTAATTTTTAATAATACTCCAGAAAAAATTCGAACATTTTGGTATCAAACTTATTTGTTATATATGGAGACATATGCAAGCCATTTAGTACTTCCCACTAAACATAAGATTTTGGTTCATGGCTCGGAAAGAATTTCCATCTGCGAATCGCAACAAAATCAACCCATTTCTGAAGCGAATGATGACTAGCAATGAAAAGTGGATCACTTACGAACGGTCATTGGTGAAGGGTGGCGAAGCGGTTCAAACGGTTGCCAAGCCCTGATTGACGGTTAGAAAGGTGTTTGGTGGGATTGGCAGGGAATCATCTACTATGAGTTGCTCCCCTAAAATAAATTAATGGTTCTTATCTCGTAAAATATTTATAAAATTTACAGTTGTTAATTTAGAGCTATATGGTAAGTGAGGGTGTCATGGGCAGGGGCACTGGGTATGGCTGTATGGGTTCATAGATCTAAACATTATGGTAGGAGTGTCAAATGTGCCAAGTTTCCAGTCAGTTAGTACGTTTTTCTAATTTAAAAAAAAAAAAAAAAAATCAATGTTACGCCCATGGTGCAGTGCCAAGCGGTTGAGTTCGTTTTGAATAATGTCAAATAAACGCTTTTAAAAATCACTGCTTTTTGCGAATTTTTATAGCATTTTCAAGCTACAAAATGACAGCAACGTGAAATATCGCTCATCAACGGAATGCAACAAGATAATCAAGGATTATTGTCTCACTTTTCTTTCTGTCACTTTCAAATATCTTTTTTTGATTTATTATAAGCAGAACAGGCGACGTTGGAATAGTTGTGCAACTTGGCAACAAATTGTAAAATGAAATGCAATACATACTTCGGTCACAGCTGTTGGCATTCGTAAGACGTGACAGACGTGGCCTATGGTGATGACTTTCGCGCGTTTAAGTGTTGCTATAAAATTTTGATTCTTCTTAATTGTTGTAGTTACTCACGCTTTCAAATTCGCCCTTCACACCAACTTGATGCAACTATTCCGTGGTACATCGTTGTTACTTTTAAAGCAATTAATCTCACAAAGTTTTTCAACTGACTTCACCACACTTCGCCTCAGCACTGAGCATGCTCGCCAATTGTATGCTTGCCAAGATGTCGAGACATCGTTATAGTTGTTTAAGAAACTCCAGCGCTTTGACTTTGAAGGGACGGAAATGGCGGAAATGTATAGTTAAAGAAATTATACTGTTGAGCATTTTTTATGGTTGCCTGTAAATGGAATTTATTATTTCGAATGGCTGCTGGCAGGAAGGCCGCTTTCAAGTACGGAAATTGCTTGAAAATGCGATGTTGTCATTTTTGGCTGCACAAAGATATTTTCGTATTTATGAAGGAGTTAATTATGTTTTTAGTCTAGCTAAACAGATAAATATTATGGAGCAGCTACAGTAAATTACTACAGATATGTTTCATTATTGAGAGGAAAATCGAATGAAATGTTCCATATACATAGCTCCATTTCGGACCACTAGATGTGATATGCCCATAAACAAAGTCATACAAAAATAGAACTCTCGGTTCGGAAGCCATTTTTCTATCATTGATTATTTAATTTTGAAATAAATTAAAACAAATTATGTGTATGGTTGGTATTATTATTAGAACTAAATATCAAATAACCCAGCTCTAACCCAACTAAATGAAATATTTAATTAACTTCGGGCGACTTCAGAGCTCTTGCCAATTGCCTCAATTTAAAATGTTCTGTTTGCATTCTGAAGTTGCAAAATTATTCACTTTGTAATTATGAATAATTGCTGTTGTAATCTGGAGCCAGGAAGCGCGTAATCAGTACCGCGCTGCGATGTTTGCCTAATTTCTTGTTTACAAGCCATTCAGGACTTGAGGCAATTTCACAAAAATTATAATGAAAATGTACAAAAAGTCGAGAGCGGCGTCGAGCGCTTTTAATTATGATAAAAAATACTAAAATCTCGGCTTGGTATTTATAAAGATTTATGAATGCGCAGGTGAATATTTTAACCGAGCGGAGAATTGCGCAGTAAGGCGCGAACACACACACACAGACACACACACATGTAGACTAATTCGAACAAATACTTGAAAATATGAGCAAAATGCCATAAAAAATGCCGCATTCACAATTAAAAACAACAACAAAGTCATAAACTCAAAACACAAAGAGGACCTACTCAGATACTGCCACTCACACACACATAGATAGAAATCAGTGCGACTTGCATTAAATTTTTGTTGAACAGTGCGGAAAAAAAATGAATAAATTTTTAAATGTTTTAAGTTTTTAATAGGTGAAAGGCGAAAAATATAATTCATTTCTGTGGTATGGCAGATTCTGCGTTGGCGAATCAAGAAGTCGGAAACTTTTTTAATATTTTTCGTTTTAAATGCATTATGCAAACTTTTTTAACTACAAATTTTTAATTGATTATTTTAATTAAAATATTTGTAAAAATTCGAACAAATACTTGAAAACATGAGCAAAATGCCAAAAAAAAATGACGCATTCACAATTAAAAACAACAACAAAGTCATAAACTCAAAACACAAAGAGGACCTACTCAGGTACTGCCATTCACACACACATATATTCACAAACACATAGATAGAAATCAGTGCGACTTGCATTAAATTTTTGTTGAACAGTGCGGAAAAAACAAAATTTATAAATTTTTAAATGCTTTAAGTTTTTAATAGGTAAAAGACGAAAAATATAACTCATTGTTGTGGTGTAGCAGATTCTGCGTTGACGAATCGAGAAGTCGGAAACTTTTTTAATTTTTTTCGTTTTAAATGCATTATGCAAACTTTTTTAACTAAAATTTTTTAATTGATTATTTTAATTAAAATATTTTAAAAATGTTAAAATAAAATTAATTAAGTTACATCGTATAGAGGAAGAAGTAAATCAAAATTTCGCATATTCGGGTAAAAACTAGACTTAGAATTAGGTTTTCATGGTTAGTCTATGGTAAGTCACTATAAACTCATAATTCAACCTGCCGCTTGATTGCGACTCCATTGTGGCGTATACGTAATGTCGTGACCGATATACGCCTTATCATCGATATTACGTATACGCCTTATCATCATAATCATTTCTGAGACTCATTCTGCTTGCGACAAGATGTAGCGAATCGATAGTTTATAGTCAGTATTGCAAATCTTGCGATGTTCCACTCCTCCTATGAACAAAATTCCATTTGAGCTACAAAAAAGT
The DNA here is from genome assembly GCA_035044805.1 of Leucophenga maculata. NCBI lineage: Eukaryota > Metazoa > Arthropoda > Insecta > Diptera > Drosophilidae > Leucophenga > Leucophenga maculata. Next base: position 1,296,851 of record JAWNNP010002193.1, on the reverse strand, counting down.
TTGGTCAAAATCGGAGGCGCATGCGATAAACCATAAACAAAACTTCGGTACATATAAATGGGATTGGGTGAAGTGAGTTACATATATTGTAAAAGTTGTAGCGGCTTGGCTTTACTGGTTGGGTTGTTTTGCCTGATGGCTGAGGTAGACTACATTCCGAAAAAAAAATATTGTTTACTTACAAGTTTGTGCAATATTCTCTCTTTAAAAATTAATATAACACTATTCACACCATGTGTACAGGCTTTAACAACTCTTAGACCATCCATTATGCAGCGTGTATGTTTCTTTTACTGTCTCCTGTCAAGTGTCCTCATTCATTGCCATTTAATCTAATGTTTGAGCATGTTTCAAATTTAACCAATTGCAATTGTTGAAGTAAACACAACATTTCATTTGTCCTGTCTTGCTCACAGCAAACAAAGGAGCACATTCCAATTTAATTGTGCCACAAGTTAAATTAGATTTCGGTCGACGCTCGATGGATTGGAACCGCGAATGTGTCACCAAAAGCCTTCGTTAATGTGCAATCAATTAAAGGAACAAGCGATAGCAATTTGGTGAAATGAATTGCCTTAATTCAATATCTCGGAATAGCTCCGTCTGAGTGCGTATTTGCTCTGTCATATTGGCACATTCCAATGCTTTTAACGTATTTGTGCATGTAATATTTTATGTGTGTAATATTACCTACAGCCGCCTAATTTCGCCTAATTAGCATTTGAGAATAATATTCCTTGCCTATTTAAGCATTTGTTGTTGCTTTTGCTTGCAATTTATTTCGTTGACACATAAATACTTAGTGTGTACGTACTTATAAAGGCAAATCTAATTAGTTACATTCATATTAAAGAAAAGGAAACTAAATTAATTCCGCTCATGGCATGTCTCCTACATTTTTTGTCGCACGAGCGGCTAAACACGAAAGTAAACTTTAATTCCTAAAACTTTGCACAATTTAATATTTAATTTTGAAAAAGCAAAATATTTTTAGTGAATTTGCGTTTTGCATGCTTCCACTTTTACTTTGAAAAGAAAATATTTTGCAATAAAAATACACACGGGTGGCCAAGGGTATCTGAGAAACTCGTTTCTTTCCAAAAGCGCTTCACAAGTTGTGTGCAAAACAAACATACAAAACTTTGGTGACGCCTCACCCAAAGGTCCCCGAACACTGCATACTGAGTGGGCGACCAACGTTGGGCGTTTGGCAACTGACTTCGTAAGTAAGTACTTTGCGACTTGCAATTCGCTTGACCATGTCATACTCCAACGCTCACACTGGCTCTGACAAACGAACTTGCTATCTGCAAGTGTACATCTGCATTTCTGCCACGTGTCTGAGCACGAAGCACTAAAGTCACTCAACCGTAGCTGACTAAAGCGGATGTAGGACCAGCAGGACAATGGCGGAGCATATGCGCCTCGAGAGTTGATAGTCCAGGAACCGAAAGAAGTGTGCAGAAGTAAAGGTAAAATATTTACACACACGTACAATAGTCGAGCACAATTGGATTTTACACGTGAACTGCATTAAAACGTGGAGGAAAAAGTACTGATATAAGCTGGTGACGAGGATAATAGAACGGAAGTATCTGCAGCAGACAGCAACAAACACTAAAATGGCTGCATATAAAATATATCTACCCAAAATATGCTTTTGTACATTGTTAGTTGGTTTTTACGTTTCTTGGCTTTTTTTTTTTTTGCACATCAACTGTTCTGCCACATACTTGGCTTATGCACTCTTCAGCCGTAGTGTGTGTAGTATGCTAAATCGGAGTCTGTGTTGCAACGCCTTAAAGTAATCAAGAAAAGGTAATCAGCAGCCAGCCAATAAGAAATTGTGAGTGGAAAAAAATTGAATATTCAGTAACAAATCGTTGATCTGTGACAGTAAATATTTTTCAATTATAGGCGTTGTGTGTGTCGTTCGTCGTCATCTCTAACATTCCAAAATTATATAAATAAGCTTTTACTCTATAGACACCCAAACCATCCCCACTTTTTCAATGGATCTTACATCTCCTGCTCCCATTATCTTGTACACCAAATATTATCCTTGTATCGCAAATAGATGCAAAGATATTTCCCGACTGCAGTACATTTTGTAATACGAAGTTTTGGTTTGCATTAGCATTTCAACACTGGTCGGCATATCAAGATTTATATACAGGACAGGTGCAACCAATACCTTTCTTGGCAGCTGTAACCATGCTGCGAGTGATATGTTTCCATTGGTCACGTATATCTTCAGAACCCAGGCCCAGAATGTAGAGTATTAAAGTTTCGAGTTTACCGAGTTTTTTCCTTTCTTCCATTTTTGTAGTTGGGTGTCTATTTGTCCGTCTGTCTACAGTGTCAGTTGCAAGCAATTGTGCAAATGTGTCAGAAGCTATTTAAAAGATACGCGATAAGCTAAAAAAACTACAAAAGCGTTAAAGAAATTTGAATAAGCGCATCTGTGGGACGGCTCGCAAAAGTGGATGAGCATTGCAGCTAACGAATGGCAGCGGCAAGTGAATATGTTTTTCGAGCACATTGATTCCTCATTTCTACACGGCCTTGAGTATAAACTCGTCTTAAGTATTACCAATGCAATATGTATCTGAATCTGGGCCACTTTTTGCTGTTCAATTAAACGAACACGAACAAAAGTAAGCACATTTTATTCTAGTCGACTTGCATAGTGTGCAACGCAACAAAAAGTACACAAAAGATACAAATTGAAAAGCTTTGACATATCACTGGAGAATATTATTCGAGCGATTACACAATCGAATGACTTTTATTTCAGAGATGCAAAGTGCTCAATATGCATGAAGTCACTTTGAAAATATTCGTGTACAATAATGCTCAACCGGTTGCTCTTTATGGCAATATAAAATAGTTGTAAGAGACATCTGTACCTGTTTCAATTGAATCGTAAATGCATCCAAGTGCTTAAGAAATGTCAATTCGTTTGGCAAGGATCACTTGAAGGTGAAACTCCATCAAGCCTTGTTTTGAGTATTTGTTGAGAACGTAGCAATGCGCATTATGTGAATTGCATAAGCTTTAGTACTTCTCGAAATAAAAAGCAGTTTCTTTGAATTATGCTCATAAAATCTACGCTCGAATGGTTAGAAAATAAAAGAGACTTTGCCAAGTTAACTCGCCACGATAGCGATGCCATTAGCATTTGTTTTTGCTCGAATAACTTACATCAAAACGTTCTGCTTGTCTTGGTGCTAAAAAATACCAAACAACGCACTGTAATTAATAACTGACATCTCACAGCACTAACCGTTGCCAAAATATATATAGTTACCCTCGTTCTTTAAAACAATGCATGTATTTATCACTGATGCCACCAAGCTAAAGCATTTTCTTTCAACACCGGCTTTCATATCTTAAGATATGAAGTACTTAATCATTGTAGATGTTCATTGCTTTAGAATCTTCATATTTGCAACGTTTGCCCCCAGTGCACCTTTGCGATGGCAACTGAGTTTCCAACAATTGCAAAAGCACTTGAAATTTATTTACGTGTCGATGAGGCAACATTTCAAACATTTTTCATCACTTAATTACGGCAATAAATTCCAGTGGCAATTTCTGTTGCCGCATCAAAATGGCATTAAATAACATGTTAACGACTTGCAGCCATTTTTGGAAACAAATTTATGACCGAAACAATAAAGAGCCAGCCGACAAAGAGTAAGGAGCCGTGGAGCCATGACGCAGAATAGTACACAAGCAAGATGGTCGACAAAGAAGCCATTGCGAAAAGAAGTACAGCCTGCGGTAGAATGCGTAGAAATGAAGCATTTGTTGCCAATTAAGAGCAACAGAAGCAACATATTCCGCCGGGCGCCAACTGTATACCCAAAAGTGTCTGCGCCAGCGTCCGGAGAAGTACCACGGAGGGGCTGTAACATGCCAAAGGCTGGTGCCTATAAAATCTCTTCTTGAATCGACGTGCGTAAATGTTACCAAAAACAATAAAATTAAATTGCTCAACACCTTATTAACAGCAGCTGCCCTCATCTGCAGTACGCATTTTCATTCGTGCAAAGATATGAATATACAGTTAACTTTAGCCTTGGAGGACACGGAATCCCTTGTGCTTTTGTTGCTGTTGTTGTCGCTGTTGGAAATGTTGTGCTTAATTTTTATTGACATTAAGTAACATTTTTCAAATATTAAAAAAAAAATGAACAGATCTCCTACGAAGGGCACTGGCTCAGCTGGCTTTACTTAAATTTTTTTTGTACTGAATAGAAATTATTGACTTTAAGCTGATTTTACAATGATTTGCCGTCAAGTTTTCTTTACTATTTTAGTGCATCAAAGTGTAGTGTATGCACGTTGGACAATTTGCTTAGGTTTATCTTCGTATTGAAACAGAAAAAAAATTCCGATAAAAATTTGCATACAAAGTTTCGGATTAATACCTCGAAAACTGTGCGGATTTAAAGATGCAAACGGTAAAGTCGTCTAATCTCCTCAAGCTTATTCCGATAAATTTGTTTTATGGTTTCTAAGTAATGCAATGCTGAAATAAGTTGCCAATTTCTAATTGAGTTAGGCAGCGCATTTAATAATTCATATTTGCAAACATAAATATTCTGCAGAAAAACATTTATAGCAGAGTATTTTGCATTGGTTGAAATGCCAAATAACCGTATTCGTCCCCCGCAAGTCTGTGTGTCTGAGACAAAATTTCTTTGAGAGAAAACCTCTAAGTTCCGCGTTGTTTAAAGCTTATCTTCAAATTATAAAAATTGAGGTGCTGCCTTCAAGCGGTCCAGTTGTTCACAGTAGTGGAGCCCTGCCAATCCCACCAAACACACAGCAAAACCTTTCTGACCATCAATCCGGGCTTGGCAACCGTTTGAGCCGCTTCGCCATCCTTCATTCACGACCGTTTGCGCTTCATGTTGTCGTAAGTGACCCACTTTTCATCGCTAGTCACCATTCGGGACGATTTTGTTGCGATTCAGCAGCGATTCGCAGATGAAAATTCAGCCCATGAGATTTTTTGTTGTCAACTCGTGTGGCACCCAAATATCCAGTTTTTTTTTTTTTTGTAGTCAAGATTCTTCAAATGCCTTTGAACGTTCATATGGCTGATATTCAACTCCCGGGCGATGGTACGACTGCTACTATGGCGGTCTATCTCGATCACTTCCTTGATTTTATCGAACTCTTGGACGACTAGTCTTCCGGAGCGTGGTGCATCTTCCACTTCCTTCACACCAGAAAGGAAACGAGTGAACCACTGTTGTGCTACGCGAACAGAACAAGTATGGGCCCAGTAAACACAATATTTTTTGGCCGCTTGCGATGCGTTTTTGCCTTTCAGTTAGCAAAAATTTAAAATATGGCAAGTATCTTCCTGACTTGACGAAGAAAGACATTCGATGTTATGTCTCGGACCGAGCTTCTTTTTTAGTTTAAGGGCTTTGTTTATGAGCTCAGCGGTTTTTTTTTGGGTCACACAAGCACTATGATTTTTCTCTGCAAATGTTTTCGAAATGGTCCATGATATGAATTCAGATCAATTTTAAAAACTTTACATATCACTTTTGATGTTGAAATAAAGAAATATCATTAATTCAAATATGTGATATATGTTATTTTTCTCTGTGTACGACAATAAGCAAATATTGCCACGCATGGACATTCATATTTATTTTCTTGACAAGCGTTCACGATTCAAATGGCTTTTTTCTGAGTTTGATTTTTGATACAGGATACAATACTTTCGCGCACCTCGGCTATATCACTCCTATAAGTTTCCTTGCGACTTGATTGTCAAAGTTGAAATCTGCTGTGAACATATTGTATATATGTGTATCGTGTATCCTTGTATTGCATTACAGCTGCTATTAACTTCGATTTAAGGTTAACTGCGTGTAAGTATTCCGAGTCAATAAGCCAAAATATCATTTTAAGCCACTTTTGATTGTCATTTGCCTACATTCGATATGCGATAGGCCTCATAGCGCCACGCTTTATGCGAAATATTCCATTTGTCGTTGATTGTGATGCAAGTTTGACGAGTCTCGTTTTCTATTTTGCAGAGGATTTCATTTTCCATTATTTTGTTATTCCATTTTCGAACACACGTAAATGGAACAGTGTTTGTGTGTGTATATGTATATGTGTGAGTGTGTGTGTGTGAATTATAGGAGTAAGCGCTTTTTTACGCTTTAATTAATTTCGTCACGTACCATTTTGCATTTAAACATGTTCGCTATTATTTTCGCAAATAATTCCGTCTCGTATAAATCGCGTGAAGATTCAACATCAAATTTACATACGTGCGTTGCTTATTAGCATTTCTCTGATGCCAATATTGATTACCTATCAATTGTGTATCATTTATATGAATTAAAGTGCAAAGTGTGCTCAGCTCTCGTTATCCTTTCTGCCACATATTTAATATTCCACATACGAATAGACTCAACTCAGCCACTTGATAACACTTAAGTAACTCAGACGAGCAAGCTGGCGAAGAATTTTAATTTTGAGGACAACAATTGCCATAAAACATTTAAATTAACGTCTCCTTTAAAACAGTAACACTCCGTTATGACTATTCAGGGCCGAGGTTGCGTATGTATATGTGTGATATGTGCCTTCATGCGTGTGCCTATCTATGTCTGAGTTCGTATTTATGTAGACATTTATGGAATGGCGTCATAAACGACAAAAGGGTCACATTTAAGCACAGGCATGTCCATAAAGATAAGACCCATAACGAAAATACAAAGCAACTAGACTCAGAACAGTGTAAAGAAAGGACAAATAAAAAAAAAAAACAGGAAACGAGACAACATGAAAGGAACATGTGCCCAAAATGTATGAAGTAATCGAAGTCACATGCTACGACTTCAATTAAAGGGTGACTTTTTTTTTATAAGTTGGTCAGAATTATTATTTATTTGTTTTTTTTTTTTTTTTTAATTATAGCAATAAAACATTTATGGAGACAACATTAAAACACTTAGTTCTTTTGTTAAGGCAAGGCAAAACAATAAAAATAAAGCTTGATTTAAATGTTTCTATTACTCTTTTAGTCTGTCCGTTTGTCTGACTAAAAGTAAATGAATCCAGCAACGACTCTATGGCGATGTAGCCATAAAAACTGCTCTTACTTTCTGAGTTTTTAAGTGGAATCATTTTTTTTTTTTTGTATATTTTATTTTAATTTTAATGAAATATACCAAATAAGTTCAAATCCAATCATTAGAAGAGGTTCCAAATAGTATCTAGAAGACGAACACACTTGATTAGAATAATGCAGTGGAGTATGTTCTTAATTTAAATAGTATTTCTATTTAATTTAAAATTTTTTCAATATATGTATTTAAATTTATTTTATTTTATTTAAAAAATTTTTTATATATTTTTTTTGTATATTTTTGAATTTGATTTTATTTGAATTTTTTAAATGTTTTTTTTTTTTTTAAATTTAGTTATCTTTATTTTACTCTAGTTTAATTTATTTTAATTTATTTTACTTCAATTTACACTTTTTTTTGTAACTGAAACTTCTTTAGCGAGTTTAAGTACAAAAAAGTGAAACGGAATTCAAGATGATGATGCATTGGATAACCATTGGCTTGTGGGGTACGAAGAGCTATCTTATTCAGCATAATCTCCAAATATACCCTCTGTATACTGTTACTGTTTCAAAAGCTGAAGAAAGAGATTTGGGGCGAAAGAAAAGTTCATCACTAAAACAAAGAATGAAACAAATTGGAAAACTCTATACTAAACATGTATCGATCTAAACTGATATTATGTGCACAAATAAACGCTAGCCAACTAGGCATTCGTAATTGCATGTTAGCGCCTCATCCTGCCTAGAGTTTCTCTTGGTTTCGAATGACTTGGCGTGTTCCATTCTAATCTAATAACATTTTGTCTGTGCTGAGATACCTAACCAAAAAGCATCGTTCTAAGCGGCTTAGCAAATAGATGACGTGTATCTTTGTTAAATTTACGCGTCTTATCTAGGATTTGTCGTACTCTGACCCTTCATTCTGCGGACCATTTTTTGCATTGAAGATGCTGCATACTTCCAACCAACTCTTCGTCAGCAGTCTTGAATAACTCTGATGACAGCTCATTGCACAACCGTTTTGAATTCGTTATAGTTCGTAGGTTCTACAACAAAGCCAACATTAACTGAAGGTTATGTGTTCTAATTCAGTTCCAAGTAGTTCCGCGCAACGTCTTAACATCTTTGGCTTGCGGCGTTCGCTCGTTTTTTATCGCTTTCTAACAGCTAATCAAAAGTATCACAAATTTTTAATAATTTTGATTAAAATGTAAATCTTGATGGACGTGTGACATTGACAAACACGGAAAAAGGGTACATTTCCACTAAAACAAAAAAACAATTATGTGCTTTGTTGGAGTCCCTTTCGAATATTTTTTAAAAAATTCTAAACACTGTCAAAATATAACCCGCCACACAATATGCGACCAGCAGAGAATACATGAACTGTCTTTGCGTATCGCAATCTGTTTCATGGGTGGGGCGTACTTCTTGTCGATATCGCATAAAATATAAATAAAAAACAAAAACAATTACCCGCGTTGTCATATCATATGCCATATATAGTTTTTGTTTTTGTTTTTTTTTTACATTTATGCCTTGTAGTCCATTTAAAAACAGGCTGTGTGCGTTTTGTTTGTGTGCGTCTATCTGTCTGCCTGATTGTCCTTAGGCACTAAGGTGTCCTTTTTCGCAATGGCTGCTCTTTTATGTAAACGTTTTGTCTCTTGAGAACTTTGAGTTCTATTTTTTTTTCTTCTTTTTGAACAATCTGTACAACGCAGACATATAAAAATATCGAAAAATATCCTTTTTCTGTCACACACTTTCAATTGGGCGGCAATCATGGCGCGTATGTTTGTTTCTGAAACTCTAAAAACAGGAAAAGGCATTGAAAATCAATTTTCCACATTTGTCTTTTGTTTCCTTTTATTATGCCTTTATTTTCTTTTTGGAATGTATTTTGTCGCTTTCAATATAATGAAATGCAGCTAAACATGAAATCGTTTTCCTTATTTACAAGTGACAATCAACAATTTGCAATACATTTTATGCATACAAGTTCTATAGCTAATTTTATCTTTATATATAATTTTTTTTTTTAAATTTTAGCACACAGTAAAGAGTTTTATTTTATAGGATTTTTTTTTTTTTTTTATATACTTCTTTAACAATTACTCTAGGCATATGTACACAATCGAATCATTCATGAGCGCAATTCATTAAGCTTGTCAAATGATTTCAACAAGTTTAAAAGTTTATTAAATTATTTTTTTTTACACATTTAATTACATTAATTAATACTGTCGAACAAGTGTTTTATTTCCATTTTTTTGAAATTTTATAGCTTTTTTGTATATTCATGCATTCGAAATAATTTACACAATATACAATTTATTTCTAGTTGACTTTGAAGTTTTACAAAATTTAATTAAATTTGCCAATAATTGTTGGCGGGGAGATATGTTTCTTTGTTTGTTTGTGTGAACGTGTAAAGGTTTTTATTGTGTTTTTACATTTAATTTGATAATAATTATAAACTATGCATTAATTGGAACAATTACTATGCAAATCAATTGAAATGTTTTATAAATACAAATATATATTTTTTTTAATACTTATTTCATAATACTTATTAGGAAACAATTTGTTCTAATTGTTTATTTACAAACGTTTTATTGTACCAATTATTTTGATTATATTTCAATAATTTTATTTAATTTGATTTACTTTTAGTCATTTTGGTTTTATTTATATTTGTTATTAAAATGAAAACACACAGTTTTCAGCGAAATTCGTTCAACTGTCGACAAAACGCTTCACAGCGTGGGGCTCACTTTTGCTGTGAATCGTTTATATAAAGCATTATTAATTCAATAGAATCTGCCATTTATATATTGTCGCAGCATTTGTTTCTGAGTTATTTATTATTGTTTTGAATGATTTTTATAATTTTTACTAACTATGATTTTTTTTTTTTTTATAATATTTCAATTTCACTGAAAGCAGGTGTTTTCCATTAATTTGCAGCATAATTTACGATTTATTATGATGCAAGCTATTTAAAATTGATTTATTTTTTTTAATTATTATTTAATTTTAGTTTTTATACGAGTTAAGTCTTTGCAAGAAAATAAAAAATTTATTTTTATTTTGCTATGCAAATCTTTGCGCTTCACTGACCACTAGAATGGCCAACATTTTCAAATGAGAAATTTAATTTAAAATGAAAATATTATTAAATTTGCATTTAAAACATTTTAATGCAGTGTTCTTTAGTGGTTAATTAAGTGCTCTGTTGGTAAATCCACTTCACATGCGTTTAACTTCAATAGGTAGAATATCAATTAATAAACAATTTAATAACTTCAAATAGATAGAAAATGTGTTTTGACTTTAAAAAAATTTTAGTTTATTTTTAATCTTTTCCACTGACTATATGAAACAGATACGAATTGGAACTTAAGAAAATCTAAAAATTTTTATATTAAAATTTTTTGAGTGCAATAAAGTTTGCTTGACAGCAGCTGCTTACCTTGGCATATGGATGACAACTGCTAGAAGCAAAGAGTGCCAGGAAATATATTATATTGACAGCAAATAAATGGATTTTCCTAGTTTTTCTTGTTTTTGAAAAATTATTCATAAAAAATTCCAATCGGCATTGCTCCTCTTCAGAAGCTGTTATGCCTCAAAAATTTGTGGAAGATGCTACAGAAGCTTATGTATAATGCGCCATCTCCAAAACTTAATAGAGAATCCTTTCATTATATGATGTCTCAGCATACTAAACAGCTTCAGTTAGTTGTATAGCCTTAAAAATTAATAGATGTAAAAGTTTTTTTTTTTTAAAGGATTTTGTAATGTCTTAGTTAACACAAGATTTAACTAGAGAGCACTTTTTTGAAAGCAAGTAGCCAAACAATTTAGGGATACACATTGTTTGAAAGATTCTGCTTAAAATAAAATTTCGTAATTACATCAAAAACACGTCATAAATGCTCAAATTAAAAAATAAATAAAATTTAATATTAGAAATGTGTATAGTTTCACTCTCTCACTCTTACTGTCTCTCTCCAACTAATGCATAAAATAGCGTATTTTATTTGAAGCAGAATCAGAAATAATTTTAGAAGAAATTTAATGTTTTCAAACTGAATTTAACAATAAAAATTATATTACATCAGTTGTCTATAAAAATGAAATTGCATTTAATGCTTAGATTTCAACAAAATTCTATAAGTTTCTAAGTAGTTGGTATATTAATAAAGAAAACCTAATGCAGGTCTCCATACTATAATAGAGTTATCTTGAAAATTTAGTTTTATATCTGGAATATAAAAATATTGCATTTCGCTAAAAACTAATAAATATTCAAACTATTTTCCTAAACGGAAACCTCTTTAGTGTACTTGGAACGATCGTTCAGATCGAGCACAAGCTTATCCGGTCGTTTCGACCGCCCGCCGCTGCCACTTGCGGCCGTCGAACTTGTACCTGCTCCACCATTTGTTTTGCTGTTCGTCTCTGTTTGACTGGCAGAATTGGTCGAGTTATTCGAGACATCGCCCATGGACTGCGATGGTGCTCTGACGGCATTGCTGGCAGTAAGCGTTGCAGCTGTACCCGTTTCAAGGCGAGAGCTGCGACTGGTGCTGGGCTTCGAACCGCTTGAGGAATGATGACTGCTTGCGCTACTTATTGCACCCACGTCGTCATCATCGTCGTCATCCTCGGTGGTTGTGTAGAAGGTTATGTCGTCAGTGGAGTGCGCTGTTTTCCCGCAAATGGTAGCGCTGGTGGCACTCACGGTGGTCTGAGTACGTCGATCTAACAGATCACTGCTACCCACACTGCTGCCAAGCGCGGCAACGCTACGTTTCTTATTCGACTTACTGCTAAGTTTGTATCTACTGCTACAGTTATCACAAATTTGATAGCAGACACCGGCCACAATGCTGCCGGAGTCTGTATGCCGCTGGCTCTTGCACTTGGCGGGCGGTGTATTGGTTGCCGCTGAGCGAACATTGGTTCTTCGGCGGCAGGAGTGTTGCTCAAGGCTCTGATCGAGATCATCCGATTGCGAGCACATGCACTCAAGTTTTATATTTGCGAAACTGATGCTGCCTTCGGGTTTCGGCGAGCCGAGTTGTTCACACGCGCTTTTCACGGGCGGTGAGCGTGGCGGGCAACAGTAGTAGTGTTCCTTGGATGCCTCCAGGCAGCGGCTACACACAATGTGACCTTTGGTCGTGCGCTGTAGCAGTTGCTCACCGAAAAGTGGTCCACTTAATTCGGTATTTACGCCGCGTTCCTCGTAAGTAGCTGCGGGTGGTGTGGGCGAGGGTGGTGTTTCCAGAACCATGGTTGGAATACTCATGCGTGCACCAATACGTCCTGTCAAGGAAGTACCTTCATCTGCAATACCGCCACCACCATTCGCCGTTATGTTGTTGTTGGTTGATGTCGACGTCAGCGGCAGCTGCGTCAGTTTCTGATTGTACTTTTGTATCTCAACATTTAGCGCCAAGAGCGGTAGTGCGCCAGTTGGTGTCTGGTTGCGTAGTGCTGATGAATGCTGGTTAACAGAGGCCGCCTGAGTTGCTGCCGCAGCGACCATCATCATGCCGCCGGGAGTCTTTAGACCGTCCAGCAAGCTGGATATCGTCATCACTGCCACGCCTTTCGGTGGTGCCATTTCTTGAATACGTTGCAATTGCATGCTCAATTGGCGTATCTCCTCCAAAGCCTCCTGGTCAGACAGTTTATTTTCTGAAAATAAGAAAAAAACAAATAAAATAAATAAAACAAATTAAAAATAAATATTTTCATATAACTGTGTGACTTTTAATTATTATTATTATTGCGTAAATAAACAGCACACATAGTTAAATCGACGCAGTCGTGAGGAAATAAAGCATACTATTTCAACATTCAAATTATAAAATAATAGCAAAATTTTAATATTTAATTTCAAATGCATTATTTACAAAACACATACCAACCCTTCATCGATTTCATTTACGCACGTCATTAATAAAAAAATTTCGAACGCAATATTGTTGTCGTTCGTGCCGCACAAATCCACTTTAAATGCTTCAACAACTGTTCAACAAGCTTTAGCCTAAGCCTTCTTAAAATAAGCCTTTTTATACCCTTTGGGACAAGTTTTCGGTGCTAATTGAATGATATTCAAATTAATAAAAAGCCAATAAGTACTTTAAATTAAGTAAACAATTCGGGTTTAATGCAATTAAAATAAATGCATGAGAAGTAAAAATTCGAAATTTTATTTGTACAAAATCGATTTTGCACCTGGTTGCAATTTGACCTTAATAGGATATACGTACGCAGCATCGAATTAATTGTTGAATTTGAATATGAACAGCTTTTGTATAATTAATTTCGGTTGATAAATTGTTTAAAAACTGTGATTTTATTTGTTTTGCTTGAAGAAGCCACAACTCAATTCAAATTGTTCGTTCAATTGCCTTTAGTGTTGCAAACTATGATTAGGTTCATCATCGATTTGTACCCAGGCAGCTAGACGACTCCCTGAGCAGCATGATAAAGGTATTTATAGAATTTTAGAGACAAGCGCACAAAGATTGACTCTTTCGCCTTTGCTTCCCCTGTTAAATTGGCGAAGTACTGCTATGTGTTAGCTTAGTTCATTCATTAATTATTCATGTTGCAAGGATACATTTTAGGAGCTGGGTCTCTGATGATCCTAACTGAAGTAGGTACCTAAAAAATTCGAATGCTATTCAGTTTCATTGACTTCAACAACTGTCTGTATTGAGATAATGCTCGTCTCTTCTCTCCATGTAGCATCGCAATGGGTTTTATAGGCCTAAGCGTGCTGGTTTAACTATTTTCGTTTTGCATTTGATATACCGTTCACTGTGAAACTGTGTAGGGTATAATAATGCTGGACACTTTGGATATAGCACTCTTTCATGTTTATGATTCAATTTAAATATGCAAATTTAAATGCGAATAAAGCCGCACGCCGAAAATTCTGATGGATGCTTCATTTTCCATTCATTCTTTTAGAAATTTGCTATAAAAGTAAAATAAAAAAAAAAAAAATGGAAAAGAAACCCCAGGAAAGAATTTAATTTAATGCACAGTCTATGAAATTCTATGAAACAGCGACCACAATTGTCCTTTGCTGTGTAAACGTAAAGCACAATAATATTAAATAAATATAAATAAAAATAAAAACGAAACGAAACACCAAAGAAATACCTAAAAGGGATTGAGGTGTGAGCGGGAACGGGAACGGGCACATAGAGCTTCAGAGGAATTGTCATAATGCATAAAAAATATAAAGCGTTGCCTTCGCGATAAACTTTGACAGCGCAGCAAATTAAAAATAATAAGATGGCGACTGCGAGCGGTGGCAGCGCTTTCAGATATGCTGCGAAAATTGTATTTACAAAAGCAAAGATAAACAAATATGGCGGTCGGCGAGTCGACGAAAGTATGCAGGCGGAAGCGACGCCATCTTCCTTCATTCCGTTCCGTTCCGTTTCGTTTTTTCTTTGTTCGTTCCCTGCTTTCACATTTGCTGTGGTTTTGGCTGCAGCACTCCTCGCTTCAGCAGCGGTTAACCACATACATACAAAGAAGCTCACACACCATAAACACAGACCACACATACACATACACTTACACACGCCACTCGCGCAGTCCAATGTGTAACATTAAGCACATTATGAACAGACATGAAGACGGTTATGGCCTAATATAAATCATTGATATAGCAAAGTCCTGCCCGAATAGTGTGTGACACTGCAACAGTGGGCGGGAGGTGGACTTAAAGTCGCTAACATGTCTGAGAGACCATAAAAAGTAGAAAACCGTGTCGCCGGAAAGTGAGTTTGTTTGGATTTATGTAGGTATGTACACACAAAGTACTTTTAGGCAAGATTAGACGACTGGATAAGCGCGAAAATGCCAGGATTTGTTGTCCAAATTCAGCAATGCGTACAGCATGTGCAGACTTCTCAGCTTTAAAGTGTGCAAATTCAAAAGGTAGACACAATATTTGTTCACTTAAGCTATCACTTCGCCTGTGGTTTCAATTTGTTAAAGAAGCTTTCACAAATTTTTGACTTTTGCTACATGATGGGACATCATTATTCTAATCACCAACATCATAATCGTTGACAGCGACAGGACAGCTGAATGCCATGTTGCAGTGTTGTCACAGTTGTCCTTGTACATGTACTCGTCGTTGTTATTGTTTTTCTGTTAATACACTTAAGTGCATCATTTATCATAGACGCCACACTTGTTTGCCTTCCGTCAGACTCCCCAACTGTCTGGACTCTGCAAATATTCGCCACAAGTTAGATTTCGACTATCTACAATATTACCGCAATGCAGCCCACCACTTCATCATTTTGCACGCGCCGCTCTTCACCCAACACCGCACAGCATTCACTCACTATTCCAGTTACTCACTGGCCTAGGATGCTTTATCATTCTAATTGCGTATATTTGTCATAAACTTGATGGACTATTTTTGTGGCTATGTTAGGCGTCTCAGTTGCTGTCTACGTTCTGTCTTTTGGTCACATTCAGCCAACAATTCATCTTCTATAACTTTGCCATAATTGCATATTTTGGGTCTGTTTCATAAACATTTTGTATTGGGTTATAAATGTGCAGTTTCCAAACTCGCAGATATTCTCTGGTACTTAAGTCTTGTCACTTTAATACTGTAAACCCATTAAAGCACAATGGGCAATGAAATGTTCCATGTTGCACTTGAATTCGAAACGTAAACACTCACCTGCTGAAGTTGTACCTGCCACTGGTGCTGTAGATGTTGTCACCGAGCTGGGATTGGCAAACGTTCGCACTTGCGGCCGAAAATTGAATTTGGCACCGGACGATTTGGCACCAAGACCGATGCTCTCCTGGTGCGATTTGCCGCTGCGCAACACAATATAAACCTGTTCAAAAGCAAAAAAAAAAAAAAACGATTGAAACTCCGAGCGATATGGTACAAATAAAGCCAGAAGCCAAAAGCAATATACGCTTAATGTACGAGTATTGTATACATAGGCAAGCACTCACCTTGCTGCCGAAAATCAGACAGAGCAGTAGTGTCACCGTCAGCTGCGTGTGGCAAAAGAATATGATATACAGCAGATCTGGATTGGCTGGCGACTGAAGAAACAGCCTGAAAATCATTTAGAAAATGCAAAATTCAATACAAAATGTTTGCACTTAAATACTCGTAGAGTTCGTTCTGTTCGTCCTTGTTTTGCTATCTGTGCGTTCTTGTGGGCGTTTTAATTGAATTTGAATCACTTACATGGACACATTCAGGAAACATGTCAGCAGGAATTCATTGTAAATGGCCATCGAAATGAAGCGGCTCTCATTGAACTCCGAAGGCGCTTTTCGAACCATTATGCAGAGTCGCACGCCCCAGGCGAGAAATAACACCTCCACTGTGAATTGCGTAAATAAAATATGAAAGACAGAGAAAAACAAAGTAGTAAAGAAGAGAGGGAAAGAGAGAGAGAGAGAGAATTTATATGAAATTATTATAGTAATCGAATGTAAGCAATTAGTTTAAGAAATATTAAAGGAATCTTGTACATTGTGCATCGGCTAAAATTAATTTATTGTGTATTAAGGCTCATTTTCACATTGTTGTCGGAATATGGGAAAATCTGTAAATAATAAACATTGAATATCTATGGAGTCACGTGTTTCACATTTCTTTTCCGATTAAGTAGCTCAGTTTGTACCATTGCTGACGCCTAATTTTTAGTGTTCAACTACGTCCCTAAGCTTAGGGTGTTGCCAAGCCATGCGACTTGAACAGCTCATCAACATCAGCCTGGAGTTTTTCTCTGGATAATGCAATCGAGTTGCTTAACCGCAATATTTATGAAGCTGCTATCTTAGTTATACAGGATCAATCAACGACGAAATCGTCGAAATCAAAAAAAAAAAAAAAAATAAAAGAGAAAGAGAAAGGCCCTTCCAGAAAAGCAATAAAGTTCTTCTCTTCAATGCCATGGTTCGTATTCACCACCAACCGAAATATGGCCTTCCACTTTCCCCGAAATATTCGAAAGAATATTTCTTGGTAGAATCTTACCAGACTGCCATCCATAATCATCAGTTTGGCTTAAGCTTTTTAGAATAAGCGGTTCTGATCAAAAGATCAAGTCGAAACGTTTAGCTTTAACAGTAGAAGTAAAAGATGAGTGCTTAGCTAGCTGCGGCATTTAATCAGGTGTACCACAAAGCACTGGTCTTGCACCTTTTCTGTATACTCTACACATTGCGGATATACTGGCAATAGCTAACTGAAGACACACCGAAATGGCAAACCGAAATCTTTTAAACGGTGTTGTTCATATGAAAAAGCAATATTTTCAAAGAGATTTAGTCCATTATTGAAAATGTCATCATTAAACTTAACACCAGAATGATTATTGACCCCTTTCAAAAATACGGAATAAATTGTTTAGCTCTGTTAGATCGTGTATACCTCAGTCGGTTTATATTAATGCCGTGGTCTCGAAGATATTGATTTATATTTTCATAAGGCGTATCAAGTACCGAGTACTTCCTAGTCCTGCATATTTGACTGCATTTATTGTTTCCGCTCCGAATTGCTAAACTGCAAACGCATTCCAGCAATCGATTTCTGTTACACCGATATCGCTTTAAATTCGATTCACGCTCCTGAAGTGCTTCCGGCTAAAGCGCTATTAAGTAACTCCATTTGGCGGCATCCATACGCAAACATGCAACGCGAGGCGAGTATATCGAATTTTTAATTGCAGCATGCGGTGCAATCAATTCTCGAGCGAACGCATGCTCATAAATACTCCTTTGAGTTGTTTAATATTCATAGCCGTTGTTGGTGTTACCGAACAACGATTTTACCTTCACTTTCACAAGAGCTCCGGCAGCTTTATGCATCAGCGGTGTTGTGGAGAAAGTGCCCGTGCACTATTATTGAGTGTAAATACGCGCATTAAAAAATTCCGGTGTCCCTTTGCTCTTTGCTTTCTGCTAACGACCCATGAACTTTTCGCATTTATTTTGACACTTAAACTATGAATGCGGAAAATTCGTTATTTTACGGAAAACTCTCACGCATCTCATAACTGAATCGCAGCTTGTACGTGTGTGTGTGTGTTCCGGCAATTGTTAACATTTTTACAAGCGTAAATGTTTTATGGTACGTCGCACTTGCATTTTGTTAGGCGTCGCGCACGGTGCGTATCCTTAATTTGGACGACAGCTACTGCAGCTAAACACGTCAACATTTAATGTCAGCGGCCAAGCAACAGCCTCGCATTTCGTGCAAGCAATGTCAACATCCGCGTTGGCTCATATTGTAATTCGCAATAAAATATTTGCGGCATGTTTTTGCGGCGTCACGCAACGAGACACCGCACAATGCAGAGAATCAAATAAATAAAACACATTTTGAAATCAGAGTTCATAAACATATAAATAAGCATTTTAAATAAAAATAGTTATATGTAGGTAAAATCCAGTTGAAATCTATGTTCAGAAGTGAAAGGGAACTTGAAGTAAATAAGATTCACTTGCATATTTGGTCAACCTGGCACATTATGTGTGGTTCCAGAGGCATTGTGTGGTCAGTAGATAGCTTATTTCCTAACATACCATTATGTCCTTGATGTGAATACATTCTTCCAATAAATATATTTTTTTAATAGTTCTTAATTGTATGGCAATCGTATTGCACTTATAAAGTTGAGAAATTTACTAAAGTGAGTAGCTTCTATTAGTAATTGTAAAATTGATTGCCAATGCGTTGAATTTGTTGTGAATTGTATCTGATTTGTTACAGTGCGACAGTTGTCCTTTCACAGTTATGTGGTCTACATACAGAACGGCATCTGTCTGTGAATATGTCGACGTGTCCTTGTGTTTTCAAAGCAATTGCTTCAACAGTTACAAAAGACAAACAGACAGACAGCTCCATGCTCGCAAATGCAAGGCATTAAAATCAATATTAATCCGGTCGTGCATTTTTAACTGCAGCAGCATCTTCTTGCTACGCCTTGCAACCTCTCGCACTAAATATTCAGATCCAACGAAGCATTTTTCATGGCCACAGCTGTCATGGAACCGACAAGTGTCGGCCGGATGAGCGTTGCTCGGAGTGCGGAGTGTGCATTGAAGTGCGTCTGAGTGTGTGAGTGTATTTGTTTATACACTTGAAGTGCGTTTGTTTATTTGTTCGACAATTTGAGCAAATGAGTGTATGTGTGTGTGGGCGTGTGTAAGTGAGATTCTCGAAATTCGCTTCAAGAGAAAAGAACATAAGCTGTCTTCTGCTATTAGCATGGTCCGCCTTTAATCCCTCCCATTTTTTCCTTTTTTTTTTTTTGCCTGTCAGTTAAACTCTTATTTTTTTGCTGTTGGCCGACAGTGCGTATACGAAACATATTTGTATACGCTGTGCTCTATGGAATAATAGTGTATACGACGTATGTTACACCAAAACCTGTCCGTCTGAGGCAAAATAGGTTTAATTTTTTAGCTCCACTTAAACGAATTTTCTGCATAGAAACCTATCTCGTACTGTAGTTTTTGCATGAACATACAAATCAGCCGTTTAAAGCATTACAGGGTATCTCGAAGTCGAGCATTGCAACGTTTTTTTAACTGCTTTATTCAATATATGTATATGAATATACGATGGCTGCGAGCATTGCTTTCAAGGTCAAAGCAAAATCAAGTCTTAATAGAAATATCATTTCACAATCCGATTTATTTTGTCATACTTACTCGATGTGAATGTGTAGTCCCACCAATCTGTCTTGCACAGAAACGCTTTTAGATCGTCTGCCGTCCGTCCGACAACGACATCTGGCGGTGAGACAAGTGTTCTCACCAGCAGACAGGTACCGATGGCACCGCAAATCACGCCAAGCCGCTTTAGCAGCGCCGCATCGGTTATCTTCACAGCTTTTGCCGAGCGTACGCGAAAAATCACAGAGATTCTGCAATGCATTACTTTAGATGCTGAATCTTTTATAAGCGCTATTAATGGACTACTTACCGCCAGGTTTTTAGCATTAGTGCGCCATACGTTAAGGAGAAGCCAATCTCACGCAGCCAAATGCGCGCCGTGCATGTATAAAGATTTGGATTCGGATACATAACAATATTCTGTATAAGAAATATAAGATAATAGAGCATCGCATAAATAAATAAATAAATGAAGTATGTATGTATAAAGATTTTTTTCTATTTAAACAAAACAAAAAAGAAACACAAAAAAAAGGAAAGAACATTTCAATAACAATTTCTATTTACTCTTGCCTACTAAACGATAGCAGCCCACACAAGTTACGTCGTTCTGTAATATTACTTCCTTTGAAAATACTCCTTTGAATTGCCAATTGAATGGGACGCAAATTATGCGTTTTTTTCTGTTGATTTTTCACAATTTGCCTTTTTGCTGCTTGTCTCCTGTTTTTGCTCTTTCATTTTCAAATAAATATTATGCTTTCACTTTTTAGCCAAAAAATGTTTTGTAAATTATGCATTATTCAAGATAAAAAAAAGCGAAAAACACGTCTTCGGCATCTCAGTCAACGTCATAATTCAGTCTTGTAAGTTGTATATGAGAATTCGAATTTGTTCTGTTTTTTCCGGTCGTCAACCCACATCTTGTTTCCGCTCTAGATTCATACTTGCCGCTGGCCAACTTCACCAGGCACATGATATTCGCATTAATAAATCAAAGCGGACGTCAACATAAATTTAAAATGAAAAATAAAAAAAAAACTTTAGCTAAAATTATATTGGTGCTTGTCACACAGCGGAAGAACGGCCAGACAAAAGACTTTTTTGGTTTTTTTTTCATGATTTCATGACATCAAATGTCAAAAGCTAAATGGACGTTCTATGTTGTCCACTTCCAGCGCTAATGATTCGCTCGGTGACAAGCCGCCCGAATTGGTTTGTATTATGCCATTTAGCCAAACAGTTGGTCGATAGATGATTTTGTGGTATCTCAGAAGTTCGTTTTATCACTCGATAAATCAATCACATTAAATTGCCTAGAAATTGATTCAAATTTGCCATGTTTCTGTGCGCCGAATTCCTTTGGGCATAACTTTTATAGAATTCGATTTCGTCGTTAAACGATTTGATTTTCTCTGCAGACCCGTCTAATCGGTGTTTTATGAAGTCTGAATGTGAGATAAACCTTTTTATAACCATTGATGCAAATTTAATGCGTTGGTTAGGCAATACACTGCTCCTGCGCAGATTATGCCATCGTTTCACTTGTTATAGTATGAAAAATTCTTACCGTGCAGTAGATGAAAAAGGCGCCCAACGCAATAACACGCAGCAATGCAGGACTGGCAGCTCGAACAACCTGTAAAGGAATAATATAGGATTGAAAACACTTATTGATAGTTCTAATAAATAGCAAATTCGTGAAATTTAAAGATTTAAACAATGACATAGAGTTCTCCATATTACAAAACAATCAAAGTTACACTGAAGGTTTCTTAAAAAAAACCCGTATAAAGTATTGATATGGGCGGTCTGACTTCGAAAATACTTAATATTTAATCTATCTGCCATCAGGCTCAACTATTTTTACGGAAGGGGATCGTATTTTTATACTCTTTACAAAAAGTGTGAAAAAGGTGTCTATCTGTCTGTCTATGTATCCTACTCTTGCACTTACGTGTCAGCATTCATCCGAATGGCAACCTAAATGTGCAAAAAGCCCTTTTATAAAAAATCGTGACTTAAAAAGCTGCTGTTAATACGCTGCTTAACAAATCGCAAAAAAAATACAAACTCAGAGTTGGCTTTATATTGTGTTCGGGAGACAAACTGTATTAGAAATGGTACTCATTGCCAGGAAATATTAAATTCCAATCCGTATACCGTCTTATACTTCCTTCAGCCAGCGTAACCCCCGTTCACGAACATTCCCGCAAACAGCAATTCAACCGAGAGCCGACCAAGTACAACGTGAACGAGTGGACGTGGACTTGAAAAATGCGAGAAGAGATGGTAGGCATGCAGTCTAAAAGGCTGGACCTACTAGCAGCGCGTACCCAACAATGACTTCCCAACAGCTCGAAATCATATATTGGAACGCTAGAGGAGTATCCAACAAAATGCGCGAAGTAGAGCGGTTCATGCAGATACACGAAATAGACATTATTCTCTTTAGCGAGACACGCTTATGGGGCTCAAAGTGAACTCAAATGCACTTGTTGAACTTTGCGTAAGCTACATCAGCTCAAATACCTGTAATAGGCAGTCCAACTAGGTATCTGGACAATGACCGGCAACGCCCAACTTGTAACGATTTTAACATTTATAAGAGAATCCTGCACTAGAAGGTTCAGTTCATCCAACATACAGCGCTCAGTTCGGATCACTTGCCGCTAATGGTCACGCTTGACGCTTCAGCTTCAGACAATGAGGCTTATCCACGGGAATACGGAAATTAACCTTTTCAAAATACGCCTTAACAATGAGGCAATGTATCCGACATGACGATGTATTGCAAGTCTTCTATGAGAAGATCTATGCTTGCCCTGCCAAGCGAATGCCTGGACAATCGTGAGCTGCGCAACCTTCTACAGGATAAACTTATACTTCTATGCGGGCGCAACACCCTGAACACAGCTCATGTTGACACTGTGCAACTAATCGTCTCAAATATGAGCTAATCCAGCAACGCACGCAGATGTTCGACAATATGCTGGAGAATATGGGCCGAAGCAAATGTCCACAAGAAATAGTAGACGACAACCCCATTTGACTTGCTCCCATTACAAACGCTCTCGGCAACTGGTGCCGCTCTGAGCAAGAGCAAGCCGTTCGAGAGGTAGATGCTACGTGACTCTCTCTAAGGACTCATTTAACCTTGAGAATGTTGAAGACATAATTAAGCGTTTGATCGTCTGAGCGCATGATGGCATCTACAAATTCACCGCCTATTAGTGTTTTTATTAAAAAAAAATCGCCCTAACACTCTCCGCTACTCCTCATACTCATCCTACCGCGACACATGCTTTAGACTTACCACATAACACAATTATCCACCAAAAACTAATCTGTTCAAGAGATTCAAGCAAATTATGATAGAAACTTCCCCGAGAGTGTACTCAAACATTTTTAAAAGTTTCATTGTGAACGAATGAATGGTGTTGTAATCTGTAAAGGCTACACATTTATTTTTATATACACAAAGTTTTTTGAATTTAAAAGTCTTCAAACTAAATTTGTTCAATTTAAATTCGATAATTAACTGCAAGTTGCTTATAAACTTGTTCACTAAGAGACTTGTTCAAGAATAAATAAACGTTTGAAGTCTGAAGTAAGACGAATTCTTTTAAAAAGTTTGCGTAAATAAGAATCAAGTTTTAAATGACTTCTTCAATTTGCAGAAAATAAACAAAAAAAAAATAAATTTAAAAAAAAATCACAGAGCAGAAATCAAAAGATTTTGATATCGACTAAACATATATCTTATGTAAAGAAGCCATGCGTGGTGGACAATGGCAGAGTCGAGTCGGTAATTGATTGATGGATGGCATAAGCCGGAAGAAAGCTCAGCTGGGCTGGTCGGTAAAGGCTGGAGAAAGACTGATGAAAGACTGGTGAAAGACTGGTTTGCTTTTCCCAGAAAAATATTGCTTCTCTTCCGTTGAGACATTTAAACAATCTCGTAGCTATTATCGGCATATCAACGCATCACACTAATTACTCTTACACTCGGCTACACATTCGCACTCCGTATACGACGGACAAAGGACTTGCAGGCTAGCAGTCTGGCAGTACCGATGGCAGACAAACCGTTTGTGCGACTGCTATTGAAGAAGAGATATAAATGCGACAAAATCGCATTACGAAGGAAAACAGTTTTAGTTACTCAACACCGAACATCGAACTCCACAATTGTATTTTGAATTGAGTCGAATTGGAGCAACTTTTGCCAGAGCAGCAAAAGGACTCGCAGGGCCAACTGTAAATAAAACAACGAACGAATGCAAGAAGAAAAAAATTACGAAACATTGTTCGTAATACTCTTCCGGACAGTGGCAGTAAGCAGAACTTAATGAGCAGACAAGTACGCCTGACCCGGCCAATGCTGCAATCGCCCTTAACAACGCAATTTCGCAAGGAAGTGGCGAGTGTTTTCACTTCCGCATCCGTCCATGTCCACCGGAGTCCCTTTGAACTTTACGGCAAAATAACAGCACAGATATTCGCACACAAACAAAATTAACTCAAAACTAACAATGCTAAGCTGCTTAGCTTCACAATGACAAAAGCTTATGGGGTGTTCTCCCCACAGGGCACGCCATGGGAGAAAAAGTTAAAGCGAAAGAGCACAAAATGGATTGAGATCAGACGAGACTAGAAAATGTTTTGATTTTATTTGTCACTTTCGTAACTAAAAAAATACAATTTCATTTCACAGCGAGACACTTGATGCATTGGCCTCCTCCTGTTTATCAAGGAGGTCGAAATGTGGTATGCACTTGAGAATATAATGTATAATCCGCTGCGGTTGACACAATCATTCACTCACCTTGACTTGTTGATAGCGAAATGTGAACCAGGCCGCCGGCGGCAGCAATCCGATGACAATGCACGCCAGTACCAGAATGCTCGTTCTCATCGGCCAGTTGAGCGCCGCAATGCACGGTGAGCCATCCTCGCAGGAGTCGCAGCCCTCGGCACAGGGCTGGCACTCGTATTCATTGTTTACACTGTACGTTGAGTTTTTGCCCTACGAATAAATGAGAAAAATAGAAATGTGTAAGTAACTTTGCCATGGCAGCAATCAACATCAACATCAACGTCCTGAAGAACTTGAGTCAGCAATTGTTTTCAACTTCCGTAAACGCTTCTTGTCTATTATTTAATTATGAAGTCATTGTGCGTAACTAGGTGCAACATCTTGAGTGTCTGCAATGGAAGCTCTAGTTTCATGCACGAAAACATTCCTTCTTAATTTTTAGCGGCATTTTGCTTATTTTAATGGAGTTTTCTTATTTGACTTAGGGATACATGTCAAAAGTAGTTTATAAATATTTTACAGTTAGCTGAATCTTATTTTTTTAGCTGGTCTTTATTAATTTAAATTTTTTAAAGACCTTTATTTGGTTTGTTGGGCTTGGCAGTTTAGTTATCTTTATTAAAAAAGGCCATGGCTAAAATGAATCGAATGCTTAGTAAGAGAAATGATTTCCACAAAACAAACAAAAGAAAATCAAACAAAATACATCGGAAAACTATTTAAATAAAATTTAGTAATTTAAAAAAATTATACGAAATAAAAAAAAAATACAAACAAAAGACACAACTTTGAGTCATCTCCATCTCAACAGAAAACAACTTTACCTGAAGCTACAAAAAAATAACATCAACAAGTAGAAGCAACAAACGGCAAAGAGAAACGAAGAACAACGCAAATGAAGGACCTAACTTAATCAAAGGAAAACCAATAAACAAGCAGCAGTTAACAATATTTTTAAGTCATTATTTTATACTAATGAAAGAAATTGAAAGGAAAATTAATGAGAAATTATATAGAAAGAAAAAAAAAATGAATTAGAATATGTTTTAAAAGAAACAA
Organism: Leucophenga maculata; assembly: GCA_035044805.1. Lineage (NCBI taxonomy): Eukaryota > Metazoa > Arthropoda > Insecta > Diptera > Drosophilidae > Leucophenga > Leucophenga maculata. Next base: position 1,271,145 of record JAWNNP010002193.1, on the reverse strand, counting down.
GTAAGAAAATACAGTCAGGCGTAACAACTCTATAAGAGGCCCTGTACCAGTTCAGATCTCCTAACAAACACATTAAATGTTTCCCGAGCTTATGACTAAACACATGACCAGTGAGAACTGCGCGAATATGAATGAATGGTGGAAAATTTTAAAATAAACTTGTAAAATTCCGGAGCAGTCCTAGTCGAATGCAAAAAACACGAAGTCTCTATCTATTACCTTTCCGAGATCCTTTCGTACATACAGACGGACGGACGAACGGACGGACATGTCTCTATCGAAGAAATGTTCACCCTAAGGGTGATTTTATGGGGAAGGGGGTGGGAGGGTCAAAATTTCAAAATAAACTTGTGAAATTCCGGAGCAATCCTAGTCGAATGCAAAAAACACGAAGTCTCTATCTATTACCGTTTCCGAGATCCTTTCGTTCATACAGACGGACAGACGGACGGACGGACAGACGGACATGGCTATATCGACTCCTCTTTCATTCCTGACCATAATGGTGGTAACTTTGGGGGGTCTCCGACCATTATTTCTACCTGTTACATACATTTGCACAAACCCAATAGGCTCTTGTACCTTCGGTACAGGGCCTAATTAAATAAATTATACAATTCTGTTGTTAAATTTTTCCATAAAAAAACAAAATATTTTACAATGCTTTTCCCTAAACATTCTTAAGATAAGCGAAACATTACCACGCTTCTGAATAAAGCTAGTACAGCGTAATTAATCGATTAGATAAAATTTAGAAATCATGGCATACATATATCACTTGAATGAGTACCCATATAGTGCTGTTTGGAGTAGTTTAGTTTGGCTTCAAATTCATATAAACGGCAAATTAAATGAAGTTCCGGAATTTTAATACCATTTGTCGTTTAGCAGCTTGACGAAGTGACCCATTTAGCTAACAAGCAAACCATGTGTTGACTGGCGGAAAACTTGCCGGCAAACAACTTCCATGTGTAACGACTACTTAACCTTTCTGTGCACTTGCGGCAAACAAACTAACAAACTATGCTAGCACACACGGAGCCACATGCATATGCCGCCTTTATAAAGGAGCATCCTGCTTAGTCCTGAGTACTCAATTTTGAAAACTTTTGCGGCGCTGAAAACAATAATGGAAGACGAACAAGAAAAGAGGGCAGAATGGTACAGAGGACTTACCAGCATTAGCTTCTCGTATTCCTCCTCGAGCAAACTGCCGTTGAAAAACTTTTGTGTTGAAATAACGTCGGGAAAGTAGAATCCTTTGCGACAAATGCATTTGTAGGAGCCACGTCGAAAACCAAGGCCTTTTATATGTTCACACTGCGCGTAGAAAGGTACATGGCAACGGTTAGTTGAACGTGGAGCGTTGTTGCCAAGACAATGCCGAAGTTGGTAAAAGATACGCAATTAAATTTCCGGCAGCATATGTAGCAAGGCAACGAATATGCAAAGAAAAACATGTAGGTTTGTAGGTGTTCCGTGTACATATTAATGTACGCCCAGTGCGTCCTTTGACTTACCATTGTAGTGCGCTGTTTGCATTTGTCGGTGCCGGCAAATATATTTAGCGGCCGCTTTGTGCCCGGTGTGCTCCGCTGCGGACACTGGTCGATGTCAACGCGCCGCAAGTCAATATCGATGCCAGATGTGCCTCTGTATGGTTGCAGGTTATGCGATAGATATGAAAGAGCGTAAGAGAAAGAAAGAGAAAGTTAGATATTAATTCTTTTTGCTTTAGTAAGGCAAAACACTTAAATCAAAATGGCGAATCATTTGTTTTTTTTTTGTTTTTTTTTACTTTGACTTAAACTTTATGGAACGCATTAAAATAAAAACGGAAATGTCTAACAACAAAAACGGTGCTCTGTATGTGTGTATGCAGCTGAAAGGATATAGGAAACTATCAAACGGCTTTTTGTGTTCCGGTTTCGCATTCGCAAAATGACAAAAGTGATTGTTGTGTTTTTGCTGCTGTTGTTATCGGCATTTCAGAACAGAAATAAAGCTACAAAAAAGGTTTAGCAAAAAGTAGGGCTAAAGTGTGACAGAGAAAGAGTGTTATAGGATAGAAAATGAACAGAAGGTTGCCAAACAGCAAGAAAATCAAACGCATGCCGTCATTTAATGGCTTACGAACAACACACACAAACCCGCACTTTTCTGACTGAACCTTTTTTTTTTTTGTTTGGCACTCAGCTTAGTTTGATTGGAAGTTCCGGCTCTATGTCTTTATCCTTCGACGCAACTGAATCCCTACCGCTTCTTTGTGTATGCGAATGTTTGAATGTTTGGATTTACTTTTACTTGTCAGTTCATATTGACATATAGGTTTGTATTTATTTGATTGTTTTTGACAACTTATTGATTGCAAAATGTATATAGGCCAAAAGTCGATTTGTGGGGGCTGCTGGATGAAGGACAAGGCGTGTGTGTGTGTGTGTGTGTGTGCCGTATCTATACAAATGGACGGGTAAACAAACTAAACTCAACGAAACTGCACAATGGGAATATTATGTTATAATGATTATGATAATTCCCAAACTGTGTCGATACATTTTGCTGTTCGCCATTTTGTAGTAAATATTTTGGCTCTTTTTCGATGCTTCCTTTGAGTTTCTAATAATATCCTGAATTGCTGTTGCCTTTTTCTGTTTTAAACTTTGTTCATCCTTTATACAAGTATACCCTGCATTTTTATGTACAAACAGGGTATACTATGTTGGTCCAGCTTTCTAAAAAAAATGCATAGAAGTTAAGTTATTTTTGCCAAGCAACAAGTACATTTTATTATGTGCAGGACATTTTTCATTCGACCTTGTATTTTTTATATGTGGGCGTACAAACTCGGCTAAGCCATACATATTTGTTTGTTATTGTTGTAACTCCAGCCTTTCCTGTTGACAGTTTTACAGATAATTTGTAAAAGGATATTAAACGGGTATAAGCTTTAAATTTACAAACATAGCGAGAAAGAGACAGCGTATTAACGGGTATTGATTTATTAGTTTCGCAAGCTAATCTCAGATTGGCCGGTTCATTGTTATATAATACAAATTTTATTTTCTATTTTGCATTTATTTTCTACTTTGTATTTATTTTATTTATATTTATAAATATTAAATAAAATAGAATATCGTTCAGATTTTTTTTGCTCAGTTATTGTGCTTGGCTCGAATTATTAGTTCGTATTTTATCTGTACTTATAAATAAAATAAAATAAAAAAATTGGAATGTATACACGGTACATACAAAGAAGTAGTGTGGGTCCGCTGGTTAAGTCCGCAGGAAAAGATGGAAAGTCTGACGGAATAGTTATCAGTCTCATTAGTGTTGAATATTGTTGTATCATTGTTAAAAAGAGACTATTGTTTCTATCGAAGCAATAATGATATAAATAATGCAATGATAGTAACATAAAAGCTTCCTACATTAATTTTGTTGTCAGTTATCGAGTTGCCGCTGAAAATCGAGATATAATATGAAGTGTATAAAAAAGTCGAGTATTTACTTGTTACCAGCAGCTACGCTGTACTTGATGTTAGTTCAGTCCTAAGCTTAGACTTAAAACCACATTACATAGTATCAGGTTTGAGCATTTCAAAATAACTTTGCCTATTTGGGCTTGGTTGGCGAGGAATCCGCTAAGCTTCTGTTAATGTACTCGGCTGCATCAGTCATGGTATTTGTTCTACTGATTGCCTGTTGACTTCACATCGGGCACCAGCAAAAATTGTGGTTTTATATTCAAAATCGGGCATCGCTTTTGCCAGCGGTTTGTTTGTGCATGGTCAATATACGCCAACAAAAATAGAAGCACCCTAAACACACCCACATATAAAGCGGCCGGAGAACAAATAAACAGACAAACAAAAGCAAATTAAAACTCAAAGCCGCATTGCGCAACAGAAAGTTTCAAGCTCAGTTCAGGCAGCTGGTGTCACAGGAGCGCAGCTGATTAGCATAATTGGTTTTCGGTTTGTTTGCGAAATTATTTGAAAATTGCCTAATTAAATGACTGCTGATGTTGCCATCTTTGATGCTGACGCCAGCTGACGAATGCCGGGCGCAACGGATAGAAAGTTGGACAGCGGCAGCAGATGCTCCGGGCAAAATGGTTTCAGAGTGCCGCCAAATCGATTATGTGTTGCACAATTATAACAAAATAAATTACAACATTTTCAAAATGTTTTAACAAATAAATCACCAGCACTGAGTAATGGCTCAGCTGTTGCTGGTGCTTTCAGTTGAGCTGTACACACGGCGTATACGCAATTTTATTTGCTTATTCGTATGCAGGCTAAATATATACGTTTAAGAGCAAAGCTCCTTAACTCGTCTAATTTGATAGCCAAACTTTGGCTGTAATGTGACTCGCTCGTTTGCTGGCAAACATTTGCGTCAAGTCAGTAAATCAGTTTCATTGTTTGTAGCACGATTCCGGGCACGTAAACGACAAATAAAGCTGAAGCTGAGCCAGCGCTGAGCCCGAACCAGTGCCTTGGCACCGAAATGAATGCATTTCCAAATAAATGAACCCGCATTCGCGCACGTCTGTGAAGGATATTAAATGCGATTCCGTTTTTGCGCCATTTGCTATATGTGGATAGACGTAGTCGGGGAAGGGAAGTTATATAAGTGCGTATGAGTGTCAGAGCGAGTGTAAAAGTCAACTTTGATTATTCACCGGCGATGGCAAAAGCTAACGGACGTATTTTTCTTTACGCAAATTTGTCATGACACATACTCATTCAAATGCAGGCACACAGATACAACACACAGCACATATATCAATCCCACCTACTCACACGTAGACTCAGTAGATGCTCGCAGTCATCACATCTGCATATTTGCGTACGCATGTTACGCATACGCCATGTTGAATCTTATTTGCTCCGGGCAACGAATGTGCATTCGCGGACTCTGGCCATATTCTATACCCTACTCTGCATGTCGTTCCTTGTTCAAACACTCTAATGCATTTATTGTGTTACCAAGCCTATGTCATATTTCGCACATAATTGGTTCTTAGAACGTTCATTTATATACCCTGTGGCTATTTTCTAAAACGGTATGGCATGTATGTGAAATGAAAATGTAACAGCCTAAAGGATGCTTAACAGACCACATATACGATACATTCTGGATCAACATAAAAAATTAGCGATCACTGTCTGTCTCTCCGGCCATTCGACTATAAGTTTTAGTAAAGATGTTAGCAAGTTTTAAATCGCATCATTATGTTGCTATATATCGATTTATTTGTCAACGAAATTGGGTAGCTTTACTTTTGTGTTCCAAATTTTCATCTATCAGGTTCAGACTATTTAAAAGTTAGGATATTGACAGAGAAAATAAGCTGCAGTTGAAGATACATAACTGTTAACATTATTAGACTAAGACACATTTCAAATGTCATCCATTTTAGGACGCTTAAAAGCCAAAGGATTAATAAGAGAGCAAGGCGTTCGGTTGCCATAACATTTAAAGCCCATAGACGTAGAAAGGCGCAGTGTCACTGAAGACGTATAGCTGGCGTAAAGCTTCTACTATTAGCATAACTTATCCGCCCAGTGTCACTCAAATTTGCTGGATCTGCAAAAACCATTTCAAAAGAGTTCGAATCATCGGGTATTAATAGAGCCTTTCCATGTCAACACAAGTTTCGTCCTTGGCCTGCATCGCTGTTTGATCACTAACAAAACCTGCCGCAATATTTTCAGCGCATCTCTTAGTCGTATACACTCAATAGCAGCATCTATTATGTGTATGTGTATGCTGCGTGTGTGATAAATTGAAGTAGGGATTTTTGTGCGATTTTCACTGGAATTTGCTGTATTCAATGCTGGTTCTCTATTTGGTTATATGTAGTTCTTTAAGCACTCGCATGAGATTCAAGTATTTCACAAAAACTTTGAACACAGCGTTTATCTAATAACTATATTTAATCTGGTTTGGCTCTGACTTTATTTGAATGAACGTTTAAACGGAAAAGTTCAGCCGTTTGTTGCTTTAGGCATCGTTCTGCTTTGTAGCATATTTTTTTAGCAGACAATGTGGATGCATTTTGTCAATTGAATTCGTCGTGTCGAGCTAAATAAGAATATATGAGAGTAGTTTGTATCTAAAGTCGAGTTAATATAGCTCAAGCACTTGCCTTGTACGGAATTTAAAAAAAAAATTGAAGTAAAATGTCTTTAATTTTGACTCGGTAAGCGCAACTTGCGTACTACAAAATACAATCGAAGCATTTCTAAAATGGAACTATTTGTGTGGAGATGTTGAACAGCAAAGCAAATAAGAAGATGCATAAAGAAAAATTGTTCGATTAAAACATATAGAATAAAAATTATTGATTGAAAAATAAAGAATGTGGTGACTACGAAGTTCTATTGGAAAAATAGAATTCGATTTTAATATTATTTTGCACTAAAATATTTTCTAAATTCTAGTCATAGGATCTTTTAAAGTTAAAGCGCTACAGCCACATTAAGCTGTGTAATTTAAAATGTTGGATTTCAAATGTCAGAGGTGAAGAGCATTTGCAAATAAAATGTGAAAATATAATTGCAGAAAAATAATGAAAACTGCATGAAATGCATAAGTAATCCGGAAATCTAGCTGCAAGCAATAAGCTCTTTTGTGAACATGTTGAAAAGAAGGATGTACGAGTTGGAATTTTTCAACCACATACACTCATAACTGTCTCTAATTGATGGCAACGCATACATTTGTCTTCCCTAAGAGATGCAAATATGAATTATTCTGTTGGAATAGTTAAATGTCGTACGCTTTAATCTGTATAAAATTATGCACAAAATTTAATTGAATTTAAGATGTTGTATGTGATGATACGCCTTTATAATTTTCTCACGTCCGCACACAAATGTTTGAAGCCTGCTTATTTATTATAAGAAAATATGAAATCTAGATTGAAATATAAGCCGCATACAAATCTTTGCAGCATTTCCTCTTAATTTGTCTTATATTAAGTGAGAAACACTGCAATTGAGAAGTATTCTTATCTGTAAAGCATATTGATTTGAATTTACTTTGTTTTTGAGATGCCCGCAATAATCCCGAACATACAAATACTATAGTTGGTTCAAGATGATTTTAGATGTCTGTATGTCGAATGTATATCAAATGGCAGCTACCTATTCACATTCAAGCGGCCCAAAATGCACATAAAACAACTAGTTGTCCTACTGTGTCATATTGGATTTGATATGACGAATGGCAATTCACTTGAATAACAAAGATGGAAGGCCATACCGAGAACGGCAAAGCAACTGAATTGCTTCATTAGACTGTAAAATACACTCGACAGGCTCATGAAAACACACACATATGCACCTACACTTAGCAAAAGATGCGATCGAATGCAATACAAACTCAAAGCAGTTTCACTGTTGACGAGGGTACAAGGTATATCCGCATCCGCATCCGCAAAGCTCATTATCCTTCACATTTGTTGACTTGCTTACTGCGTGTCTATGTTTCTATATACTGTGCTTATATTGTTCTGCCTGCTCTCCCTTACTATCTTTCAGCGAGCTATAAGCAACTAGTTTTATGATGGCTCGAATATGTTGTCTGGCGCATATTATGTTCACTTTACGACACAACTCAAACAAATCCGATCGAATAATGCCGTCGTTATCGGTTTGAACATGCTGCAATAAACTAACACTTAAAGGAAGGCACATACCCTGCACACACCACCTTATACACACACACGACCGAACATCGTACAACAATAATTTCTAATATTGAAAATAACTTAAATGAAATCAAATAAAATTACTAGCTCAGCGGGTGACCAAAATGTTCAGAGTGCTCGTCCGGCAGAAAGAACAGCAGGATATTAATACGAATTTTACGGGGCACAGCACTATGCTTCGGTCGTTGTCTGTCCCAGCAGCAGACGGTGCGGGATGTAAACGCAATCATTAATACGCATTCTCCGCAATTTGTTTGATGTGCAAATGAAATTTTTTAATCAAATTGAAATTTGTTTCAAAAGCCAAATTCACAGCAAAATAAATTTAATAAAAAAAAAAAAAAATCTAAATGTTTTCAAATTAAATAGCGCAACTTCATTCCAAGAATCTTAACAGTTTTTGTGCCATTCTGCGAAACCAACTGCGTTATAAACAGATTAATTCCGCAGCGGTGGAAACTAATAGGAAACTGATAGTTGGCCATTAGTAATCCTTAGCAAGCTGCCAACTTTGCACAGCTGCACCTCGCTGTCGCTCTGATGTCAACAAGCGATAACCAAGTCAGCGGTACTACGGTTTCGCTGCTGTAATAAATGAGCGCCAAAGTGAGTGGAATGTTGGCACAAGCTGCTTTCATGGATTCCGTCTCCGGTGCACGGAGTATGCATCCATCAGCTATGGCAGCCGCATCCGCAGTTCATTGTTGCGGCATTTGTTGGCTTCGCCTGGCCTGGCCTTACTCAACGCAGCCGCTCCACGCTCTCACTCAATTAGATGCCATTTCCGATTTTAACTTTCTGTATATGGCATCATCCCTTGCCATCCTAAAGTGCATCCTACTGCCCGCACCGCTATTAGCACCAGTAATGAAAATGTTGCCATGTTTTACTCTTAAACGAACTTTTAACATTTAGACATTAATTTGAGGCATCGCCCATTAGGCGAGCGAATTTATGTTGCAACTAATTGCAGGCATTCGCTGGCAGACAACATCAACTAAAAGTTGCACATCGCCGTAAGATAATTTGGCCGTGTGTGTGTGTGTGTGTGTGTGTGTGTGTGTGTAGCCTGGCACTTAACACGCGCTGCTCTCTTTATTGACTTGAATGGCTTTGAATTTTATCGAGTGAAAAGTCACTCCCAATGCCTTTGTCTGCGTCTTCGTCTGTGTGTGTATGTGTCTGTAAATAAAAGGATAATTGATTGCTGCAATTAAATTTAAAATGGTTTTGCTAAAAGTCTGGCGCAAGTTGTGTACGCGTAGAACCATGGAAAATTGATGTGAGCATTCAATATTCAGAAGTTTTCGCGTATTAAATTTCAGTTCCATTTTTAATGTATGGAAACCGCCGACAATTGTATTTTAAAATCTGTCGCATTTACTTATTTACACTAAATGGTAAAGTGGGCAATTAACATTCAATCGAAATATTAAATGTTTTGAAGCAATGCAATGTGAAAATTTATATAAAATGAAGCTTGTTTAAGCTGTTTTAAGTATAAAAACTGGTTTAATCCAAAAAAGCATTCAAACGGTAAGAAGAGTCTCCCAGTATAGTCCAAGTGCCTCACTTTAAACATTGGTTTATACAACCAAGGCTCCAGAGCTTTTAAATGGCTAGATTTAGTGAGTTTGGAAGAAAACTAAGGAACATCTATGAACAAGTCAAGTCGGCATTTTCGATATATGCCGCCATAACAAACAAAAGGATTGGAACCGGTCCTGCCTGAAGTTGTTGGCCGTAAAATTGGCTAAGAATCAACACAGAAAATTCAAACAAAAGTTACTTTACAGCTGGTTGCGCAGAAGGAAACGAACAGGCGAAAGATTATCCCAAGAGTTTCAAGACTTCAAGTGAAAAGTTAAAATGGCAACTGTTCATGGGACAATAAGTGTTCATTATTCCAAAAGGCTCTAACTACCCCCAGCTATAACTTATATAGGACCACTGTGGAGGTAATTATGAACGGAAGATAGAAGCATGCTCTTATAATACCAGGGACTTCAATGCATGGTCAACTGACCGGGGATGTCAAAACATAACTGCTTTCGAGGTACGTTATGTACCATCATCGACCTGACGTTTGCAATTTCTAGCCTGACTAGTATCGCACACTAATACTTCTGTGAACGGAATCCTTACAAAGGCAGAACAGAGAGGTGGCTATGACATGCACTGAACGAAAAAGGGCGAGGTGAATTTTCTAGAGCTCTAGACCTACAGCTATTCAATGAAGTTAGAATAAAATATGAGAGCAAGAGACAAAAGCTGAGATAGACGCTAGAGGAGAGCGAACAATGGAAGGTCCACCTTATTTTAATAGTTAGGGAGACACGCTCATTTTTAAATTGTTTATTTAAGTGAAGTACCGGTCTATGTATTTTGTAATAAATTTATGTATAGTCTTCAATACTATTCGGAAGAATCGTTCGAAGTGTATTAAAGCTTCGATGTTACCGAAGTTTTAATACACTTTTGTTTGTTTATTTTGAGAAGGTTTATACATAATTTAATTAAGATTAAAATATTTTTAGATAAAATATGCTACCTGACAGCTACAAAGTATAGAATTACCTCAAAGCTAATGCTTTGCACCGTGTATCAACGCACATGTATACTGGCAAGGACAATGCTATAAAGTGTTTTCGGAAACGAGCTAAGCACACAGACGCATGCCTTGAGCATAATATGTCGGCGGCTTAATCACTTCCTGTCATCGCACATAACTAAAACTAAAGCCTAAACATAACCATATACATCAAAAATACATACACGAACTCAGTTGCCATCCGTGCGAATGAAATATGTATCTGTGATGTAATTTGTCTACCAATAAGTGATACATAATTACAAATTATGCATGGAAGTGAAGCGAATTGTGCCTCATGGCAGTCACATTGTAATCAACGGCATAACATTTCCTTCCGCTCCCCATGGCCCCAGTACACAGAAGCATTATGCGGCTCGAAATTATTAATAATCGCAGAAGCCGTCTGAAACTGACAATTTAAATGGCTTATATTGATAGGAAATTCATGTTTAATGAGATTTCGTAAGACGATTATTTACTGTCTCTGAACGCTATTTGATTTTCAATGTGACAATTCCTATTAAATAAGCAGCTTAGAAGTTTCTTAAGTACAAATTATACAATAAAGTGCATGTGCAAAGTGAAACTATAAAATTTATATTGCTTACAAAGTGTGCATGTTGTGTTATTAGGCGGTTAAGCTTTAATGCGAAAGTGCTCATAAATATTGGCAATTGGAACATTTTCAAAGTTGAACTGCAGTCCGCAAATATTTCTGTACTTCCAAACTTCCAAAATTTAAATTGTATACTCATATGCAATCCCGTCCAAATATACTGGAAGAACTTTTGAAATTCTTCAGAATTCCACCGGCCAGTTCAATACAATGATATAATATCAAAATAATATCAAAAGTAAACATGGTCGAATGGCTTTGAAGTGAAATGAATATTTTCGAAATGTTAAACAGTGAAAGCCAGAGTAAATAAAATCCCGGAAAAGTGCCACTTGTGCGACTGTCGTGTCAGTAAACAATGCGATAAAGTGGGACACAAAACGAACAAACGAAGGGCTCAAAAGTAATAAACAATATTCATGAAAGAGTAAATATGTCGCGGTTCGAGAAGCGAAAATGGTGTAAAGCAAATATGTATGTACAATATAACAGAGCGAAACTGTGACTGACTGACTGACTGACTTGATTGATGAAAGGATTGAATGCTGACGTGAAACAGGATTCATCTGTGCGGATTGAAGGGCAGTAAACGCTGTCAGCACAGCGTTAACCAGCGTCAAAAGACGATTTTTAGTTCCTTCTTTTTAATAAAGTATAAAAAGTCATGAAATATGAAATTAAAAAAAGCTATATTAAGCCATTGGTGTGTAGCATCACACAAAGACAGAGGGTGAGAGAAAGAGGTCGCGCTGCAATTAGCTGACTTGGTCTTTTATATTTCTCTTCAGCTCTGTGAAAAATTCCGACAGCGCATTTTATTGCTTGTTTTTTTGTTTTTTGTAAAAAAAAAAAAAAAATGGAGTCCTAACAAGACAAATACTTAGTTGCAGATAGTACGGTCGAACCAAAGTTTTAATACTCTTTTCAAGCAACAAGAAATTAGAATAGAAATATTTTGTGTGGATAGTTGAAGTTGTTTACACCTCATTAAAATTAGCAGAATAAATTGAAAATAACAAAAGTTTGACTATTTGAAAATTTTTTTTCTTGTTCCGCCAACTTTATTAAAAAGTTAACAGTCTAAAATTTTAATTGTGTCGCTGTGCTGAAAAATCGAATGTTGAAAACTACTTCACAAACTGATAGTACCACACACGAAAATCGTGCAATTTCCATAAACAAATACACGTTCCAGTATTTTTTTTCAATCGAAAACTGTTGACACACACACAAACAAAATTATTTAATATTTCAAATGGAAACCGCTTGGCAATATTCGTTTTTTCTTTTTTTTTTTATTAAACTTTTCACTGGTTTATAGAAATTTGACATTCAACATTCGGTTTTTACTTTTTCTTTTTATTCTACTCACGATCCAAAACAAATAGAATTCATAATGGAAATTATTCAACATTTTGTTTCAATTTGGTAGTAGTTCAGTTTAAGAGTAATTTTTTACGCTGGGTATACTAAGTTTGTACAAATATATGTAACTGGCCGAAGTAGGTGATACCGATCCCCTAAATTATATTGTTAATTAGCATCAAAGGTCGAACCAATATAGACATGACAGTCTGTCCGTATAAAAACCGAATTCTGTGTGACTTATGATAAAAGCCTTATACAACATACAATATATTCAAGTACGAATATAAAAATGTATGGTTTAATGGCGATGCAGGTTATCTCAAACACGAGCACACTTGACTGAAGCGCTCTTTCGTTTTTTTGTGTAAAAACAAGTTGTTAAATTTTAGAAATTGAATATTTTTCGTTTAAATCGAATTCAATATTTTAATAATGCAAACAACGAATAAAAGTTTCTAAAACAAAGAATTGCTAGCACATTTTTTTACATATTTTTAGGCCCTTTATCGAAGGTACAAGAGCCTATTGGTTTTGTGCAAATATATGTAACAGGAAGAACTAATTGTCGGAGACCCCCCAAAGTTACCCCCATTATGGTCAGGAGTGATAGAGGAGTCGATATAGCCATGTCCGTCTGTCCGTCCGTCCATCCGTCCGTCTGTGTGAACGAAAGGATCTCGGAAACGGTAATAGATAGAGACTTCGTGTTTTTTGCATTCGACTAGGACTGCTCCGGAATTTCACAAGTTTATTTTAAAATTTTGCAAATCAAAATTTTTCGGTTTTTCTTCAGACTGGAATAAGGAACATTGCGGAATTATTTACAGAATCATTGATCTGAAGTACAGTGTCCACGGATTCATATTTTACCTCATCAGTGAACAAACTTTTTAATTAAAAGAATGTTCATGCAGTTGGCGTTTGTAGAAATTGCTCTTTCTATTAGCTATTAAGGGATGCTAATTAAAAGTTGGTAGAATATATAATTCCAATGAATATACAAAGGAACCCATGCATAAGATGACACCCGCAAAAGTTATATAAGGCCGTGATATGCATCAGGATTAAATATTTCATATGAGTCTAGTTTGTGCACACGCCCTGACGGAAAAGACGACGATGCTAAAGATGAATTTCACGGGTGCTTGAAACGTCTTGACGAGCGCAGCCCCAAACACAATTTTAAAAACGTGCTTCGCGACTTCAACGCCAACATTGGAAAGGAATGAATCTTTGGCCCAACCGTAGGACAATTTTGCTTTCCTGATGCTACCTCCAACAATGGAAAGGGGCTGATCGATTTAGTTGAGAGATTACAAAATAGTCTCGGCTCATGGGCCTGGTGGTGAATGAAGACAATACGTAGTACTTGGTGTCTTCTCGTACGCCGTCATCGTCTCTTGCACGGTGTTGTAGAAAACTTCGTCTACCTTGGATACGAAATAACCAGCAACAACAACGTCATCAGGCGGAAAATCACTCTCGCAGATAGATGCTATTTTGGGCTGAGTAAGCAAATAAGAAGTAAATCCCTCTCTCGAAAGACGAAAAAAAAGATCTATAAGACGCTGATACTTCCACTCCTACTATATGGCGCAGAGGCATGGACCGTGATTGTATCAGATGAAACAGCGTTGGAAGTCTTTGTGAGGAAGATTCTCTGCATGATTTTTGGTCCTATTAGAGTCGGTGACGAGTTTAGGTCCCGTATGAACCGCGAGCTGTATGAGTTTTTCGATAAGGTTGACATATTCTGGGCTGGTCACCTCATTCCAATTGATGAAAAAGCAGGAATGACCAAAATCAAGATCAAAAAAGACGCTGATACTAAATTTTGACTATGTTGTCACCTTGTTCAACAGTAGCAACTTTCAATTTATGTCATGAAGTAGGCAATTTCATGGTACATATATTATGGGATCTTCATCGCCTTTTTCTACATTTTACCTACGGTGACAGGGTCTTCTAGGCCGAAGCAAAGAGAGTACTGGGTACAGCTAGTTCATATATTTATCTTCTTAATAGGACCTGTCATGCATTATTTTGGTAGATTCATTAATTAACATAAATGAAATATAATCTTTTACTATATTGGAAAAGGGTTTAATTTGAAGCTCATGTAATATAATGGTTAACACATAGTTCTTAAATTTCTTAAAAAATATAATGTTTAAAATCGATTGAAACTTACTTGAAGTGATAGGTTCCATTCTCATAGCCAAAGAAGGGTACCGTGTATGTCAGCATCCAGATATTGCCACCACCGCAGTCATAATATGGTTTCGACCAGCGTCCGTCCTCATACTTTACAGCCAATGTGTCGTCCTCGATGCGCTCCTCGGTGCGGTTTGAATACAAATGAAAGGCTGCAAGAAAGAAAAGGGTTTTCGTTATACTAGGATAGATAAATAAAGACTAAAGAATATGAAGTATGTTTGACGGATGAAAAACTTTCAGTTTAATAATTCCATAAGCGTAAAATAATTATTTTAATTCTAGCAAGAAGTTTGTTCATAAGAGCTGCTGGTCAGGCTCATTAATGAGGTGGTTGGTTCATTTCAACTTCCATGGTTGCTAGTTGATTAAAAGCTAAATACTCTAGAGATATTGGAAAGGAACTTTGTTTGTAAACGCTTCAATTAATTTGTCATTGAAGTATTTTCTAATTCAAAATTTCCATATTTCGCTATTTACTTCTTTTACAATTCAGCAAATATATTTCATATACATTGAAATGCGTTGTTGTATATTTTTGCTAGTATGGACTAGCAGTAGGTTGAAGTCGTTCGATTGTGTGACGCACTTTATTATCCATTTTGATGCAGTCTAGAGTCAATGTGACTAGAAACTTTTATTAGTTATCACTTTAAGTGGGATTCGTTCATAAATCCAAATCATACAAATAGAAATTCGCCTTCATAATAACTAATTACCATAAATTTGCCAGAAACATAAATATTAACTGACTCAAAAAACCTCTGCTTTTATTTATAATTATTAAAATATTAGCTACAAAGGATTTGAATATAATATTTTGACTCATTTACTTGACGAGTAGCGCTCAAAGAATGTTTATTACGAGTCCAATTATCAATTACTAATTACTAACTGCTCAGCTAATGCAAACAAAACGAGTTACTGTCGGTTGCACCGAAACTCAAATACCATTTTAATGAAATTTCAGCTTTAAAACCCTTTAGTAATACCTAAACGAGGTGGGCTATGTCTATTATGATATGAAAGAGAAGCCGCCAGTAATAGAAACCATCATATCCAAGTTCTCGCTTTTCAAACAGACAGTCAGTCAAAGGGACAGACGAACATATATATATATATATCACCTTGACTTTTGATACTGATCAAGAATAACTTGTTCCAATCCGATTGAGGTAACTCCAAAACATGGATTGTGAATGCATCAAAAGCTTCCTCGGGCATAGAAAAAGTTCACCAAGAAGTTTATTTATGATGTTTGGTTTTGTGAATTTCTCTGAAGACCAACCTACGCAACCGACAAACGATTTTTGACAACCTTCACGGAATTCGTCGCTAAGCGAACTGCAACCACGATTGAATTCGTCATACTTTGTGCATATTTTGTGAACATCTCTAACATCTAAATACTTCACATAGTTCGAGATCGGAATTTCGTTCACGCTCAAATCTGTAGTTAAAGCGGCTACGGATTTAAATCAAGCTAACACAACTGCATCATGTTTTCCTGTTGTGTTTATGGGCGCTCTATTCGGTCCGTTTTTAGATATTATGGAAGAAGATAAATCTATATTTTTATCCAATTTTTTCTGGTCTATGTTGTAAAACTATAAAATATTTTTAAATAGAAGAATTATTGGAAACTTACACTAGTAAATATTGTTGAAAACTATTATAAAAATATTTTTTATATAACTTAGTAGAATTAAATGGAACATGGAACATCAGATTTCATAAAATGTTTTAGCAGTCTGCGAAGCAATGTCAAATATTTATTTACTGCTCATTTATTTATTTCCCTTGTCCTTTAAGCATCATCTTTGAGTAGCAAATAGTTGACAAGTAAACATTTTATAACAAACAAGCACAAAAATACTTGTCCTGACTGACAAATTTAATTCGTTAAAGCGGTCCTTCAAAGTTTAGCAATGTGGTGTAAGCACTTGAAATTTAAACGTTTAAACGTTTTATAGAAAAGAAAACTGCCAACACACGGACAGACATGTTACTCTGAAGAATATATACGAAACTATCTGTGCATTAAATTCCATACGGGCAAAGTCGGGGAATTTTGCAACTAAATAGTTTGTTTGTTTGTACTTGTAGGTATATAACTGAGCACATATGCCGACATATGTGAATTTTATTTAAATTTTATGGTAAACACGTGACGACGGCGTATAAAATGGCGTCCGTTTACCCGTGTATATGTGTGTATGTGTGTATGTCAGCGTATTTATGAACATATTTGTTTATTTTCTTAGTAAATACATTAAATTTGTGCAAAAGCAAATAAAACCAAAAACAACAAAACAAATATTAGGAAAACTATAATCAAAAAAATGAGGCGCGCATGTAGAGTATGAAAAATCAAAGATATAACAAAAAGAGAAATGCATGTATTTGAATATATACCGAAGGATAAAATAAGCAGCGGATTAAGTTCAAGGACAAATAAGTAAAAATAAAATAATATGCAAGAGAAGCACAAGTTGCGCCAATTAATTTAATTAACACGAAATGCAATGAAGTTTATGAAATAAAATGCAGGCCAAATATTTGTACAAACTGACAGAAATGTTTTACATTCAATATAACAATAAAGTAAGATGCAAACGAGTATGCTGAACAAAGAGATGCGCTACAGTGTAAAATGGTAAAAGTAGGAATTGTGAGAAATAAATGAACGAAATCATGTCTTAAATATTTTTGGAACTGAAAATTTGTCGATGAAACTGTACAGATTAGAATACAGACATACAACATTTCCTATGAACTTTGTTGCCACTTTGGGCGTTGCTTAGTAGCTTTGGTACAAGCGTTCTACGTGTATATGTATGTAACCCATCTGCGAAACCTTGAAAAAAGATGTCACAGTCAGCGTAGTTCACGTTTATCGTCTTTGTGAATAGGTTTATCGATTAGTGTCGTTAGTATCGGCAAGAAAAAAAAAATGAATAAGTAAAACATTTAAAACAGTTCAAATTTTTATATTCTAGTTTAATATAAAAGACCATAAAGGCAATATCAAAAGCTCTCTAAAGTCTTCCATCAACTGCTAGTGCTGTTAATTCATTCTACGTAGCACCGGAACCGATTTCAGCTTCTATTGACTCAACTTTTGATGCTAAACTGTTGTAAGCTTCTGTTCATATATGTAATACATTTGTTTGTTACATTTAAGTCCACTTAAAATATCCTAGTTACGCTGCGTACAGGGTATACAGTTTTTCTAATTGAAAGAGCAAATATTTTATTTAATTGCCACTCGCCGAGTTGCTGCAGTAATTAAAAGCCACAAAATCAAAATTTATGTTTGTTATTTGTTTGGAAAACAATTTAATGCAATTAAATATAAATGCTGCATTAAATGTCTAATTTCATGGCGAGATATTTTACGATAATTATTTTATGTAGCAGCGGATTTCGGATTGCTTAAAGCATATTTTGTGTGATTTAATTAAGTGTTGGCGCGCAACTGGCTGAACGAAATTGTCTTTTTTTGGTAGCCAATTGAAAGGATAATATTGCGCAAAAGCCAAACTTCATAAATACTAAGTGGGAACAGAAGTTGAAGGAAAATATTTTGCGTCACCTAACTTTGAAATGTAATGAAAAAAGTTTTAGCATTTCGTAAAATATTATTTTGCATTCAAAGCGTTTCTAAGAAAGAATTCAAATGGCGATGAGCTCGTTGGGTGGCCATGCAGACACTGTAGCAATTTCGCAAATAAAAGTTCTGACACAAAAGGCAAATTTGACTCGAACACAGATAAATTCGATTCATTTTACATGCGCAAGATTCAAAAAGCATCCCTCGCTCTGCTCGACTTCGTTGCAAAATGGTGGGCTAGCTGGTGGCTCAAAGGCGGTGTCCGGCTTACACAGAAACAAATGTTCTTGAATTCATGTCATAACTGTCGTAAATCTTAGTTCAACATGCTTTTCTATGTTCTTCGATACTTTATTAGAATGTCCTTTGTCAGTCTTTTCACAGAAAATCGTTTTCGGTTGAAAATTTATGAATATGAATACCAAATGCATATAATTGTCGACTTGTCAAATTAAAGCAACAAACCGCATAAAGTTTTGTTATAAACGAAAAATGCTCAATAAATGTCGAAGTGCATGATTTATTTATTAATAAGCTGCATCTGTAGGTATATTAAGTAGTGTCAGTGATTTTATTGAAAAGCAACTATACGCTAGCTTGGACAGATTGCAACCGTTGGAGCATGAAATAATCTCTATACAGCTCAACCGTCAAGCATATTTGCTAGGACATGCGGCTTAGAAAGTTTGCCTTCTGCACGGAAGAAACAGTGGAAGAAGATTTAAAAGGAAGGCCCAAAAATATTGAACTTTTTTTACTATTAGTTTCATTTTAGAACTACATAATTGCCTTGGCATTGTGAACAGTATGGACAGGACAAACTATATCCCAGTAGTACACTGAATTTGGATAATTTGCGAAAAGAGAAGATAAATTGATTGAATGATAAAACCGACAGTTTACGAGATGAAGAAGGAAATAAATACATAAAATATACCAAAATAAAAGCTGACATGACACTGGTCTTACTGACTGTTGCTCTCCGTATGCTATATGGTTGTATACTCCATGCGCTTGAATATATTAAAAAGTTTCTGGACTAATTTCCTAAGCCTCACTACCTCAACAACAAAAAATGTATAGAAGATCTGGTGGAGCTCCATCTGGCAATAGCCTCTTTACGAGAAGATTCAATCGGTTTTGATGTCTTTTTGGATCGACAATCTGGAACACCCAACTTTAGGAATACGTTTTATTTCAATGATTAGATTAGTGTAGAACTTGGGGTTTGCAACTGCGTCGTGGGGTATATTCTGAAGCACTAGTTGATTTCGATCCAGACTCATTTTCAGCGCTATTGCAAGAACCGTAAACATTGATTGACCTCCTGTAAAAAGCTTCAGAAAATGTAAGCAAACTGGACTTTTGAATTTAGATCGTAGACTATATGAGATTCAAACAGAACAGCAAAAATCTTAAGAGGAGCACGAAAGTTCGGAATTAGAGCGAATTACGAAGTTATCATGAACACAGTTTGAAGTTTTGTTTCGAAATTTTTAAGTTTTAAAGGGCATATTAAGTGAATGTACAGGCAGAAGAAAGCGATGAAGATCTCATAAAGTATATACATTCTTGATCAGCAACAAAAGTTGAGTCGATATAAACATAGCCGTCTATCTGGATGTCCGTATGAAAATCAAGAACTAGGAGACTGTAATTCTAATAAAATATTACATTCTGTGTTTAAAGTGCAATGCGAGTGAGTACAGCATATCTGTAAGTCGGCCACAATCGAATGCTGCTTTCTGTTATTATTATTTCTTTTTTAAAATTTTGTTGAAGAAATGTCAGATGGTAGATGTCAAATGTTGTCAGTATGAAACAGAGTTTCACATCCTCATCAAATTACATACGTTTCTCCAAATTGTACTCAGTGGCAAATCATTAACACACGAGCCTAAATGCTGCCTTAAAGTTCACATGAAAGAATTTACGTTTAAATATTTGAACAGCATATTCCAGGAACTCTTTTTATTGTTGCCCAATACAGACACACATACACACGTTACATTTGTAGACATGCCAAACAAATTCCATTCTGGCTTACTGCATATCACAAACATGGAATTCGGAAAATCTCTTCTGCAATAGAAAAGTGGCATAGATTCATTTCCGTAACATGGCCACACCCGCAATTCAAGCTGTTTCAAATGACAAACATTTTGTAATGTTTTGTAAATTTGTGTGCCATGAATTGTAGTTTGAAGCAGTTCAAACCTTTAGTTTAGAAATTCCGGAAATGCAGTATTTCATTTCCTCCAAATTACAGCTTTATACAAAATACCACGAGTCATGGCACCAAATCGAAAATGTGTTTGCTTAAAACTCTGTTTGACTTGTGGCATTGCAGTGCTGTGTGAGGCGCGTACTCCACAAAATAAACCGACATTGAATAAACCGAATTTTTAGTTGCGACGACCAAAAGCGCAACTTAATTTGGTTGCCAAAAAGATGCATCTCTATTCACTTGATACATATAGTTCGATACGCTTAATTAATGCAAAATTTGATTTCTGAACTCAGCTATAAATATGAATTTTAAATAAGCCCGCATTTGTTGCATCGCAAAATTCAATGATTTTCAACTTAATTTTGGTTATTAAACGAAGTGGATTTTAATTGTTAATAAGCGATAAAAACTCTGTCAAAATTATTTCAGACGGAAACTGCGAACTGTCACTCTGTCGCACTCTGTTGCAACGTTAATTGCATAATATTACGTGTGACATGCCACTATGCATGGAATATTTGCCAGATGTAATATCCGTGATAGGTGCTCACCGAATTCGATTACAAGTCTTGCATTAAATTGGCTTCAATCTCACTCAAAAAAAACCAAACACTCAGCAGGAAACTGAATCCGAATCTGAGCCTGAGTCTGGCAGCTGTCAATAGTCGAACGGCAGGCGAACCGATTTGTGTGTAAAGGGATATACATTGAGGGTCGATTGGCAAACCGAATGTAAAACGCAGAAGTCAATTTGAAAACAGCAAAACACATGAACGTTCCGAATTGAGAAAGCTTAAAATCAGTTCAATCTATTGTATCATTCAAGGTCGGTAAGGGCAAAGGAATATCGCATTCAATCGGTACGTCTGGTAACGAGCCTCCCTCTCTGTTCACCAGTTTAGTGTCTGAGTGCTGCCATGAAAATCACTGCTAATTAAGAAGACTTCAAAGTTTATTACCGGCGGTTTTGATTTCATTTTTCGAGCGCAATTCATTTACATTTTAAATAGTTTCATTCGAGCTTGATAACTTGTTATAACATGCACACTAAATATTTCTTGCCGGGTATATTAAATTTGTTCATATTTTTGTACTATAATAAAAAGAACAAGTAAGGAAATTTCAGTCGGGCGTAACCGACTGTAAGAGGCCTTGTAAAATAAACCTGTAAAATTCCGGAGCAGTCCTAGTCGAATGCAAAAAACACGAAGTCCTATCTATTACCGTTTCCGAGATCCTTACGTTCATACGGACGGCCAGACGGACAGACGGACATGTCTATATCGACTCCTCTATCACTCCTGACCATAATGGGGGTAACTTTGGGGGTCTCCGACCATTATTTCTATCTGTTACATACATTTGCACAAAACCAATAAGCTCTTGTACCTTCGGTACAGGGCCTAAAAATATGGAGAAAGAAGAACTTTAGACCTTATAATAGTGGAATGTTGCTGCTACATTTAGCTTCTTTTTTTAGCACGAAAGATTGTGTGTACCGAAAAATTCGGCTTCATTTCGGGTGTTTTCTTTCAGTTTTCAGATTTTTTATTTTAGTTTTAGTAACTACTTGTTTTGTTGAAGTGTTGTGCTTTGATAGGTTTAGCAGGCACAGCCTAATTCCAAATTAAATCATGTACAAATTTAATAAATATCAAATTAAAAATTGCAGATATTCGTGCGTCAACGCCTGAGAACAGAAAAAGTCTTTGAAATGGCGTGAAAAATTACGCAAAGAAGGACACAAATCTTACTGAATGTGAATGTACACAGGACAACGGCAACAATGTCCACATAAATCACTTCAGAAAATTGCTTTCCTTGTTCACTAACAACACTCCGCAGCTACTTGCCAGTCTACTACTTTGTACTTTTGTCGAAAATAAAACACTTATTCGCCCACAACCCAACGTCCAATCGTTCGTGTACTTACATTTCAAGTACTGCTCGTTGCGAGCAATCACTTTTTCGGCATTCTTGCGCGCCAAAAAGAACCATTCAGAGGTGTTGCCGAGGTAGTGGTACTCGGTGGCGAGATCCTTTGCGAAAATGGCGCCCAGATTCGGTGGCGGCAACCTATAAGCGAAGGGGCAGAATAGGCCCGGCTGCGCGGGATGCTCATTCCAGTCGAAGCAATTGCCCGCAGCGAAGATGTCGTCATCGAACTCAACCATTGAGAGTACGGAGGCATGCAGTAGATTGACGTCCTCCTGCACCGAGCGCGAAGTCATCTTAAAGATTCTGCAAGAAAACGAGAAATAAATAAAAAGTTAGTAGATGCAAACTGACAGATACAGGAAATGTAATCAGCGCTGCAATCCACTGCGCTGGCTGCCTTTCCGGCAGAGCGCAAGACTCTGCTGCGCTAGCCAAAAATTTGCAAGTCAGCGCAAATTGCATTTAAAGCCATAAAAATGAGTTTAGACCTCCAGCAGTGAGATATGCTCCACTCGTAGCTCATTGCAGCTGAGCATTCTCCAGAGACCGAACTGAGTGGAATACAGAGCGAATATAAAATTCAACAACTGTGTTCTATAGCCGCTGGTGCGCGTTACCCCAAAGAAGTACAAGCTGCTTGGCTCAATAGGTTGCATACGCGCGATGCTTGTGTCAGCCCACTGTACATCTTCAGGCGGCACCTCAAGCAGCTTTTAAGCGTCGCTGCGATTGTTTGAGTGTATAAGCGAGTGAAAGTGCATTGTAATAGGCTGAGTGAAGAAAGCGCACTACTTCAGATTTTCCTTTACTGGTGCATAAGCAAGTCCTGAACGAGATGAGAAAAAAGCTTCAAGCGAATCTGAATAATGATATTTTGTATCTCAGGCCAGGAGTAGAATGAGCGCAGTTTATGGCTTTTTTTAATTAAATTTTCCCATTATGGCTTCAACTACACCAAAGTGCAATTTCTACTGAATGCCGACAAATTTTCATTGAATTAGGGTTTGTTGAAATTGGTGAAAAGAAAGTAGAAAACAAAAGTGTTCATACAAAAAAGTGGAATAGGTTTGCATGGGGGTTGGTACATACATTGAATACTAATTATCTGCAGAAAGTATAGAAGAGTTATTACGGATAGCACGACATACGGATAGACGGACATGTCTATATCGACTCGAATTTTGATGCTGTTCAGAAATGTATATACTTTTTGGGACCTCGTCTCATTTTGTCTGTTACATAATGTTGCCTAAAACTAATATACACTCTTAAGAAGTGACGCAATATCAATTGGAGCGTTACGCCAGCAGAGGCCAATTGAAGAATTTTAAGGCCCTGTACCAAAGATACAAGAGCCTAAGGAGGAGTCGATATAGCCATGTCCGCCTGTCCGTCTGTCCGTCCTGCCCGTCTGTGTGTCCGCCATTTTGAATTTTGAAAAACCGACATCGGAACTGAAAAATGCACAGTTTTGATGCAAACAAAAATATGGTATAATGCCTCAAATAATTTTTATTTTCAGATTCGTAAAATAAATATTTAATAATTTGTTGTGTAAAATATTGAAATCGAATTTGAATACATTCGGCTGAACTCAAATACAATTTTTTTTATGCCCTACTGCCCATTAAACAGCTCGCTAGCGCTTTCTATTGTGCGTTGTTGAGTGAATGAATGGATGAATCAGTCAGGCCGAGCATTCTTTTGAATAATAATGTATGCAAGTATGTAGGCGGATTTTTTTCAAAAAAAGAAAAAAAAAACAAAACTATTCCGATTCCATGTTGTCATTTCTGATCCCATCACCGACCGAACATGCTTAAGCTATCTTTTTTTTTAATTAGTTTTGTTCTTAGCGACTTCTTTGTTAATTAGTTAGTTTGTCCTTCCAGTGCTCATTTGTATCTGTCAGTGACATATCTGTTCACTTTTGCAAAAACTAATTGGGTTCCACCTCGTCAAAGTCAAAGTAAAAGTGAAAATGAAAGTTGTCGTCGTACTTGTTCCCGTTGAAGCTGTCGAATGTTGACTGTCAACTCGAATGTCGTTGTCAGCATCGGGAAAAGCGACAGCGACAGCATTAAGGCGTCGATTATTTTCCATGCCGTCCGTCTAACCGTCAAGCTGCAAGTGACTTTTGCAAAGTGCCGCGATTAATTTGAAAAACTGAGACGCAAATGTTTGCGTTTTACTCACTCGTAGTCACTCAATATTCCAGCACTCACTAATGAGCCTCTGAAATAATCATCAACCACTTGAACAATGTTGTTAAAGCCTTTTCAACACATTTCACATTTTCAAAGCCTTTCACGTCTTTCTTTCATAGTCGCTACATTCTGGTCTTGCCTCGCTTGAAGCGTGACCAAGCGTTGAGCTCAAGTGCGTCATTAGTGTTACCTGAACCCGACTTGACAGTCGAGTATACACATTTATGATCTGCTCACCTCTTTTAGTTAACTTGTACCATTTCGCTACTTGCTACTGCTTTGATGAGCTTCTCGAATGCATTTTAGCAGCAATTATAAATCTAGCAACTTATTCGAGCACAAATTAAATCCAAGTGACAGGCAGCGTATACGCATTAAATAAAGAAAAAAAATGGCGCTGCAGTTCAGTATGGTTGACTATGAGATACTCTATACCAAGTCTATATTTTATTTCAAAGTCTTTTCTTATAAACAAATATTCTACATCCTTATTGTAGTCCTTTACACTTTGAGTACAGGACTTAAAAACGAACTCAGTCTACGTAATAATTGCAACTCCGACTAATTATTGTTGATTAAACATTTAAACAGAGCGCGAATGCGTGAGTGCTCGCATTAATCAAAACATTATTCTACTTTATTTAGTTTAGTTTAGTAATTTTCGTTGAAGCCAAGGAACGCAGGAACAGAGTCCGAGTACAAGTTGAGCAGTTAATTACGTTTTTGCACTTTCGCGCATTTCGCAGACTTGTAGAAACTTTTCAACTTAATTTCGCAAACAAAACAATAAAGAGAAGTGCACTCGAGTGCGTAAATGTGCCAAGTCGAAAACACGGAACCGGATACTGTCTCCGGCTTAGACTTCGTCTCAAATGAGCATAGACATAGACTTAAATGTAAGCGAAAAAGATTTAGAGCGTAACGTAAACGTAAGCGGAGTTCTGTAACTTGCAAAACTTTATGTTGCAGAAAATTCTTTTTTCAGTTGTAATTGAAGAAATTCAACTTCCGCAAAAGTGTACTTCGAGCTCGTCATCTCTCTCTCTCACACACAAGTGTTGAAGATTTTTCAAGAATGTAAACTTAAATGGGTAAAATTTGCATGGAAATGTCTTCTTGAGTAGACATACGAGTAGGTCTGCATATGTGAATGGTTTATTAAAAAAACGACATGCTCAGCACCGTTTTCTTAATGTCTTGCTGAAACTTAACAGCCGTTATTCAGTCGGTTAATACAATTTCGGTTAGAGCTTAACGAATGCCAATCAAACTGAGTTATTAGATATATGGTTGGCATGCAATGGATGAGCTGTTTCAATCAACTCAGTCAAAAGTGATTATAAAAGATTTTATAAGAAGAGTTGGAACTATTATGAAACAAGGCTCTGGATTTCAAAATAAAGCCTAATAGAGAACTATGCTGCTACACAATTTTTACTTGAAAAGCTCAGAAGCTGCTTCGTGCGAAAATGCTTACTTGTCTCTTTTATCATCATTAAAAGGCGCAGTTAACAAGAAATTGAGAAACTGGTACTTGAATCCTTATATTGTATATGCATATAAAAGCAGTTGAAGCCACTTACACAAAAGTGTGTATGCACTTGCTTGTGAATTGAGAATTGTGTCCTGCATAAATAGTTCACATTTCTGAATATTCATAATAAAATTTAGTAAACTGTTCAACAAACATTTTCAAACGTCGTGGTGACAAAACCCTTGTGTCCAAGCGTATAACTTTACAACACATATAATAAGTAAATGCAAATACCAGCAAAGGAATTTCGCAAAAATAAAAGAAAGCTTATCTAGGAAGTAAGATTAAGAGCCTTGAAATGCATTTTAAATATTTAAGGCTACAATTTTCACTTAACAAATCAAATTAGAACAAAAATAACTAATTAAGGGCGGAAAATTATGTTAAAAAGAAAATTGGCAAATTAAATCCTTATTTCGACACCTTCCAAGTTTGTTGCTACCAAAAACAAAAAAAACAAAAAAAAAAAACACAAAAAAAACTCAAAAGAGAGTCCGAACTACGTTGAATATCTGTTACAAATTATTCTTTTTTTATTTTCGAACCCTCTCATTTTTCTGCCACTTGTGTTTCGTTTTTTGTTTTATTATTTCAATTTCCGCTTCCTTTTTGTATGGGAAGTAACTAAGAGAAAAAAAAAGTAGGCAAAATCAGACAGAACTCGAGGTGAACTTGAGTGTTGACGGCGAAAACGATGTCGTAAGAAAAGGCGAATTGTCCTCGATTAATTATTAAAGGCTGGCGACAGATAGGAATTCTTTCATAGACATGGCCGACGATTGCTTTTGATGGCTTGACTTCTTCAGACTTTGTGTTACATTTTTTTTTCTGAACAAGGTAGTAGGTAGAATAAAGAAGAAAAGCGCACATTCAAATTGAAAGGTTGATTTAGCCATTTTTACAATTGAATAGGTTCTACTAACAATTCATTACAAAGTTTAAACATTTCATTGTTGTATTGACAATTGACATTAAAATCTAAATATTCTCATAGATGCTTTGAGAAACACATATAGAACGTTTTTCAAAACTATTTAGCTTGGTTTTAAATCTACAAATTAGATATAAAGATATTAGTGACTAATACGGCACACCTAGATCACATAAGAATCCTTTATATTTAAATGGTTTTTAAAGTAAAATAAGTTTTACATATCCAAACAACATATTCTCAATCACTGTGATCCTAGACTGCGATTGAGTCACCGTTTTAAAATCTATTAGTTGCAACGGTAATAGATTCGGTTCTCAAATCAATGAAACGAAACTGTGATGATACATTTATACATGTCCTGAAAGTATCGCAAATTCCGTTCGCAACACAAATTTTAGCACAAATACGTTGATCAGTATTTTCATTCTTTATAAATAGTCGCTAAAGCTACTTTACACACACTTGTTGACAAATTGCGTTAAAAATTTGAACACACTTCATCAGTGTTATCAATGGAACTTATTCGCCAGTCGTTGGAGAAGTTATAAAAAGAAATGTTTGTCAAAGTACAGCATTAAAAAATTTTACTTTATACAATGCTTTTCACACATGTAATTAAAATTCTTATATATAAAATAATTTTTCGCATAACTAATTAAGAAACTTTATAAAGGGGAAAAAATGTCACGTCTGAAATAAGTGTATATGTGACATGGGGCAGAATGATTGGCTCACTTCCAGAGGTGACTACGTGCCTGATTGGCGCAACGTTCAAGCAGAGCAGTCACGTCAAGCAAACGTCACACAGAATATGTATGCTGTCTGCGACGCCATTTGCAGACGCAACCATATTGAATGTGCTTTTGTGTCAGTTGCTTACTTTATTTGCTCCATGGTCCAATGGTGCTATATTTGGTGAATTATTGAAACAAATTGAACCGTTTAGTGTATTTAAAGACACAAAATATTTCCGTATTTCCGAGAACACCGCCGCGTGGTAAACCACAATGTCTGATAAAATGCCCTTCGTCGGCAGATAGAGATTATGCTTATTGTACAAATTATTTTTCCAGATTCCATATGCAACTGTTAGTTTAAAGTTTATGCAAAGATATGATTTTTTGTATCCCTTGTATCCGATTTTAAACAAAGTTAACCGGATTACTTTCTTGAGCAACCCACTTACACACAAAAATACATACATACATTCATTAATTTGTGTATATATAGATATCGATGAAGATAGATATAGACAAATATAAACGATTTTATGTTAGCCTGATACTATTTAATGTTTGTTTACAAAGAGTCTCGCATGCCAGACTCTTCTGTTGTGAGGCATTAATTGTGTTTAAACTCCGCCGCTAATGAAGTTATTAAAAATAAATTACTTTATTTAATTATCGCACGGAAAGGCAATATCATTTGTAATTGCTATAAACTTTTCTTTTTTTTTTTTGTCTTCTTTTAAATGTTATCGAGAAACAAAAAAAAAAAAAAAAGTTCAGCAAAATTAATTAAAAGTTGTGGTATTAATTTTCTCAGCTGTTGCCGACGATGTTATTGTTGAATAAAAAATCGTAGGCATTTGTCGTTGACATTTTAACGGCTCTCGGCACACGCGAACTTCAACACAGACAGATACACATACATATATGTTCTGTGGGGGTGAAAAATTTCATAGCTGCATCTAATGAACTTTACCAAATACAAACTCGAACAAGCGCTTATCACCCCATTACTTCTTTCTCCAGTTTTACTTAATCTTCATACACCATCAAGACACACCGTAGTAAGCCAGCCATTTTATTCAGTTGCCGCCCATTTTGTGTTTGCTTATTTGTTTTGAAAAATGGTTTTTTGATTTAGTTGGTTAATTGCTTTCAAGTTAGAAACTTATTTTTTTTTTCTTTTCTGTTTTCTCTTTTCGCTATTGTCATTGGCGCCATTTTTTGCTGTTGTTATTGTTGGTTTAATTGCCGCAAAAACAGCAACAAAAACAAAGACAAACAAAAACAAAAATAGAAATGCCAAAAAGTTAACAAAACATTTAGTCGTAAGACTAAATTTTCCCAAAGCGAAACCAAATGAACATAATGAGTCCATTTCAATGGCGGCAAAGTTTTCGTCTTGCCATTGCTCCACCATCTGCTTTGAATATTTCAGTATTACAGAAACTTTTTCAAGATCGCAGTAAAGCATTAAAACATTTTTCACAATTCAATTCTAAAAATAATTGTTAGGATAAGACTGACACAACAAACAAGTCAGTCACTTAATTGTTTTACGGAATAGCAACAGAAATGCTTCTCAGGTGCTTTTGGTTTAAATTCGCAAAATTAAAATAAATAATAAAATATAATAAAAAAGTTTATAATATTATGCAAATTGTTAAACAACTACAGCAACCTCAATCCTTGCTTAAGAACATTTTGAAACCAATTAAATTGGATGCTGGGCAAGTACAGTCCAAAATTTTCGAGCAAGTTTATAAATGAAAATTAGACGCACAAATGCGATTACGATTCATGGCAATTGTAAACGTTATTAGAATTATGATTAAATTGCTAGCACTGCAGCATTTCGTCCTTGAAGCAAATAATGCTTAACGCAAACCATGGCTTGTCTCTGTCACCAAAGCATCAAGCCACTTGTGTGGCCACCTTATACAAATAAACAAAAGTTTCAGCTTACAAAATGAAGTAAACAAAAGTATCTTTGATATTTTTTTGTTATGGCGTAAACAAAAATATTTTGAATTTGTTGTTTTTCCATACCTTTCTTCATAATGGAGGGTTACACTTACAAACAAACCTTATCTAACTTCCAAATTTTTTATATGAAAAATGTTTTCTTGTGTATCTTAAATTAATTCTTAAGTCTCTATCTCTGTAGCCTAGTAATACAATTTCGAATATTTATAATCTACAATATATAGATAATGGCGCAGTTCAATGCTTTGGATGGCCAGAGTTTGGGCACACTAAGGCATGCTAAATGCTCTATGAAACATGAAAGCAATGACTGGCCTAACAAACTAAAAAACATGAAAAATGTGCTGACTCCTCTGTAAGTTACATTTCCAGCTATAAAGATTGTAGGATAGAACTTCTTTCGAAATAAATCTTTTTAAGAAATAGCTAGAAAGTAGAAACCCAGTTTATAAAAGGATATTTAATAAAGCAGTAACGAAGAATGTAAGAATCTACTGCAGAACTTTTAAGATAAGATCATTGGAGAGCTTTTAAATACTTGAAATGCCCTACAGAGCCAGAGACAAAACCTAAAGTCTTTACTTAGAAGCACTTAAATCGAGTGGAAACATTTCTGGACTCAGCAGGTCAGATGAGTATGCAAATTCGATCATTTACAATTGCGGAAGTTCAAGAAGAAATAAAGTACATAAATATAAAAAAATCGACTGGCTTTGATACCGTCACGAGCAATGCCAGCGGAACATAAATCCAATAACATATGCTTTAAAAAACCAGAATAATTATATAGCAATTTTTCTGAACATCCAACAAACACTTAATAGGGTATGGTACCCAATCCTACTATGCAGAATTGAAAAATGGATCCAGCACGCAGGTTTTCCGTAAGTGAGATTTTTGGTTCCAGTTTTCAACACTCGGTATACGGCCAATATGCCCTTCTCATGTGAGGTGTGTGTGGCAACATATGCCGATGATACAGCAAGTCTTTTCCGACAGATGCCTCTCAACTTTGCAGCTTAGAGAATTGGTTAACGAAATGGATAATCCACATAGATTATTACAGTCAACAATTACGATTAGGAAGCTGTACATCAATAAGTGGCTCTCAAATTCTCCAAAGTTACTCAGTTAACTCTATGTCAAGGAAAAGAGAAATACAAAAATATACAAGAGAGCAAAGAACTAGGTCTATTAGTTGATTTCTCCATGACAGGTTCATGTAACACCAACAGTGGAGATATTGTCGGAAATTTTTTTTTAAACAACCAAATCTGGCTTCTCGCACAAAAACTTTTGCACATATGCATTAAAATCTGTGTTTATGTTAAATTATATTCGTGGTTTTATATTCAGGGGGCAGACATTATTAGGCAAGTTCCTCTCCAATCAGAAAGATGTCTAAGGACAAAAAATATTACATACTAATATCTTCAGATCCTCATCAATAATTTTTTAATGAGTTTTTTACAGACAAAAACCAGCGTTTGTATGAGATACTGCCTCGATTTTGAGCAAATTATACTAGACCGCTTTTTCAACTTAAATATGAATGACTGGAAAAACCAACTAAACAGCAAAGAATCTGTTGGTACGGAACCTTAATATACAAATTCAGAAATATTGGTGCATATATATATATATATCTCGCCCGAGTTACTTTCCGGCTCTCTTTTTTTTACTGTCGCTAGTTTTTCTGCATGAAGTGTAGTCAGACTACCCTTGTTTCTCTCTGGAAAAACTCCTAGCTAAGTGTTGAGCTGGAATCATTTAACTAAACACAGCATATTTTGATATTTGATTGAGATTGTAGAAGGATGTTGGAGTTTATACGCTGCTTAATAAGCTTTTTTTACAACTCATATTCAAATGTAACTGAGATACTTGTTTCGAAGGATTATTTTTTTTAGCGATATGCATCGGAAGGTGGCAACTAAAATATGTCTTGGGCAATTACCGACGTGCAGGAAAACATTACCAACAGAAACAGCAGAACCAACAACATAAATAACGCTTATAAAATGACTTAATTCATTTTATTGTGATTTTTGTGTTGATGACATTGCAGAGATGTGCATTTTCCGCCATTGTGCTACATTTGAAAGGCTCAACATGCTAAATTCATATTAAAATGTTCCATGAACATTCCAACAACATCAGCACCAAAACCAAAAGAACATTCCAGTCGAATAAGCTCGACTATTAGATACCCTGTAGACTGTGTAATGCTGACTCTAAAATAAAGTATGCGAATATTAGATTATGAATAATATACAATGTGATTAAGGCATGTTTATGTAAAGAAAAACGACTACGATTTATTGTGAGTTTGTCGCGTTACTTGCGTGAACCAATCTTACATACAAACCAACAGACAAAGCCATATCGTTAACATTTTTTATGCTGATCAAGAATATATTTGTATTCGATATATCCTTTTGGCTGTTACATACATTTCGCAAATATTATATACCCTATTGCTGTAAGAGGGAAAAGCGTCAAAATGAAAACTTTTTGTGCGAAGGAAACAAAGAAATATGATGCAAACACAAACATGAAGAGCGTGGAGTGTTGCAGAGAGGAAGCGGGTGAAACGAATTCCATTGAATTGAATAACTCATTTTCTGAACCTGACATAGGCAGCAGTTTTTATCGCTGCTTTTGTTGTTTTAATTTGGTACATTGTACATTTCCGAGAAGTCACTTGCAAAATTTCTGGTTTGTATGGCTTGAATCAAGCGGCCTTCCGAGAAATCACTTGCATGTTCGATCACTTTACACATATTTCAAGACAATACGGCTTAAATAAGTCATATATCACAGCGCTTGAATATTGTATGACATTTACTTAACCACTTAACCACTTAACCACATGCAGTGGCAAAATTGTATAATTTAAGCTATTGAGCATGCTTTGGTTCGATGCCGACAATGGTTAATGGTTAATCCAATTGATAGTGCATAAAATATAGATTTTTATTAATCGAATCGAAATTGATCAAAATTTAAAACAAATACGTTGATCAATATTTTCATTTAAAACACCCGGACTCAACGGACTTCTTGATATTGTTATTGAAGCCAATAATCGTACAATGGTGCATACTAAAATAATTAAGATGAACAACTACATACAAGTATGTAAAGATTTTTTAAAACTTTGGCGATCTAAATGTTGACTCTGAAGCATAGAATGCTTAGCATTGAGTCAGACCGAAAATTTCATTTGAAAGTATTTAAGAACATGGTGTACTATCTCTTTTATATAACATCTTTTAGTTTTTTTGCAATTACAACAACAAAAACTATAATAACAATAAGGATAACTTCTACTCTTCTTAGTGTTGTACATTTTATGCATAAAATGAAATACATGCAATATTTTATAAAGTAACAAAGCCATTGTTGTTGTTTTTCACTTAAACTTTGTTTACGTCTTATCAGGAATATATAGACGAATGTATCTGAAGCAAATGGGGCCAAGCTAAATGTCAACAATGAATGAAAACATGAACTGAACAATATTAAAGCATCTGCCTCGCACCGCACAGCATCCCAAAATTCAATACTTTCTTTGAAAATAACTACGTCGCTCACTTTAAGTGCCACCATTTTTCGTTTATCCTTTCTCAATTGGCGCCATAGTCGACGACATTTTGAGCGATGCTCGCGTGCAGTCGTCGTCAGAGATGAGGCCGCAGATGATGGCGAAGAAGAATAAGAAGGCAGAGTTGAGTTTTGCTCCTTTTGTCACACAGTTTGTGTTTGCTCAAAGTTCGTAGTGCATTCATTCAAGCGTGCAACAAATGCGCGAACTGAGCAAAAAAAAAAAAAAAATGTGCAACATCAAGGAAAATTGCTACAATAGAGTGTGCTCGACTATGAAATGCCCTGTCTGAGCGCTTTTATTTCAATTGTAAGCTACAAATAAAATTTTGCAAATATCTTTTCAGCAATTTTTAAGATTATTACGTTTTCATACAATCATTCGATAATACAAGGTATGGTCTGATGCCATAATTAGTTCATATTTATTTTATCTGAAACGGTGAAGTATTTAAATACTCAAGATTGGCAGCTGACTTTCTCTTTTATATTGCAAGTATATATTTTTCTACCCTATAGGTGCACAATATAATATGAAGAGTATCAATGTGAAGTACATTCAAATAGAAACTTTTGTATGCCAAGAGGAAACAGGAAACCAAATTTGTTCTCCGCTGCCATTATTGCGTTTTGATTCAAATACAACTGCATATAGCCAAATCTATATATTTTGTATACAAATACATATACATGTACGCAGCCAAAGGTACTTGTGTCTCTTTCGCTTTTATTTTATTCCATTTGTTGTCGAACCAACTAAAACAATCCTTGCTAGCGCGCCGTGAAAATACTAAAAACAATTGAAACTCGTAAATTAGTTTGGAATTGAAATTGTTTTCTTCGTATTTTGTAAGCAACTTTGTGTGTGTTGTGTTTCCTTTTTCCTTTTGTTACTTGACGCCTTTCGCTTGTTTTTGTCCAGGCACAACAACAAAAAAACCGGAAATAGTCCAAAACAATAAGAGTACAAAACAATGAGAAAACAACTTCAATTAGTCAGTGGAATAGGTGGATATTTGTATAACTTTGTGTGTGCGGGAAGATCTTTATTGCCTGCTATTTCCTGTAATGTCTGTTGTGTGTAAACTTAGACTTTCTAGAGTTCAAAAAACTTTAAGCAGTACTTATAAGCTGAATTCTGTTTGCGTTATTGTCTTGCTGCTGTTCTGATTATAAATATCAAATATTTGTATAATAAAAACTTTGGTAACAGGTTGAAAGTGTATCAAAAACTAGTTTAGACACAGATAAACTTTGAACTGTTTCTAGTTGTTTGTTGAAAGTCGAGAAATATGATTTCTCCTGCACAATAAAATTATAAATTTACATAAAATAAAACAAAAGGAAACCCGATTTTCATAAACTTCATACTACTTATTTACCTAGTTTAATGACCTTCATACCAGCTGCAATAATCCATATCTGGTTATTCCGTCGCGTGTCCGGTCGTCCTCTATTATGTCGTCCATCAAACAAACTTAAGGCCACATCTTATAAACCATGCGCGCTGCAGCATTTCATCCATTCGAAAAAGCTGATCAGCCCAGCGTCAATTCCCTATATGTGCAGGATTATGTCGACCTCCTCGAATAGCTCACACAGATCGTGCGAGCAATGTTTCTTTCGAAGGTTTTGAATCTGTCTTACTCACGCTCCATACTCCAGCAGGACCGTAATTGTGAGCGTCTCTTTGGACTCGCTTTTAGTCATTCGAAATAGGGTTGTACTTTTAATATGCTTGCGTAAATAGCAATAGGGCTTCTTAAAGATAGGACAACAAACATTGAGATTTTAGTCATTGGGCATTTATCGGACCATCGCTGCCGAGCCTGCGATTTGTTATTTTTTAGCTCTTCAATAAACGAGTCGACTTATAGCCATAATTAATTCCTCCAAGAAAGTTAGAGAAGAAATTCCTCTGTCAGCATTTTTCATGCTCCTTTTTCTTGCATCACTTCTTTCTTTTCTTCCTTCCTGTTCTCTCAAAAGCGTTGTCTACCAACTCACTTTATTCTGACTGCAGAGTTTTTTGAAAGCAGACATTCTTCTCTGCAGTAGCATTGTGATAGTCCTCGATATAGCAAGAATTAGCCATATTTATGTACCAGTTGATATGTCTTTACTGTTTACATATATGTTCAGAAGACGGCAAAGTTTCCCGAAGCAGTCGGGAGAGTGTGACTGAGAAGACAGATGCCACAAAGGATCAAAACTTCCTATTCAATATTGTTACTGGTGGCGAGGTATGGTGTTTTCAATACGACCCTGAAATCAAGTGTCAAAGTGCCGACTGGAAGCCGCCCGGTGAGCCAAAATCTAAAAAAATCACATTTGAAAAAGTCAAAAATTAAGACAACGTTGATTTGGTTCTACGATTCGAAGTGCTTTATTCACCAAGAGTTCGTTTCACCGGGCCAAACAATTAATGTTTGTTATAAGGCGTTTGCTCCGTCGTATCCGTTGTATTCGGGCAGAATATCGCGAAGAATAAAATTGTTTGTGCTACAGCAGCATCCACACATTTAGTTTCTGATTTTCGGATCTTAAATTTGTAGTCCTGTGTAATGAAATTATTGAACAGAGAGAGAGTGTTTGGAGCTTTTGTCATTTTATTGCAATCCACTAGATTTTCTGCTGTTGTCAGCGCCATTGTTGCACGTCAGCCATTTTGACATTAACATTGTTTGTTGTTGTTATCGATAAAAATGACATTATTGTCATTGTTCTAGTTGCTCATATTGTTGTTGTTGTTGGTCTATTTCGAACGACATGAACAAATTTTTGTTGCTGAATATTATTATTTCTATTTTTAACGCCTACAAGAGCAAAAGTTAAACCTATTTGAATCAATTTGTAAACGAATACATGCAACGGTGTCGCATTTGTTATTGCGTTCGTGTTCGTTTGCGGGTGAAATATTGTTTTTGAGTTAAAAACAATTATTCAATTTGACGAAACAAGTGTAAAACTGCAATTCATTGCCATATTACTTTGCAAACAGACAAAAAAATATAGTTTCAGTTAAAAAGGATATATTTAATTTGTGCAAATATATGTAAAGCAGAAGGAGGCAATGCAGAAATATAGTTCAATGTTGTCCCCTAAGTACTGCTTCCCTAGAGAAGCATGAAATCTGTTTTCATTTCTCATAGCAGTGTTAAAATTTATATATTGAAAAAGGTTGGTGAGAAACCAGTTGATTCGCTGCTTATTTTAAAAACAAACCCATATTTTTTTTTTACATTTTAAGCAAACAGTTTTGAAATTCAGAGCAGTTTTTCAAATATACTTAACAACAACATAGATGTGCCTAGATACATCTGCCTTACCAATTTTGGAGAGTAGACTAGGAGAACAGACTATTTTTAGTTGTGGGCGAAGATTATTAAAGCCTTAATTCCACTAAACTTAATGCTTTCATATTTTAATATAAACGTTCAATGAAAATTTATCTAACGACGCATTAAACTGTTTTCTGCTAACCAAACCAATTCAATTTATATCCACAGCACAACGAAATGCTGCTCATAAATTCTCTGCAAAACACACACCCAACCAGATACATATACCTACTCGTACATTTGTAATCAGAACTTTTGCTAAAAGATTTGCTCATACTTGCTCGTAGTTCGGCCACACAAACTCTGAATCGCAATTGAACTCGACTCGAATCCAATCTGTATAAGTTTGGCCAAAAGTTCGTTAATCGCTTTCACTGCTGATTATTTAACATTTAGCTACAAATGACTGGGTAGGGTTGAGCGCTAAAGCTGATGCACAGAAACAAGGGCGAAAAAAAAGATACTCATAGTCTTATCGGACAGAAGTATAAATATGTAGCTGAGTGGTCATTCCATTCATTTCATAGAGCTCGTAATTTCTAGCAATATGCTTGACTAAAGCGTTTTTGTATTTTCTAAGAAATTAACTGCACTATAACCTTTCACACCTACGTACACAAACATGTACGTGGGTATGCCGCCGTCCTGGTAGATAAGTCGTCCTGACTCCAGCTTATCCTCAACGCACGCGACGCACACAAAAAGTTTTACACGAAGACATAAATTTTCCGACTAATGTATTACAAAAGCAGACATCAGATTCGAACTTTATAGACCAGCATAGCGCCGTCGCTCCTTACTTGTCTGCTTTATGCCAAAGGAAGAAAATGTATTTTACTGCTGTTGCCGTAGCTAACCAGCAGGACACAATATCAACACATCGCATTCGTTGTCCTTGAGTTGTCAACCGTTCCAAATAAAAACCAGTTGAGTTGGGAAAAAGAACTTTGAAATAGTTGTAGTAGCTAAAACAAATCAAAGCGCAAATAGTTCCGATACAACATATATATGTACTTGCCTAAAAAATCGGTTGTCCTTCTATCAAGCAAACCAATATCAACTACATACGAGTTGATACGAAATACGGCTGAAACCTAGATAGACTTTTTCTGTTGTTTTTTTATTCTTGAAAAAGCAAAGCAAAGTAATTGAACTTCTATCAAAATCAAAAACTTGAGCTTGAATATCGAAAAATGTTTGGCCAAAAATTGCACAAGAGTGACATAGATACATGTGTATAAAAACAGTCAGAACATGGTAGAGGCTAATGCGTTAACATCCTTAAAAATTGCATACACAGCAAACAGCTTCATGCTAAAATACATAATGTCCTTAAAGGACTTGGTATGTTGAAAGTTAACGAAAACTTACAAAATATTGCAAACCAAAAATTTACATTCTGTCAGTTACTGCTTCAAAACAAATCAAACCGTTTCTGATTATTTAAATCTGAACCCACTTTTAAACAATATTTATTTATTATTCACATTTATGAGAACACCTTTGAGGGTAACCCGTACATTGAGGAGAACTCTAAGCAGTCAAGGTGACCAGATAGGGTACAACTGCCAACAATCTATCAGGGAAGGACATGCCAGGGAAAGCTATGCATACGTGAAAACTGTGGCTCATATTAAATACAGATAGTTGTTGGGGAACCTCTTGGCTAAACCTTCTTTGCAAACAAACAAGATAAATTGTTTATATTTTGAACAGAGCTACTTACAGGTCATTGGATTATACAATAGAAAGACACGGATTAAGAGTATCTCGCATGTCTTCTATAAAAAAATTGATTTGTTTGTATTTTATTTAAATTTAATAAAAACTTTTGTTGAGATATTTTTTTTTTTGTTAAATTAAAGGGCTATATCTGGTCACATATTAGTGATTGTATGAAGATGTTTACACACAATTCCGAAAATTTATTATATCTCATGTTGGCATTTTTCTCCTTTTCGTTGTTTCATTGGCAAAAGTAACTTTCGATTGGAAAAGTTTTGCTCAATATTTCTTTTCAATGCTTGACTCTGGCCACCCGCATTCAATTCAAAGACACACATACTCGTCGTATAAAGTCAACATGAAATAGATTAATGAATTCAGCTTACCTGGTCAGCATATTCGCCCGGTTGACAGCCACCTCAGCTTCGACGCGAAAGCGGTCCTGTGCATAGCGGTCAACCACACCTTCGCCCAGATTTAATGAAGTGCCGGCGACGCAGTTCGAGCCAAGCAGATGCTGCTGTTCAATGTACTGCAGAAATCTCGAAACCAAATCGATTTTAGTCTCCCGCGCATTGATAACATCGGCGCGTATATGATCCGATTCTAGACCATCGCCCTCGACATCGCTGATAACCAGCTGCTTGGAATTGTCATCGACTATGACATCCGGCGGATAGCCGTCATCCATGGTTACCTCAGATATATCTAGCACGCCACCTGGTTCATCGAAATTAATCTGTTTCGCCTCGAAACCACCGACGCCAGCAGATACACTTGTGCTCGCCGACTGGCGAGGGCCGAGCGAGTGTTCTTCTGGCCAATCTGAGTCAGCAGATTGTGTTGTCGTCTCCAACCCTACATCCAAAATGCTGTTGTTGCCTACCGATTCCGCATCGAAGCCTTCGTCGAGCACATATTGTGCACTTGAATCGCTGCCGCCCACCGTATCGTCTTCGTCATCATCATCCTCATCATCATCATCATCATCGGTTTCGACAACCTTGTTCGCAGCTGCGTGCTTCAAGTCAAATTCCTGCACATTGCGCGGATCATTAAATCCATAATCGGATTCGGTGGAATCCTCTATACTGCTTACCAAATTAGAATTAAGTTCACTTTGCGTGCGATTTCGGTCGGTGACCACTGGCAACACTTTGCTGCCCACACTGACACTGTGTGTCACAACCCAGAGTGTTTTGCTCGGCGCATTAGCTAGAGTACCAACACCATCCTCACCGTTGTCGACGTCGTCTAGATGAGTTTGTGTAGCCAGTACATCATTTCGCATAAATTGCCGGCCGCCACTTAAACCGATTCGCCTACCCGCCCAACTGCTGGTCGTATAGACAGCGCTCGGCAACGCAGAACTCACCACTTCAGCATCGGTTTCTTCGGTGGTCTCATCGTCCAAATCGACGCCATTCGGATAAGCCGCTGACTCCACTGAGCTTTCCAAATCAATCTCATCGGCCAGCTGCATCACCTCACCTATGCCATCGGTCATGTCGACATCAGTTGGCCGACCTTGCAAATGCTCAGCTTCCGCCAGACTGCGGTGGTTTTTGGCGGGATGTAACATGCCGAGGCTTTTATCGACACTCTTCCGAATGCTCTCGTTGATTTTCTTTTTGTGGAGTTTTCGTATTTTATGCGTCACTGGGGCGTTGGTGGTTCCGCCACCCGGCTGCTGTGTTGGCGTGGGCTGCGTTGTTGCAGGAGTCGTGATAGCCAACACCGATACGACCGGCGGCTGTTGAGTGACCATTATTAAACGGGTGCGTGTTTGCCGTGAGTCTCTGTTTGTGCTATTGCCGGAGGTCGCCGATACTTTTTCATTCGAGTGTCGCACCCGTGAGCGCCCGTGTCGTATGAACAATGTATCAGCGGGTGCCAACATTGCACCAACTGCCAAAACATTCGTTTCCGCTGCCGTAGCCGACATTCGAGCTGCAGCTGTATTTTGCTGTAACTTCGACAATGACAATTCCTTCTCATGCTCCTCCACCTCCAGTTGAAATTCATCACTGGTTGCTATGTGCTTCTGTTGTGCAACAACTGATGTGGATGTGGTTGCCGCCGCCGCTGAGACGAGTGCTGCGAGGAGGAGAAGATATCGCAGCATCTGTCTGAGTGCCAGCGGCATTTTTGGTGCACTTTTTTTTGTTTGAGCGTTTTTGC
Source organism: Leucophenga maculata (assembly GCA_035044805.1). Classification (NCBI taxonomy): domain Eukaryota; kingdom Metazoa; phylum Arthropoda; class Insecta; order Diptera; family Drosophilidae; genus Leucophenga; species Leucophenga maculata. The sequence continues at coordinate 1,230,611 of JAWNNP010002193.1, read as the reverse complement.
CCTGTTTGGGCCAAATGGGAATCGTGGCACAACTACCAGGGGCTTGTTGAAGTTTTCACTTTGTTGCTATTGAATATTTGCCCCGATTCGAAAAATTCACAGCACAGAATTTTATTTCCCACTCGAATATTCGTTTGTTCGATTGGTTGAATTTCTCTTTGATTCGCTTGATGTCCTTTTAAATTTCCGTTTTACTTTAAGCTGCTTTAGGTTCACTCACTACCTTTTATTCTTGATACGCAGCATTTTGTCAGTTGTTGATATTTCAACTGCAACCGATTTTCAAAGACGCCCACTGAGCTATGCAAATTATTGCAGGCATTTTGCATCAATCGTCTGCATACAGCTTCCGCTTTTACAACCACTTGACTTAATTGACTCGCGGTGTGAATGGTTTCTTCTGCAATGAAAAAAAAAATATGAAATAAGAAATTGTTAAATCCTTTGAGTACATTTGAGCAATGAATTTAATCGGTTTTAAAAAAATTCAAGAAAACATTTATCAAAACTAACTCCTACGTAATATGAAAATACGTCAGAAACTGGAACAGACGATGCTCTCTGTTCGTCAATATAGTGAATTGCTCTTGAAGTAATTTCTGTTAGCCTTTCAATGACACCCACAGCGTTGTTGCAGATAAGGAATACGCAGATAAGGAATGCGTTACAAACTTTCCAACAAACTGATAATACCATTCCACACTTTGAGTGAGTGGTACAAAAATAGTTCGCTCTTCTGCAACAAAAACATTTCTCTTTCTAATACTTTGCCAACTCTAGCAAAAAGGATGCAAAAAAAAACGAGTAAAGTACCCCGCTAAACGGCTAATTTCACAGAAACTTTCTTTGCTGCATGATGAAAAACCCTCTCAAAACGGTCTCCATTGGAATTTAAAAAAACTTGCGTATATGCGCCCAAATGGAACCAAAGCGAAATGAGTAAATCATTTTCTGTATACATTTTTAACGTTGCAGCTGCCGAAACTGAAATTGAGATACTTTACTATCTGAAATTTAATGAAAAAAGATATGAAATGACATACCTACATATCTCATATGCGTTTGAGCTTTGAGCTTGAAAAATGATTTTCAACTCTGAACAGAGTTAAGCTGAGCTAAACTGAGCTCGGAGCCGTTTGCCATTTTTTTACACTCACAAAACATTAAATCCCTGACAGCATAAATATTAGAACAAACAAATTATTTGCCATTTAGTCGTAAATTCTAATTTAAAATAAAATCCACTTGAGTGGATTTTGCATGACAGTGCGAATATTTTAACTCCTCGTTTCGAGTGATGAGCAGCGTTTCTAGCGAAAAAAAGGCAAGTAAAAATAAGTAATGTGTGTGTTTTTTTTTGTAAACCATAAATGAAAATGTAAACAAGGGAAAAAACTTCTAATTTCAGCATTTCATGAGCCATAAAAATTTCAACATAAAAATATAAAATTCAAAAATGAGAAATAATAGAACTGAAACAATATAAATCTGAAAATTGTACTCATTGAGAAGAGCAGCGGGTGAAATGGTCGAGGCGCCATGACAGATATGTTTAAATTTTTAATAAATTTGATAAACCAGTGTGAAATCGCTTTCATTTTTTAGATTGTAGCTAAAAAAAAATAAAAACAATTAAGAACGTAGCAGTCGCGTGGGCTTCACTTGGAAAAATGGTTTTCAGTGATATATTTTAATCTGTATTTGTGTGGGATATTTTATTGGGAAGCTAAACTAAAGTACAGCAAAATGTTTTTCTAACAAAACCACAGAAAAGGAAACAAATTTGTATGGGAGCTAAGCCTTCCATTGACTCAACATGAACATATATGAAATATTTTATTAGAATTTCTGTATTGTATTTTTATTGTATTTTTTACTAAAATAACAAGGATCCAGACAACATAGTTTCAAACTAATGAGATGCAGACGAAACTGAAATTCCGAATCGCCACAGGGTCCTCAGCATATATGCAAAATTTTTGGCAGCTCAGATTTAAAAATGAAAATGTAAAAACCGAAAAGGAATTGGAGTCGTTAATATGCCACTCACATTCCAAAGTCAAAATTGATTGCTCATTTGAGCAAAATGGCTCACCTCCCAATGCAAATGGCCCACATATCATTGTTATGTCGTTATTAGTGAGCTTTGTTGGTGCTTTTCCGGGTATATATTCCAAAAGAAATTGCTTTTCAGTAATTGTGTATACATTTTCTGGTCATATTACAACAGGCTAATGCAGAACTTCATTTAAAAAAAAAAAAATAAAAGTAGAATCTACTCTTTTAAAGAATCCTATATAGCAAAAATTTTGATTTTGAAGCGCTTAAATGCTTCGTTGAGTTTTATTATATTGGTAGGCCATGCAGATTTGTGCTATATATAAAATATTAATCGAACAATCAAGCATGCCTAGCTGTGACCAACATTGCTGCACTCGCTAAATCAATAATTTTCCATCTACACAACAAATCGTGCATTTTATTTCAAGCCAATTCAAGTTGTTTGATTTAATATTCGCTTTAAGATGCAACGATTTCTACTTAAATTACTATTCCACTAAAGGCCAACACATTAGTTTGATTTGGCTGCTCTTTAACTGAATTGATTAATGAACTTCGAAACGCACTTTAGGCCAATTCAAGAAAGTTTTTACGCCCGTCTGCTGAGTATAGTAATACGAGTAGACAAGAGAGAAAGAGAGAGAGAGTTAGAGTTAGAGAGTGTGTGAGTAAAAAAAAAATTTGCCTTTGGCAGTTCCGAAATTTATTCAGGCACATTTACAAATTCCTTTACAGTAGCGGCGGTCACAAAGAGGTGCAGCGAGGTGCGCACACGGATGTCTGATAAAGTTGATGCTTAAATTAAATTAAAGTAATTTTTTTTCTTTTCTTCGTGGCATTAAAATATCTTCAAAGTTCACCGGAAGTTCGCCTACTGTCGTGCACGGCAAGGCAAGACACTTTTCCCCGTTGACGGTCTGTCTTCAATCTGTCACCTTTGACTACTCGGCCCTTTTTAGCACTTTGCGTGAACAGTATTTGACTTTTAAATTGGATAATTTTCCTTACTCTACGTAAGTTGTCAAGAACGGTTTTGGTTTTTTATTTATATATTTTGTTAGCCAGCCTAGATATGCAAATGCAACAATTTTATGTTTTTATTTTACACTGAATTTTAAAAGTAGCTCGCCATAAAGTTTCATAAAGTTCTCTAGTTCAGCATAAACAAGAACGAACGCTGCAGTCGAGGGTAGCCGCCTTTGTGTTAAACTGTAGATTTTTAAGCCTTAGATGTATGTAGGGGCTATAAACCGATCTGAGTTCATATGACTATGTCCAAAAGAATAGAAATAAAATTAATGCAAAACTAAAAATGTGGGTCATCCTCCTTTATAGTGGTCTTAACTGAAGCAGCAACAAAATGTTTTATATACGAAAACGCGAAGAAAAGTCAGGTTTATGTGGTGTAGGGTAGTTATAATATGGATAAGAAATACAGTTAGACGAATAGACATGTCTATATCTACTCAACTTTTGATGCTGATCAAAAAAAAAAAAAAAAATATATATATATATGGGACGAATCACATCAACCGGGACATGGCCGCCGCCAAAAATCTATCGAACCGATATTAATGGCTTATGGCTATTGTCAGTGGTAATTTTTTTTATAATATATGCATAAATCAAATGTTCTAAATTTTTAATACGATATAAGAACTCTAATTTTTTTGTTTCTTAAAGCTCTTCCTTTTGCCAAATTTAAATTTTGTCGCTGAATTTTAGCAACAAAAATATAAATCATTAAAAAGTGGTGGAAATAATTAACATATTAAAAAAAAAAAAAAAGAATGTAAATGGACTGTTGGAGAGCAAAATAAAATGAAACAGCTTGTATAAAACTTTTAGTGCTGCTGTCCTTTTTAAAAACAAAATTGGTTGTGCAGAAAATATGACAAAACTAAATAAGAGAAAACTTTCATTTCATGTTTTAAAAGAGCCTCCAAGAAGACTATATAAAAAATGTATTCTCTATGAAAATTTAAGTACTTTTGCAATAGCTCAAACTCATTTTCTAAGCACTTTTTCCACCTCAAAACATGGCTTATGAAAGCATCCACAGCTTCTTCGGGCGTAGAACATTTTCTCTTAAATTTTTCACTTTGTTAAGGCAACGCAATTGCTGCACAATAATTCATTGTACCAGAAATTATAAAGCGAAGAAAATGCTTTCGCCTATTAAATTTTTCCACGAATTTCTCTTTTCATCTGATTTCCAGTAAAAGTAATTAAATTCAAAATCAAACCAACAAAGGTTCAAGAGGCGTAATTAATTTTCAAATATTTTTTACATGAAAGCAAAAAGTGAAATAAAGCCACGCTTCGTTTCTATAAAAAGTATTTTTACGCTACGTCCTCTGCCCACTCCGGCCGGAGAGTGGATTTATTTAAACCGGAAATGCCGACTGAAGCGCAGACCACAACGTAAAATGGCCGCCAAAAGATTCAAGCGAAAACGACTAACGCCTACGTCGCCGTCACCCGCATTACCGCGTTGCCATCAATTTGTGTTTAACGCTGTGACGGAGACCAATGGCTTATATAGCGGCATCAGCCTCAGCTTCTTACGGTTTGCATACGTATAAATGGGCAATGCTGAGATGTAATCATGTTGCGTGGTGTACACAGACACTCCTGCATTCGCAGAAATATTTTGTTTACAAATTTTATAAGGTTGCTCATGTGTACTATATAAAAAAAAAAATATATCAAGAAAAGAATTTATATAAAGAATTGCAAATTGCGTAGATTATGTTTCACTCTGAAACTCAAGCAGTCTGCCGCTACTCCTCGTGTCACCATTTTTTTTACCAACGGAAAATATGTTTACTGCTTTTATTTTTCTTTTATTTGAATTTATGGAAAAATAAAGTTGAGAGCGAAAATAAAACGAAAAAATGAAAGATAAATCCGAAAACCTCTTAAGTAAAGTAAAGCGAAAATAGGGGCATTGTAAACCGTGCTTCTTCTTTGAGATTACATTGAAAAATTTACGCCTTTACCAGCCGCAAGGCTTCCGGCTGAGGCAATAATCGCTTCGCCCAACTTCAGCTCCAGATTTGTTATATTGTACTCACAGAACTTTTATAGAAGTTTCACGGAGTGTGGATATGCTTTTTATTTTTCTTTCATTAGAACTAATTTTGCATTTATTTTTATTTTGTTGCCTGGCAGCGGTGCTACATCACTCAGCCCAATATTCACAAAATGTTGTTTTTTCTTCACTATATTAGTGTATGTGTGTATGAGTTTTTGTGTGCATGTCACTTATATTGTTTAAGAGCTAAAATAATACGAGCGCGTCTCGCATATTTAATAAAGATTACCATCAGGCCACGGCGTCGTACTTTTTATGTTAATCAGTCAGTCAGACTTCGTAACTGTGTAGACCTCAATCTGCCGAGTTTGAGTTGAGGCTGACGAGCAAAAGTTTACAATTGCCTTCAGCATTTACTCCAAGAAATTCAAGCCCCACGCACAAAAACAGCCATGTTCACAGACACATTTGCATGTCAAACATTTGCATAGTATATGCCTATGTGCTTCAATGTATATCCATAAGTAGCACTTTGCAGTACTCATCTTCACACACTTGTCTGTAAATTTTATTCTCCCTCCATTTTATACTTTAAGGCACAAAATAAACATATTGTTTCATCTCATCGCCTCGACGTACTCAACCGGAAGTAAGCGAGTTTCCATACAATGGCTGTTGTCTTTGCACTTCCTTGTATTCAATAGCAGCAGCAATTGAAATCGGAGAGTGTAACTAGCTAAACTGTCTTGTGTAAGCCTTTAGTAACTGCAGCAAAGTGATTATGAAGTTGATTCTATAATCAATGCTTGATAGCTGCTATGCGATTCTTTTTCAAATTGGCATTTAACTTTCATTCTGAGCGAAGAGAAAAGGAAAATGGAGTTGCGTTCCAATTCGTTTCAACAAATAGCAGATTATGTCGCCATACATTAAATCACTTCGAGTCCTGAACGATGTGAGCGCTTAACAAAAATCAATGCTATTTATACGTGAGCTCATAAACAACCTCAGTAGAAGCAGGTAATAAACAGGAGTAAACAGCAGCAGAGTCTCTGGCATTCGCCTTTACTCAATGCGTGCCAGGCAGTAGACTAGGATGTTCATTTGATTCGATAAAAAAAAAACGAAAATTTATATGTGGATTTACTTGAGTATTACTTCAGGCAGGCAGGCAGGCAGGCAGACAGGCAAGTATAAAGACAAAGCGTTGTTTTGCCTTGATGCCCGAAATGATTTTGCATCGCTTTCACAGAAACTGACAAGGACGACAGGTATCTATACAGACATGAGGTTGAAAATGACGGTGATTGTCTCTTGAGCGACACGTGTTAAAAGGAATTCGTTCTGTCTTGCACGCATTACGTCTATCTCGTTTGCCTTTGTCATATAAAACAATAAAAATAAATTACGCTTCTCCTTCTCGGCTTGCACAAGGTGCTGGCCTACGACAGAACATGTCTCGTCTCGGTTAGCTCATTATTTTGGACGCATTAAATTTCGCCATTATTTTATTTTCGTCGCTATCTGCGTCTCAAGCTCAGAATACATTGGACAGAGGTTCTGTTTAAAAACGCTATCTCGCTTAATATCAAAACTTTAACAATAAATTTTAGCGAGAAAGTTTTATCAGCAGCCAAGTCCAAACAGCAGCAGTAAATTTGTCAAAATTTATATACAATATCTATATATGTATGACATTTATTGTTTTAGTACGATTGTGCGCCACGGATGACGATAGATCATTAAGCAGAGCGTTTATTTGATCCAATTAATCACTTAGGCAACATTCAGCTAATGCTACTGCGGCACTGCGGAGTGGCATATTCGTAAGTTGTCAAAATTGAATTGGGCGCACAGCAGGCGCTTCTAATTACTACGGATATATTCAAATGATAAACTGAGTAAGAGCAATTCATTTCCAATCAATTTGTAAACAATTATTTTATAACATTTTTGAACAGCAGATGCTTCGTTATCTTGTTTAATGCGGAAGACAAACAGTTTGAAACATGCTTTAAGTCTTTTCAATGTCACAGCCTTACAAAAGAAATATTGAATCCGAATACGTTATCACCTTTCAATATATATATATATATAGTCTCTCCTGTGTTTTTGTTTGATAAATTTCTTGATTTAAGTCTTATATAAGCAGCTTAAAAGTCAATGCTGGTGAATGCTTAAGAATGCCTGCTTCATGCTTGATGGGCCAGCAGTTCTTAGCTCAATTAATTTTTTTTTATCAGACAAATCGATATAGCATAGATATGCCCACATTGACACACCTTTCGATACAGATTTTATGTACTGTATGGCATCTGCTACATCTCCTGCTGCATGTTACATACAATTGCTCATATTTGCTTTACCCTTGCTCCTCTAAGATAGTATATAACAACTTTTGAGCTATTGAATTTATAAATACTAATTAAGATGTGTCATTGCTTTTTTATAGATCTAAATCAATGTTCAAGTATGCTTACTTAAAACAATGAAATACACTACATACTCACAGGAGCATATGAATAGCTACAGTCCGAAGGTTTTATTGAAGCCAATAAGCATTATAAGGCTAAAAACCGTAATGAAAACTACTCGATTAGCGTTAAACGACAAAATCAAATTGCACTTGAAATATAGCACAACAAGGACAGACAGACGAAATTCTAAACGCAATCAAATTGGGCGACAGAACGGCAGCACGACAACACGGACGAGTTCCCACACCACAAAGCCACAACCGTAAATGTCATCGGAAAAGGAAGTGCGAAAGAAAACGAAATGTCATAAAGTGGCGAGCAGCTGCAGGCCAAGAAAAATAAATTAACTTCATTGGCCAGAACAGCCGAAAGAGCCCAAACAGAAGGCGAACATTAAATTTCCAAAATGAGAAAAACTGTTGCGCTGCGATTTCAGATGTTTTCCATTTTTTTTTTTTTTGTCTTATATCTCGGTCTTTCTTTAATGATATTTCACGGCGAGAGACGGCAGAGAAAGGCAAAAGGTTTCAAACAGACACCTGTGAGTTTATTTTGCGGTTCATGTCTGTGTCTAAGGCAAACAATTTTTCATCATTGCTCAAGGGAGCAAAATGAACAAAACTTTTCATTTTCAGATTCACTTCGAACAATATAAATAATCTGTATCAAATTGAAAATTTGCGCCGACAAAGTTCGTCATAATTTAGGCGGCAAAGTTATACAAAGTAGCAGCAGATTGTCATAACAAATCAACTTAAGACACAATTGCCAAACTGCCAACGTTCTTATAGATGGAAAGAAAGAAAAACAAAGCTATCTAGTGTAGTCGGCAATAAGATGCGCTGTATCTTCTCTGAAAGTTATTATTTAAAGACACAGATTTGTATTGTATAATTTTTCGAGCTGAATGTCATTTCATACAAGAAAGGATAATGCGTGCTAAGCTTATACTTCTTCTCTTTATGTTATTGCTTTAATTAAAAGATTTATAACAGAAATTGAAAATATTTTTATATGAAAGCGGTACCTTCTAGTGGCCACTTACCAGTTGTTTTAACTTGTATTTTGTTTCTGATTTAAAAACAATTTTCAAACCCATGTTACTTATGGGACATTGTTGCAAAGACTTGATTAGGTATCCATTGCCTACTGTAAGATGTATACCCAACGGTTGACTAAACTATAAAACTTTTTAATATACTGTATGAATAGTATAAAATGTTTATTAAAAAGACAAAACTTTAAAAAACAATTAAAAATTCTTTAACAGGTCATAGCCATATTAACAAATAGTTGTCCACGTTCAATATGTGCATGGCACAAGCATACAACTGCATTTTTTTTATGGCTTAGTTGCTCTGCCCCACCTGAATTTTCTGGCTATGTAGATGGCAGTTCGTACTTGTACAAATAAAAGAGCAAAACGAACGCGTGCCATGCTTTGCCCAAGACTCTATTCAGTGCACTCTATTGCAATAATGTGTTTTATTTGTTGTCGCCATATCAGTACAATTGTGTTTCTTTCTGATGTTTGTTTTTGCAAAACGCTTCAGGTTTCCAAACGATAAGAACCAAGAATATGTATGTAAAGTACAACATACAGGGTACCTCAAAAATTTCGCAACATTTTTTACTGGAGTTGGTGAGAAGTGTAAGTGATTCCGTGCTTTTAATAACAGTATACCAACTCTAGCTCTGAGCTGTAGCAGAAATGCATATCCAATTTTTTCAGCTTATTTCTCTTTTAGAATGTTACATACATGTTTATATGTATCATCAAATATACTCCCAGTCTCACATGTTCAGCGTAGTTAAAAATAATGTCAACTCATGTACACAAATCACTTGTAACTCATATGCCTTCTTAAATGATTGACTCGACCATTTTCAGCGCACAGACAAAGCATTCTTGGTGTTATTTATTACTGACTTCGGTTGGCAGTTTTGAAAAGCTTAATAGACTAACTCCTCGTACGATGCCATAGTAAATTCAAGTTGAACGAACGAAAATAGAGGCGGGGAAAGGAATTCACTTAATTTATAGCCAGCAGTTGGCTATTTATGAAGGAAAGGGGCGAAACACGCGAATTGGCCAATATTAAACATGACGCAGCATTTTATTGACCAAGACGCGAAACGCAGCCAAGTGTAGTAGAACGTATATATATACATATATATATATATATATATATATATAGATACGATTGTACAAGTGTGTAGTTTCAAAATATATATGGTATGTGAGTATGTATCTAAATATATCATGTGTCGTTTCACATTTGATATTTATATGCCTAGAATACACCATTAAATAGCGCGCGTAAGCATAAACAGTCTCACACTATTAAGTAAATTATCGACAGCGAATCATAAAAGCGTCGTCAACAGACTTTCATAATATTTGCGACAACAGCAATAACAAAAAACAAGACCAATAGCAACAATGACAACATGAAAAAGGATACACGCGTCTGTAATCATATTCAACACTTTGCAAGGAGCTGAACGATGACGCCAGCGCTTTTGCATTTGAATGAAATTTAAAATTTATAGTTGTATTCAAATACGGAAATAGCAGAATGTAAAATGATTCAACGTCTTTTCGTCCTTTTGATGCTTTCCTTGGCGAACTCGTTCTCATTCATCAATAACACATTTAAATCGTTCAAACGATGTCCATGGCAACAGCGTCGAAGTATCAAGAAAGCGGGTGAAGAAAATGACTTGATTTATGGGCTTTTCTTATTTTTTTCCTATTTTTTTTTTATCAGCATTAAACTGAATCAAGCGTAGAAGTCTGTAAAGATAAAATGGATTTTCCGCAAGAGTTCACGTTTGTGTGTTGATTGGATGAACTTTCGCGTGACTTAAGAATGATTCATTAACAATAAAAATTTTTGCTAAAGAAATAAAATAAAAATGGGACAGACGACACTTTCAAAGAATAAATGCAAAAAAAAATTGAATTTTAGTTCTGCATTTATGAATTCATTTTAACGTCATTTCAATTAATATTATTATATTTTCTTATAATAAAATTGTTTAAGCGGCAGAGATAAAAAGGCCGGTGGCCTGAACTCCTTTCCTAGGCGAAGGATGAGCGGTTCACCTAAGTCAAAGCCTAAATTATTGATTTCTCCGTTTGTAGAGCCAGTAACTCATAATTTACCTGTAGCGAAATCTGAGGTAAATTCTGAGGTGAATGAATAGCAGACGCACACTCATATTTGAGGGCACTTGTTTCATTTAGCTCATCTTGTTGAATCATCTTAATATCAGTCAAATCGTATCTGATGTCTGAAGAAAATTAAATTTTCAACAATTTCAATATATATTATTACGTGCTCATATATTCCTATATCATATATCATATCTGGACTTGCGCATATAGTTATGGGTTATTTGAATCTACCCGGTGTAAAATGATCAATGACTCATTATTCTTCTATGTTAAATTCATCTGCTAACAATGACTTTCCTTGCAACAGTGTAACAACATTGCATTAAGTTGGGTTCTTGATCTTGATTTTCGTGACAATGGTTTTGAATTATCAGTTAAGAGTATTCCTCCGATAACACTACCTGAACATGATTATCATCCTACTGCTAAGTTTTGCTTTCAGCTAGATAAATCATATTTATACATTTTTGTATGCTGATGATGTCAAAATACTTTTGCCATATTACAACTTCGCGTGAAGCGAGAAGGAATATTTAAAAATTAAAATTGCAGTAAATAAGGAGAATTAACTATCCTACAAGAATCTTATTAACGAAACAACATAGAGCATTGATCCTCGAGCAGATAGAGTCTGAAGATCAATCGATACACATATGGAGGGAGATGTATATAAGAAGCCCAATAAAGGTTTCTGTGAGCAAAAATAACAGAAAATGTTTTTGAACAGACTCGATATGATCTTCGTTAATTACATAATGCGGGACTCAAAACATGTTGCAAATTCTAAGATCGGATGAACCAATGATATGTATAGAAGTTATACAGTATAAGGGCCATTTGAATTTGAATTGGCTGAATAAAAGGAGAATAAAATCAAACAAGAATTCCAATAAAAAGAAAAGTTGTTGACTCTTATCACTTTTCTAAGCACTCTTCACTACATATGAATATTTTGTATAACAATTATTATTATATATATTATTATATACATATATATAAAAATCTGATAAGTTTTGTGTAAATATGTTAACATTCGGTACAAATCAATTTTTAATATTTCGATTCTGGTACAAGAAGCTAAAACTTGTTCACTTATAAACAGAAATTGGTTGCAATAAAAAAGTTTTGTCTACATACAAGGTCACTTGTTTGGGAGCTGACCTAAAAAGTAAGCTAAGCATGGCATATCAATTTTGGTACTTTACTTGACTGCAAGTAGAAAAAAGCTTAACACAAGAGTTTCAACTGGAAATATAAAAAAAAAAATCAGATACAAAAGATGCACAAGAAGGCATACTGATAGAAAAAAGAACAGGCAGTTGGACATGGCAACATTGATTCGTCTCTTTGAGCTGATCAAGAATGAGTTCGCCTTAAAATCTTTCAAACAATTTGATACAAAAATTTTGAAATCGAAATATCACCGGTAACACCAAATCCTCTACCATCTTTCCACATGCGAAATTGAAGGCAATTAAAGGCTTACTATGAAATGAATATGGGGTGTGCAGGGTATAAATTAGTTGTACCTCTTGACTAAAACTCTTATTTTTTAAATTTTTTCATAATGTTTCATATTACATATGTATAAAAAAAATCAAGGCATGCATAAGAAATTGCCAAGTCTACATAAGACTACATAATATTCGGTGCAGGGTATTTCCAATTCAGTATGCATTTCATATATAGAATATTTGCGCTATTACTATTTTTTATTTGTTGTTGCATCAGAATTTTTAACATTTACTATTTAGTCTTTTCATATTTTATGTTCAAATAATATCATATTCATCACAGAATATTCAATTATATTTAAATGAAAAACTGCATAACGAGGTAAAATCGAGTGACTAAAGTCTACTTATAACTCACGAATATTCTGATGAAAATATTGTGACGAAAGATTTGATTTTTAATTGTAACTTAGCATTCTTCATAAAGTTGCTTTTAATTAAGAAGAAATTCGAATACGACTTAAATATAATTTGACATCTGTTTGTGGCTTTTATTCGCCGAAATTCACCATTTCGAAATAAAAATTTTTTACTTTCATTAGAACAAAAATACAATAAAATTCTGCATCATGAATATTTATATTTTTTCAAAGGATTCAACAAACAAGAACTGTTTCAAATTTCAAATAAAGCATAACTGTTTGGTTCTACAAGACGAATACCTCGATCCGAGCTTATAAATTTAAAAATTTTCTGTAAGTACGTTTCAAGCTCTTTTTAATGTAAATTCACATTAATAACTTTAACTAAAGCGCAGTAGCTCATTTAATATATATATATATATTTTTTTTTTAATTTTTTTGTTTTATTTTCTTAAATAGTATAAGTTTTTATTGTAACTTAAAGTGTTTGCTTCAATTTTTACAAACTTTTTCATAACGAATGCATAAAATTTTACGCAATCAAATCCGGTTTACTTGATGTTTTTTCTTGCATCTAATTTTCTTTTTCAAGGAAAAATTTTAATTTCCTGCCAACGTCAATCAGTTTTTTTCTTGCTGACTTTCAAAAATATAAAATGACACGAAAAATTCGATAGAATTCGTTTCCACTTGCTTTTACATCCTTCGCGCAAATCTTCAAATCATATATAGAAAAAAAAAACATTTTAAAGCAGTTTTTTTTATGTTCTATGCAACAATATTCAGACTCATTTCGTTGAGTTCATCAAGAATATATGTAAACCAGAGACAGACATTTTACTATATTGCACTTGTGTGCAAAGCAGCAGAAAAAAAAAATAAAAGTAAAATCCATTTCTTCATCAATGGTATTTGCCCTATTCTCACTTTCGCCATGATTATATGAACAGAATACTATTTGGTATGAATTGATTTAATTAAGTGGATATAATTCTTTCAGTATTCAGCCTACATAAAATAGTGGAAAAAATTGAATTGTAAACTTCTCATATCGCTTCGTTGGCTTTTCTCTTTTGCATTTGCATTTGTACTGCGGTTTTATTTACTTTGGAATACGCACATTTTTCATTTCATGCTGAGCTGTATTCCGTTCGTTAAGTATCTGAATGCACTCATACATATCCGCACATGCAGACAAACATACACAGATTCATTTGTCAGTGTTCCTGCAGTATAACAACAATAACAACAACTAACCATGATAGAGGAAAAGCGTTGAAAAAAAACAACCAAACAAACAAACACTTAAAAACTTCGTATCTACGCTCGAGCACTTCAAGGTGAGAATTGCTTACGCCAGCATTTGTTTTGAGCAATGAGTGAGAGAGATGAAGCGAGACGAAAATATATAAGCGAATCGAAAAACGGCAGATTGTGAGTTAAAAGCAGCTGAGCTGGGGTGTTGTTAGGTGGCAGGACGATTCGCTTGGTCAATGTCAAAGCCTGGCATAATAGTGTCTCTACATATATCTGCTTCTAGTCGGTTGGTGTTCTTAATTCATGTAGCATCCACACTTTAACGCGTCTGATGCAAACCTGAAGCCGCAGGTTAGATGTCAACGCCATGAATACCACAAAAACAAAACAATAACAATACAAAAACGACCACAACTAAATTCCTGAAACCGCATCTAGAATACAAATGAAAGGATAAACAAAACAAGTCTAAATGTAGAAATAAATGGAATTGCGTACACTAATAAGAAGAGAACCCGATATAATAGAGTACAAAAACAACGACAGCCACAAACATCAGATTGCAACGAACCGCAAGATAAACCAAAAGAAATTATTAGCATCGATATAAGCCGAAGCATAAGTACCCTTTGATCGTAATTTCAGTAGACTCAAACGATCCAAATCAAAAAAGCAAAAATAATATTTATTAAGACCTATTTTCGACATAATTATGGTTCCTCATCTGGAACTACTTAAGACTACAACTGAAACTGTGTGAATTCTTCATTCCGAGTGTAGTAAATTCTCTAAGTTCTATTCTTAAACGAGTCTTAGACTTTGTAGTTTTCCACATGCTCTGTCATTGTTTTACCATTTTTTTTTTAAAAGTCTTTAGTACTTTTATTTACACTACATGTCAACGATACAAAGATGAATAGTCCCACGACAAAAAATATGAAGACAAAGAGTTGACATTTGCTATTAACTTTTATTTTTATTGTTGACCGACGCATAAATTAGTTCTGGAGCTGGTGTTGGCATTTTTCGTCCCAGACTCTAAAAAATAAAATACAAAAAGCATAAAATAACAACAACAAAAAAAAAAAAAAAAGTGCGAGTAGGGAATTAATGGATGAACTCAAGAACAGAAAATATAGCATTATCTTAAAAGACAAATGATGAATAATATGAGCTGATGACAGATGAAAAAACAGCATAGAAACAACGGCTACGAAAAAGGTGAGAGTTATACTTAACAGCCATTGGTTTGCATACCCTGTATCCGTCGGGTAGAATGGTATGTTTGGTTTGTACAAATATATGTAACAGCCAGAAAGTGGCATAGGCATATATTTATATATATATACATTGACGTAGTATCGAACAAATGACAGAGATTGAAATACATATTTCGATATGGATGCTCATGGAACTGTACACGGTACTTTTCAGTGCTGGAAGATGTTGTGAACTGGAATACGAATTTTCTGTCAAGTTGATGATCCCGAGAATTTATGGATGAAACAACCATATAGTCTAGCAGAGTACATTAAGAGGTAGGGGAAAACTGGCGCAAGACTATGTTTTTAACCGATGTCTTATGCTCATATACGACTTCAGGATTATGTTTCCAGCGACCAAATATGCCATAGTGAATTATATTACTACACCGTTCATCTCAGCAAAGAAGTGGCAGCAAATGTTCATAAATTAATTGACGACCAGAAAAAAATCTACGAATTAACAGTGTTACTACTGAATCTGTTAAGTATATCTTTCTGTATGATCCAGTTGGAACTGGCAAAACTTTTTTGTTTATTTTTGTCTTAGTGTACTTTTAGAAATTGAAGAAAGTTTTCCGTTGCAGATATAATTAAGTTGTAATCAATTGATAGATGAATTATCATTTGTGTTAATGGATGTCTTCTGTCAAACATTGCCTATCGTATCGCGTGGGACACGTGCGCTAGAAGTGGAAATCTACTAATAGTCATTTCTATGACGGAAAGTTAATATTTGACAGTGAGAATCAATATGAGCGTCTAACATGATTCAAGAGCTAAGCAGTTCTCGATATAGGTAAATCACATGTTTCAGAGAAAGAAGGTTAATAAAATTTGCTTAATAATCTATCCGATGGCATTGTAGATCTGTACAGTTAAACTGATAGAATTTTACTGAACAAAAAAAACGGCAAGACAGAGCAATTTTAACTGCAAACACTACTTTAAAATTATTCCGTAGATTTACTACACAATCTCCACTCAGCAGGCATTCTGCATCACATATTCCCTAGCGACACCTCATCAATAGCATATACCTAGCAGGAAGCGATGACTTCAATCTCAACGAGGTATTGTTTGGTTTAGCATTCTTGCGGAAAGTAGTCAAGTGATATATAACAAAGTGCTTCCGTGACTGATTCGTCTTCGTTCTTAGCTATAAAAGTTGGCGACTTCGGCCCCAACACTTTGTCGATTGATTGAGAAGTTTCGAGGCAAACATACGGTGCTCCAAGACTATTTGTCTATGGTAGCATGAAGATGGTTCTTAGTAACGAAGTTTGCAGTTCTGTTATGGACAAGACATGACTAACCACCTTAAATCACTTCAACAGACTACAACCTGTATTTATTTTTGATTTTTCACAGCAGGAGCTTAAGAAAGTCTCCAATCTCGGTTAGAAGAATTTATTAATTAACTATTATTCATTACTATTTATTTTACTATTTACGAAACTATTACTTATTCTGTGTATTTTTAAGTCTTTATATTTTGGACACCAGCACATCTTTCGATAGTCTCAATGTATGCAACGCCTTAAAGTAGGCAACAGTTCTAAGCATGTTCCTCTTTGGGTTTGCAAACGCAAACTTTAGAAGCAACATACTACACAATTGACGCTTTTGCAGAATTATTTTTAATTTAAATTAAGCCATTATTAAATTAGAGATGATTCCAATTAACTTTAACATTTATTGTTGTTAATAATAGAAAATATTGTATATAATATAATACTTGATTATAAATATTTCTAGTTATTTCATACTCCACAAAATGCGCACCAACACTATTTTTAGTTAACTGCTGTGCTTGGCTATACTAAATAGTTTACAAACTTATTTAAAATATTAAATTTCCGAGCTAAACAAAAGTTTGAAGAGCATTTAAGCCTCTGTTTCACCGAAGTTATCGTTTGCTTTTGTTATATTTTTCCACGGTGTTCTGCATTCATTCATTCATTCAAGTCGTAAACACGTTGAAAACGCACGGTTTGTCAGTCAAGTGGGGGTAAAATTGTTGCGTCAACCGTTTTCCATTCTGTTTGATTGTTGTTTATTGTAAATGTGCAGGTAAACTTTTTAATCGAGGTGCGATCGAAAATAAATAAGAGATTTATGATGTCGTATTAATGTGTACCTATGTTTGATGTTAACCCTCTAAAGCAATTTCCAATATTTGTGTACAGAAAAAAAAAAACTGAAAAAAAACAGGAACGACAGTTTGTATTAGGGTATTTTTATTGATTAGTTGTATAATAATATAAATATATGTATGAAGTTTATTACTTTTAACTAAACCTTTTAATAAAATATTAGAAATGTGATTTGGAAAATTGCAAGTAATTCTCATCGAAAAATAAACTTAAACTATTTATCGTAGCACATGTCTATACAAAATCACATTCGAGCACATCTCGTGCCTCGTTAACATTTGAACTTTTAATGGGGTATCAAAAAAAAAAAAAAAACCGATTTCGCTGAATGCCAAAAAATAATACATTTTCATCACACATAGTTGCAAAGGGTAAGTAAAAATGCAAAAAAAAAATACTTCAGCGTGTAAAAAATAAAAGAAAATTGTGCTCTACTACAAATGGATATGGTTGGGGATTGAGAGGGACGACATTCGAACCACTCCCTACACTACACTGTGTTCTTTTCAGAACTGGCTTAGTAAATAAAATTATTAAATTAAGAAATGCATTTTTTTAATCACGGTTAAGAACCACCAACAACTATCTATGAAAAACATCCTGCAGTCGTACATCTAGATGTAACTTTTCTATAAAAGATTTAAGTCACAATTTGGATATTTAGAAGAATAAGATAAGTTATTCCCTCTTCGCATAATGTGTATTAATTAAAAATATGATGACATGTGTTGCCTACCTCTTGCAAACGTATCAGCGTCAATGTGTAGATAAGAATAAAGTGCCAAGTCCCAACTTATGAGTACTCAGGCTTAATGAAACATGCTTTTTATTATAAAAACAACTAAAAAACTTTCATACTAAAGTGAAAGATTAAACTTTAAAAAACATATTTTTCATAATCGAAGTAACCCTGCCATGGCGTTGCTAAAAACCAGAAGCCGTCGTCAAACATGAGTCGCTCAAGTGCTTCAAATTTGTAAACTATATTACAGCACGACGAAACTGAAGGATTAAGAGTGCTTTTGTTGCTCTAGTACTCAGCGGCAGCCAGCAAAATGTCACGCGAACTAGAAAACATTGAAGAAATAATACGACAACATGACACAGACAAAACTTTGAGAGACTTTTTCCAATACACACGGCTACAACAGCTTGACTTGGCCTCATCCTGGTACCCGGCTTCCGCTCATCTAACACGTCACAAAAAGTTTAACTAGCACTGCGAACAACTGTCACAATAATTCACTTTCATAGTAGTACAAACTTGGTAACGACACTTTCTAAACAAGTTTCGAGTCTCTTACGGACACCAGTGTGCCACACCAGACAACAAACACCACGTGAACCCGCAAACACAGCCGCCAGTTCCTCAGCGACAAGACCGAAACTCCCACAGTCGCGCTCGTTCTTCACATTCTGACTAGTCATGTTCCATAGCCGGCAACGATGCCCCAATGCGAATAATAAAACTTTGGTTAAGGTAAAATATTTTATTACCGTGTATGATATTTACGCCATTATTGACAGAGACAAAAACAACAAAGGCCAATAAGACAAGCACTGATAATTTCGCAAGTTCTCCTTCAATATTTACAACGCAACAGATAATTCAAAGTTCAATCACGGAACAACATATTTACTAACAACAACAAAAATAAAAATAAAAAAAATTTGTGCTGTAATATTAAAACCAAAAAAATAGCCACTGAAATGGTAAAGAAAGAAACTGGTCAGCCGAATTCTGCGCGAATAAAAACATTTTCGCCAACTCCCCGCCGCTTCCAGGCTCTCATCTCAAGAGCACTGTTGGAGCCACGAGCAGCTACTGCTACAAACGGATGCTCTACCTTTTGTTGGCACGCTGATTTCTTGACAGATATCTTTACTGTTTTCATTGCTTTTCTTGTTTCTTCCTTCTAGCTACTCGGCTTGTTTTTCCTTCCCCTGGCAGTGAAATGCTCAAGGGTCACCAAAGTCAACAGTAATTTCTGAACAAATCCGAATCGAATGGCAGGTAGGCGAAGTGCAGGCGTAGTTTATGAAGCTTGCTCCAAAGGAAAGACCGAGGAGAAAGCATCATGGACAAAGCACGTCGAAACGAATGAATGAAAAGAAATTGTTTGATGTGGTAAAATTATTTATTGCGAAAAAATTACGCTTTTTCATGTCGTTAGGAGCTTCATCCAGCCAGCCTCAATCGCACACAATTCATTCTATCTTCTGCTCATTCATTGCTTCAGTATTGGTTGAGCGCAGTGAAAGCGCTGCCATTTTGTGATATACTTTTTATTGGGTCCTGTCATTAGGTTTTTTTTTTTCTTGTTTGTACACTGCCTGCTTTAGTGTTGACTTTTTTTTTTTTTTGTACAAAAATCTTATTATAGAAATTTCATTTGATGTGGTTGCCAATTAATGTTGAAAGCGACTAATTTGCGCATATTTCGGTTTGAAAACTGTTTAATGAATCTCATTCAATATTAGAAAGTAAATGTTTGATTCCAGTTTAAATCGGCTTTTCGTTTATTTAAACTTAATAGAAATTAGTTGGTTAAAAGGAAAAACAAAGGCTTAAAGAATTTAAGAGCATTGGTCATTGAGTTAGTTACTATACGTATTTCGGTAAAGGAACCAAAAGTAAAGTTCATAATAGTAGATGGGCATCGTTCTTTCAGCTCGAGCTAAGCTAAGTTCCATGGTTAACTATTCTTTTATATTGCAGATCTTGATGCCAGGGATGTAGTCTACGATACAAGAGTCACCCAACAAGAGCTTATCTGGAATCTTAGTGCATCAATTGCCAATGAAGATTGTGTGAAAATGAGCAACGCTTGCATTGTGGCTGTAGGACATGATTGTATCCCACCTGTCATGCACAGACAGAAATAAGAAAGTAAAAAGTTTATTCTACTAATTATTCCAAGTAGACTTAGAACAATTGCACAAATGTGCAACACCAAATAAAATCCTTGCATACTAAAGCAACAACTAAATCCTAACGTTACCGAACCGATTATATTTATTAACATTTTAGATAAACACTTTCGATCAAAATAGATTTATTTTGCCTTTGGCCATTCGTTCAATGCCACTCAACAACTCTTACAAACAATAACTCAAAATTATAGCTCCAATGCACGCAAGGCTTCTTTGACTGTTTGTGTGTGTGTGTGTGTGTGTGTGTGTGTGTGGTATACAAATACAATAGATATTTTGATATACGAGTACATGTATTCCGTGTACAACGCGCTTGAAATTGATTTCCAATCAGACAATTTGGACAACCTAAAGTAATAGTACAATAGTTAGGTCGACGGTCTTATTGTTAGACGAGTTTAGCAGCAAATATTGTTTATATTCGAGTTGTATTTATCTTGTCATTATCTTCACCAGTCCAGAAAATAGCTTCGCTGTATCTATGTATTTGTGAATATGTATTTGTGTGTTCAACGCGTTTAATTAATCGCCCAAAAGCATGCGATATTCAAACAAAGCAAATTGGTGACATTGACACTTGATAAGTGAATGAAGATTGTGACAAAGACGACAAAGAAATAAGGAAAGCTAGGCAAGCTAAGTGCTGAAGTACAAACCACACCTCACACTCCTCTTGCTATCGCTCACTCTTTTATGCTTGTGGTTGGCACTTTGGCCAACGAATCTCATCGATTTGACTGTCACGCATAATTAACACGAATTCAGTCAGTTTCGCGCGCTGCTCGCGATTGAACACTTCATTACTTCAACTTCTATTCATTAACTTTAATGAAATATTCGAAAATCAACAACAATGGAAAGCACGCAATATCTGCTCATTCTGCTAAAATATATTCAATACTTGTAGTAATACAAAGGATTCAAGTACAAATACAACTAGGACGTAGGCGTGGAAGTAGGCATCAGAGATTTTATGTTGCTTATTAGTTCGACAAGATTAGTCGTTCTCGGTATGTCGTACGACTGTATTCTTTGAAAATTACTATAGAGCTATTCGCTTGGAAAATTTAAACAAATTTAGATCGGCACCTGGGCGGTCCTCGCCTCAGTTACACCATTTCTATGCCACTAACACTTGTAACGAGGCACAGGCCGAGGTATGCTCGCCGGATGCCCAGGCGTTCGTTACAGTGGCGCCCGAGCAGGTTCTCGGCTTCAGTAACCACTGGCAGTTGGAAATTTCCAGGAATGACCACGACTTAGTTTTGTTTCTTAATTCAAATTTATTATTTACTATTTCCTAGCAGATTATTGGCTACCTGACTCGGACTTGGAAAATTTAATTACTTAAATTAATTTCTATAAATCTACCACGTCGTGGCATGCCGTCGCCCCGCTGCCTCCGCTGATGCTGCTACTGGCGTTGCTGTTGTTTCGTATGCATTAACCGCTGTTGTCGTTGCAATCACTGCTGTCGCTGTCATTGCTGCAGTCGTCCGCGAACACGTCCGTTTAGCTTCGCTATCCGAGTTGGACACCCAGAATATTTTTGCTGTCCTCGCGTCGATCGGTCAAATGCCCGTTGTCTATTGGCTCCTTCCATTTAACCGATTAACGGCAATCAGCAAACGCCCGTTGTCTATTGGCTCCTTCCAACTGCACCGGTCCAATGCGCTGAACACCTTGTTGTTGTTGCCGTCCAACTTGTACATTCGTCCAATGTGCGTACCGTTACCGTGTATGATTGTTGTTGCGGGTGCCGTTGATTGTGGGACTTTTGGACGTTTATGTGCGCCTCCTCGTTTGCGTTACCTCAGCGTTGTTGGTTTCTTTTGCGCGTTTGTTTTATATTATGTCCAAGTGTAGCGTATCGTTAATATTGTGTTCGGTATGTTTGTCTTGTAAGGTGTTTTGTATTCTTGTGTAGCGTATCGTTGCTTTTGTGTATGTATTACCGTAACTGTCTGTGGCCGATGTAGTTTTGGCCATTGCGTTGTGCGAGGGCCGGAGGACCTCGTCACACACTCTTACAATCTTGAAAGGAATTTTCAGCCCTATCTTTAAAATTAAAATAAAAGTTATGTTATGGACTCGACTTGCTTTGGTACGCCTCCTCTTTGTCTTCTTTTTGTCGTCCTTTTTATCGTCCCTCCAGGTTGACTTCTCCTGATCCTCTTAACTTAAATTTTATATTTGTTCCTAAAATGGCTGCAAAGATATGAAAAATTTTGATTATAGCTTATATAGGGGTGGGGCATCGTCCCCTTCAATTTGGTCAAATCGTAGCCTATGTTCTTTTCCATCGTCCCATCTGTCTCTATACCAAAATTCATACCAATTGGTTAAGCGGTTTAGCCGAAAGACAAGAACATACATCCATACATCCATCCATACATCCATACTTCCATCCATACATCCATCCATACATCCATACATACAAACATTTACCAATCAAAGCCCAGCATACTTTTCTCTCAACACGCTCTCATACATTTTTTTGATACCATTTTTATAGTACGATTTGTCTTTGGCCTAAAATAGGTTTCAGTTTCGGCGATTACCTCTTCATCGGCGTTAAATTTCTTTCCAGCAAGCATACTCTCGAAGCCTGAGAATAGGATAAAGTCTCAGGGTGCCAGATCGAATACGAGATTATGGTGGATGCTGAAGAAATTCGATTCGTGACACTGTGCATTGTCTTAATGAAATACCACTTTCTGCTTCTTCAAATGGGGCCATTTTTCCAAGATTTCAAACGCTGCAATAAGCTACATAGTAGTCACTGTTGATCGTTTTTGTCTTTTAAAGATAGTCGATGAACAATATACCATGCGCAACCCAAAATACTGATGCCATAACCATGCCAGCCGTTTTCATTCCGGATTCCGGATGGTCAAGTCAGCGCGAATGTCAAATTTAATTTATTGTGTTTTTTTTTACTTGTTTTGTTTTATTTTTATTAATTAATTTAAATTTAGTTTAATTAAATTTATAAATCACAATAGCTGCCACAATTATTGTTTTGCATTTAATGAGTTTCTATTGTTTTTTTTTGTTTTGTATTAAAATTTCATCTTTATACATAAAAAAGCTGGTCCTGACTGATTCATTCATTAACTCATCAATGTACAGCTTACACCACACATAATAGAAATAGAATTGTATTCGATTTTGGTGAAAATAAACTGATAAAGGGGTAATTCCTAAATCACACAAACATCTTCGAAACTACTGAACCGATTTTGATGGGATTGTCAATCTTCAGTTGAACAATTTTTAGAGTTTAATAAATATATTTACTAAGCTTGAAAAAATGGTGTTGCAACGGCTCCGTGGTTATAAAAATATTTTCTATAAACATATTTGGAAAAGATGTCCCATGGCAAGCATCCATTTTAATTCCTTAAATAGTTATTTTGTAATTTTTTTTGAAGGACCAGTGACAATTATTATTTAATCAAAATCAGTTGCATATTTTGGGCTTCAAAGGGTTTAACAACTTTTATTCATGCAAATAACATACGCATCCTGTTTGTGACAAAGAAATACTAACATTTATGTATGTATCATTCATCCTTGTTTAGTATACTAAACATGTCGGACCGAAAATTTCGAATAAGAACCAATTTTGTTTATTTGATAAGTATTGCATTGCACCGTACCAGGTGTATAGACATTAAAAAAAAAATAGATTTATGTATCTCTTTCGACATAGTTAACATATTTAATGAATTTGTGCTCATCAAAGGGAAAATATGTTTTAATTAAAAAATCTCTTAGAATTTACAGGAATTCAAAAGATTATTTGTATTTCGTTTTAGTGGTTTTCATTTGTGCATACATATTATCCTTTTATGTACAATAGATAAAAAGAGAGTTATTAAATAATCTCGAAATAATCTGTTTAAACAAAATTGCAGCATCCTTACTGCTCCTTTATGTGTCGCACTATGTGTGTGTATTTGTATTTTTTGCGTAGTGTGTGTGCAAATGGGTGTGGGCTTTTAAGCCGATTTGCGAATTCAGTTTTGCTGCAATGTCAACTCAAAATTCTGCAACACACTAACACAATTAAATAGATTTTGCTTAGTTGCGAATGCATTTATATTAACATATACATGTGTGCACAAACAAACACATATACACATATATTATATAGTGTAAAAAAATACATAGATAGAGAGATAGACACAGAATCATATGTATTTAAAATATACTGAAACGAAAAGCAAAGTTTAAATAAATGTTTTTTTTTTCATTGTACAAATTAGTTCACAGATTTTACTTATTCATTTGTTTGCAAAGAAAAATATTGCTCGTTGCTTCTAAAAAGCTGTTGCCAACCATGGAAATGTATCGGCCTTTCCTGCTCATGACCGAAGTCTTCAATTAGGCTAATTTTCGGTATGTTCTATCTATAATACTTACATCTGTGACTAGTATGTGCGGATTTTGTTTCTAAAGTTTTCTGTTTCATACATTGCTGGTGAGAGCTTAGGAAAAATAACAAATCATTCTGCAGCATTTTGTGTTTTCCTTATTTTTACGCATTATTTTTGGTCGTACAGCTCCCCCAGTTTCTTCCGCACTTTTTTAACACTCATCGTCACTTTGCTGCACATTAATTTTCACATAGTTACAAAGAGTATTGAAACAAAAGTTAATGAAATCTGCCCATTAGCGTTTGCTGCCATTTATTTTCCACTCTGTTCTTGTTGGTTCATTTCAGTTCTGTTCTCTGCAACAGTCAAAAAGAAGATAACACATAATTCCTTTCAAGAACTGACTTTTTAAAAATGGCTACGCAACATATTTCGAACACCACAGACCCAGTCACCGACGACGAAACGAAGAAAAAATTTAATTTCACGGCGTAACGCCAACGCCTAAAAGTAGGCAACAGTTCTCGTAATGGAAAAGTTTTGTGCTTTGCAGGATTAACGAGCAACGTTGGCAATGGCGAATACGACGCTTATTAACATAATACCCTAAAAGCAACAGATTACTATTAGCCAAACTCGGTTACCTGCTGGAAAATGTGAAGCCAAAATGAGATAACTCAAACGGTTAAGATTTAAATTTTGTTCCGACGCACAAGAATAGTTTAAATTTGAAAAATCTTGCAAAGTTTGCACAAAACGCTCGAACTTAGTTAAGGCATATCCTTAATTTTTGTCAAACTTCCGCCAACTATTTTACAGAAAATTTGCATAGACTTGTTGTAGCCTGAAGCAATAAATATGTAACATCAGCACCGAGAATT
The DNA here is from genome assembly GCA_035044805.1 of Leucophenga maculata. Taxonomy (NCBI): domain Eukaryota; kingdom Metazoa; phylum Arthropoda; class Insecta; order Diptera; family Drosophilidae; genus Leucophenga; species Leucophenga maculata. Next base: position 1,205,107 of record JAWNNP010002193.1, on the reverse strand, counting down.
TTAAGCGCAAACAAACCAAAGAGTAGTGGACCCACAGATTAAACAGTAGTTCATGATGTAGCAGTGACAAGCAACAGCACCACAAAAACGCGGTCAACATTGAGATGGGACGGAAAATCTGCAAAGCATTTTTCGATAAGAAAGCGAGTATTGCTAGGGAAAGATACAATGAAAGATAGAGCAGGGAATAAAGTGAGGAAGTAGTTCAAAAAATTTTAAATATAATAAACTAAAGAAGGACACTCTGAATAAAAATGAAGCATACGAGAAAGTTGAGATATCGAGGCTTTTAATCTGTATCGATATTATTATACATTTTATACAATATCAGCTTAAATATTGTTGAAACTTAATATCAAATTAAATTGGATTCAATAAGTAGCCAAATAGCACAACATATTTGAGCATTTGCACAAACTTAAAAAAAAAAATATATCTAATTTGGGAATTATTTTATAAAACGGTCGACGTCTCCTACTATGCGTGAAGACAGATGTGCATCTAGAACTGAGAATCGAGCTAAGAACTGCGTATAAGAAAGTAATTTCAAAATAGAGGCTAAGCATGATTAAAGCTCGCAAAAAAAAAAAAAAGGAAATCAAGTCGAACAGCTAAGGGAAAATACAAAAAAAACAAGTGCATGTGTGTATGTGTGATTATTTAAATCCTTTTTACAAATGCGCTGAGATACTAAAGCAAAATGAAGAATGGAATAAAAGTCTGTGTGAATTCACAGAAGAAGAAAATTAAAACAATAATAATCAGCAACAATTGCAGAAGACCGGCGTCACCCAAGCCAACGAAGGATAATGATAAACAAACACACCGATGAACATGATAATCATGATGATTATTATGTACTATTGTGCAATAAGAAAAGTGTAAAAGGGAAGCAATTAAAACGAATGAAGCGTATAATAATAACTTATTTTGTTTTGTTTGAGACGTGCATACTTTTAGCACACTTTTAGGCAAATCCGCTTAATGGAATTAAAGGCTATATATACTCGGTTGCTTTTGGTTCGTCCTTTTTGTATTTTCGCTTTTTCTTTTTTGTTTTTTTTTTTTTTTGCTAGAACATGACACAAGCGAATGATTTCAAAAGAACGTGCGGTGCACAAGACAAGTTAGGCAAGCCCAGAACAGAACAGAACAGAATGTGCAGAATTAATTAGGCGTTCCAATTCAAATTTTCGAACATGTAAAAGAGTTTAATTAATTTAAACAGACATTCGCATAAAAACGATGCTGACAAGAACGTAGAAGGCTTCACACTTCGTTAAGCGTAATTTTTCATAGCACAGAAGCAATTTTATACCCTGCAGTCACATAAAGATAAAAGGTTACATGCTTATATGAGAGCACATTATCAAATTATTGCGAGGGAAATAATTAGGATTTTGCAGCGATAGTCAGATATGGTAGAGCGTGCAGATAGCATTTGAATCTCCTCGCCAACAACGTTGCACAAAATTGTTTAACTTATAAAGTAGTTTCTCAGTAACTAAGACGCTTAAAAGATGAAAGATGTTAATCGCTCATAGGGCAAAATCTTATAGATCTTACTTCACCATAAAATTCTATGTTTATTATGCGTAACCTGAGCTTGATATAGTCCATCATATGAGTCTAATTAGAATTGTCTGCAACGTTTTAAGAAGCATGGAGTTATAGCTTATTATTCTTTGAAAATGGAGAGATGTGCAGCTTTCAGTAAACTTTGGCTGGACTCAGTCATAATCTATTAGAATGATCTTTTTTAGAACTTTTTGAAGTCTAATCGCATCCAGGAGAGTCATGCTCCAATCGTGTTGTATACGTCACATTTTTCTTTTGGATCGCCTAAATTCCTTGCTTAATTTCGTTAGAGTTGATTACTTTTAGATCTATTTTATAACCTTACATTAAACTTTTCAGAATGCTACCTGGATGCTGTATTTTCAAAACTGTCTCTCACTAACTGTCTCTCCAAAGTCAACAGTAGCGAATAAGAAATAAATTCGGAATAGTTTCTTTGTCTAAAGAAAGTCTCCTTTTGATATAATATTCCTGAAGTCGATAGAACGCATTTAACAGTATCACTTGGCATTTATTTGGGTCTTTTAAAATGAGTATAGACATCCATCATTCTCTCAATTACTTAAAGAATATTATTCGCTTCTATTGGAAATAGTCTGAACTATTTTCTTTATGTCGAAAAATAATATTAGTATTCTACCTCATAGTTTTTTACGAAAGTGTAAAAAATTATTCCCTTCACTAAAGCTGTATAGGGTAGTAAGAAGTCAAATAGCACAAGCAACTAAAATTCTTCACATTGTTTTGTTTTACATTTTTTTTCACAGTGCGTATGAGTAATATGTGGAAGTGTGCACATGGCGAATGAGTGATTTTTTTCCCTTTCCATTATTATATTACATTGTTTCAGTTTTTGTTCCTTGCCAAACCATTTCCATTCATTTTTACATCTTCGACTTGGTTTTTTTTTTTTTTTGTTTGTGGGCTGCTCGTGTGCTTAATTAATTGACTTGCTACGCTCAAGTGCCTGGCAGCGCCTGTCAGTCGAGTTTCTTTGCTCTTTACTTCTCGGTTTCGATAGCTGACACCATATCGTAAAGCGGAAAGAAGTTAAGAGAAGAAGCGTCTGCGCTGTTTTTAATTTACTTTGGCAAAGTGATTTTCTTGTCAATTTTCTAATTGCTTCGGGGCAGCCAGCAGAAAAGGTCTTTTAAAATTTTACCTCAATTTAAAGGTAGCACAAGCACAAAAATATTAAATAAATACAAATAAAAATTTAGCTTGAATTTCTTTAAAAGGAATTTGGGCACATAGAAACGCTTGGAATTGATTATGCTTTTTTTTTTATTTGATATTCTTTAGAAATAGCATGGAAGGGTATTATTATGAAGTTCTTCGGAAACACATGACTTTACGAACAATTTAAGAAAACTTAATCAAACGAAACGTTTTGTAAATTTTATTTAACCATGTTCTACTACTAAAGAATCTATCTATACGTGTCCTGATTTGATTAAAATTCGAAAGCTATTTTGCAGTTTGAGTAATAAAAACTTTTATACTAAATTGAAATGTATAAATAGGTGTGGGCGACAGAGGCCCATATTTTTTTGGCTGAGCTGAAAAAATGAATTAAATTCTGTGTGAAAAGTATTAATTTCGGTTATCGTATCAACTACGACTGCATTTTTTTCTCTGCTCAAAAAATTGTACATTTCTTTTTTGATTAAAGCTATCAAGTCGTATTGCCCCATTCACTACTTCAATATAGTTTCGAAATTCTGGCGGGCCCAAAAAATTATTTTCTCCATTTTCCAACGAACGCTTGCTAGTGACAAATTACTTGCCATTTAATGCAATTTATTGCGCCCGCTTGGCTCTCGTAGCGCATGTAGTAACTATCTACATATAAATACATAGTATATAAATACATACAAGTAAAACACACACATACACACAGCTACACAATGCATAAATACAATATGTAGCGACTATGTGTATCTATAACATATGCAACTTTATGGGTATTTAAATACATATATACATGAACATATTTGGGTGGCAGGCGAAAGCTGACTTTTTGTTGTTGTTCCATTTTTTTCGACGCTTTCAGTATAAATGAATTGATTCGAATTGAGGCGTTCTTTTTTAGTTTTTGCTGCATCCCCGAAGAGTTTTGCAAGCATTTTCAACGCATTTGGCGGCATACCGCGTTAAAAATTTTTCAACTCAATGAGCTCATTTGTGAATGAACTCTTTTGTGTGGATTATTTTAGGTTTATTCCTAGTTTGGCTTAAATATTTCAACTTAATATAAAATAAATTATGCGAAACTATTTTAAATAATAAAATAATAGATAATAAAATGAAACAAGCAGGAAGCAACTTTCTATATTCGTTGGAAACGTATTTTAAATACGCAGAATGTACTCAGAAGCAAATGAAATTTCATAGTACTGACTTCAAACGTATATTCTGATGACATAAACGTAGAAAATAATTTAAAATGAAAAAATCGTTTTTTTAAATTTTGTAAAAAACAAACATTTTACAAACAGTCCATTAATTTTTATAAATAATTAATACATCCTGTGCTATTAGAGTAATTATGATGCTCCAGTGACAGTGAGAACTTTGTGTAACTATTATTTTTTAATGGTTATTTTAAACTGTGAATTGAAGAAAAACTTATATAAATTAAGCTCAATTATAAATACTGCTATAATCAGTGCTGCTCAAAGGCTTTAATTAAAATTTAATTCATTTTAGTCTGTTGGAAATTGTAACATTTTATGCCTTTAAAATATTTCTTTTGCAGCCAAGAAAATTAGGAAGCTGAAAAAGCATAAATAAACGCCGATGTTGCTTGAATGAATCACCATATCCGCATGAATGCTCCACCGCTACAGCTTTGTTTCCTCATCTGGTACACGAAATCAAAGAGCTTAAGAAAACAATATGTGCTGTGTTGATCCTAACAGAATTAGAGTTCGATATTTAGAGTTTTTAGAAATTCTTTATTCGTTTCAAAACAAATTTCAGCCTGACACCTATTATTTGAACAATTTAACTTAATCAATAATCAATAATAAGCGCGGACCGCGACATAAACGGGGACTGCTATGGCGTGGGGAGCTTCGAAAAGTTGGAAGCCTAACAAAATATTCATACGTCAACCCACTCTTACTCCAGTCATGTCGCTTCATCGAAAACCTTCTAAAGAACGTTGAAAGATGCCATCGATTGCATGGTGCAATCTATTGTGTGAAATATTAGCGTTGCCATCTATAATAATTCAATCAATAATATATAAAATAAAATGTTCTTTAGCACTAATTATAACAAACATTTGTGCTGCTCGCTGTATCCTGGAGTACGGTCAGACAGTAATCATTTTCGTCGTGTATATATCACCGAATCAGTCAGTGAGGAATATTATAGAATGTTCATGTTATTTTGATTGGATTAAATAGTTTTCGAGAAAAATTATTTTTTTTTATTTTCCTTTCACACTCCATAGCTTCTAAAAAAATTTATTTTTTAAAAAAATATTTGGTGTGATGTTTTTTATATTTTTCACTATGTTCAC